>CM030367.1:40458333-41684583 GCA_017893485.1 Hemerocallis citrina
GAATATACATGCATGCCGCTATGTCTTGATGGTCGATAGCCCACAACGAACTGTGTACTAGCTAACAGCTATACACGAGTAACAACCACATACGAGCTAATATGCTACGTATGAAACGATAATTACCCACGAGCCAGGCGGGCCTCGTAGGAGACAACAACGTACATACCAGCCAAATAAGCCGCGTATGAGACCCACAGCTACATACGGGCCAGTCGAGCCACGTACGAGCACAACCGTGTGCAAACAACCATACAGGTAATCGATCCTAGAAGCAACCAAGCGTGCTTACTGGCAACTCGATCTTCTATTATTAGAAGCAACAGAAGAATCTACTAATATTCTATGGTCGGTATCCCACTAAGGAAGAATCCGAAGGCGACCTAACGGCCTTTATCGGACCAACTATCCCTAGTGGTCTTCCCAACCCTCATTACTTCAACCTATAGCGCCTTAAGTACGGCACACAATTGCAAGCATCTTCCTACGATCAATCTAATCATATAACACGGCCACCATGATATTCCTATGTATGAATGTGATTAATGCTTATGCTTACCTCGAGCTCACGCATGAAAAACACTACGACCTAGACATAAAGCCCACTATAGTCAAGTGTAGGTTACAAATTGATCATGAAAGCTTACTACTTATCATGACTAATCACCGCAACCCAATTAGTATAAACAAGCAACATTCCAAGGCATAGTAGGTAGTTCTACCACTACTCCTACAATCATCCTAAGCAAGTATTTGAACTTTAGCATGGTATACAACTTACTCACAATCTAGACTAGCATGACATTCAACTTACTTACAATTAAGCTAGCATGGCATACAACTTACTTGTAATTAAGCTAGCATGGCATAGGTCCATAATTAAACTAACATGGTATATCACATACCTATAATTAAGCTAACATGGTAAGTAATTTTATCATTGATCTTACAACGTCCTAGGCATAATTAATTAATCCAAGCATGGTAGGAAGCTCTTAGATTGATTCCTACAACATTCTAAGCATAATTAATTAATCCAAGCATGGTAGGAAACTCTTAGATTGTATCTTACAACATTGTTAAGTATAAAAGCATGGTAGGATATTTTTATAAACAATCCTACAACATGTTAAACATCAAGCATGATAGCATATTTTTAGAAGTAGCCCTACAATTAATTAAGCATGAGAACATGGCTTCTAAGCATTTTTAGAAGTAATCCTACAACATTAGTAGTATAAAAATGGCTTCTAAACATTTTTAGAAGTAATCCTACAACATTAGTAGTATAAAAATGGCTTCTAAACATTTTTAGAAGTAATCCTACAATATTAGTAGTATGGAAATGGCTTCTAAACATTTTTAGAAGTAATCCTACAATATTAGTAGTATAAAAATGGCTTCTAAACATTTTTAGAAGTAATCCTACGTAGTATAAAAATGGCTTCTAAACATTTTTAGAAGTAATCCTACAATATTAGTAGTATGGAAATGGCTTCTAAACATTTTTAGAAGTAATCCTACAATATTAGTAGTATGGAATGGCTTCTAAACATTTTTAGAAGTAATCCTACAATATTAGTAGTATGGAATGGCTTCTAAACATTTTTAGAAGTAATCCTACAACATTAGTAGTATAAAAATGGCTTCTAAACATTTTTAGAAGTGATCCTACAATATTAGTAGCATAAATATGGCTTCCAAATATTTTTAGGGATGATCCTACAACATGTGAAGCATGAATAAGGCTTCTAATCATTTTAGAAATGGTCCTACAACATAAGTAGCATGAATATGGCTTCTAATCATTTTTAGAAATAATCCTACAACATTAGTAGTATAAAAATGGCTTCTAAACATTTTTAGAAGTAATCCTACAATATTAGTAGCATGGAAATGGCTTCTAAGCATTTTTAGAAGCAATCCTACAACATTTTACTACTACTACTACTCCTATTTTAATCAAAACATAATTATCTACTACTACTACTATAACATACAACTTACTACTACTACTACTACTTCATTCTCATCAAAATCACAACATACAACTTACTACTATTACTACTACTTCATTAATCAACATACATGCTACTACTACTTCATTTTGTTACATACTACTACTTATTATTTTAGCTTACTACTACTTAGTTGCTTACTAATCTTATTTGTTACTAGTGATAAAGAAAAGATTATTTTTTTATTTTATTTTACTTTCCAACTAGTAAAAAGAAAAGATCCCTTTTTTTTTGTATATAGCTACAACTAGTGATCAAAAATAAAAGAGAAACTCTTTTTTTTTAATTAACTACAACTAGTGATTAAAATAAAAGGAAAGATCTTTTTAATTAACTACAACTAGTGATCAAAATAAAAAGAAAGATCTTTTTAATTAACTACAACTAGTGATCAAAATAAAAAGAAAGATCTTTTTAATTAGTTACAACTAGTGATCAAAATAAAAAGAAAGATCTTTTTAATTAACTACAACTAGTGATCAAAATAAAAAGAAAGATCTTTTTAATTAGTTACAACTAGTGATCAAAATAAAAAGAGAGGATCTTTTTAATTAACTACAACTAGTGGTTAAAAGATCTTTTTTTTTATATTAGAACATATGCTTTTATTATTAGTCCAATGTTTAATCAAGTCCTACAACCCACAATGGTTATAAAAGAATGTTCATATGCTATGTGTTTAAGTCCTACAACCAACAATGGTTGTATGTCCAACATTATGCAATATGTGAGTTCTTAGTCCAATAACATACAAAACAACAACTACAAATTTAAAGGTGTGATCTTTATGTATTTTAGTAGATACTACTGCTCTTTTTCTCTTTTTCTTCTTACTACATTCTCACACAACAACACACTCAACAAAACTCAAAGAAAACAAAACAAGAGGATGAGAAGAAGAAGTCAAACAACGAACCAAACAAACAAACAAACAATCAAACAAAGAAAGCATGAAGAAACCCCCACCATGTTTCTTTCTTTGATGGAAGAACTAGCTTGCTAACCTTCTCCTTCCCCTAGCTTTTTAGAACTCCTAAGAACCCTACAATAAAACTCTCTTTTGTTAGTATGAAACCTCTCTTTCTTTTCCTTTCTTTCTTTCTTTCTTTCTTTCTTTTGTTTTCTAAAATGAGAGAAGTGATGAAAGGAGGAGGTATTTATAGGTGGAGGAGAAGGTGGATAGTGCAAATATGCATGCACACAAGTGCAAAAAGGCCCTCCCATGAATTATGGGCCGGCCATGCCCCTAGGGGAGGTAGGGTGAGGTGGAGGGAGGTGTTATGTGGTGGAGGTGTGATGTGGGAGAGATGTTTTCTAGTAGGGGTTTTTTGCTTAATCTTCTTATGCATACATAAACCCTAGATTAAGCCTCTTAATCAAACCCTAACCCTCTAATTAGGTTGTTATAACAAGATAAACACCTAGTCCAAAATACACAACACACAATTCGTATAATGCACTAATCGACATACTACTCGTACGTGCGCATATGTGTCCGTATACCGGAAAATCTTCGCATAATCCGTATAAAAATAGTTAAATCCCGGAAATAATAATAAAATAAATTTTATTATTAGTTCGGAAGATCACAGTGTCAATTTGATACAATACGGATATATACTGACCGATATCTGGATACATATAATGTCTAGGAGCAAACCGGGTAAAAATCACCAAAATGTTCTAATTTTGAAATTAAAACAAAATAATAATAAAATAATAATAAAATAATAATTTATATACGGTAATATCCGTCTGGGATATTACATTAGCACTTACTGTATTTCAACACTTCCTACTGCTGCTACTGCTACTACTAGTCCCACCAGCTCCCTCGAGAGAAGGTTTGATTGTCACCAACGTCGCCCCTTGCATTCCCATCCTGTTAGAGAGCTCCAAATACGTCATATTAGAGGTTGGAACTTGAGTCCTATTAGAAGCAGCAGATGCAGCCAAAGGCTTCTCCCTGAACTCCTTCAATTGCTCTACTCCCATAACCAGTGTTCCCTGCCCATCTGCATCGCTGAATTCCAAGCATCTCAATGTTGGGTGGTCCTTAATTATCGGCCTTAGAAGATAATGTCGTGTGGAAGCAACAATCAGCGAACTAATGGTCCAAACAACCCTCAATTTCAACCATCCATTAGTGTAAAACGGCTCGGGTATACTCCCATTGTTCTCTAAACTTGGCTGATGGGAAGCTGAAGAAGATGACGTATGATCAACCAATGTTCCTCCCAGTATAACACAGTTGTGAAGCGTGCTCCCAAACTCAGCTCTCCATTTCAAAAGGAGCCCTTGTTCAATCCCCACATCGCCAGCCAGGAGCTCAATCCTGAATTTTTTCCCAAACTGTCCCATTTTTTGAAAGTTTTTTCCAAACTGCCATACTTTTTAAAAAAATTCCCAACTGCCTCACTCGCTTTCTGAAAAAACGAGTGTGGTTAAAACCTCATTGCTTTTTCAGAAAGCGAGTGTGATTTTCGAAAACCTAGACCCGCTTTCTGAAAAAGCGATTGGGTTTTAACCAAACTCGCTTTCTCAAAAAGTGAGTGAGTCATTTTGGTAAATACTTTAGAAAGTGAATCAGTTTGGTAAATAGTTTCAAAAAGTGGGTCATTTTGGTAACAAGTTCTAAAAATTTATTGAATTCCCAAACAAAACATATAAGCTCACTATCCCTGGTCAATTTACTTAAGCCAAATCTAAGTACATATACCCCAAAAGTTTAGCGAATTCCCAAACAAAACCTATAAGTAAATCAACCATACGACTTCTTAAGACAAAATCTACCACATCCTAAATGATTCAGTGGATTTTCTTACAAAAATTGTAAGTTCATCAACCTCAATCCACATATTTAATCACATCTAAGTGTATCCTCAAAGATTTAGCAAATTTCTTGAAAAAATCTATTGATTCACCATCCCCAATCTATATATTCAAACCAAATTTTAGTGCATCCTCAAAACAGAAGTGAATTGCCAAACAAATCTTACAATTTCGACCCCACCTCGACCAAAATTAAGTGCATCATCAAAACTTTAATGAATTCCAAACAAAACTTCTAAGTTCTTCGTCCCTAACGATGCAAATCAACCCCAATTCTCACCTATTTAATCCAGACTAAATAACTTGACATTGGTTTTACAAAATAAAGAAATAGGTAATATATTATGTAAAATGTTTTCCTGCTTACATTTTTCTTCTCGGAATTATACATGACAAAGCAACTATATATGACAAGAGGGTGGTGACGATCCACCGCCCGTGTGGGTTGGACACCCATCAAACTCTGTGCGTATGCTCTATCTTGTAAGCTCATCTTCCATAACTAATACAATTCAACCAAATGAGAGAGTTCCCTGAAAAGTTAGTGAATTCCGTTGCAAAATTTGTAAGTTCACCATTCCCAAGTTCGTTAGATCAAATCTAAGTACAACCTAAATAATTCAAATGAATTCCCAAACAAAATTTATAAGTTCCTTGCCGTAATCCATATACCCGGATCAAATCCCAGCTTATTCTCGAACACTTACTAAATTCCTAAATAAAACTTACATGATTATCATCCCTACCTAAAAATTTAGTGTATGTTAAAAGTTCATCATCCCAATATCATATAATTAGACCAAATCCAACCATATCCTCAAATATCAGTAAATTTCCTGACAAAAACCTACAAGCTATAGACAGAATCTGAGTGCACCCATAAAAATTTGAATTTGTTACCAAAATGACCCACGTTTTAAAAGTATTTATCAAATTAACCCACTTTTGAAAGTATTTACCAAAATAACTCACTCGCTTTTTGAGAAAGCTGAGTTTGGTTAAAACCCAATCGTTTTTTCAGAAACCGAGTCTAGATTTTCGATTTTCGAAAATCAAAAGCCTCACACTTGCTTTCTGAAAAACGATAAGCTTTTAACCACACTCGCTTTTTCAGAAATCAAGTGGAGCAGTTTGAATTTTTTTTTAGAACGTAAGACAATCTGGGGAAAACTTTCAAAAAGTGGAACAGTTTGGGAAAAAATTCCTCAATCCTGAGGTTCCTAAAATGGGTGACTTGTTAAGAACTTGGGTAGGGGAGTGGTGGGAAAGCTGAGCGAAGATGGGTTTGTTCCCACCATTAGCATTTCGAAGGCTATGGAAGGGTTTGAGGAGGTTAAAAAGCATGATCTTCATCAAGTGAGAGAACAGGCTGCGGGGTTTGGGTGAGGATTGGTTGGAGCTGCCCTCTGAACCACCATCAACAGTAAGAACACGATCCAACTTGACATAAACATCATGGACAAGAGGAACAAGGGAATTAAATCGTTTACAGACAGACGAGCATCCACCAAGAGATCCAACATCCGCAACCTTGTTGAGGATGTGGAGGATAAGCGAATCGGGGATTCGATCAAATTGGTCTTGGCTGGTATCAAGAAATGGGTCGGGCATGGATTCCTGTTTTTTTTGCTGCATTTCTCCTCTTCCTATAAATCGTTTAAAAATCGTTAGATACTTAGTCCTTGAGTTATAGCTTCAAGTCGATGACAAACTCAACAGCCTAAAATTCCTGCCTGGAATTTTTTTATTAAAAAAATGGCAATTATATTAGAACGATCACACCTTCGATAATCTTCTCCTCTAAAAAACAATTGCAATTATTGCACTAACCAATTTGTACGGCGAAGTACAAGAACAAGAACAAGAAAGAATCTTTTATCTGACAAAGAGGGGGAATAATGGAGAAATTAACAGTAGATCCTGCTAAAGCGATTCATTTTGAGCTCTTTCGATTGCAAATCGAAGCGAATGGATTGAAAGAGAAGAAATGAAGAGGCCGAGATCAGGGTTTTGGAGGTGGAATTGGCGCCAGATCTGGAGTGAATCGAGGGAATTGAGCAGGAATTCATGATCGCTTTTTGTGAAGTGAAAATGACGAAAAAGGATAGAATTTTTTATTGTTTCTCTTGAAGACGGGCAGGGCTGGTCCGGAGATTCCGGTTGTTCTATCTAAACTCATGTTTTGTTGCCCCTCAAAAATTTTTTAATACTAACAACATAAAGTAAAAATGAAACATGGTGGCTTTATTTCACCTTTTTCCTATAAAAAAAAAACAACATAAAGTAAAAGTAAAAAATAAAAGCAAATAAATTAAAATTACGCAAAGCCATGAAAAACACCTAAAGTTTTAAATCTTAGATTTCGGATTCATCTCGACAAGGGGTGTTTCGTCTCGGATAGGAGATATCGGAGGAGATCTTGGAAAAATGGGATCATCTCAGATGTTTATTTCGGACACTCAATAAATATATATTTTTTGTTACTAAATAATATATTATATATTCTGCATGTCATTTAACATTAATGTGTCTATTTACTACTTTCTAAAGCTCTATAACTCTTATTATTTGTTGCATTCTTGTTGCAGGCTTAAAATGAGATGACTTCAGTGTATACAAAAAGTAAACAAACTGAAAACAAGATAAAGAAATTTGTAAATTCATGGTGTTGTAATGTTGTATGAGAAATATGCACTATTTGATTATATTTGGCTACTGAATAGAATAGTCTATTATTTTGGATTCTGTTACTTTGTAAATTATGGCTGCAACGATTTTTAAATGAGTACCTGGACCTCCATCATTAAACCCAGAGATTGATCCAATTGCCCAGCATAAGGTATTTAAGTTATTCCAGGTCCAACCCTCACCACTTAATTGTTTGCTCAACTTATTTAACATCTGAAATCAAACCAAAATAAATTAAATTTAGATAAAGCATTTGTTTTCTGAAACTTGATCAAATAATAAAGATTAGCTCAATATTATAGTACTCAAACAATAACACTAGCAGCAGATTTTATATGAGGCTATGAGCACTCAAGTTCAGCAAGAATAGAAGTACATTTTAGTGCCTAAAGCTTGAATTCAAAATTCACAAGGTTACAGAGAAAAGAAATCATAGAAATGGGTGGCCATGAACATGATCACGAAGGCAACATATGGCTGGAGGGGTTTTTATATATACATACAATGAATGGTTAATTTCATAATAATGGATCTCTAAAACCAATAATTCACTGTGCATATTTAAATACTCAACTTTTCCAATTGCATGGTAGTTTCAGAAGTACAAACTAAGTAGACGCATTTTTTTAAACAAGAAGACGAATATGGAATGCATATTACACAATACCAAAAAAAATCTCTATACCCAAACGGCAGAAACTCTGTGGACCAGTTTAAATATGAAGGCCAATTTGAATAACTGCTGGTTAATCGTGGACCTAAAGAACAAGCTGAAGACTGTAGTTTTGATTAGAGGCTTTAGAGCAATATTAGGAATAACATGAACTCATAACTGTACTCTCAAGAGCAAATCAAAACATGAGCAAAAACAATGCTGTTTTGGCAGTTTAGGAGTCATTTATGAAGCAGTGCAAAATGGGCATAATCCAGAAGTGCAGCAAATCAGAAATGTGTAGAAAGACGGATCATACTTAGTTGAATATCGCCCATACAGGAAAAAATTCGCATGTGGGAGCAGAGACCATATCATTTCATCATACAACTATTTAAGAATCAACTGCCTGCAAGTCCTTAACAAATAACATATTAGTGCAAAATGGTTAAAGAGACAAACATAAGGAAAGTCATTGTTGTTGCTTACCTTTAGGCTTTAATCCATTGACTTCTCACATCACACCGCATACACTTAATGAAAGAATCGAGATGAGATTTTTCCCTAATCAATCCCATTTTACACAATAAAATACCGCAACAACAGCCCATGATCAGAATCAATCCCATTTTACCACTTTGAAAGAATAAACTCCTTCATGAAACAAATATTTACCTTGTCAATATATTTAAAAAATGGAACTGAATAACAAACCAAACTAGTAAATTTGATAAGTGAAATTGGTTTTACACAATAAACTCCGGTTAACTCCATGAATCAACTCCAGCATAAATGATTGTGCATTTTGTGAGAGAGGTTCACCACAGAGGTGTTTACATGCAGTATTGTATCATAACCTACAGTTTACAACTTTACATAACCAATTATCTTGAGTCCCCAAATTCCTATGGAAAATTAAGCAAAAAACATGTTAGTTATATGAACCTGATGGGCGGCAAGAGTGATTCCAAGCATGCTAGTTATATGAACCTTCCAATTTATTACACAGTGAGTCTTGATGAATGGAAATGCAGCACAGCAGCAATAATATATGTTGCTGCTAATTTTTGTGTGGGAGTAAACAAATACATTTGTGGATTCTTTTTGGAAACAATAAAGCAAACATGTTGACTTTCACCGGTGTTTGACTGGTTTCTTGCCACTGCCGTTAACCTGCAAAAAAGTTTGATACACCGGGATGGATCTCGGCGACGAAGCCTCCGACGCTCTTGTAAGTAACCAGGAAGATTATGAAAGGGCTTTATGTGGAAAAAGATTAATTACCCTATTATGGTGGGGGAGAGGGGTATTTATAGTCGCATTTAGAGACAATTTAGAGATAATCATTTATCCCTCTGTCCCGGTATTTTTGGATAAGATGTAGAGTTTAAATCTTTTCATAGAGATAACCATGAATTTGAATTACTCTTTAAATATCTGAATTTATTTGTAACGGGTTGCTACCCATACCCACTAGGACAGATCAGTTTTTGGGTTATTAGGCTTTGAAAAAGACCCACCAGTTTGTAAGAGAGGTTCACCCTGGAGGTGTTTACATGCAGTATTGTATCATAACCTACAGTTTACAACTTTACATAACCAATTATCTTGAGTCCCAAACTCCTATGGAAAATTAAGCACAAAACATGCTAGTTATATGAACCTGATGGGCAGCAAGAGTGATTCCAAGCATGCTAGTTATATGAACCTTCCAATTTATTACACAGTGAGTCCTGATGAATGGAAATGCAGCACAACAGCAATACTATATGTTGCTGCTAATTTTGGTGTGGGAGCAAACAAATGAATTTGTGGACTCTTTTGGGAAACAATAAAACAAACCTGTTGACTTTCACCGGCGTTTGATTGGTATCTTGCCACTGCCGTTAACCTGCAAAAAAGTTTGACACACCGCGATGGATCTCGGCGACGAATCCTCCGACGCTCTTGTCAGTAACCAGGAAGATTATGAAAGGGCTTTATGTGGAAAAAGATTAATTACCCTATTATGGTGGGGGAGAGGGGTATTTATAGTCGCCTTTAGAGACAGTTTAGAGATAATCATTTATCCCTCTGTCCCGGTGTTTTTGGATAAGATGTAGAGTTTAAATCGTTTCATAGAGATAACCATGAATTTGAATTACTCTTTAAATATCTGAATTGGTTTGTAACGGGTTGCTACCCATACCCACTAGGACAGATCCGTTTTTGGGTTATTGGGCTTTGAAAAAAGACCCAGTTTGTGAGAGAGGTTCACCCTGGAGGTGTTTACATGCAGTATTGTATCATAACCTACAGTTTACAACTTTACATAATCAATTATCTCGAGTCCCCAAACTCCTATGGAAAATTAAGCACAAAACATGCTAGTTATATGAACCTGATGGGCAGCAAGAGTGATTCCAAGCATGCTAGTTATATGAACCTTCCAATTTATTACACAGTGAGTCCTGATGAATGGAAATGCAGCACATCAGCAATAGTATATATTTGGTTTAAGAAGATATCGAAATCGAATCCCTCTTTTAGTGAATGGATTAGATACATAGTTTAAAACTAATAAATTAAAGTTCATCCATATTTAAATGTTAAAGATTTGTATAACCTATGCTCAGGTCACATATCATATAATATTTGGCACTTGTAGAAAAGAACTAACAAAACCTAAATGTCTAGATAAGGAGGCCCCTTATCTCAAGGCACTATAATCTTAGGAGATGGACACAAGATCCAAACAGAGTCTTCTAGAAGCTTCCGATATTGTTCGAAGATTCCTTATGAAGTTAGGAACCTATAAAGTAAATCCACGCAACTGAAGGCCTTGTTCCATGTTTTCGCACTAGGCTATAGTTAATTCAACAAATTGAAAGCTCCTCAAAAGAATGCTGCTCGCAGACTTGAGGTGCATCGTAAAAAGAATTTTGAACATCTAAATCAGGGTCCCTGCATAATTCACAGACTCACAGACTCACAAATAGACTCACAATAATTATTGAAAGAACTACATAATTCACAGACTCACAATAATTATTGAAAGAACATCTAAATCAGGGTCCTGTATTAAATTGAAAGAACTACATAATTCACAGACTCGTAGTAATTATGTAGTTCACAATATTTAAGGCTTTCATAATTCACAATAATTCACAGTAATTCACAGTAATCTATTTATAATGCTCACAATATTTAAAGCTTTCATAGTTTCAAAGTAAATCACATTCATAGTAAATCAAAATTCACAGTTAATCACATTAAATTGAAAGAAGAAGATGAAGAGAAGAAGAGTAGATATAATATATTTTGATGGAGACTGGACAGGAAGGACCGAAGGAGATTAGATTTAGGGACTTAGGGTTTCAATTAGGACTAGGGTTAGGTTTAGGGTTTTGAGGGAAAGGATGAGCCGTCGCCCGTCGGAGCATCGGTGGAGAAGGAGTATGATCGGAGGAGCGGTGGAGGAGCGAAGGAGCGGTGGAGGGATTCGGTTTCGGATCGGGGATGGGAGAAAGAGAAAGACAAGAGAGAGATGATCGAAACTGGAAGAGGAAGAGAAAGAGAGAGATGAGAGTTTTATAAAAAATAATTAAACTTTACACATAGGCCCTTAATCAATTTTATTTTATTATATAAATATGTATATTGGTTTTTTTAAAAATTTTGTTGCCCCAATGAAAGGGGTGCCCAAGCCCATTGGCTTGTTGGGCTTACCCCTGGGTCGGGCCTGAAGACGGGTATAACAGTGCACCAATTCTGGATAAACATACTGCTTCTGTTGCACCGGGTAACGGAGTAGTGATGTCGTTAGTCATGGAAGTAAACGCGCCATGTTTTCATCGACTGGGGCCGCAACTGAATTGGTATTCGGGCCGCTAGTTTTGGGCATTTTGATAGAGCCTGTTCTTCAATTTAATAGGTTTTATTAAATGGAAAAAATTAATTATTATAGGATTGAGAGGGCTTAGCGAATTAGGATTAAAAGTGTCTCTGACTTTGTTTGTATGGTGTTTGGTATGCAGTAGTGTGAAAAAAAATTCTTTCATTTTATTTTGGATTACTTGGTTTGGTAAGAGACCTTCATGCGAGGACTTTCCCCTCCCTCATTGTATTTCATTCTCCTAATAAGCCAAGAACAAAGTAGAGCTGATTGAAAAACCCTCATACATAGCATGGCTATTTACAAGGATGATGACAAGATCGACAAACTCAACACGGCGATAGAGTGCTCCAGGAGAGGGCTTGCAGCCACACAAGTAGGGGCTTGAGATGGAGAGGTTGTGTCAAGGTCAACTCCAGAGGAGGTGCTGTTTTCAGGTCCATGAATGTTCGTCGAGTTCTTGCCCATAGGTTGTGAGTTAGAGTGAGTCTATTTAAGTTGCGCTCAGCAAGGTGTCGCAGCCCAGTCAGTCAAGTTCGTCAAATTCATCCGAGTTGAGTTTAAAAATAACAACCTTGATTTCTTCTCAACACCAGGCACATAGGGAGGTGTTTCGCTTTCAGCCACTGTGAAGGTGGTTGGCATCGACGATTCCTTAGTAGTAAGGAGAAGAGGAAATCACTGATAGCCTCCACAAGGCATGATGAGGCCATGCATTCTCATTGGAGGTCAAAAAGGAGAGTGTTTGTAACCTCGTGACCCACTTTCTATAAATATTTATCCAACTGACCCCATTTCCAAAATATTTACCCAATTGAACCTTTTCTAAAAATATTTATCCAAGTAACCCACTTTATTATAAAACCTTGTAAACAAATTTTCTATAAAACCCTACTTTAGAAGTTTTAAACTATAAGAGCATCCATTATCGTTTTCTATTCTCATTGCTAAAGATAGCATTTAGAAATAGTAATAGAAGGAGTATGCTGCAGTCGTTCAAAGATTAAAAACATAAACGACAGATGAACATCATTCGTTTTTGTATTTTTTTTTATATATATATAGGTATTCGGTGATTTTAAACGGGAAAAAAAAAGAAGTCAAAAACTGACCAAACGGATGAAGAAATACAAAGACGGATGAAGATCATCCGTTTGGTGAGTTTTGACTTTTTTTTTAAATTTTTAATTTTTTTTTTTTGGTTTAAAATCATAAAAAAATAAAAAAAAAGTCAAAAACTGACCAAACGGATGAAGATGAGTTTTGACTTTTTTTAATTTTTTTAATTTTTTTTGCTTAAAATCATAAAAAAAATCAAAAAATCAAAAAAAAAAATCAAAAAAATTAAAATAAAACCACCAAACGGATGATGTTCATCCGTTTGGGTTTTTTTCAATAATTATTTTTAATTTTTTTTTTTCGACGAGAAACGGAGGATCTTCATCCGTCTCTCGGTTTTTTTTATTTTTTATTTCCCTAGACGGATGATCTTCATCCGTCCCTTTCGTCAAACGGATGAACATCTTCCGTCTCCTATATTTAGCAATTTTCTAAAGCCACTGCTAAGTTTAGCAATGTACTGTGCATTCCTATCCTAATTTTTGAGTTTTTAGCAAACGACTGCGAAGCATTTTTCTAAACCTATTTCTAATTTTTGAGTTTTTAGCCAACGATAGTGGATGCTCTAATATCCCTCAAACTTTATAAAAACTGGGTACTTCATAGAAAATAAAAATACCAAGATTAGAAAACATTTCAAAATTTAAAATAAGACACGTTGATAAAAGATTGATAGAAAGAAAGCATATAACTGATAAAGAAACATCAGTTTATTTATTAGTAATAAGTAGAGTAAGTGAAAAACTATCTAAGAAAATACAAAAAGTAATAGCATACAAGATAATAGATTATAGAAACTAGAAAACAAGTTGGTATCAGCAACACCAACTATCACGCAAAATATTAAACTATAAGAATTAAGTTGGTAGGGATAATATTCCAAAAGTGGAAACATCAATACATAAATTAAATTCAAAATTAGAATTAGAAAATTTATAAGATAAATATTCAAGAATTAGAAGAACATTATAATGACCCAAAAATTGTAAGAGATATAAGAAAAGACTTAAAAATTATCAATAACAACATAAAAAAAGAACTAAGTAGATATATAACAGATGACACTGAGGAAGAATTAAGCTTAACAGAAAAATGTATGAAGGAGTTAGAAGCTATAACAAAACTTAATATAAATATTCTAGAAATAGATGATTTAATGACAAATCTCAATTCAGATGAAGTAGAATAATCCTTAAAGAATTTAGATATAACAATGAAAAAAATAAAAATGGATCAAGAAAACGACAAGATTATAACAAAACCTACACAAAATTCAACTAATATGTACGAACACTTAAGACCACCACCTAATAAATGACCTTATTATCTACCTTGAAAATGAAAAAGTAAAGAAAGAAGTAAGTTGTGAAAAGAAAAAGAAAAAAAAAATCCCAAAATATGAACCCATAGAACACAATGAAAAAGGAATAGTAAGAAATAGAGAATAGCTAGATCTAGACTGTGTAAAAGATGTAGATAGAACAACAGAAGTATGAGTAAAAGCATCCTTAATAGTAGGATTTAGGCAAAATCTCTTAGAAATACATTTGAGAAATTTATAGAAATAACCTTTATAGTAGTAGTAGCAAAATGGTGGAATGGACTAACAGAAGAAGAAATAAGTAATATTAAAAAGCCAAGACCAATTGATGATAAATGAACAGAAGAAAATTTAACACATAGAACCTTAGGACTAAAAGAAATAATTGCAAATTACAATATAGCATTAAAAACAGAATTTAGTGTCTACGAAAAATAGAAAGACATAATATATATAAAAGGAACCAAGAAATATAAAGATTAAGCAATTTAGAAATATACGACATGTGTTATTTCAGCAACTATGATTGCGAATTTCTATACTATTTTCAAGATAGTTATTATACAGAAAAAGAAAAGAGTCAAATCTTACACTCATTTTCCTAAAACTACCAGATCCATAGAGTATAAACATATATAGTGCATACATAAATAAAAAAGTAAAATTAGAGACAGATACCTTAGGATATAGAATACAATTTGTAAAAGATTATAGGGATAAAATGTGCCAAGAAGATAGGTCAACTAGAAAATACTATAGGACATACAAACAAAGAATTTGTTGTGAAAAAGCAAAACAAAATCATTGGTTATGTAACAATAGCTATAATTATATAAAAAGACGTAAAAACAAAATGCAAATTAAAATATAAACCGAAATATAGAAAATTTTAAGAGATACAAAAAACTTATAAAAACTCCTTCAAAAAATAGAATAGAAATAAACAATATACAAAAAAACCCAAAGAAATGTAATTATTATATATGCGGAGAAGTAGGACATATATCACCAAACTGTCCTAAAAGAATCATATAAGAAAATGTTAAATATGTAGAAGAAATTGAAGAAATGTATAACATAAACTATGAACTCATAGAATATGAAGAAGAATGGTCAGAAATAAGCGAAGATGAAGAAATAATGGTAATAGAAGAAGATAGTGGAAGTAGTGATGATGAAATAGACGAATATGAAATAAATGTAATAACAGACACAAGGAAATATGAGAACCATTAGAAAGAATAGAAAACAATGAAGAAGTTAGAAAAAAATGATTTTTTATATACAAAAATAAGATAAAATAAGAGCAACCAAACTAGACATAAACCCAAAAAATATATTTAAACTTCCAATATTTGAAAGAAAAAGGAATATCATAATGCTAGCCAAAAATACGAACAACCTATAAATATAGAACAAGCTTATGGAAAAATTATAATTCCATTGCGAATGGAAAGAAAAATAAGAAAAAAAATTGAAAAAATAAGTGAGAAAACCAGGAAGACATTAAGACACATACATTAGGAGCAGTACAAATAATAATAAAAGTTTATTTCAAGGAAGGAATAAATACACCCTTAGAAATATACTTAATGGTCTATATAATAAGTTCAAGTACATAAGATGTCCTAATAGGAATAAAACAGGAAAATTTAATGTACTAAAAAAATAAAATTTACAATAAAACTCAATTTCTCTATAAGCATTGCAGAAGAAAATAAGGACAAAAGTTTAGTGACGTGTCACAGACTATCACGAATAGAAATGATAGAGAAGAGTAAGATTATGAGTATACAAATAAGAAATATATATGCTTTTACAAGTAAGCATTAAGTAAAAAACACAAATACTGATAACTTCAAAATAAAACTACTATTCCAAGAAATTATAGGATACAAACCAGCTAGAGAAAACCCTGAATGACCAAACCAAATTATATACCGAATTTGATTTTAACAAAGCAAAAGATATAGCAAAAGAAAAATCACCGCAAATAATGTTTGGAAAAAGATCACTATCAATAAGAAAAAAAATAGGCGTTGGAACTAATACCAATAATAAAAACATTAGACAACCAAAATAATAATCAATTTAAGATAGAAATATATTATTATAACCATGGTAAATGAAACAAACGAATAGCTCTTGTAGATGCAGGAGTCAGTAATTCACATATTAAACAAAAAAATAAAAAAAATAATGAAATTAATATAATTGGAAAACCCATATTACTATTTAGACTACTATAATAATAGACATCCAATTATCCATAAAATGGTATTACCACTAAGAATAAACATTCGAAATGGTATACTATTGCATCTACATATAGATCCAGAGCACAATGTTAATGAAATATTATTAGGAATTTACTTCTTTATAACAGTACAATCATACTCAATACAAGAAGAAAAAATAATAATGACAATAAACAATGATATTATAGTAATAAATAGAATTTTGCCTGAATGAATCCATTAAGAGCAACAAAAAATATATTATACATACTATTTGTATACGAAGGATACAAATCAAGAAACTATCATAGTCTAATAAATACTGGAGCAAACACAAACTTGTGCCGTGAAAATATACTACCAAAATGAAAACAAGATGAAAATAATAAAAAATGTATAATTGAATTGACAGAACAAACCATTATACTTGACAACTATGAAGAAAATGTTACGATACAAGTATGAAGGTACATCCTAAAAATATCAATAATATACCAATTTGATGATATGAATAATGGTGTATTATTAGGGAACGACTTTCTACAACAATATTATCCTGTCACTATATCAGAAAAAATAGTTTTATTTACAACACCTTGTGAATACCAAGCAATGTTATTAGAATAACACAACCTTATTCTAGGACAGACTTACCACATATCAGAGTTTCTTTAGCTCAGCGTGGTGAATATAAATATTTACCATTTAAAACAAGAATACGGAAAGTCCAAGGAACAAATACATAAGAAATTTACAAAAATAGTTAGAAAATCTATGTAGAGAAGTCCCCTTAGCAAATTGACACTTAAATAAACCCACAACTCATATAAAGCAAATAGATAAAGACAAAGTAATAAAAGTTATCCTATAAGGCATACTCCAATAGATTTAGAAGAATTCAAAATACATATAAAATAACTAATGAAAAATAATTACATAAAAAAATCTCAAAGTCCACATTCATCACTAGCATTCATAGTAAGGAAACACTCAGAAGAAAAAAGAGGTAAATCTAGAATTGTAGTAAATTATAACGAACTAAATAAAAATACTAAAGGATTTGGATATCCGTTACCAGATATGTAAATACTACTAAACATTGTTAGAGCAAGAAAATATACTCAAAATTCGATTGAAAATTAGGGTTTTACCATGTAAAACTAACAGAAGATTCGAAGCAATTAACAACATTCAACACACCACATGGATTTTATGAATGAAACGTATTACCCTTCAGATATTAAAATAGTCCAGGAGTATTTCAAGAATATATGGATAAGATATTTGAAAAATAAAATAATTTTATACCCGTATATATAGATGATATTCTAAGAGGATCCGAAAATGAAGAACAACATAAAGAACATTTACTAAAATTCATAAAAATAGTAAAAAATACAGGAATTGTATTATCAGAAAAGAAAATTGAGTTATTTAAAATAGAGATTGAATCCTTAGGAATTAAATTATTGCATGCATGAATAGAACTACAACCACATATAGTAGAAAAAATAAAAACATTTCCAAATGTTTTAAAAGAAAAAGTGAAGTACAAGCCATAATTGGACTACTAAATCAAACAAGAGGATATGCACCAAATTTATCAGCAAAAATAAATTGACTACAAAAAAAACTAAAAAAGTTCAAGAAATTGGAATGGACCACAGAGGATGAAGAAAAACTGAAAATATTGAAACAATAAACTTGAAAATTAAATAAACTAAGATCACATGTTAAAGAATGTACATGGATGATAGAAATAGATGCAAGTGAAGATAATTGGGGAGCTATATTAAAATTTATAGAAAAAAGTGAAAAAGAAGAAAGACTAGTCAGATACAATAGTTGTAACCCCCATTCTAGACAAAAATTATTTTACGTGTATTTTCTATAATTTGATTTTTATAAAGTTATTTTGTGCTAGATTCATTTCGGATTTTTATTAAAGTGTTTTTTTAAAATAGAAAATTATATTCATTTCGAATAATAGGGTATTTTGATCTTACTTCCTATTTCTTATTGATCGGCTATTTATATTTGAGCCTAAATCAAATATATTATTATTATTGGATTATTTTAATAAAATTTTTAAATCCGAATACTATTTTGTTATATGATTTTATTTTATCAAGATTATAATTATTAATTTTTATTTCCTGATTATCTATTTAAAATCCATCTATCGAATTATCTTATTATTGTACTTGATCTAAATTTCGTGGTGAAACTCCAATTTATTTTTCAAACCCAAAAAATATTCTTTTCATTTGTGTTATTCATTTATCTAATTTGATTTAAATCTTCGTTCATGAACTATATTTTCTTTTTGTTGGGCTATCTATCTTGTGAATTTTATTTTATTGGATTGTGATTATTTTATTTGAACCCTATTGTATTCAAACCCATCTCCTATTGAACCCTAAAACCCAATTTTAATTGTTCTTGCCCAAAACCGCTATTATTGGATCCTAAACCGTTAACCCAACATCCTAATTATAATCTATATATACAAATCTATTGCAAACCCTAAAATTTGCACAAATTGAAACCCTAAGAGCTGAAAGACATAAAGTTAAAAGACAGCAACATATGGATCTATAATAGTCCAAACCCAAAGAATAATAATGTACAACTTAGCAAAGATAAAACAACCACAAGATAAGCATGAGTTGTTTGACAAATGGTACCAAATAATATCTACAGGAGAAATGACAATTTTAGAACAAACAACTGTAGACTACTGTAGCATAATGATGACAAAGCACCAGCATAAATGTGGAGCATGTGAAGATGTCAGCCAGGAGGAATCTCTTTTTCTATAGTAGTCTACAATGATGTAGGCCATGACGCAACTAAAACAATAATTGAACTCGATGTAATGAATTTTGTAAAAACTCAATAATGTAAAGTCATCCCTTCCTCTATAAAAGTGTAGACTTAGTAAGAGAGAAGGCAGACTATCTAGGAGGAGAAAATTTTCATATAATCTTGTAAGAAGAGTTTAGTGAATTTGGTCTGTAAGAAGTCTTGAATGAATAAAGATTATCTTTCAATCAGCTCTTGTTCAATATAAGGTATGACTAACTAATCTCTTTCCCTCAAGGAGAGTTTTGTAAGGCTCTGCTTGAAAGATCTTGCAAAAAGACCAATTTGCAACTTTCTATAATTGACCTGTATATCTAGTAGTAGGAAACGAGCTGTAAGGCTCAGTTTTTCCAGACGTATCCCGTAGATAAAGCTCTCTTGAAGAGCATAGTAGTCATGGGATGGGAGGAACGTAAATGGAGCACTTAAATTGTGGTGCATATCAGAGATATTTTATCCACAGGTAGTAATGTAACACCCCGCAAAATTGAGTTATGATAATTTTGCTCCACGTGTGTTATGCACATGTATTTCACACTGTTACGAGTAATAGTCGTAATGTATTTTCCTACGTATTTGTAAATTTCAATTATTTATACATTTTTCGTCTCCTCAAAAATCATTTTAATCCTATTTTGAGCCAACTTAAATATTATTTTTATTCATTGTGTTTTTACGTAAATTGCGCGTGTTTTCAATACACGTGTCGATTACGTATATTCTACCGTTACGTGTAATATTTTCTATGTGTTACAATTATTTATTTTATAACTTGTTCGAATTTTTTTTTATAAATTGAAAATTATTTTTCTCATATTTTGACTCAAATATATATTTTATACGTGCGATGCACGTGTTTTCTATGTGTGTGTTGATTACATTGTTGTATATATAAAATTATTGAAATGTATTTTCGTATGTAGTATTTCGATTATTTATAAATATTTTTCCGTTGATCAAATCTATTTTCGTATTTGAATATTTATTTTACGTGCGACGCACGTGTTTGCAGTACTAAAATCCGGGACTGAAATCCATACTCGTGGGATGTCTGAACCTTGCTTTTGTTACCGTAGTAGGTTTTGCATGGCAAGGGGTCAAACCCTATATCGTGGAGTACGTAAAGGCTTGCCTTCGAACCTATGTAGTATGGAATGCATAGAATCCGAACAAGTATGCATTAGTGTCATCGTAATGTAAACATCTGCATTAGGCATTAAGTCATATTATACACTGACATGTTTAAGATAGTCACTTTTTACACTTTATTGTGCATTCAAGTTTGTGTTTGCTAAAGTAAGAGAATCGCTGTTTTATAGCATTGCCTCAGTTGCATGCAACTGACGTGTCCACAGTTTTCAAGTGCAGAACTTGGATTAGTAAAAAGGCATAAAGATGAATTGATGCTGATGATTATTTCCAAATTAAAATTGTTGAATGTTTTAAGTTGTATATATTTTGTTATAACTTCCGCTGTGTATTTTGTAACAGACCAATGTTGTATAATGAAAAGTTTTAAATTCCTTGTAAATTTGTACGAATTGAAGTAAAAGATACTGTTGTACTACGAATTACATGTATTTGGAATTCGGGGCGTTACAAATGGTATCAAATCCGACTTTAATAAGTAGTACAAAATTATAAGGACGACACAAAAGGGTGGATATTAGGGTGTGAGTGTCAGTTTGGAGTCATGAATGTTATAGTTATTGAACTTGTATTCATGGTACTCTCCTCGTATGGTTGGTTTGAACCTACATTCATGATACCTTATACATAGTGTAACCCCTGTTTTCATTAATACGTATTTTAAAATTATTTTTCCGTATTTAAATTCTCAGTATTTTATAACTATTTTCCCCTAATTGATTTTATTAAGTAAACTATTTTATAAAACCCAATTGTCTATTAAAAGCCCAAATTCGCATTTGATTTTATTTTATTATATTTAATCTGAGCCAAAAAGATTGGCCCAAAATCCTAATTGTTTATTTAAATATTTTGAGCCCCTTTTAAGCCCAAGCCCAAATCCAATAACCCAGGACCCATATAATTGTACAGATTATCTACCCGTATACAATTTCTTCCCACTTTTTACCACTCTTCAATCCCGTACCCCAACTCCTCTCACTTTACTAGCACACTCCCCCATAACCTAGAAACTACCCCCACTCTCTCTCACCCCACTTTCTTATTATTTATTATTTTATATAAAAACCCTTCTCCCCCATTCTCTCCCTCTCCCATTCAACCTCTCCCTCTCCATTTCTTTTTAACCAGAACAGAGGACCCCAAACCAACTCATCCTTCTCCTTCTTCCTCCATCGTCAACAGAACCCACAACTCCCGACTCCTCCTCCATTAATCTCCGCTCGCCTTCCATCCCTTCGACCGCAGAGCCCCTCGATCTCGATGCTCAACCATCCTCCCGCCCATCTTCTCCACCGCCAGCGACTTCTGCCATTGCCAATCACCTCGACCTCAAGCTTCGACTTCACCATCGTCGAACCCAACACCTCGCCACTGCCGCTCAGCCCCGCATCGTCCTCAGGCTCCAAACCAGTCTCGCCTTCGCTCGAGCTTCCGTCGCCTTCCTCCAGTCGACGCCGCTCAGCCTCGTCAACATCTAGTCGCGGCTCCGTCTCCTCGTCGACAGCCACTCGCCATCGAAGCTCCGCCCTCCTACTGCTCGAACCATCGCCGAAGTCAAAGTCGCCCACCGCATCGCCTCTCCTCAGCCGCTCACCTCTCCCTGAGCACGTCGCCTCACCTCCCGCTCAACTTCGACTGCCATTGCCGAACTCTCTCCGCCCGTCCTTCCATCGCCATCCAGTCGCTGCCCTGAGAGCCGCCGTCGACCGCTTAATTACCTCCACTGTCGAACCCACCATCTCACGACACTCCCCAGTCGACGACCATTGAGCCTCCGGCCTGCGTTGAATCACTCCAACCTGCCGTTGCCGCTAGCTCATCACCTTCATCCTCTGTTTCCTCTATCAAAACAGAGCACCCCGATCGGCGACCCTTCCACCGTTGCCGCTCAGTCAAGCCCCGACCCTGAGTCGCCACAGCACATAGCCGACGCCAGCATCGCGAGCCCCTCCGCGCATCTCCGCCACCAAACGTTGCCAAGGTTCCTCTCCTGTTCTCTCGTTATCGCTCATTCGAAGTAAAGGAAGAAGAAGGAGAACACCGATTGATTGAAACAGTGTTTCGTGTTCTGGGCGCATCGGATCTCGCTTGGCTGTTCACTGTTTCGGCCCAGATCTGGTGTGGAGAAGTCACCTATTGGTCGGTTTCGGTGTTCTATGTTTTGGCACATTAGATCCTGGATTGTTGTTCGGTGTTCTGCCCGATCTGGTGTGGATTTCTGAGTTACTGTTTGCTGCTTGCAGCTTGGATTTTCTCGCTCGGTCTTCGAACGTATTCTTGGATTGCTCCCTGGGATTCTGATCCCGTTATTCTTATTAAATTATCGAATCGTCTACAAGAAAAAGGCAAGTCCACTTGAACTCTTTTAATGTCCTAGTTCAAACTTATTGATCTCCTGCAAGTAGTTCCATTTCAATTATCTTAATTTGCCTTGTGTCCTGTCCGTTGGAGTATCGAGGGTTTACACGAGCTAACCCGACGTACTCTTGACATCTTATTAGTATCCATTGACTCAAACCCAAGCCTACGTACACAATTGACATAAATAAAATGACAAGAATTGCATATAAAGAAAATGAATGGTGATTGAATACATTGATTGATTGAAATATCGTGCCTTGAACAATGACATCGTGAATTGACTCATACATTGCAAAATCCATTCTAATTGCTATATAATAGTGTAATGCATTTCATGATACAGTAGCATGTTAATTATCGACTTGAATGAACATATATGCGATGCTTTTTATATGTTACTGCTGCATTGTTTGTCTTGTACTGAGATTTCGATCTAGTTATATTAGAAATCAGTTAAAATAATATAGAGAGAATTGTTGTTTTAGATTCCTACTTCATGTTTATTATTGTGCAATGCATCATATTGCTGCATTTGTATCGTTCCCTTGATATTCTTATACACACTTACATGGACATGAATGATTTAATAAAATACTAAACAAGCCGGAGTTTATAAGGGTTGACTTAGTAGTGGATAATCTCAGAAAATGTACTCGGTAAGGCCTATCATGATATCGTATTGACATGGAAGGAGAAGTATTGATTGTGAATGATTGATTGAAAATTGAAAATTGTGAATGATTGTTATTGACACCGAGTACACGCTCTGCAGATCTCACCACTATGTCTCAAACGAACACTGTTTTGCGTGTACCGAACCTGTGGTATGGGACACAGTAGTACGTGCACTAGATAGGAGAAATGACATTCTAATGAACATAAATTGACACGTCTCGATTACGACCATTGTTATTAGTACCATTATTGTCTTTGCAATTTGATCTTGATTCATATTCCTTCATGTACCTTATTTCCTTACTCTCTGCTTTCACTACTTGCTGTCCGTACTTGCTCTAAGGACAAATCCATTCTTTCTTTTTTAGATGAACAAGTACAGGTGTACAAGGAGAATTCTCGGATGGCATTGATGAGCAGTTCTTCTACAATTGGAGCAGGAGTCTCTCGAGCTATTTGGTAAGTCCTTGTATTCCAGATTTGGTTATTGAATTTCATTCTCATTTATGTGATTATTATGTTTCTGCGTGGTTGTGATTTATTTTTCTTATATTATTGAGTTAAGACTGGTACAGCTTATGGATGATATGAGTTGGCGTACTTATATCATTCGCTGGGCCTCAGTTACGTGCCTGTGTTTCCGTATTCTGGGAAGCGGGGCGTGACATGTTTTTAGTGGTATCAGAGCCAGGTTAGGCTCTAGCTATGTTGGAGTTTAGCTGGGTTTGGGTGATGTGTTATTCATATTTGACTGGCTAATACGTTAGTCAAGTTCGGTTATAGCCAGTCTAACTCAATAATATGTACACCACGCTAATCACATGAACATGTAATAACCAACATATATCTAGATACTCCTCTCATTTGGATTCCTCTTTGATCCCTTCTTATTCAAGTCTTTCAATCCTTGTTTCCTTCCGTCCCTTGCAGTCATCATCTTCATAAATTCCTCGTTGGGCATAATTTTATCCTTCCGTGCCCATATTCCTTTGATTCTGGAGTTGTCCACTCTTTCTTCCGCTGGGTTCTTCAATCGGCATATGTGGATCTTCAAGGACATGTTAGAGGCTCGTTTAAATTCCATGTTACTATATATTTAATGTATAAAATTGTTACGCTGCATATTTATTTTCTCATTCATAATTGCATTGCGCTTATGCACGTATTTCATTCCGTTTTTCTCCCTACTTTTGTAAATCATTTACACTACTGCTATTTTGTACTATTGTGTTTGATATTTATAATTTATACATCTATTTTGATATTCTATTGTGTGACTTTCAACTCCATCTCTTACCTTCTACTATTTTTATCACGAATTTCAAAACATAACATCATATTTAAATTAAATGTCCCATGTCCCTGTGCATATGGAAGGTTACATTTTCCATTTCACCATTTCGGTGCAACCTAATGTTGAGACGGCAAATATGCAACTCGATGTCAATGGAGGCAAATTGCAACTGGATATCGGCGAGGCAAAATGTGCAGCCGAATATCCGGACGGAAACCTGCAACCTGATGTCGAGAGGGAAAACATGCAACTTGATGTTAAGGAGGCAAGATTTTCTACCTATTTGCTAATTAATATTTCCAGACTTTTTACCCATATAATGAAACTAATGGTAAATAAATATTTTCTTTATGACATTTTGTTTATACAAATACACTTTATGTTTTTATACAATTTGAACTAGTATAGTTAATTTTACTCTATTTGGTGTTTACAATTTTTTTTTTCCTCTAATTTATGTTAAGATTGAGTACATCAACTATGGTCTAAGTTTTCGTTCATTTGTGAATTACTATTTATTGCCACCGTTTTTCAATTCTTTAACATTCTAAATTTCCACTTACTTTTGTTCCACATCCTAATTAATGAATTAACGCTTATTTTTGTTATAGTTAATGAACCCCTTTTAAGTCTTCGTGCATATATATATTTTGGCCTATTTTACTCGTTATCCTTTAATGCACTTTTCGAGTAGTGATTAAAATATCAACATTCACTAATTATTATGTCTTTTACCTTCAATATTGTTATCCATATTTCCTTACTCAGCTAAATTTATTCGTATCTCTAATTTTCTATGTATCTTGACCGGTTATTTTCCCAAAACTATTTTTATATAACCTTTAAATTTGTGTTCCCTTGTTGTTTGCATGATTGAGTAGTCTCCTATTTTCTTATGATTGGGGATTAATGGTGTATTTTGACTCCACTTTCCATTTATAATTGATCGACTATATATATTCTTGTTGATTTATTTTATAGAGTTGATAAGCCAAACTCTTATTTTGTTTTATAATGTTATTATTACTACTATTTTTTTTATTATTGCTATTGTTTTCATTATTATATTGGCATTATTATTATTATTGATATTACCATTGCTATTATTATTGTTGTTTTCATTGTTTTATCATTATTGTTAATATTGAATTACCTTCGTACGAAAAAGAAAAAGGGTTGAACCCGAATTATATTTTGTCTTGTATTATTATCCTTACCAGTATTGTTAATATTTTTGCCATTATTATTATTGCTGTTATTGTTATTATTATTATTAATATTATTGTTATTATTTTATTGTTATTATAATAATTGTTATTATTATTGCATTATTTTCATGAAGGTTTTGAATCCAATTTTGTCATGTATGTATTATCATGATTATCAGCATTGTTGACATTTTTATTTTATTGTTATTATTTCTATCAGTATGACTATGATGATTTCTTTTTTTCATTACTGTTATTAATATTGCTATTATTATTTTTAATGTTATTGTTATCATTATTGTTATTATTATTTTTATTATTAACATGTGTGTTATTATTATTTTATTATTGTTATTACTATTCTATTATTCTCGATATTATTATTTTTATTATTAATAATTGCCGTTATTATTATTTTGTTAAAACCTATTTATTTTGATCTATAGCGTATCTTTAATTATTTAAAATTGAAGACAAACTTTATATTCATTTAGCATTATTTATTTATATCTATCTTGAGCCCATACTGTCCCTGGTCCTGGTGTCTCATTCTTGTCTTCTTGCTCGGTTCGTTGATGGTGTCATCTGGCTTATAGCGACATGTATGTTGCTTGGGACATCACCATCGGAGTAGCGCAGCGGAAGCGTGGTTGACCCATAACCCACAGGTCCCAAGATCCTCTTGTTGTTCCTTCTTATTTACATCATTCAATTCTTGTTCGTTCTTTCCACTCGTCATCCTTTGTCTATTTATTATTCGACAGCGATCTTATATATATCCATTTCTTATTCTGGTACTTCCATCATTTGAGTTTTCTTTTCTAATTTTCCTGCTTTGTTATTTCTTAAGTTGTTTCTGTTTTGTCCTGCTGCCTGCCATAATGAATTTCGAGGAGGAAATTTTATTGTAAGGAGGGTAGGATTTGTAACCCCTGTTTTCATTAATACGTATTTTAAAATTATTTTTCCGTATTTAAATTCTCAGTATTTTATAACTATTTTCCTCTAATTGATTTTATTAAGTAAACTATTTTATAAAACCCAATTGTCTATTAAAAGCCCAAATTCGCATTTGATTTTATTTTATTATATTTAATCTGAGCCAAAAAGATTGGCCCAAAATCCTAGTTGTTTATTTAAATATTTTGAGCCCCTTTTAAGCCCAAGCCCAAATCCAATAACCCAGGATCCATATAATTGTACAGATTATCTACCCGTATACAATTTCTTCCCACTTTTTAGCACTCTTCAATCCCGTACCCCAACTCCTCTCACTTTACTAGCACACTCCCCCATAACCTAGCAACTACCCCCACTCTCTCTCACCCCACTATCTTATTATTTATTATTTTATATAAAAACCCTTCTCCCCCATTCTCTCCCTCTCCCATTCAACCTCTCCCTCTCCATTTCTTTTTAACCAAAACAGAGGACCCCAAACCAACTCATCCTTCTCCTTCTTCCTCCATCGTCAACAGAACCCACAACTCCCGACTCCTCCTCCATTAATCTCCGCTCGCCTTCCATCCCTTCGACCGCAGAGCCCCTCGATCTCGATGCTCCACCATCCTCCCGCCCATCTTCTCCACTGCCAGCGACTTCTGCCATTGCCAATCACCTCGACCTCAAGCTTCGACTTCACCATCGTCGAACCCAACACCTCGCCACTGCCGCTCAGCCCCGCATCGTCCTCAGGCTCCAAACCAGTCTCGCCTTCGCTCGAGCTTCCGTCGCCTTCGCTCGAGCTTCCGTCGCCTTCCTCCAGTCGACGCCGCTCAGCCTCGTCAACATCCAGTCGCGGCTCCGTCTCCTCGTTGACAGCCACTCGCCATCGAAGCTCCACCCTCATACTGCTCGAACCATCGCCGAAGTCGAAGTCGCCCACCGCATCGCCTCTCCTCAGTCGTTCACCTCTCCCTGAGCGCGTCTCCTCGCCTCCCGCTCAACTTCGACCGCCATTGCCGAACTCTCTCCGCCCGTCCTCCCATCGCCATCCAGTTGCTGCCCTGAGAGCTGCCTGTCGATCGCTTAATTGCCTCCACTGTCGAACCCACCATCGCACGACACTCCCCAGTCGATGACCACCGAGCCTCCCGCCTGCGTCGAATCACTCCAACCTGCCGTTGCCGCTAGCTCATCACCTTCATCCTCTGTTTCCTCTATCAAAACAGAGCACCCCGATCGGCGACCCTTCCACCGTTGCCGCTCAGTCAAGCCCCGACCCTGAGTCGCCGCAGCACGTAGCCGACACCAGCATCGCGAGCCCCGCCGCACATCTCCGCCATCAAACGTTGCCGAGGTTCCTCTCCCGTTCTCTCGCTATCGCTCATTCGAAGTAAAGGAAGAAGAAGGAGAACACCGATTGGATTGAAACGATGTTTCGTGTTCTGGGCGCATCGGACCTCGCTTGGCTGTTCACTGTTTCGGCCCAGATCCGATGTGGAGAAGTCACCTATTGGTCGGTTTCGGTGTTCTATGTTTTGGCACATTAGATCCTGGATTGTTGTTCGGTGTTCTGCCCGATCTGGTGTGGATTTCTGAGTTACTGTTTGCTGCTTGCTGCTTGGATTTTCTCGCTCGATCTTCGCACGTATTCTTGGGATTGCTCCCCGGGATTCTGATCCCGTTATTCTTATTAAATTATCGAATCGTCTACAAGAAAAAGGTAAGTCCATTTGAACTCTTTTAATGTCCTAGTTCAAGCTTATTGAGCTCCTGCAGGTAGTTCCATTTCAATTATCTTAATTTGCCTTGTGTCCTGTCCGTTGGGAGTATCGAGGGTTTACACGAACTAACCCGACGTACTCTTGACATCTTATTAGTATCCATTGACTCAAACCCAAGGCTACATACACAATTGACATAAATAAAATGACAAGAATTGCATATAAAGAAAATGAATGGTGATTGAATACATTGATTGATTGAAATATCGTGCCTTGAACAATGACATCGTGAATTGACTCGTACATTGCAAAATCCATTCTAATTGCTGTATAATAGTGTAATGCATTTCATGATACAGTAGCATGTTAATTATCGACTTGAATGAACATATATGTGATGCTTTTTATAAGTTACTGCTGCATTGTTTGTCTTGTACTGAGGTTTCGACCCAGTTATATTAGAAATCAGTTAAAATAATATAGAGAGCATTGTTGTTTTAGATTCCTACTTCATGTTTATTATTGTGCAATGCATCATACTGCTGCATTTGTATCGTTCCCTTGATATTCTTATACACAGTTACATGGACATGAATGATTTAATAAAATACTAAACAAGCCGGGGTTTATAAGGGTTGACTTAGTAGTGGATAATCTCAGAAAATGTACTCGGTAAGGCCTATCGTGATATCGTATTGACATGGAAGGAGAAGTATTGATTGTGAATGATTGATTGGAAATTAAAATTGTGAATGATTGTTATTGACACCGAGTACACGCTCTGCAGATCTCACCACTATGTCTCAAACGAACACTGTTTTGCATGTACCGAACCTGTGGTATGGGACGCAGTAGTACGTGCACTAGATAGGAGAAATGACATTCTAATGAACATAAATTGACACGTCTCGATTACGACCATTGTTATTAGTACCATTATTGTCTTTGCAATTTGATCTTGATTCATATTCCTTCATGTACCTTATTTCCTTACTCTCTGCTTTCACTACTTGCTGTCCGTACTTGCTCTAAGGACAAATCCATTCTTTCTTTTTAGATGAACAAGTACAGGTGTACAAGGAAAATTCTCGGAAGGCATTGATGAGCAGTTCTTCTACAATTGGAGCAGGAGCCTCTCGAGCTATTTGGTATGTCCTTGTATTCCAGATTTGGTTATTGAATTTCATTCTTGTTTATGTGATTATTATGTTTCTGCGTGGTTGTGATTTATTTTTCTTATATTGTTGAGTTAAGACTGGTACAGCTTATGGATGATATGAGTTGGCGTACTTATATCATTCGCTAGGCCTCAGTTACGTGCCTGTGTTTCTGTATTCCGGGAAGCGGGGCGTGACACATAGACTAACTTTTCTCTTTAATTTTTCTTCATGTATTTTTCTCATTGTACTTTTCATCTTTAACATTTAATATTTTTCAAATAAATATTTTCTTACACTATTAATTTACTTTGATATTTATTATTTTATCTACAATCCTTATTCTTAATCTTCTAATTTTGTCTTACTTGTTTTTTTTTCTTAAAATTTTGTCCTCTATATTTTTATGTGCTTTTATGTTTACTCGTTTACATTTTCTATTTCTTTTTACATATTTTTATTAAGTTTTAAATTACCACTTATTAAATTATTACTGCAACTATTATTTTCTTTATTTATTATTTCTATTATATATATATACTAGATTTACCCGTTGGCACATGCCTACGGCACGTCTTCAGAACAATACAGCATATGAAAAGCCTTATAAATAGTAAATCAACAATTATGTAGCTCAAGTTTGAATAGTATGACAATAATTAGTTGTAAATAAAAGTTCATGTTTTCATATATATACAGGGGAGCACCAACCAAGATCGAGAACCCGGACTCCAACAAGCATTGGAAGGAGAAATACTTCCTGATCCGAGGTCCCGAGCTGTGGGGCTTCCCTACGGCGTGGAAGGAGGACGTTCCGAAGTGGGCAAAGGCCGAACCGGTGCTCACTAAAGAAGAAGAGCAGATAGTGACGAAGATCCTCGGTCTTTCGACCCTCGGTTTGAAGGAATTACCGAGGAGGTCTTGTTCGGTGGGGGTCTCAGTCCGATCGATCCCAGTACGCTCCTTTACTTTTTTTTCTTAACATATGAGTACTTACTTTTAGTGTTTGTATTTTTCACTAACTCTTTTGCTCGGTTTTTCTTTGTGTACAGAAGCCCCCAGTATGGACTACCGAGCCCTGATGGCGAAGAGGAGCGCGGCAGCGGCAAAGGGTGCAGACATGAAAAAGAGGAAGAGGACTACGGTGGGGCCTCCTTCCGGCCGATCGGTACAAGTGCCCTCGGTGCCAGCGGCTGTTGTCGACTTAGTCAGCGACGCCCCCTCGGAGCCGCAAGTTACGCTCCCTTCAGCTGAAGCCCCGGGATCTTCGATCGGGGCGTTCTCGGCCGGCGCCGCTATGGCCCTAGAAGTGCCGCCGCTCACGGCCGAGACAGAGGCCATCCTTACCGAAGAGCACAAGAGGCTCTTCGTCCCTGACTGGTGGGTGATAAAGCTGGATGGCTTCCTCGGTGATGCGGGGATGTGCATGCAGGGGTATGCCATCTGCCAACCCCGAAGGATCGCGTGGCACTGAGGGCAGGTATGGTCGGCGACGATGCCTTGGAGATCGCACGGTCGACGATGTTGGTAAGTAGCCTCACTCTGTTCTCTTCAGCTTCAGGGTTAACGATCTTTGAGTTCTCATATTCTTTTGTTTTGTTCACAGACCCTCTGCCACTTCAGCCATATGCTCGAGAAGTTCACCGAGCAAGAGAAGGAGATGAAGGCGGTGAATGATTACGAGCGGTCGGAGCGCTCCAAGGCGGTGAAGCTGTTCGAGGCCGAACAGCGGCTCTCGGCATCACGAGCAGCCAAGGTGGGTGCCCTCGAGACGAGGCTTGCCGAAGCGCTCGAGCATTCAGCGGCCGAGACAGCCAAGGTCGAGGCACTGGAGAAGGAGAAGGCTCGCCTCGAGGAGGAGCTGGTGAAGACTTTGAGGGCGTCCGAGGAGGTGCTGAAGGGGTAGGAGATGAAGGTGGCGGAGGCGAAGAAAACTGTTCAGGACGAGGCGGAGGCCCATATGATGACAAATATGGAGGAGGCCTATGCTCGAGCTCTAAAGAATGTGACGGCTCGCATCCCCGGCTTCGATGGTTCGACATACTACTTCTACGATCCGGTGGCGAGGAGTTCTTCCCTCTGGCGGAAGTCGAGCCCGAGCGGGAGGATGATGAAGTTGAGGGCGACGAGGAGGAGGAGGTGAACCCCGAAGTGGCGCTCGTCACTCTGCCGAGCGAGGGCGCTTCGGAGCAGCACCTCGAGGTGGCTCCTTGACTCAGTCGTTTTTTTTCTTTTTTGTATTGCCAAACTGCGGACTGGCCACCACTTCAACTTTGAAATGAATAAGAAAGTTCTCCGTTTTGACTAAGTGTTGAGAAAATCTGGAACTCTTTTTTTGTCTAGGTGTTGAGAAAATTTCAAATTCTTTTTTTTTGGTCTAAGTGTTGGAGTAGTGTGAATCTCAACGGCCCCGTGCCTTGGTTCTTTTCAGCTCGTCGTGTTGGATCCTGTAGGCGAGACAACAAACACTAGAGGGGGGGTGAATAGTGTTTATTAAAAATTAAATTGCAGAATAGAGATTTTTCTTCTGTATAGTCGACTTAAGGAATAAACCAGTCGCCTGAATTAACAAAATGAAAAAGTAATTTAAACAAGTCTGTGTAGTCGACTTAGAGTTGGAACAGTCGACTTAACAACCAGAAATTTATCAGAGTATACGAGTCTGACCAGTCGACTTATCAAGTACCCAGTCGACTGTCTAGACAAGTTACACAGTAACAACAACACAAGCTGAGAAAATATAAATGCAAGTTAGAGAGATACAACCACAGAGTGCACACAATGTATCCTGGTTCAGTCCTCCCGACCTACATCCAGTCCCCAAGCAACCCACTTGAGATTTCGACTATTCTTGAAAAAGTTTACAAGAATACCCTACGACGTTCAGACAACAACCTTGTCTAACCCGTAGTCCAAAGCAACCCACTCTTCCACCAAGAGTGACAAACCTGACTCTACACCCTAGAGTCCTACTCTCCAACCGAGAGGAAAAGAAAACAATAAAAATTGTTTACAATCAACCTATAGCCTTGTTTATGATTGTGATATAGTACGTGGCTAAATGGTTGACTTCTATATTCAGTCCAAAACGAAATCAAATGTTATACTGGACTGAAGACAGAGAACCAAGTCTTAGTGAGTTGAAAGCTTTTGTCTCTTGAAAAATGTAAAACTTAAGATCTCAAAGAAATGCTTGGAGTATTAGTGTTTTTAACAGTGGATTCTAACCTCTATTTATAGAGATAGATTCACTGGACGTTGGGAATCAGTTGTTCAACTGTCAACCAACGGATCTAAAAAAGATTTGAATTTGAAAAACGATTTTAAAAATAGAAAATTGTCAAACGCACTTGAACAGTCGACTGGGTTGCCATGATGAGTCGACTGGTCAGAGTTTGAATAAGATTAGGCAGTTTTGTACCAGCTCAGTCGACTGGAGCAAGTAGCAGTCGACTGGTACGCAACAGCTGATCTAGTTCAAGCTGTTTTGACTTTTGGTTTTGAAAAATCACACATTTAAAAGAGTTATATGTGAGTGTATGTGTGTGTGACAAGGCTGTACATCATTCTAAGACTCAAATAAAGCAAAATATTACATTTGTTTACAAGACATAAAAATATGACACTTGAAGCATAGGTCTTGACTTGAGTCTTGAGTGAAGCCATTGTCTTTATCCAGAGCGTGTGCTTGTTCATTTGTTCAGCTGTATAGTAATGAGGCTTTTGTGTATTCAACCTGCAATTATATAGTATAGCACAGATACATGTTGCAGTGTGTTGTAATCATCAAAATCAAGAATCAACATTCTCCCCCTTTTTGATGATGACAACACAGTAGCTGATAATAACAAAAATAATACAAGCATACAATCATTGATATGCTCCCCCTATTAAAAGCACATAATGCATATTATATCAGTCGACTTAAGAAAGAATCAGTCGACGTAACAGAACTTCTTGAAAAGAACAGAACTTGAAAAACATTACACAACATAACACAACAGGAGGTGTTCTCCCCCTTTGTCATCAACAAAAAAGGACACAAGATAATGTCTTACAAAAATAAGGAAAGCTTACAAAAGTAACAACATAAAAAATGCAAGAAAGGAAATACATAGTAAAGAAAAAACGAAAAAAATCAGCAATCTTCGTCTTCGTCGTCGTCATCAACATCCTGAGATGGAGGTGGAAATTGAGTCGTAAACAGCTGAGTCAGATGTGAAACTTTGGAATCAAGGGAAACAATATGGGAAGCAAGGGTATCTTGACGATCCATGAGATAGTTAACAGCAAGATATAGACTACGTGGATCATCAAAATCAGCACGGGGACGAGAAGAGCTGGAGGCTGAAGATGGTCTAGCAGAAGTTGCTAAAGGAACTTGAGTGTGAGGAGTAGGTCTAGGGGAATGTCTAGGGGAAGGATCAAGAAGCTTCATACGTGCTAAACTGGCACGATCGAAGCACTCATAATGCTTAACCACATTGGTCTCGGAGTCGAGATCAATATCATAAGCAAGGAAGACTCTAGTAAGGAGACCACCAAAGGACAAAAAGTGAGTATGAGACTTGTGGAGTCTTGAAAAGATGACACGACCCCAATTGATATTTATTCTACCAAAAATTGCATAAACCGCTTGTTGCAATTCCATAGAATACTGATCAAAGCTCCCTGTTTTGGGAAGAATATTATATGATAGTATTCTTGGAATTAGTTTTGCAATAGGTGTGATAGATTTACTAGACATGGGGGGTCCATGATTTGGCAAAAAGATTTTAGACAGGATAGATGCATCAGCTAAAATGATCTTACCTAAATCAAGTCCCTCATCATCAATACCCATAATAAGATTAATTCTCTCGGATGTGAGTTTAATCTTCTTATTTTTGACCGAAGAATAAACAACAATTTCTCCATCATCCGTTTGAACTACTCTCATATTGGTATAAAAAAGATAGATGAGTTGTGGGTAGTAGTCGGGTTGATTTTCCAAGGATAAAAACTCATATAGACTACAATGTTGAAAAAGAGAAATAAGATTGAACCTATCTAAATCATTGAAGTGGACAAATCTACCCGGAAAAATCACAACGTTACAAATAAGATACCATTTTTCTAAGAGATCAGGACTCCTAAGATACTGAGAATAGTCTTTTGACGAAGAACTATCATCAACATGGGATGTCTTAGATTGTTTCGGAGCCATTAAGAAATTTAAGGTAATCAAACAAAGAGAAGTGAGATTTAAAAAGATTATACCAATAAGGAGAATGGAATCAAACAGCAAAAGGGAGTGGAAATCAGCAGCTCCAAACAGAAGATTCGGCAGTCGACTTCTGGATCTATCTCTTTTCTCCTTAGGGTTTTAGATCTGGAATTGGGGTAAAAGTGAAAGTGAAAGATTGAGGCAGTGAAGAGGGTTTTTAACTGAAGCCAACGGCTGAGATTGAATAGAAACGAGATCAACGGTTCACAAAGAAGTTACGGGCGAGTCAAAGGATAAAAATTTGTCTCAAAAACTGTGTGACGATCCGAAGTTGAAGACAGACTGATTCGCGACAGTCGACTTAACAGAAATGTGAAATCGCAGTCGACTTAACAGAAATATTTTCAACAAATATCAAGAAAATTACATATCCCTAGTTCTCTTCTTAAAGAAATAAAAGTATCTTCTTTAAGGGGTTTTGTAAAGATATCAGCTACTTGTTTATCAGTAGAGATAAAGTCTAAAGATATGTCTCCTTTTAAAACATGATCACGTAGAAAATGATGTCGAATATCAATATGTTTCGTACGTGAATGTTGAACCGAATTTTTAGATAAATTAATTGCACTGGTATTATCACACATTATTGAAGGTTTTTCAAAAGAAATACCATAATCTAATAAGGTTTGTTTCATCCACAAAATTTATGCACATGCCAAACTTGCAGCGATATATTCAACTTCTGTAGTAGATAGGGACACTGAATTTTGCTTTTTACTGCACCAAGAAACTAGTGAATGTCCCAAAAAGTGACATGTCCCACTAGTGCTCTTGCGATCAGTTTTACTACCAGCAAAATCAGCATCACTGTACGACAAAAGTTGAAAATTATCAGTGCGTGGATAAAATAAACCATAATCAGATGTGCCTTTAATATATCTTAAAATTCATTTCACAGCTTTTAAATGAGATTCTTTAGGACTAGACTGATATCTAGCATACAAACAAACACTGAACATAATATCTGGTCTACTAGCAGTAATATATAAGAGTGAACCAATCATACCTCGATAGAGTTTCTGATCGACACTCTTACCTAATATATCTTTGTCAAGGGTAGTAGTAGTAGCCATAGGTGTGGATTTACTACTTGTACTATCCATGTTAAACTGTTTGAGTAATTCCTTTGCATATTTTCCTTGATTAATAAATATGCCATTTGAAAACTGTTTAATTTGTAGTCCAAGAAAATAATTGAGTTCACCCATGTGACTCATCTCAAACTCGTTTTTCATGGTGTTAGCAAACTCTTGACATAGATTATTATTATTAGAACAAAAAATTATATCATCAATATATATTTGTATGATTAAAATATCATTCTTAATTCTCTTGATAAACAAGGTAGTATCTACTTTACCTATCTCAAACCTTGTTTCTAAAAGAAAAGTTTTCAATCGAAGCACGTGGTGCTTGTTTAAGACCGTATAAAGTCTTTTTCAATTTAAAAATATGGTTTGGGAATTGTTCGTGTTCAAAACCTAGTGGTTGTTTAACATAAACATTCTCTTTAATAAACCCGTTAAGAAAAGCACTTTTAACATCCATTTGATAAAGTATAAAATTCATGAAACAAGCAAAAGATAATAAAATACGAATTGATTCTAATCTAGCAACAGGAGCATATGTTTCATCAAAATCTATGCCTTCTTCTTGATTATATCCTTGAGCAACTAATCTAGCTTTGTTCCTAACAACTTGTCTGGATTCATCTAACTTATTTTTAAATACCCATTTGGTACCAATAATAGTATGATCAGGAGGTCGTGGAACTAAATCCCATACATCATTTCTTATGAATTGGTTTAACTCATCTTGCATGGCATTCATCCAAAATTCATTCTCACATGCTTCTTGTATATTTTTTCGGTTCAAAATCCAACAAGAAGGCTGTATGAGATAACATATTAATATGTGATCGTGTCTGAATACCATGGGAGATGTCACCAATTATTAAGTCATGAGGATGATCTCTAACTTAAACAAAAGATTTTGGTAAAGTTGAAGATATCACAATAGGATCAGTCGACTTGACAAGTTCCTCAGTCGACTGGTCTACATCAGTCGACTTGATGTCCTTATCGGTCGATTTATCTGCGAGACTAGTTTGTTCTAAAGATGTAATTACTTTATTTAAAGGTGATGAATCAGTTTCATCATCTTTAATTAAATTTGATGAAGACAGAGATTCATCGAATGTAACATGCATTGATTCTTCAATAGTCATTGTTGACTTGTTGAAAATTCTATATGCTTTACTCCTATTTGAGTATCCTATAAAGATACCCTCATTAGATCTAGGATCAAATTTATCCAAATTATCTTTAGTGTTCAGAATAAAACACTTACAACCAAATGTCTTAAAATAAGAGACTTTGGAAATTTTGTTAAAAAATAACTCATAACAAGTCTTCTTTAGCTTAGGTCTTATTAGAATCCTGTTTAAAACATAACAAGCTGTAGCAACGGCTTCAGCCCAAAAATACTTAGGTAAATTGCTTTCAACAAGCATGGTACGTGCGCATTCTTACAAAGTCCTATTTTTCCTTTCAACCACTCCATTTTGTGGTGAAGCTCTAGGAAATACAAATGAATGTGTTATACCATTCTTGTTGCAATATTCTGTAAACGTTTCATTTTCAAATTCTCCACCATGATCACTTCTAATAGTGACTATGGTTAGAGATTTTTAGTTTTGAATTCGTTTACAAAAATTTGCAAATTCATCAAAAGCATCATTTTTATGTTTTAAAAAGAATGTCCAAGTGAATCGTGAAAAATCATCTACTAAAATAAATACATATCTACTTTTATTTAAAGAAGCAACTCTAGTAGGGCCAAATAAATCCATATGAATTACTCAAGTGGCCTACTAGTAGAGATTACTTCTTTTGTTTTAAAAGTGGATTTGATTTGTTTTCCTAGTTGACATGCATCACATAACTTATCTTTTTTAAAGGATAGTTTTGGCAGTCCTTTAACTAGGTTATACTTAGATATTTTAGTGAGATTTTTCATATTCACATGACCAAATCGTCTATGCCAAAGCTAAGAATCATTATTAGAAGCTATTAAACAAAAATCATTTGAAAACTCATTTGTATTCAAACATAATTCATAAATGTTGTTTTTGCGAAAACCTTGAAAAATAATATTTTCCATAGTAGAATCATAAATTAAGCAAGCATATTTTTCAAATTCAATTTTATAACCTTTATCACATAGTTAACTAATACTTAACAAATTATGTTTTAGTCCACTAACTAAAAAAACATTTTCTATAGTAGGATTAGTATTTTTACCAACTATACCGATTCTTATGACTTTTCCTTTGTTGTTATCACCAAAGGTAACTGTTCCTCCATTGATGCTTTGTATGGTGGATAGGAGATTGGCATGACCAGTCATATACTTTGAACACCCACTGTCAAGTATCCAACGATCTTTCTTTGGTACCTTTAAGATATTCAATGTGAATATGGTATCCTTTTCATTGGGTCCAAAAACATATTAGTTTGGGGGAAACCAAACCCATAATGAGTTTGATTTTCCTCCATAATCAGGAATAAAATTAACAGAATTACATACATTTAACATATATGAATTGATATACGCAGTTCTATCATTCAGTTTCAAGTTTACTGGAACCCATACTAGTTTGTTCTGTCCAGTCGACTTTATAGCATCCTTCAGTCGACTTCTACTGTAAGTAAGTCGACTGGATGGTAATATAGGTTGACTTATATGAGGTTTTGGTCTTGTGAAATAAGACTCAGTTCCTTCGGATAGCCGACTGGTGGATGGACTCAGTCGACTTGACTGAACTTTAGACTTGCTTTTATCACTAAAATTTATAAGCTTAGGCTTTTCAAAGAATTCATACAGTTTATGTTTAACACTAGAAACAGATTCAGGTTTATTTCTACTAGTGTTTTTAGAGGAAAGATCTTTTACAAAAGATTTTTTAAAACCAAGACCAAACTTTTGACTAGATTTCACTTGATTTTGAAGAACATCGTTTAAATTCTCTTTTCCTTTATTGAACTTAGATACATTCTTGGATATCTCTTCATAATTCCTTTTTAGAGATTCAAGATCCATATCTAAACTTGAAATACGAGAATTTAATGATTTTACTTCTTTATCAAGGTTAAGATTCTCTTGAGAAAGCATTTGATTAACTTTCTCTAGATTCTTAACTCTAATCTTTTCTTTTTTCAATTCTTGAAAAATTTCATTGAAAGCATCAAGTAAATCTTCTGAATCATAATCATTACTTACTTGATTCTGTGAGGCCATAAAACACATGTTCGCAACCTCGTTGGTTTCATCAGTTTCTTCTTCTGAGGAAGAATCGCTATCATCCCAAGTTGCTTGATATGCCTTTTTGTTTTTGGCAAACTTTTTCTTTGTGTACTTATCCTTCTTGAAGTTGGATGTCTTTCCCTTGGACTTTGTATTTTCTAGCAGACAATCCGTCTTCATATGGCCTATTTTATTACACCCGAAACAAGTTGGAGGATCATTAGAATCTCTAAATTTAGAATTGAACTTACCTTTCTTTAGAAATTTTTTGAATCTCCTTGTGAACATGGCTATCTCCTCTTCATCTTCTTCTTCATCTTCTGAGTCTGTCATGGCTTTAAAGGCTAATGATTTCTTCTTTGACTGTTGTGGTTCTACATTCTTCTTCCGTTCTTCAATTTGAACCTTATAAGCCATTAGATTTCCCACAAGATTCTCAAGAGAAAGTTGTGATAGATCATTGGCCTCTTCTATTGCAGTGGTCTTCTTTTCCCATTCAGGAGTAAGTGCACGAAGAACTTTTCTCACCATCTCTGCTAGAGTGTATATTTTCCCAAGTGCCACAAGTGAGTTTGTAATGTCAGTAAATCTGGTTATCATTTCGGACACACTTTCATTTTCCTTCATGCGGAACATTTCAAACCTATGAACAAGAACAGATATTTTAGATTCTTTCACTTTGTTTGTTCTTTCATGAGTTATCTCGAGTGTATGCCAGATTTGATGTGCGGTTGTTGAATTTGACACACGGTTGAATTCTTCTTTTGTAAGAGCACAGAATAATGCATTCATTGCTTTCGCATTATTCATTGTTTGGTTCTTCATGTCATCATTCCATTGTGCATATGGAATAGTAGGAGCAGTGTATTCTGTTTCAGTCATGTTCCATATTTCATAATTGATGGATTGGAGATAGATCTTCATTCTGCACTTCCAATAATTGTAATTTGTTCCATCAAAGAGAGGTGGCCTTTGTGTAGATTGCCCTTCATGGTACTGATTTGCATTTGACATAGTTGCCATAGCCTTTAACCTCGCTCTGATACCAAATGTTGGATTCTGTAGGCAAGACAACAAACACCAGAGGGGGGGTGAATAGTGTTTATTAAAAATTAAATTGCAGAATAGAGATTTTTCTTCTGTACAGTCGACTTAAGGATAAACCAGTCGCCTGAATTAACAAAATGAAAAAGTAATTTAAACAAGTCTGTGCAGTCGACTTAGAGTTGGAACAGTCGACTTAACAACCAGAAAATTATCAGAGTATACAAGTCTGACTAGTCGACTTATCAAGTACCCAGTCGACTATCCAGACAAGTTACACAGTAACAACAACACAAGCTAAGAAAATATAAATGCAAGTTAGAGAGATACAACCACAGAGTGCACACGATGTATCCTGGTTCAGTCCTCCCGACCTACATCCAGTCCCCAAGCAACCCACTTGAGATTTCCACTATTCTTGTAAAAGTTTACAAGAATACCCTACGGCGTTCAGACAACAATCTTGTCTAACCCGTAGTCCTTTCTCTCAACCAGAGAAAGCAACCCACTCTTCCACCAAGAGTGACAAACCTGACTCTACACCCTAGAGTCCTACTCTCCAACCGAGAGGAAAAGAAAACAATAAAAATTGTTTACAATCAACCTATAGCCTTGTTTATGATTGTGATATAGTACGTGGCTAAATGGTTGACTTCTATATTCAGTCCAAAACGAAATCAAATGTTATACTGGACTGAAGACAGAGAACCAAGTCTTAGTTAGTTGAAAGCTTTTGTCTCTTGAAAAATGTAAAACTTAAGATCTCAAAGAAATGCTTGGAGTATTAGTGTTTTTAACAGTGGATTCTAACCTCTATTTATAGAGATAGATTCACTAGACATTGGGAATCAGTTGTTCAACTGTCAACCAACGGATCTAAAAAAGATTTGAATTTGAAAAACGATTTTAAAAACAGAAAATTGTCAAACGCACTTGAACAGTCGACTGGGTTGCCATGATGAGTCGACTGGTCAGAGTTTGAATAAGATTAGGCAGTTTTGTACCAGCTCAGTCGACTGGAGCAAGTAGCAGTCGACTGGTACGCAACAGCTGATCTAGTTCAAGCTGTTTTGACTTTTGGTTTTGAAAAATCACACATTTAAAAGAGTTATATGTGAGTGTATGTGTGTGTGACAAGGTTGTACATCATTCTAAGACTCAAATAAAGCAAAATATTACATTTGTTTACAAGACATAAAAATATGACACTTGAAGCATATGTCTTGACTTGAGTCTTGAGTGAAGCCATTGTCTTTATCTAGAGCGTGTGCTTGTTCATTTGTTCAGCTATATAGTAATGAGGCTTTTGTGTATTCAACCTGCAATTATATAGTATAGCACAGATATATGTTGCAGTGTGTTGTAATCATCAAAATCAAGAATCAACACGTCGAAGCGCTACAGGTCGTCGAGGTGCCTCGGATAGCCAAAGTGTCTTGCTTAAAAGCTAGTCTAGGGGCGACGAGATTGGGGCTCAAGCGGAACCGAGAGCATCTTCAAGAAGTAGAGTGGGACCTTCACAAGGCACAATACGAGCTGAAGCACATGAGGTCGACCTTAGTTCGTCGAGACATTGAGAGGAGGCGGTTAGAGAAGCGGATTAAAGAGAGGACCCTTGAAGGCGATGACTTGGATTTGTCGGCTGAAGCCAACCTCGGCCTGAAGATTTAGCATCTTTGCCACTCCTTGTCTAAGGTGATGGCGGAGAGGGATGAGCTGAAGAAAGTGACCATCGATAAGAGCATGGAGGTTGCTCACCTTCGGCGGACGATCACCGAAGGATCTCGAGGGGCAGGCTCGATGCGGTTGCCTCGTATGTCAATAAAGGTGAGAGACGACTCGCTTAAAGAGCGAATTGTCGAGCTCGAGGCAGAGGTCGCCGGTCTTCAACCACGACCCGAACGGACCGATCCACCACTTGTACTTGCGAATAGCGTGATAGGGGGATAACCTTCCATAAGCTGGCGCATCGCTCGCCATCAGTGCATCGGAGTCTGGGTGATGCGCAAAGTGGGGCGGCAGCTTCGTCGAGTGGAGCGTCCACGGGAGCCACCGTTAGAATGGGTGCCGACGATGCTTCTCGGCTAGCCGGTCTAGAGACGAGTGCCAAGGGGGGATGTCGGCAGTTCAACATTCGTCGCCCTCGGGTGTCTCTTAACTAAAGTATACCCGCGCCTCGGAGGCGCTGAAGTAGGCCTTAGGAGTCTTGCACTTTTAACTTCACAAGTGTTGTTTCTCACCGTATAGATGAGCAGTTGTTCTTGTAACTAGATTTGTTTCTCAGATTTCAATGAAATAATACGTGTCTTCATATTCGTGTGTTTTGCTGGCATTTGAAGTAGTCAATAGTTGTAGAAGCACTTCTGAGTAGTAAGTCACTTCTTACTCACTTATAAGCAAGTAGTCGAAACCGAATCGAGCCAAGTATTGGACTCCGAACTCGTCGTTTAAAGAAAGAGTCAACGGTTGTAGAAGCAATTTCGAATGGCAAACCGCCTCTTACTCGCTTATGAGCAAGTAGTCGAAGCAGAATCGAGCCAAGTGTTGGACTTCGAACTCGTCGTTTAAAGATAGAGTCAATGGTTATGGGCGCAATTTCGAATGGCGAACCACTTCTTACTCGCTTATGAGCAAGTAGTCGAAGCAGAATCGAGCCAAGTGTTGGACTCCGAACTCGTCGTTTAAAGATAGAGTCAACAATTGTAGGAGCAATTCCGAATGGCGAATCACTTCTTACTCGCTTATGAGCAAGTAGTCGAAGCAGAATCGAGCCAAGTGTTGGACTCCGAACTCGTCGTTTAAGATAGAGTCAACGGTTGTGGGAGCAATTTCGAATGGCAAACCACTTCTTACTCGCTTATTAGCAAGTTGTCGAAGCGGAATTGAGCCAAGTGTTGGACTCCGAACTCATCCTTTAAAGATAGAGTCAACGGTTGTGGGAGCAATTCCGAATGGCAAACCACTTCTTACTCGCTTATAAGCAAGTAGTTGAAGTGGAATCGAGCCACTTTTTTTTTTTTTTGCAAGTAGAGTTAGACTACCCCAAAAATACAAAATGTGCTAGGTAGAGTTAGGTTACTCAAGAGATAGGGAAGTTGTGAGGAGAAGTTTCTCTTTATTGAAAACAACTGGGTGGCCGCTTCTAAGTTGCAGGCCGCCTTTACACTTTGATTAAAAAGAAGATACAAGTAAGGTTTTTTGGAGACAAGTCTTCTAGAGCGATCCTAGGGAAGTTGCTTGGAGCGGTGTTTAGACACCCTCTCGGTACTTCATCAGGTGCTCGACGTTCCAAGTCCTTGGCATTTTCCTGTTCCCCTGGGTCTTCGAGTTGATACGTGCCCGGGCGTATAACTCTGGAGACCTTATATAGTCCTTCCCAATTGGGTGCCAGCTTGCCTATCTTGCTTGGATCGGAAATCGATAACTTTCTCAGCACTAAGTCCCCTTCCTTTAGGTTGGTGGGTCGTACCCTCTTGTTGTAAGCTTGAGTGATCCTATGACGGTAGGTCTCTTGGCGGATTGCGGCTCTCTCGCGAATCTCGTCAATGAGGTTTAGGCAGTTGCGAAGCTGGTTCGCGTTCTACGCCTCGTTGTAAGCTATGAGTCTAGGTGAAGGTAGACCCACTTCTAAAGGGATAAGAGCTTCGGATCCGTAAGTGAGGTTGAAAGGGGACTCTCCCTGTAATATCCTGAAAATTTTTATAAAGAGTTTGAGATTGTACATATTTTGCACGTATAATTTCATATGTTTTCTAAAGCCAAATATTTTCTTCATAGCCTAATATATTAATTTTTCTCCTTGTTTCCTACAAAAGTTATTTTTTTTAAAGCCTAAATAAAATCCTAGGCCTAATTCTAGCCCATTATAATTAATTTAATTAATTTTCTTGAGCCCATGGTCTTGGCCCAATAGTAAGCCCATTTAGTTTAATTCTCTTTTAATTAGTAAGATTTGTAGTGTAGTCTAACTTTTGGACCATTAAATAATTAAATATGTACAACTAGGAGCTAGGGGTGCCTTGGAGACATGTGCATTGCACTAGCACGTGCCTCATGGTGCATGGAGTAGGCCGGTTTGGATCAAGAGAGAGGGAGAGTTGGGAGTAGTGGTGAGGTGGTTTCTCAAGTCATGGGTGGTTATGGCAACTTCCAAACTCATCCTAGCCTTTAAATCCTAACTAGTTGATCTAATCCTAGCCATTCAATCCACCCAAAATTATGTATAAATACCCCCCTAGTTCTCCTCATTTTAGTACATTAGAAAATTGATTAAAGAGAGAAAAGAATTAGAGTGAGAAAAGATTGAGAGTTTTGGGGAGAAAAAGATTGAGGAGATTCTTGTGTGTGGGTGCTCATCCAAAACAAGGCCGGATTTGCACTAGGAGAGGCTCGGCTTGCTACACCTAGGAGGAGAAGGATCTATTCGTGCATTCTAGGAGATTTCTAGGAGCTTTCTATTCGTTTTTCTTCAACAAGGTGGGTGTTTCTCATGACTTCTAAATTAGATACCATGCCAGGTTTTGTGCTAATTATGCAAGAATAAATAAGTGAAAGTATTGCTATTTGTTAATACTATGATTAAAGTAAAAATGAACACAAGTGAAATTGCATGAAACGAATGGGTGAACTTGATTGAAGGATATGATTTGATGTTATGATATTTTGATTTAATCTAGCATGCTAAATTGGAATAAATGTCTATCTCTGTAGAAAAATGGTGGTTATGGAAAAAGTACTATTTTTAGAAGTCGTGTTTGTGTGAAATATACTAATTGTAAGAATCTCTATATTATTAAGATTATTTAGTAAACTATACATGTTGTGATGGCCGGTAAATAAAGTTGTATGTTAGTTTCGGGAAATGAACATATTGTAATCTAAACCAAATTTTGTGTGTTAATCAAGAAGAAAGAAGAAATGATTTCTAATTTTCGATTTTGTTGCTGATCAGTCGACCGAATAGGCATAGATAGTCGACTGTCCTGAATATTTAGTTCTTCGAGTTGTAATTCTCGCAGAACAGTCGACCGTATACGTTAAACAGTCGACTGCCCCGTACTTTTTATTTTCGAGTTTAAAATACGGCAGAATAGCCGACTGGTCTTGTTAACAGTCGACTGCCCTGAACCTTTTCGAGTTTTTAAATCTTTTCAGAACAGCCGACTGATCATGTTTAGCAGTCGACTATCCCGACCATTTTTTTGAGTATTTTTAATGTTTTGCTGAACAGTCGACCGGCCATGTTTCGAGAGTCGATTGTCCAGACTATTTTAACGTCTCAGATTCTTTTTAAATTTGCTTCGTGATAAAAATAAATATATGTACTATTTGAAGAGAGATTTGATAATGGAAAGAATGTAGATTGGATGTGACAAATTAGAAAAGTGAACTTTATTTGTCTTTTGTACGAAATTGTGTATGAAGTGAAATGAAATATCCTGATGAATTATGAAAGGTTTTATGAATATGAATGCGATGAACATGAAAAAGAAAAACTATTTGTTAATCATGAAAAGAAAACTTAAGAGTTTGAAAGGCTCAATCTTTGTGTGATTGTGAATTGAAATTGAGAACTAGAGTGTAGCTAAGCCCCATACCGGCATTGAAAAGAAATGAATTGTAATGAAATTTGAAATGAAAAGACCAAGATTTGGGTCATGTTGAATAAAGGTTTAAGACCGGTATAGTGGAAACGCTAACTCTAGAGAATTGATTTTTGTTCATGATTCTAATAAACTAAGGACTTAGACACATAGTGGTGATGTGATGAAAGTAAAAGAAAAACACGAGTATGAGGGCCATCGGATTGGCGGTGTGAGAGTGATTCACATACTGCCTGCTTGATGCATCATGACATGGCGTGAGCACTACTCCAGAATTATCGTCCCGGTGGCGATGCTTGTGGGGTGTTTGGTGACTGCGGGTGGTGCCATCATTCCGTGGCGGAGGTTGAATTGGCCATAGTCTGCCTGCTTGATGCGTCATGTCAGTGCGTAGGATTCCCCTCCGACTGCCTGGACATGGGCTCGTAGATCATAGAACGTCTAGGATACTTGCCGTAGTTACCGTTGTAGCGTAAGCCATAGCGAGGGTTTGAACCCTATAAGATGAAGTACGATTAAGGGCTTGCCCTCGGACTTATGTAGTATGGGATGCATAGAATCGAAACAAGTGCGCATTAGTGTCATATAACATAACAACTGCATTAAGGCCTAAGTGCATAGCACGACACGACATCAATAAGATAGCCCCTTTTAGTTCTGGTTGTGACAAGTTTGTGGTTTGCTAAGAAATGAGGATCGTTATACTATTTCCGGCATAGAAAGGATGGCCGTGTATAATATTTCGTCGGTTGAATGAACTGACGCGTCCACAGTTTTTATATGCAGGGTAAAGATGCTTGACTATTGAATTATATATGCTACGCAAGACTATTTTAAATGTTGTTTCATGTAATTTATTGTAATATTGCTTCCGCTGTGATAATGTACAAGTGTAAATATAACTCTGATGAAAGAAAAGTTTTTAATTCCTTGTAAAATTGTACAAAAGAAGTGTAAAGATCCTGTGGAACTCGAATTCAGTTGTATTTTGGAATTCGGGATGTTACAGAGTGGTATCAGAGCCACGCTTCTAAAAAGTACAAGTTTGTAAGGAACAACACCCTAGAAGTGGACATTAAAGGCTAGGATTAGATCAACTAGTTAGGATTAAAGGCTAGGATGAGTTCGGATTTTATATTTTAAATATGCATTGGAATCATTGGGAAGTCTAGTTTCCAGAATTTATGATGGATTCAGCTTTCGATTTCTGTAGCAGCGGGAAAACTAATTTTTATACAGTGACCTCTTGCTGTCCAGAATTTTGTTTTCTAGATTTTCTTAATATAATCATACATATATCATTGTATTGCATGAATTGAAGTGTATATGTTTCATTTTATAATCCTAATGTACTATTGTCATCATTCTATTTGTTTAATACAAAATTTATCATCCTATTGTTCTCCTATTGTTACTATCGTTCATCTAATATCTCTAAATTGTATAATGTATTGTTTACAACGATAAAATAATTAACAAGCCGGGGTTTAAGAGATTGACTGTAGTAGTTGATGATATAGTGATTGTACTCGGAAGTGTGGGCCATGTTTCCCAAAATAATGTATCGGTTAGTGTTATCGATTTATTGTTGGATTACTGACTACAGTATCCCAATTTATCGTGTATTGTTTTAGTGTTATTATGCTGACCAGTGTGCACCAATGTTGCAATTAATATTATCGTGTCGTGTACTTAATCTATAGAATTTTTCACTTAAGTCTAAACGAAATTGATTGTATGCATCGAACTGGTAGAATGAGATGCAGTAGTACGTGCATTAGTTAGGCTAAAATTATTAGACTTGAGAATTGACACAACATCGACACAAATTAATACGCTAAAAATTAATTGCATATTGTACATCATCATTTCTATTGATATCGAATATTTTCTAAGTGTTATTAATATCGACCATTGAACATTGTTATCAAATATTGAATTATTGTATATAAGCATTGCATCGACTATCATTGATATTGATTATTAATGTTTTCCCATGTGATTGATTCCTAATGATTTATTGAATTCATTGTTACATCGTTATTCCATTGTTTCCTTGCTTTCTCTATTTGCTGTCAATGACTTACTCTAATGGCAATTTTTCTCCTCTTTTTAGATGAAGTATTCACAGGTGATCATAGAGAATTACCTGCAGGAACTGGAGAACAAGCTTTCTAAAGATTTATGCTTTCTAGTTGAATGTTATTTTATTGGACCTATTGTACTGAAACTTATTATCATTGTGTTCAAATTTATTATTGTATTGGGCTTATGACCCATATATTATTATTTACTTCCAGATGTTGGATTATCATATTTGGTTATTTCATATTGTCTTATTCCAAGTATTATTGTTCATGTGGTTGTTCTTATTGCCAGTGCAATTATTTTATATTGTTATTATTGTTGAGTTGAATGAGAAAACAGCTTATGGATGATGCAAGTAATTTGTTGGGCCAATGTCACGTGCTTGTATTCTGTATTTTTGGAAAGTAGGGCATGACAGTGCATTTGCACAAATTCCGATATAATGTATCCAATGCTGCAATACCCCAACTGAACGCCCCAATGGTCCCAAGATATGAAATTAGAGGTAAGAACATTAGGGGAACGGAAATACCGGTGGAGTTCAGGAACATGACACCTCCAAACAATGACATAATATATGCCATGCAATAGCACTGGACTTGGTAGTCGTTCTAATCTTCATTCAACTTATCGGTGAAAGTATCCTTCAACCATTTCAACCGAAGAGACTTCCCAACAATAACCCTAGGATCTGGCTCAACTCCAAGATATTCTGTGATAAAAAAAACTGTGGATCGAAGTCCATCGTTCCAATTACGGCTTGTCCGTTGATCGGAAGACCTGTGATTAGTGCAACATTCTGCAGTGTGACATACATCTCCCCTACCGACAAGTGAAAATTGTGCGTTTCCAGACTCCAACGTTCGAGAAGGGAAGTTAGAAGAGGACGGTCGGCCTTAATTAAACTCATCAAAGCGATATCGTACAACCCGCAATCCCGTAACAACTTGTGGATACGTGGATGCATTGGTAAAGTGGCATGCCCCCTAAAAGTACACTCCTTTGATTATCCATCTCATACGTCTTTTGAACGATGTTGCCCTTGCAAGGTCAAGAGCCTTGGGTCAAGAGGACCGGGACCCACCGGTGGAACATAAGATGATGAAGAAGGGCCTAGCTCATTTTGCGAAGAAGATGGGCCTGGCTGATTTGGCGAAGAAGACGAACCCGACTGATTTGGTGAAGAAGACAGACCCGGCTCGACCTACACAACAAATAACATTAAACATCAATTTCACAGTGTACTATTTCATTAAAGCAAAATGAAATTAATCGAATAAAGACAATCATCTTACATTTGTGTGTCTTTGTCCACCCTCACAACCACGACTTGGGGGTCATCCATAACAAGTTCGTGACCCCTGTCACGACCGCTTTTCAAAAATACGGAATACGAATACATGACATTAGCCCAGTGAATGACTAACATCATCCATAAGCTGTTTATCTGATCTACTCAACAATATAATCAATACAGAACAATTACGCAGGCAATAATAATAATTTCATGAACAATAATACTTGGAATAAATAATATGAAATGTCCAAATACAATAATAATCCAACATTTGGAAACAAAATAATAATATTCGGGTCAAAAGCCCACAATACAATGAAATAACAATAGTTCAATAATTAAATCTCCATGATAAAACAATAATTATTTATTAAGCGGCGATGCAATCAATTTCCTTTACCAATGTTGTTCTCCCAATCCATCAAGCAACTCTCCATCAACACCTGTAAACACTTCATCTAAAAAGAGAAGAAAAATAGTCCTTAGAAAAAGTCATGGACAGCAAGTACAGAAGCAAGGAACAATGGAATAACGGTATAACAATGAATCAATGGATCAATAGGAATCAATAAAATGGCACGATAATCAATAATCAATATCACGGTAATCGATGGAATGGCTATAAACAATGATCCAATATTCAGTAATAATAATCAATGATCAATAACAATAATACTTAGCCAATATTCGATATCAATAGGAACAATGAGGAACAATATGCAATGTCGATGTGATGCAAACTCTTAAGTCTATTATTCATTTTAATCCTAACTAATACACGTACCACTACATCCCATACTAAAAGTTTGATACATACAATCAATTTCGTTTAGACTAAGTGATGAATTCTATAGATCATGTATCGGTACGATAAACATTAATACGGTACAATATTTTTGCTCGTTACATTACGATGATTCATTGATTCACTGGTACATTGATACATTAATACATTGGTACATTGATATATTAATACGATTCATTGATGCAATACACGAGAGATTGGGGTGTCGTAGTTAGCGCTCCACAATCAATCGATAAACACTGATCAACACATTCACTATATTATTCACTACTCAAGTCATTCCCTTAAACCCCGGCTTGTTAATTATTTTATTAATGCAACAATACAATATACAATTCGAGACATTGGATGAACAATAATAACAATAGAGGGAAAATAAGATGATAACATGAAGTAGGGAAATTAGAATGATGACAATAGGACACTAGGCATGCAATGCAACATAAACACTTCGATTCATGCAATATTACGATGTAGGATCAATTAAACTATCAAAAACTAGAATATAAAATTCTGGATAGCAAGAGTAGTCTGTACAAAAATACATTGTTCCAGAACTCAAAAACTGGATCCGTTAGAAATTCTAGAAACTAGACCTCCACACGGTTCCAACGCATATTTAAAGTTTAAAATTCGACAACAGTAGCTAGGTCAATCACATTGTTCTTTACAGATTTCATGTTTAGGTAGAAATTCAACATTATGTTATTTTATTTTTAGAATTAGTAAAAACTCGAAGCAAAATTCATTAAAAACATTTTCTATACTCCTAAACATGTTAAGCAACAATCTGGAAATTTTCAGAGTAAAATTGTATCATTTGATTAACCTTTTTACTGTTTAAACATGGAAGATATAAGAATCTGAAAATCTGGAAGTAAAACATAGCTACAGTAAAATGGGCATAACTTTTACTACACAACTTGGAATTCAAAAATTCAAGATGTTCTGGAAACTAGAAAGATAAGGCTACAATTCTTATTCAGAAAGTAATTCATTTTAAGATCGTTTACTGGTTCAAAAACAGCAGTCAACATACAGGTCAACAAGCATTATACAGGATTTTGGGTACTTTTTTTGAAATAAATTAATTAAACATGATGGGTATCGATTCTTTAGTCAATAAATTATGTAATCACCATAATGGGTGCAATAACATGATCAATAAGACTAAAATCATATTCATACACTAAATTATCATCGATCAACGACAAACAATCAACCAAACATACAACCTAGTAGCTGTTTCTACAATAATTAATTGTGTCATGATTATACGGTTAACCCTATTATCGATTCTACATGAATGCATGAAAGGTTCAATCTATCAAAAGTGGCACGATGTCAGGAATATTGGGGTTAGCTTGTGTAAACCCTCAATAGACCCAACGAAGAAATGAACAAAGTATAATATGATAAACAAGGGATCTCTTTGCAAGAGTTTCAACAAAACTTGAATTTGATACAATTAACAATTCAAGAGGACAGTGACTTGCCTTATGGACGACGTTAGATCCAAATATATTAGAATAACGGGATGAGAATCCCGATGACAACGGCGATGTTCGCAAACCAGGAAAAAATTGATGTGATGATCATGGTCGGGTACGAATCTCGATGACGATCGGTGATCAAGTGCAAGATCAAGCAACCAACGGCCGAGATCAATTACTGAGATCAAGATTCAAGATCAAGCGATTGACAGTCGAGATCCAGCAATCTCCACATGATCAAGGCCAAGATCAAAGGATCAAGATAATCACGCTTAAAGAACCAAACAACATCCCTTGGATCTAACAGCATACAGCTGGTCTTCAACATAGAACAGAAGAGCAGGATTGATAATGGGCGGCAAGTGGGGTTCGATGCTCAGCGACTTCGACGGCAGGTTGGCTGTGGTCAATGGCGGAGAGTAGGGTGACGACAATGGCGAGTGTGGCGATCGAGGTTGGGTGCGATGTTGGGTTCGACAATGGGGATGGAAATGCAGGGAAAGGTGGCTCCAGTGATAGGCGGCTACAGCGGCTGAAGGTGGTGGCGATGGGTGCAACTAGGGAGACAGGGCAGAGGCGATGGCAGGAAGAGGGGTGGTTGCAGATGGAGCGCAACAACGGCAGGGGCGGAAATGGTGAGTTAGTGCTCTGTTTCGAGTTTCGAAACAGAGGAGGGGGAGCAATGGGAAGATGATGGGGCGGTAGGGTGTCGATGAGGAAGGTGAGCGGCAATGGCAAAGACAGGGGGATAAAGCGAAGAGGGCAGGTTGCAGGATGCAGGTAGATGGGTTGAAGCGGTGGCAGGAGGTTGATGATGAGGTGAATGGAGACGGGGACATGATGAAGGTGAGGCTCGACGGGATGATGAAGGGGCGAAGGCAGGAGAAGGACGGGATGACGAGGAGTCGACGAGGTATGCAAGCGGGAAGAGAAGGATGGGATGACGGGAGTTCGGGAGCGGGATGGGTTTGCGGCCAGAGGAAGAGGAAGGTGGTTTCGGAGGTAGGGGATGAAGGAGGGGGGGTTGTACAGGGAACGGTAGGGGACAGCTACTGTTGAGAGGTAGGGTTAGGGGCTAGGGTTTGGGTAGGTAAGGGTTTTAGATTAGTTTATATAGGGAATTAATTGAGATATTGGGTTTTTGGGTATGATCCAATAAGAGAATGGGCATAAAGGGTATGGGTTGTAGGGATCCAATAAGGAAATAGCCAAATAAAAATTGGATCATATAACATAATATGATTTGTATTATAATACTAGATTTGCCCGTGGGCACGTGCCTACGACACGTCTTCGAAACGATACAGCATTTGAAAGTCTTGTAAATAGTAAAATAATAATTATGTAGCTCAAGTTTGAATAGTAAAACAATAATTAGTTGCAAATAAAAGGCCATGTTTCCATTAGTATAGTTGAAAAATAATTATAAATGGGGGTGTAAAATCCAATTCTTAGAACTTTGAGTGTGAAAAATGATGAAATTTAACTATTGATGAGATATTTGCTATTTTCAATGTAACATGAGCAATAAAAAAATGCATAAAAAATTCGAAAATTTACAAACCTGAAATCTAAAAATATAAATTTCTGAGTAAATAGAGAGAGAGAGAGAGAAAGATAGATAAATAAATAAATAAATAAATAAATAAATAAATAAATAAAAGAGTTGTTTTGGAGGGATTTGAATTTGAGTTTTGGGGGGAAACTTTTGGGCGAGAAAATATGTTTTGTGAGGTTAGATCTGGACCATTGATTTCAACCTTATTGAATGAGAGCCACTTGATAGCTTTCTTTGTGTTTTATTATATAGATTAAATAAATAAAGGAGTTGTTTTGGGTGGGGATTTAAATTTGAATTTTGGGGGAAAACTTTTGGGAGGAAAATATGTTTTTTTAGGTTAGATCTGGGCCTTTGATTTTGTGGGGGATTGAAGGAGAGCCACTTGATAGCTTTCTTTGTGTTTTATTATAGAGATATAAATAATTTGAAAAAACTACAAATACAATCAATAAATACAAATAGATTTTTAATAAACAATCAAAAGCAGTAATAACAATAATAATAAAAAAATAATATTAATAACAATAAGAATAACAATAATAACAACAACAATAATAGCAATAATAATAATCACAAGGATAAAAATAATGCCCTGATTTTCATTATTTTTGCACGTAGTGTGCACGTGCAATATTTTTGGTAAATATTTTCATCATGATGAGTATAGATTTTTTTAATATATGTTTGTAATTATTTTTATAAAGCCTTCTTTTAATTAAACAAAAAGCATTTTCTTTTTTTAAAAAGCCCAAAATTTAATTCATTTATTTTATTTTAAAATTATTATTTTGGCCCATAAACTAAAGCCCATGAGTTAATTTATTTTTTAAATACAACTTGTCATGTAGGATACAATTTAAAGATTATTTTTATACAAAGTTTAATGTACAAATTTTTGGAGGCAAATGCTTGCACGTGCATTGCACGTACACGTGCAAAGTGCACCTTCCCAAAGCATGGCCGGATTGCTTCTTTTGGAGGGAATGGGAAAATTTCAGTAGGATCATGGTGTGGTGGTTACTTGATTATGGGTGGTTAGTATAACTCCTCCTTAAATCTAAGCCATTTGTTCCTAACTCCTACTTCAATCTTAACCATCCATTCTCCTTCATTTTTAGTATAAATACACCCTCCCATGGCTAGTATTCTTGTGCAAATCAATTCTTCCCAAACCTATAGTTCAATTACATTATCTAGTAGTTATTTTAGTGAGTAAAAGATTGAGTTGTGTGTGGGAGTTGTGCTTGCAACAAGGAGAGGAGGCCGGCATCAAGGAGGGAGTGCTCTCGGTTTGGCATTGGGTGTGCTCGGGTGTGGCTTGTGCGCGCGTGTACATGGAGGAGGAGCATTCGTTTGCAAGGACATTCGTTTAGGAGGTCGCAAATTGTACTTTTCTTCAATAAGGTGGGTAAATTTTCTGTATTTCTAAATAGGAATACATGCTAGATTGGAATGGAAAAATGATGCATGAAAAAGATTAATAAGAGTACACATTTAATTGGAGATTTGAGCTATAAATTAATTGGAATGTGGGTGTGCAATTGTATGTGATTTGATTAGTAAAAAATCTAAGTTTTGTGTGAATTAATTATAACCATGGATTATTGAAGAAAGTTTCATTGTTCTACATCACAAATTATATACACAAAGTTAGTAGATTGACAATGCTACTTCATGTGATTAAATGGATCTTTGAGTTATATTGAAATAAATGAATTAAGATATAGATTTGTATGTTTGGTAAAAGATTAAAAACAGAGAATTAATGTGTAGTTTGCTAATAAAGAGATTAGTGACGTTAATTGTTGAGAAATGTCGAAAAAGAAGAAATGTGGTAGTGATAGTTCACAATTCAAATTAATTGAATGAAAAATATGTTTTGATTATTGAAAAAAATATTTTTATTGTACTGGAATATAACTTATGATGATGGTAGTCAATCTGGAATTTTACAGTAATTGTTATAAAAACGAAATGAAATGAGGACTTGTTGAATATCGAATTGTTTTAATAACAGAGAGAATTGTATTAAAAAGAATTCGAGTTGTACTTTGACAACCTGAGCACGTAGCTCGAGTGGTCAGAGCGTGCGGCTGGGTTCTCACAAGTCACTGGTTCGACTCTTGAGAATACCATCTTTTATGTGTGTTTTCTTTTAAATCCAATCAGTTCCGAACGGAGAGTATTTAACTCTTTGGTTTCTCTTTTATACCGCTGGCGCAAGTGGCCTAGTGGCCTGTGCCTTCGGCTATGTTCTCTGTGGTTCTGGGTTCGAATCTTTGTCTCGGCAGTTATGAAAAAAATATTTTTTTGAATGTTTTGGTGATCAAAAATTTGTGGAAAAAATATGATTATTCTTCTAAAATTATATGGGACTCATGAAAAATAATTTGGGAATTATTTACATAGAATAAAATATGATTTGAGAATAAAATGTATAATTTAGACTTATGGTTATATACTTGTATGGTATAAAAGTTGCACCTTGTAGAAAGGGTTGAAATAAAATATTAGAAAAGAAGTGGAATAAAAATAGAAATTATATTGTGTGATGTGATGCAAATTATTCTCATTTGAGAATAGTGTGAAATTTATGGTATATGAATATCCATTTAGTGATGTGATTTCAATGTGAAATTGATATTTAATGAAGTATAAAATTCCATGTGTGATTATGGACTATTGAACAATTTAGAGATCATGCTATTGAAAAAGAAATCTGTTATGATTATGAAAATGAATTTATGAGTTGGAAATGCTCAAATTGGAAATTGTGAATTAGAATTGAAACAAAAGAGTAGCTAAGTCTCTCCCGGCATTTGGAAAGAGTTGAAATGAAATTTGAAATGAAAGACCAAGGTTGGTCATGTTTGAATAAATGAATAAGCCCGGTTTAGTGGAGAGGCTAACTCTAGAGCTTTGATTTTGTTCATGATTCTAATAAAAATTAAGAATAGTGCATAGTGAAGACGTGATGAAAGTGAGAGAAAATACGAGTATGAGAACTAGAGTTTACGGTGCGGGTGTGAGCCACAGAATGCATGCTTGATGAGTCAAGACTTGGCGTGGGCACAACTCAGTAATGATCGGACTTTAGCCACGCTTGTGGGATGTTTGGTAACTGCAAGAGGATCGTGTGCCATGAAGGAGGCTGAATTGCCACAGAATGCGTGCTTGACGAGTCAAGACATGGCGTGGGGTTCCCCTCCAGGTTTTCTGTACACGTGCTTGTACTCATAGATCATCTAGGATACTCACCGTAGTTACAGTAGTAGATTAAGTCATGGCGAAGGATTGAACCCTACAAAGATGAAGAACGATTAAGAGGCTTGCCCTCGGACCTATGTAGTATGGGATGCATAGAATCCGAACAAGTGCGCATTAGTGTCATCTAATATAAATAATTGCATTAAGGACTAAGTGCACAATCACAACACGACATCAATAGGGTATTCCCTTTAGTTTGATATGTGACAAGTTTGTATTTACTAAATATGGAAAATAAGTTATACTATTTCCGGCATCGAGAGGATGGCCGTATATAATATTCGTCGGTTGAATAAACTGACGTACCCACTGTAACACCCTGCAAAATTGAAAATTACAATTTTGCCCCTAGGTGTTACGCACGTATATTTTGTAATGTATTTCATTACATATTTTGGATTCGTACTATTTATACATTTTCCGTATTGATTTCAGTCAACTAAAATATAATATTTAATCCCTGGGATTTACGTGCTTTTTACGTATTTTTGATGCACGTGTTTCCACCACTATGTATAATATTTTCTATAGGTTTAAATTATTTATTCTTATGTATTTAAATCTATTTTATAAAATGAAAATTTATTTTCCCCTTGTTTTGATTAAAATGCATTTTTCAATTTTTGCACGTATGGTGCACGTGCAAATTTTTATTCTCATTTTGCTACTCTCATTTTACTATTTTTAGCATGCATTAGTTTTATTTAGCCTTTCTTTTGATCCATGGACTTAAAGTTAAATTCTAGCCCAATAGACTAATTAAAAAGAGAACCCACTAGATAATCAAACTAATTAATTAGAAATGAGCCCATGTAGCAAGCCCACTAGATAATCAAACTAATTAATTAGAAATGAGCCCATGTAGCAAGCCCATTATTAAAATCACAAATTAAGTTATACATGACAAGTTACAATATTAGTACACATTTTTGAGTTATAGAAATGTGTTCATATTTGTTTGTGCATGTATGCATGCACACACAAATGTATTTGGACCATTTTGTGGGCTAGGGGAGGGGATTAATGGAGTGGTTAAGTTCATGGAGAGTGGGGAGATGAGAGGTTGGGAGTTTTAGGAGTTAAAAATATGAAGAGGTGAGAATTAAAAAGAGAATTAAAATGAGAAGTTATTAGGTGGGAGATTTTGCAATATAGTCCCTAGCATTATCCTATAAATAGCAACCCATTTCTCATTCTTTTTCACACCAAAAATAAAATAAACAAGAGAAAGAAAAGAGTGTAAGAAAAAGAAAGAGAGTTATTGTGCTTGGAGGATCTCTTGCTTGGAGCATTTGCTAGGAGGAGAAGAGGACTAGGAGTTGCTAGGAGCAAGAAGAAGCCATTCATTTGTAGTTTTCAACCTTCAAACAAAAGGTGGGTTCTCATGCTTTCTAATTTAGAACTATGCATGCTAGTGACAAAATATGAGCATTTTGTTTTGATATGTAGTTAAGATTTCATGTTAGTGTTACATGCTATGAATGAAAACAATATTGTTATGATTAAACAAATAATAGGAGATTTTGACTAAAGAGCTAATACCATAGATCATGTTAGAATGCTTGTAAAATGTTATGCATGTTAAAAATGTATTCTTTTGTATGGGAAATTTGTTGAAAAATGTTGTTTTATGTTCTAGGGTCATGTTGATTAATGAATAAGAAAGAAAGATTAATATTGTGTTAGTGGTTGATTTTTATATTGTAGTACAAACATGCTAATTTTGATAAATAAAGTAAAATGTGATGGGATAAATATATTGTGTTTATGAATGGTAGAAATATTGTTATGACTAAGAGAACAATTTTCCATCACGATAGTTAAAAATAATAAAATGAATTACTGTCACAAACCATACTAGTACGCATGATTGTAAATGTCGAAATGTATAATTTGTAGGAAGATTATTGAGACTTCTTAATGAGTTTAAATGCAAATTAAATTTGGGAAAAAATTCTAATACTCTTATAAAATGAAATAGAATATAGTAAAAATAGTTGTAGAATTTTTCAAGTATATTTGAGAAGTAAAAGAGATATTGGAAGATAGAATGAAATTTTGTTCTTAAGTTAATTATTTTTAAGAATATGATTTTTTTTTTAAAAAGACTTTGATGTGAGAATTAGTTTCTCTTGTTGAGATTATGCAATTATGATGAATGTGAAATTCTAGATTTCTATGTGTACTCAAATTGTTAATGAGTTTAAATTAGATGAATGCATGAATAGAATTCTTGTTGGAAAGAATTGAGAATAAGTGAATTATGAATAGAACATTGATTAAGTTGTGAATTATTTGTATTTGATTAATTGGAGAGACTTCATGAGTTTAAAATTTGCAAATGAAATTGCTATTGTTGTTGATTCATGAATGGACTAAAAGAGAATTATGATTGATGCCAAATGAGATATAGATCAAATTGTGGATGGCTAGAGACATGGAAATATCTAAGTGAAGACATGATAATGAAAAGGGTAAAAAGAAAATAATTTCCGAAACTGATCCACCGTGGAAAATATTTACCCGACTGGTCCACTTTTGAAAATATTTACCAAAGTTAGTCCATAACTGGTCCACTTTCGAAAATATTTGGTCTATGTACCCAAGCAAACTGTAGCAAACTAGTTGTTCGGCTACTTGTGCATTGTATAATGTAGTCTTCATAATTACTACAAGGTTTATATGTTTTAAGAAGAAATGTAAAGTATTACTTTTGTGAAGTGATTTTCTTGAAGAGAATTTTACTCTTATTTGTTCGAAGAATATTCTAAGTAAAGTGAGACATTATAATGGCTTGATTTTATTATGAAATCTCATGTGATAGAATTGTGTTCTTAAAAGAAATTATTTCTTTGCTTATAAAGAATGTGAACGGATGACTAGATAATGAATAATGATGAGACTATGATTACTTGTGATTAAGTTGAAAGAAGAAATTATCTAAGTCAAGACATGATTATTAAAGGGTATGTGTACCCATGTTTTTCTTGTACATGAAAGATTATGATTAAGAATTAGTAAGACTTCGGTTACCGACAAAAATGAAAGAAAGAATTGATATGATTTTGAGATATTGCCGTGGGGCGATCTCGTATTTTTGTGAACAAGTCCGGTAGAAAGTAAAACTGATTCTAGAAATGATAGTACATTCATGTCTTGAACTTAAGAAAATAATTAGGCACTTAGGTGAAGATGTAATAGACTTGTGCAAACGTAAATGGGTGCTTCTATATAGTCGGCGGTGGATCTCCGTGGCTATAGACCCAGTTGGTGGACTGTGGTTGCCCCATAGGAGATGGACTGTATTTTATCCGGGACTTAGGGTAGTCGACGGATGTTTACCATACTCCAAAGAATATGTATATACCGGGGCTGGAAGGGCATTTACGGGATTATTCTCACGATATAATAGCCAGGGAGGCTGGGATCTGTTATTATAAGCCAGGGAGGCTAGCCAGGGAGGCTGAGATCCGTATCTGTGAAATAACTCTAAAACTTGTTTTATTACTGGATAGTCTCATGGTGAGGGATCGAACCCTTCAATGTGGAGTACGTAGGCGCTTGCCCTCGGACCTATGTAGTATGGGATGCATAGAATCCGAACAAGTGTGCATTAGTGTCATCCTAGTGTAAAAATGTGTGCATTAGGCATTAAGGCATGACATACACTTATATTTAGAATAATCACCTTTGACACTTTACTTGTTCATTCAATCTTTTTGTTGATTTGTTAAAGTATGAGATCGTTATACTATTCCCGGCATAGAGAGGATAGCCGTGTATAACATTTCGTCAGTTGTAAGTAACTGACGTGCCCACAGATTGATATGCAGGTAAAGGACTATTCATGGAGCTATAAAGTGGATATGCTGATGCTGTTTTATTTTAAAGATGTTGTAAATGTTTTATTGTAAATTTCATTCTTCCGCTGTGCAAAACCAAGTTGTAATTGAACTCTGATGTGTTATGAATAAAAAGTTTTAAATTCCTTGTAAAATTGTACGAAGTGAAGTAAAGATCCTGTGAAATCTCGAATTTATCCTTATTTGAAATTCGGGGTGTTACAGATGGTATCAGAGCATGCTTCACAAGTAGTACAAGTTTATAAGGAATGATAAAAAGTGACGATAAATTTGGGAACAAACCAAAAGAGTCCTTCTGTCAACCGGGTGTAAACAACCCTAAGCGACACGGTATTTAAGCGTCTTCGGACCACCGCTAGCTGGGAACCGACTCTTACGGCTAACCCAAGTAAATCCGAACTTGATAGACTAAAGATTTGTTTAGGAAGAGTAGTAAGATCATTAACTATAGTCTAGAACCCGTGATACCTTATTGAGTAGTTACAACATTATTCCTGCAAACACTAGAGTGTGAGTTTCAGTTTATAGAGATTTAAATGTAAGTAATTTACATTTGTGTTGCTCTATGCACTAATGTTTTCTCTTTATTTTGGATGGTTGGAATCGTGAATGAAGTTGTTATTGAACTTGCATTCAATTTCATTCATGATGTCCTCCTCGTATACATTGATATGAGAGTGTATGCGAGCACATTTTCTCCTGGGTATCAGAATGGCGCAGTGGAAGCGTGGTAGCTTGGACCGTCATTCATGATACCTTACACACTTTTCTCTCAAATTATTTTGTAGATTTTTATCATGCTACTTTCTCCATATATTTTTTTTCAAATAAATATTTTCTTATGGTATTAAATCATTTGAATATTTATTATTTGTCTATCTTCCTTAGTCTTGATATTTTAAACCTATTTTTCAAACTTAAAATTTTGTCTTTCATGTATTTATGTCACTTTATATTTACCCGTTTATATTTACTATTACTTTACGTATTAAATTGCCATTTATTAAATTAATATTGCAACCACTATTTTCTTCATTTATTATTTTGGATTTTTCTTATGTGCTTTACACTATTTTGTCTTAATGTTATAAATTATTTTCATCACTACAAAATTTTGTATATTCACAAAGTATTTCAACGTATGCTTTCTATTTTTTCAAATTGTGTGTATAATTATTATAGTTACCTTACAAACTATTTTATTAATTGGTATACAAAGTCATTTTATGTTATCTATACTTTCAACTAAGTTTCATTCCCATTTATTTTTCCAAACTCTTATTCAATGGTCTTGTTTTAAATTGCTAATTTTGCAAATTCTCTACCGTTTATTACATTGATAATTTTTTCTTTCTAAACTAACTATTGACTATGTTTTCTTCGTCACATTATTTTCCAAACTATTTCGAAATTAACGACTTAACTAATTTTCTTTTTTTTAATAGCTTACCTAATATTATTTTTATATGAAAATTTCTCTCAACCTATTCTATCTCTTGTCACATTTCATTTCTTGTGCCATCCTCCTATTTTTCTTGTTCTGTCTTATAACATTTTAATATTCCTAATTTTCCTATATAGAGTTTATCTTGTTTTCCTCGTTGCATATTTTAAAGTTTGCAGTTTCCTAAATACAAATATTTTCTTTGACGTGTACAAAATACAATCTTTACCCTAGCGAGTTCCGGGGACGGAACTACTCTAAGGGGGGGAGAGTGTAACACCCCGCAAAATTAAAAATTACAATTTTGCCCCTGGGTGTTACGCACGTATATTTTGTAATGTATTTCATTACATATTTTGGATTCGTACTATTTATACATTTTCCGTATTGATTTCAGTCAACTAAAATATAATATTTAATCCCTGGAATTTACGTGCTTTTTACGTATTTTTGATGCACGTGTTTCCACCACTATGTATAATATTTTCTATAGGTTTAAATTATTTATTCTTATGTATTTAAATCTATTTTATAAAATGAAAATTTATTTTCCCCTTGTTTTGATTAAAATGCATTTTTCAATTTTTACACGTATGGTGCACGTGCAAATTTTTATTCTCATTTTGCTACTCTCATTTTACTATTTTTAGCATGCATTAGTTTTATTTAGCCTTTCTTTTGATCCATGGACTTAAAGTTAAATTCTAGCCCAATAGACTAATTAAAAAGAGAACCCACTAGATAATCAAACTAATTAATTAGAAATGAGCCCATGTAGCAAGCCCACTAGATAATCAAACTAATTAATTAGAAATGAGCCCATGTAGCAAGCCCATTATTAAAATCACAAATTAAGTTATACATGACAAGTTACAATATTAGTACACATTTTTGAGTTATAGAAATGTGTTCATATTTGTTTGTGCATGTATGCATGCACACACAAATGTATTTGGACCATTTTGTGGGCTAGGGGAGGGGATTAATGGAGTGGTTAAGTTCATGGAGAGTGGGGAGATGAGAGGTTGGGAGTTTTAGGAGTTAAAAATATGAAGAGGTGAGAATTAAAAAGAGAATTAAAATGAGAAGTTATTAGGTGGGAGATTTTGCAATATAGTCCCTAGCATTATCCTATAAATAGCAACCCATTTCTCATTCTTTTTCACACCAAAAATAAAATAAACAAGAGAAAGAAAAGAGTGTAAGAAAAAGAAAGAGAGTTATTGTGCTTGGAGGATCTCTTGCTTGGAGCATTTGCTAGGAGGAGAAAAGGACTAGGAGTTGCTAGGAGCAAGAAGAAGCCATTCATTTGTAGTTTTCAACCTTCAAACAAAAGGTGGGTTCTCATGCTTTCTAATTTAGAACTATGCATGCTAGTGACAAAATATGAGCATTTTGTTTTGATATGTAGTTAAGATTTCATGTTAGTGTTACATGCTATGAATGAAAACAATATTGTTATGATTAAACAAATAATAGGAGATTTTGACTAAAGAGCTAATACCATAGATCATGTTAGAATGCTTGTAAAATGTTATGCATGTTAAAAATGTATTCTTTTGTATGGGAAATTTGTTGAAAAATGTTGTCTTATGTTCTAGGGTCATGTTGATTAATGAATAAGAAAGAAAGATTAATATTGTGTTAGTGGTTGATTTTTATATTATAGTACAAACATGCTAATTTTGATAAATAAAGTAAAATGTGATGGGATAAATATATTGTGTTTATGAATGGTAGAAATATTGTTATGACTAAGAGAACAATTTTCCATCACGATAGTTAAAAATAATAAAATGAATTACTGTCACAAACCATACTAGTACGCATGATTGTAAATGTCGAAATGTATAATTTGTAGGAAGATTATTGAGACTTCTTAATGAGTTTAAATGCAAATTAAATTTGGGAAAAAATTCTAATACTCTTATAAAATGAAATAGAATATAGTAAAAATAGTTGTAGAATTTTTCAAGTATATTTGAGAAGTAAAAGAGATATTGGAAGATAGAATGAAATTTTGTTCTTAAGTTAATTATTTTTAAGAATATGATTTTTTTTTTAAAAAGACTTTGATGTGAGAATTAGTTTCTCTTGTTGAGATTATGCAATTATGATGAATGTGAAATTCTAGATTTTTATGTGTACTCAAATTGTTAATGAGTTTAAATTAGATGAATGCATGAATAGAATTCTTGTTGGAAAGAATTGAGAATAAGTGAATTATGAATAGAACATTGATTAAGTTGTGAATTATTTGTATTTGATTAATTGGAGAGACTTCATGAGTTTAAAATTTGCAAATGAAATTGCTATTGTTGTTGATTCATGAATGGACTAAAAGAGAATTATGATTGATGCCAAATGAGATATAGATCAAATTGTGGATGGCTAGAGACATGGAAATATCTAAGTGAAGACATGATAATGAAAAGGGTAAAAAGAAAATAATTTCCGAAACTGATCCACCGTGGAAAATATTTACCCGACTGGTCCACTTTTGAAAATATTTACCAAAGTTAGTCCATAACTGGTCCACTTTCGAAAATATTTGGTCTATGTACCCAAGCAAACTGTAGCAAACTAGTTGTTCGGCTACTTGTGCATTGTATAATGTAGTCTTCATAATTACTACAAGGTTTATATGTTTTAAGAAGAAATGTAAAGTATTACTTTTGTGAAGTGATTTTCTTGAAGAGAATTTTACTCTTATTTGTTCGAAGAATATTCTAAGTAAAGTGAGACATTATAATGGCTTGATTTTATTATGAAATCTCATGTGATAGAATTGTGTTCTTAAAAGAAATTATTCCTTTGCTTATAAAGAATGTGAACGGATGACTAGATAATGAATAATGATGAGAGTATGATTACTTGTGATTAAGTTGAAAGAAGAAATTATCTAAGTCAAGACATGATTATTAAAGGGTATGTGTACCCATGTTTTTCTTGTACATGAAAGATTATGATTAAGAATTAGTAATACTTCGGTTACCGGCAAAAATGAAAGAAAGAATTGATATGATTTTGAGATATTGCCGTGGGGCGATCTCGTATTTTTGTGAACAAGTCCGGTAGAAAGTAAAACTGATTCTAGAAATGATAGTACATTCATGTCTTGAACTTAAGAAAATAATTAGGCACTTAGGTGAAGATGTAATAGACTTGTGCAAACGTAAATGGGTGCTTCTATATAGTCGGCGGTGGATCTCCGTGGCTATAGACCCAGTTGGTGGACTGTGGTTGCCCCATAGGAGATGGACTGTATTTTATCCGGGACTTAGGGTAGTCGACGGATGTTTACCATACTCCAAAGAATATGTATATACCGGGGCTGGAAGGGCATTTACGGGATTATTCTCACGATATAATAGCCAGGAAGGCTGGGATCTGTTATTATAAGCCAGGGAGGCTAGCCAGGGAGGCTGAGATCCGTATCTGTGAAATAACTCTAAAACTTGTTTTATTACTGGGTAGTCTCATGGTGAGGGATCGAACCCTTCAATGTGGAGTACGTAGGCGCTTGCCCTCGGACCTATGTAGTATGGGATGCATAGAATCCGAACAAGTGTGCATTAGTGTCATCCTAGTGTAGAAATGTGTGCATTAGGCATTAAGGCATGACATACACTTATATTTAGAATAATCACCTTTGACACTTTACTTGTTCATTCAATCTTTTTGTTGATTTGTTAAAGTATGAGATCGTTATACTATTCCCGGCATAGAGAGGATAGCCGTGTATAACATTTCGTCAGTTGTAAGTAACTGACGTGCCCACAGATTGATATGCTGGTAAAGGACTATTCATGGAGCTATAAAGTGGATATGCTGATGCTGTTTTATTTTAAAGATGTTGTAAATGTTTTATTGTAAATTTCATTCTTCCGCTGTGCAAAACCAAGTTGTAATTGAACTCTGATGTATTGTGAATAAAAAGTTTTAAATTCCTTGTAAAATTGTACGAAGTGAAGTAAAGATCCTGTGAAATCTCGAATTTATCCTTATTTGAAATTCGGGGTGTTACACCCACAGTCTTATATGCAGGTAAATGACATGATAAAGACTAAAGAGGAAAGGATGCTTAAAGATTATTCAAAGTTGTTGTACATTTATTTAATTGTTGTAAATTTTACTTCCGCTGTGCAGTGTAAATCGAAATGTTTTACTTATAACTCTGATGTAAAGTGAAAAGTTCAAATTTCCTTGTAAAATTGTACTAAATGAAGTGGAAAGATCCTGTAGAACATCTCGAATTCAGTTGTATTTGGAATTCGGGGCGTTACAGCTATAACCCCCCTCGGCCTCAGTTACATGGGGGTCTACTACTCGTTCCTTCTTCATGAATATTCCGCGTGCGGGCCATATTTAATATTGATAATAATCCTACAATTTTTTAATGTATTTCGGTATTGTATAATTGCATACTTTAAAAAGAAACAATTTAACACCAATAAAATATACACATATAAATGAAGAATTCAACAATAATATGGACAAATTTCTAATAATCATATTTATATCATAAACTCTCAATATGCTAGTTCAAAGTTAAATTATATGTCGATAATCTTATTTATATCAAAATTAAATTATTTCTCAAAATAGCATTTCACTTTTAACTAAATATACAGAAATAAATTCCAAATTTATCTAATAATTAAGTATCCCACAGATCATGAGCTCTCAACATTACATTCAATTTAACACAGAATCAAAATTAATCCAAAATCAAATTGCAAAAGTATGAAGACTTACCGTACAATTGATGGGTGCTTTAGGAGGTAGAGAATGAGGACGAGATGAATGCGTCCGCTTCTGCCGCAGTTCTCTCTTTACCCTTCCTGAAGTCAACAAAATTCGAGATCTTGGATGATGGGATCAGATTTTGATAGTTGAAGTAGAGAGAGTTGTGAGTGATGAAGTGGATCTCAATAGATTTTAGACGGATTTTGATGGTGAAATAAAAAATTTGGGGCTAGTATTTTGGGTTTCTTTCGGAGTTGGGAGAGAGAATGGAAAGATAGAAGTAAAGAGAGATAGCGAACAACGAGTCTTATGTTTAAAAAACTTCTCAATTGATACTCGCTATCTCAGTTAACGAGTGTGGTATAAACACATTCGCTATCTGAGATAGCAAGTCTAAACTTAGTATTTTTGGAGAAACACCTCAGCATACAATTACTATCTCAGTTAGCGAGTTTGATACAAACATATTTGCTATCTGAGATAGCGAGTCTAAACTTGGTAATTTTTTTTAAGTTTTTCTTTAAGTTGTGAGAAACACCTCAGCATACACTCGCTATGTCAATTAGCGGGTTTGGTACAAACACACTCGCTATCGGAGATATCGAGTCCAAACTTGGTATTTTTTCTCAAGTTTTTCAAGTGGTGGAGGAACACTTCAACATACACTCGCAATTAGCACTGTCACATTTACCCGATACCCGGACCCGACACGAACCCGACCCAGACCCGGAATTGGACCGGAACCAACCCGATCTATACGGGTCCCGGTCCAGGTCCTAAAATAAGACCCGATGCACTTTCGAGTCCAGGTCCGCTCAAAATAGAACCAACCCAGACCCGGATCCGAACCCGTTAAATAATACCCCAAAAAATATGAAATTTGAATAATATAGTTATACGGATATACATGTAAATAGTAATTGTTGAAGATATATGTGTAATTATAATATTTATTCATATACTTAAGTGCAAAATTTGTTGAAACCATAGGGAATCGGGTGCAAAAATACTTAATTGCAAATATTTATTATCTGCTACTAGAACCGACTGGTAGATTTTTTTAATTAGAACCCGGACCCGATTCTCGCAAGTTCGGGTGCGGGTCCGGATCTAAATTTTGGACCCGTGAGGTACCGGATCCGGATAGTGGAGCATCTGATCCGATAGGACCCGATAACAGCTCTATATGCTATCTATAGCAATGTTGGTCATTTTGATAATTAGTTTCGAAAGTAGGTCAGATTGGTAAATACTTTCAAAAGCGAGTCATTTTGGTAAACAATTCAAATAATTAACCCCTAAAAATCCAAGCCACTTCATTAATGTGAAAGATGTGCAGAATTTAGGTATTGGGATCTCCGTTTTTAAGAAAAAAAATTGTATTATATCTTTATAATATATTTATCTCTACTATTTTACAATTTTAATGGGAGAGTTGGGTTGTAAACAAACAAATCCTAATTTTGTAACTGAGCAAATCCGTGCAATATACGGCCAAATTAAATCCACCAAATATATCCGTATGATGCACGTGCAGCCCCCAAAAGGGAATATTTTAGCAAATGCCCCCATTTAAAATGTGAAAACTAGCATATACCCCCACTATTTTTAAAAACTAAGAAATACTCATATCTCTAATATTATAATGGGAGAAGGCCTTAGTGTCATTTGTAAATATTTTGTCATTCTACCAACCCGTGCAATACACGTGCATAACTATTATAAAGGAGGTTCTAAGTTCAAATTCAGATTATGCCTAAATTTTTATTTTAAAAAACTATATTTATTAAGACCTGCATCGCACGTGTACATTACTAGTTATTTTAATGGGAGAGTTGGGGTTTGTAACAAACAAATCCTAACTATGTAACTATATAAACACGTATAATATACGTCCAAACTATCCAACAAAAATAAATGTGCGCCGTACATATAGCCCAAATAAAAACATTCAAATACAAATTATTTATTTCTTATTCGATATATATTCATTTAATTTGATGACTTTACTTTTTGTAGATGTGTATCGCACGTACATTACACTAGTATGTTAAATGACAAGCATGTATCTACAGATTTGCTATTCGTGGTCGTACATATTTGTACTCAAGGCATAAGTTTTTCACATATGTAAACAACTATGGAGTACTCCAATATATATTCCATGTAGGGTGAGTCGAATGTTTGTTCATCTCCAACTAGATAAGATAAGGGGATACAGCCTAGCACCTGCAACAAAAGCGTGTCTTATTATTTCAAAAAACAAAAGCGTGTCTTAGTTACACATGAATCTTGCTGCCTTTGTATTCTAGCTATCATTAGCTTTTCACAGCTCATGCAAATCTCAAATTAATTATTAATATTCCGAACCAAACAATATGAAGGTCTCGGCAGCTCCCCCATCTATGAGGGAGTGCTCAACCTACAATATGCGGACGATACTATTATTTTCACCAAACCAAACACCCACTCTCTTCGTAATCTCAAATTTCTTCTTTACTGTTTTGAAATGGCTTCCGGTTTATCGATTAATTTCCAAAAGTCCTCCGTTCTATGGTTGGGTGGATCTCCCAATCGCCAAGTGGAGGTTTCCAATTTTTTTAATTGCCCAGTAGCCTCATTCCCGATCTCTTACCTAGGCATTCCCCTTCGCTGGGGTAAGCTGCACAGATCGGATTGGATCCCTCTTATTGATAAAGTCGAGGCCAGACTCAATGTTTGGTCGAGCAAACTTATGTCTAGAGGTGGCAGGCTCACTCTTATTAACTCAGTGATTTCAGCCATGCCTCTTTATCTTATGTCTTTCTACTATTTACCATCCTAGGTGATCAAAAGGATTGATCAAATTAGAAGTAATTTTTTTTGGAATGGTTCTTCTTCCTTTAAACCAGGATCCCACCTGTGTCAATGGAAACTGATTTGTACCTCCAAGGAGGAAGGGGGTCTTGGTGTTTTGGACATTCGTCATCATAACATCGCTCTTTTAGGAAAATGGTTGTGGAAACTCCATAACTTTGATTATTTACCATGGGCTAGGTGCATTAGAGGTTATCGTTCCATCTCTTCCAAATGGTGGGAGTTTCCCGATGCGACTTATCGCCATGCCTCCCCATTTTGGAAGGGCATATGGAAGGCGGCTGCCGCTTTTCAGTGTGGTATTTTTCGTAAATGCTATGATGGATCTAGAGCCAAATTATGGACTGATCTGTGGATTGGCAATACCACGCTAGCCACGGCTTTCCCATCTCTCTTTAGATTGGCAGTCTACCCGACGACGTCTATAGAGGACTCATTTGCTCTGATCGACAACACTCGTTTCTGGTTTATACCTTTCACTATTGATCTTCCCCTATCGTTGGCTGAGGCCTTTGATGAGCTCATCTCATCTCTCAATAATTATGAATGGAGATCATCCGAGGGCATCGGTTGGCGTTGGTCGGTAGCAGGCACTTTTTCAGTTAAATCTTTTTATAACTTCCTTAATTTGAGGGGAGTTCGATCTCCGATAGCTAAATATTTCTGGGATACTTGGGCTCCCCTTAAGGTGAAAATCACTTCTTGGCTTGCCTTTAATAACAAGTTACTCACTGTTGAAATTCTAAACAAAAGAAATTTAGCCTGGGGACAGCTCTGTGCGCTGTGCGCTCAGCACGCTGAAGATGTTAACCATCTCTTTACCCAATGCCCCATTATCTTACCGTTGTGGAAGATCTGCTCTCTGGCTTGGGATACTGGATCTATCCCCCCAGATTTGGTCTCTTGCTGGGCCGCTAAGCCTTCGAATATCTCGTACCGTAATGTTTGGATTTTGTCGATTCATATTATTATTTGGATTATTTGGAAGGAGAGGAATTCCATCTTATTCCAACATCGTAGATCCTCGAGAGCTGCGATGATCGATGAGTTTTTTTTCCTTTTGAAACTCTGGTCGTCGGAGTTGAAACCTTCAGAATTAGTCACTTCTGCTAACCATAAATTAGAAGATGCGTATCTTTGTCTTCGTACTCTTCAAAGCTTATAATGTGCCTGTGGTTTACTGGTTTTATTATTATCTTTTTCACTCTCCTTCACCTTTCTTATGCAGGCTTGAATCATCTTTTAGGGTGCGGCTGCTAGTTCAGGTTTTTGGGACTCTCGGTGCTCATGATTCTCGACTGAGGTGTCTTCTATGGGTTTTGGTTTTATGTTTTGACTGCTCTGGCAGCGGCTTACTATCTTTTTCTTAAATTATGTTTCTAATGGTCCTCTTTTGTTTCTGATGTTATCTATCATCAGCATACTTAGCTTTAGATGTTCCTTGCCTTGTTGGGTGGTTTGTCAGCAGATGTTCTAATCCGCTCAAGGATTTCGGCATTTGGCTTTTGGGAGGACTAGTTTCTTTTCTTGCTCTGAGCTTTATTATAAGTTATCTGTGGCTTTGCTCTTTGCTTATTTTTGGACGCTCTATGTGTGATGATTGCTGCCTGATCTGTTATTATGTTTCTTCAGATGGTTTTTTTAGCCTGTGTCTCTCATGCGATGGCAGTTGATTTTGAGATGTTCCTAGGATTTTTCTTCTTTATCAGTTGCTATTCTGCGATTTTTTCGTTTCTTGCGTTATGATTTTATCTCAGGTGCACTTCAATCAGTTTATTCCTTGCATTGTTGGGTGGTTTATCCTACTTTTGGCTAGCCGGTTCAGCAATGCTGTCGGTGGCATGGGAGATCATTTGGTGCTTTTTCTCAGCTTTGGGGGTGGCTGGTGCTCCAGTTTCTTCGACGCGTGCTCTGTTCAGCCGTTTGTGATTACTGGTCTGGATCAAACGCAGCATCGGAGTTCTCTTCTGCGGCTCTCCTTTGTGTTTTTGTAATTACTTTTATTGTTGTTATCTTTGTGAGTTTATTCCATTTTACGGCTTGTAAAATTGACTTTTTATTGCATTAATAATATGAGATTCTGATGGCTGGGGTCTTAAGGCCCTATCCGATTCATCAAAAAAAATATTCCCAACCAAACATAACATAATTAATCAGATTGTGTCCTCTCTTCAGATGCATGAATTATATTGTGTTTCACAGCCCATAAATATCTATACAATATACTATCCATTAAAATATATATATATCTATATAATAAAACACAAAGAAAGCTATCAAGTAGCTCTTCTTCAATCTCCCAAAAATCAAAGGTTCAGATCTAATCTTACAAAACATATTTTCCCCCCAAAAGTTTTCCCCCAAAACTCAAATTCAAATTTCCCACCTAAAACAACTCCTATATTTATTTAATTTTTTTTTCTCCCTCCCTCTCTCTCTCCCTCCCTCTTCTATTCAAAAAATTAGGAAAATAAAAATGTTAAAATTTTTTTAAAAATTAAAAATTAAAAAACTAAAAAAATAATTTAAAAAACTTTAAAAATAATTCAAAAAAATCATATAATATGTTTTTTGCTCTATGTTTGCTACTTCAATTAATTTGCTGGACCTCCAAACCTATTTGATATGATCCAACAAGGTGCACCGTTACAAAGACGTGTCGTAGGCACGTGTTAATGGGCAAACCTAGTATATATATATATGTGCTAAACCAGTTTTAGTTCAAAGATTTTTTTTTTCTTTTTTTTTTTAATTTTAAAACAAAGAAAGAAGAGCAAATGTAGGAAGAAGCATACTCTTTCTCTATTCAAATTTTAAAGTGCAATTCTATCTTTTAATCAAATCATTAGAAGGTGCAATATTGTGTAAATGTTATTAGAGAATTTTTCAAAAGTGGTTTTGTTATTTTCTTAATTTTTAAAATTATCTCTAATACTATAATGGGAGAAGGTCTTAGTGTCATTTACGAATCTATCAACACGTGCGATACACGTACAATTAAAATTCTCAATATAAACTCATAAAATACGTAAACTACCCGTACAAATTTGTCCATGTAGCTAGCAACTTAATAGTTATTTTTTAATGGTTCAAATGTGGATGGAATTGATATGCACAAATAGCCATATAATTAGTTTAGGAGTGTAGGTAAAAGTAAGAGCTTGGATGCTATTTGCCCACTAGAACACCAAGAATGATGATTTACTATATCTTTTTTTATGAGCATTTTATTTAATTTAATGACTATACTTTTTGTATTCGTATATCACATGTGCATTGTACTAGTGCATTGTACTAGTGTACATTATATTGCACATGATTATACTAATTTAATTATTTAAAAGTTTAAAAAACAAATAACCCAGCTCCCTAGCTAACTTTGCCAAGAAAATGTCGCAAAACTCAAATTTCGATCATTCAAAACTAAAATCCATTGATCAAGTTAAATTATACAAAGATCTAATCATCCCATTGTTTGCGCGCTGGGATTTTCATTATTTTTCTCAATATATTAACGAAGAATTGATTCTCAGTTTCTTAATGAAGTTGTCAAAATAAAAGTGCTGCGCGGACTTTCTTAAAAAATCAGAAACTACCCCTATTGAAAATACTGAATGTAATATCTGATCAAACGAAAGCAACAAATTGATGTATTTACTTGCGTTATTCTTATTGAAATTTTTTGAGGTTCAGAAACAACTGATGATACTTATAAAAAATGACTGACACAAGAATCTATACTACTTTGAACAGTTATTGACCATTAATTAGTACGCGCAAATTACAAATCCCGATCAAAAGTGAACCTTAGTCCTACAATCCTTGGATACCATCTTCAAATCCCAGGTCATCTGATCGACCACCACATCACACCTCACCTTCACAACAATCTTCCAAGTCGAAACAGCCCCAAACTTAACCTTGACATCCACCTTCACATCAATCTCCAACGGCACCTCTGCTTTCCGCTGCTGACTAATTAACGCTTTCCTCGAATCACTCGACAGTCGAATCCCCGAACCCTTCAACACTGTCTGAATCACGGTCACATTCCTGCTTGGCTGATAAAAAGCCGGCCACGCACCGTGTGACCAGAGGACACCAGAGTAATAGATACCAATGTCACTGCCTTCTTCATACTTGAAGCCTACCTTTTTGTTCCGCCCGTTGTCTGCACGGAGAATGACGTCGAATTCAGGGGATATCGCTGCAGGCCCTGCAGTTATGTTGAGTCCCTTGATGGCTAGCTTGTCAAGCGAATAAGAAGGGATCTTGGGTTGGTAAACAAAGTACAGAATTGCAGAAGTGATTCCAAGAAGCAGAACAATGAGGAGCAGGATGAAGAATGTCCATGCAATGCACCGACAACACGATCGCGACCTGTTTCTGGCTGCGCGCCGGCTGTACGACTCGAACAGGTGGGCATTTTCAGGGGGTGGTAGGCGGTAGATTTGGTCTTTGGGGACTTGGATGACGTACGTTCCTGACTTGGGCGCTCTTGGAGGGAAAGATTCCTGCTCAAATTTCTCCGCAGGCGAGGCAGGAGTCGTATTCTCAGGGTCGGGCGATGCACCTGCCGATGGATGCACGCGTTCAGCCATCATGATCAACTACGAATGGCTAAACTTAACAGAGAATGCTTTTTTATATTGATACTGGTCCGGTGTGAATCGAAGAGAGGAGACTGTCAGATACAGTTTGGAAGAAGTAATGAATTTAGGGACTTTAGAGAAGAGAACAGGTCTAAGAAAGAGATAAAAAGGGTGTGAAGTAAACAAAGGGAGATATAGAGTCTAACAAAAGGAGTTGGCTTCGTCGTTGCATCCTACCAAATGCAAATAGATTAGCATAATTTTGTAACGTGGGATGTGATGTGGGGTGGGTGGGGCCAACCGTGTGGATGGGGGAAAGTGATGTCGGGTTCGACGGCGAGGATTCGAGCAGTGGAAGAGGGATTGGATCGTGAGTGACCGTTGATTTGGAGTTGGTGGTTTGGTGGTTTTTGGGGGAGGGCGTTTTCAACCTGACGAGCCGGCTTGTAGAGACGGGCACTTATTGCCTCTTAATGTTAATAGTTTTGCTCAACTGGTCACAGATTGTGAGATTAATTACTTGGTCAGAAGCACTTGGCAACTTGGGTGGATGACAGTAGCACATGCATCAGGTCGGGTCGGATCGATTCTTGCATTACCTAGATCCGGACTTGCTTCTCTATGGTCTAAATATTGGACACAAATCCAACCTTGTGTGAGAATCGGGTCTGGGTCCAATCTTGTTAAAAAAAATGCTACCCATCAAGTTTCGGGTCGCAGCAAGCGCGGCTACTGCTGCTTCTCTTCTAATTGCTGCTTTCTTTTTTAGGAGGTTAGGGGGTGTTTTTTTTTTTTTTTTTTTTTTTTTTTTGGGGGGGGGGGGGGGGGGGGGGGGGGGGGGTGTTAATTGGGAGATTAGAATTTTTTTTTGTCTGGGTCCTGGTTAAGTCCATTTTAAGCAGATCCAGACCGGACCCGAAAATGCAGCGGGTCCTATTTTAATACCCAAACTTGACCTGCAATAGGTCGGATTTGGGTCTTGCCAGTTATCAAATTTTTATAACAGTGCTAGGTGACTGTGTATATATGAAGCTAATTTGTGTAACTTGTAATCTCGGACAAGAGTGTTGAACAAGTATATATATAATGACTTTCAAAAATAAAGAAGAAAAAAACATATTGTTAGCTACATTATTTAAAGCTATTGGTACATTGTATTTTGAGATAAATTTTAGATAACCATACTCAATTTGGTGGTTTGGCAATAAACCGTACTGAACTTTTTTCCTGACAATTAACTCTACTAAAGTCCCTTTTTTGGGGCGTTTTGACATATTTTGCACTTAAAAACTCCTAAAAATTTTCACAAACGGTCACAAAAAATTACGAAACAGTACGAGTAGGTAGGACTCACTAAACACAAGCTAACTCAACTTGTAGAATTGAGTTTCAATTCACAGTTTGCAAGATACGACCATGTATCACTTGATTTTATTTTTGCTTGTATCTCGCAAACCGTGAGTCGAAACTCATTTCTACAAGTTAGGTTAGCTTGTGTTTAGTGAATTCGACCTATTCGCAATTTTTTTAAAATTTTTAATTGTCATATGTGAAGTTTTTCAAATGCGGTTACAAAAATGTTAAAAAAATGGACTATAGTAGGGTTAATTATCAGGAAAAAAACTTCAGTATAACTGCCAACCACCAAACTTGAGTCTGGTTATCTAAAATGTATCCTATATTTTGTGTGTTTATATTGCCAATTATATTTTCTTTTACCTAGTGTGCATAATATTTTGTCATTGTGGATGGTACCTCTTCTAAGCCGACTTATCACAAAAGAGATGTGCCCCCAAAAAATATACTTTGAGCACCGCTAAAAAGTACTAGTATAAAAAAGAGAATTCATCCAATGTATATCATTCTAGTACAAGTCCTTTTGCACCAGATAAACTCCTCCGGGAGATTCCTTCTGGCTCCCCAAGCAATCCTAAGAAGCTCGGTTTTTTAACAAAATTTATGATTTCGCTCTTTATAATATTTAGTTATCACAAATCTTATGTAGTATATGTTCTACAGTTCTACAGTGACTCTAACGAAAGTCATCCCGCATTGGATGGCTTTAGGAAGAAGTGATGATTTCCACACAAAAAAATAATAATAAAAAAACCCCTAAGGAGTTTCTCTCTCTAGAAAAGTCTAGAGAGAGAAACTAACCCCCCAAAAAAACCCAAAAAGCTAACCCTAGATTTGAGTTTTGGGGGGGGCGGGGGCTTGTCGCTGCTACCCCGTCGCAAGGGTCACCGTCGTCCCTCCTTCTCGTTCATCTCCTTCCCATCGTGACTACCCTCTCCCGTTGCTCTACAAATGGCTTAGATCCAGGTGCGTCATCGGCTCCTCCGCCATACAATGCCAGTCGGTGCTCCTCCGATCTCCTCCCTCTCCGCTCGATCGACTCCCCCCCTTCCTAGCTCTTCCCTCTCTACCGTTTGACCTTCTCCATCTTCAGCGATCGAAATGAGGATACGTGATAAGGAGTTATGGTTTGATATTGTGGTTTTTTATGTGGTTGGTGGGAGGTGGGATTGGGGAGATTCTAAGTCTTCTTCTGAGTTTTGATTTTCAGATCAGGAAGGTGTTCTAGGGGTTGTTCTAGGGGTTGAAATTGTGGATCTTCAGATCAGGAGGTTGTTTTTAGACCTGGTCTGCTCGAGTGACGGGGATGCCGTGAGGTCGACGGCCTCTAGGCGCAGACCTGCTCGAGTGAAAGAGGAGTTCGCCCATCCCCCGTTTTGCGTCATTGCCGTCCTCTTCTTCGGTGCAGGTTGCAATGCCATGGCTACCGCCACCATGTCCTCGCACTCAACGCCAACCGTGGTGATCTGCATATGCGATTTGGATGTTGAGATGCTAGTTGAGTATGCGAAGAAGATAGAGTACATGTGATGGTTGTGCCGGAATTTGAGACGGCAGCGGTTTGATTGATTTGGTTGTTGTTGGCATTAGTAGTGAGGGAGGAGTGGAGGTGTAACCCCTGTTTTTCATTTTGTGTATTTTTGAGTGTATTTTTTTTTGTGTGTATTTTCTCTCTTGTATTTTTTCTGAATCGCATATTGGAGTTGTTTTCAATATATATCCGTTTTATTTCATTTTGAGCTCTTTGTGTTTGATTGGTTGTCTCTTTTGTTTCGTTCTTCTATTATTTGATCTTTCTTTTATGGGGCTCGTTCTTTTTATTTTTATGTTTTAATTTTTTTTGGGTGTTTGTGGTGGTGGTGATTGGTTGCTTGTCCTATTCCCAATCCTATTATTTGATCCCTAATAAGATTACCAAAGCCAAATTAAAATCTACAATCCTATTTGTATCCTATTTGAAACCCATCAATTCAAATCCCACTACTACTCCTAATTACCCACAACCCAATTACCTATTAATCCTAATCCCCTTATATATAGACATCTCTAATCCCCCTAACCCTAAACCCTAATCACAAACCCTAACCCTAGCCTCCCTCAACCCGGCCTCCTCTCTCCTCGTTGCTTGCGCCGTACACCCCCAAACCCGACCCAGGTCGCCGACCCCCTCCGGCCTGTGCACCATCCCAACGCCAACACCCCCCTCCGGCCTGCACTTCATCCCGAGCCCCCCCATCTCCTCTTCCCTCCTTGGCCATCCCGACCTCCTCGCACCACCACATATAATCACTAATCTCTCTCGTGGTGTTCTTTTGTGGCCGCAAGCCACTATTGTCATCTCGCTTTTGGAGTTTTCGTTCGTGTGGAGATTTTCGCTCGAGTTGCTTGGATTCATTCGTTCGTGGATTTTCTTTCGTGGGTTTCGCTCGTTGTTGGGAATCCACTCCCGTTATTCTTGATTTTCATCGTTCTTCATCTTCGATTAAGGCAAGTAACTTGTACTCCAATTCATTTGTTTGATACAAGTCAAAAATACCACCTACAATGTAGTTGGGTCTAGAGACGACTCTTATTTGTGTTATTCTTGATGAGTTCTGTCTCTATTATGAAATTTGAGCATAGATGACTCACGAAATAAAATTGAACATGAATTAACTTAGGTTTACCCATTCTTGATTTGATCATGTATGTGAGACTTTTGTGAGAATTCGTGATTTGGTTGAGATCCATGTGATATGTTTGGTGTGGGCATGATAGATACCCTAATTCATGATGTTTGGACACTTGGTAGACTTGATTTCATGTTTTGTTGTGTTTTGAACAAGTTTTGTATGATATATGTTGAGTTGTTGTTAAAGGAAAAAATCTGTATTTTATTGTTGATCTGTTTTGATTGCTGTTTTGGACTGTCTTGAAGTCAGTATCTTAATTTCGGTATAAAACATGAGTTTTAGAGAATTTTGACTATTTTCAAACCCCACTGACCTTGCTCGATTTCGTTTTCGTATGTGTGAGTTATGACTGTTTTACTACAGAGGTGTCGATCTTTTCCAGATTTTGTTTTTCGATGATTTTGATGACTAAATGATTTTGACACTGATGCTACATATATTATTATGATCCAAAACTTTGGTCAGTATTTCTTTATCTAGTTATGAATTACCCAGAATTTTGGTGAATTTTATTGATGTATTTTATATGTTGTTTCATGCCCGTTTATAAAAACTATACTTGCTGTATTTGACTCGCTGTTCTGTAAAAAATCATATTTTCACCCTGATTCCTTTTACTGTATGAAAAATATTTGTGATATGAAAGTTAATATATTTTATCTATTTTCATATCCCATTGGCAGAATTGGATTTCGTTTCACTGGTTGCAAGATATCATAGTTTTCGTACAGCAGTGTTGGGAATTCCAGATTTGCCAAACTATTGTTTCTTGATACTTTCTTATTTTTGATGACTGGTCTAATTTCACTGGAAAATTATGAAACTTTATATTTAGATACTAGACATATAGAAAAATACCCCAGATTTTTTGTGGATTTATTTAAAGTGTTTACATGCTGTTTTCCTGTTCTGGAATTCGTTTTCCTGATTTCTGGCTGAACCTATTTTCTGTATTCAAATCAGTCTTGAGCTATGTTTTTGTGAATTAATATATGACTTATTTATATTTTTTGGATTTGTATGGAAGTCTATTTTCCAGATCCTTCGACGGCTCTAGATTTGAATATTTGTAACATTGGGAATCACTGTTTTACTACAGTACGGTCTTGCTGTCCTGAACTTGAAATTTGTCTGTTTTATTCTTTTATGAGATATCTTGCACTCGTACATGTTTATCTTGCGACTTGCACATGTCACATGATCATGACATGTTATTCTTGATATATTTTGCACATATACATGCTTGTCTGATATTAATAATAAATAACCAAGGCGGGGTTTAAGGGACAGATCTAATAGTGGATAATTCAGAAACGTGTACTGGAAAAGGGATCCATTGATCCTACGTGATTACTTGAGACATGATACTTGACACGTGATTACTTGATACTTGCACGCAAGACACGATACTTTTCCACTTGCACAACTTGACACGTGATTACATGGTACATGATACTTGGAGCTTGAAGCTCGATTACTTGACTTGTCCCTGAGTATACTGCCTTTTATGGTCCACTATGAAATCTAAAGCAAAACTGTTTGTTGTAGCAACCTTGTAAGGTGGGCTGCATGAAGTGCTACCTAGATAGTAATCACTACAAGACTTGATACATGAGACTTGAACATGAGACTTGAACATGAGACTTGAACATGATACATACTTGCTGGACACTTGACTACATGATACATGAGACTTGTTTAAATGAAATTTGATACTTGACACTTGATGCATGTTTACATGATACTTGATTACTTGACACTTGATTCATACCATATGCACTTGTTCACTTTGCCATACTAATTGTTTATTTTGACATCACACTTATACCATATTGCTAGTTAGTTCCCCATGTGCTTGTATCCTACATTATAAGCGGTCCATAACTTGCAATTGACGTGTACTTGTTTTTCTCTTTTTCTCTTTCCTGCATTCGTTGAATTGCAGATTTTGGAGAACAGGTTCCAGATGGTATCAGTGACATGAAGTATTAATGCTGCATTTTATTATTATTATTATTTGTAGTTTGCTTGAACAATATTGTATTTTGAAACTTGGATTTATTCTTGTATTTGGGCGATGTGACCCAAGATATTTGTTTTATTTAGATCATGACTATTTGAGATTTATATACTTGGTTTCAAGTATTCTTGTTAGTATTTTGGCTCATATGTGCATGTGGTTGATTTTTTTTTTGCTTCCGACTCTGATGATTCTTGTGAATGTTGTAAAGATTTCTTGAACTGCTTATGGATGATGAAAATCATTCGCTGGGCTTTTGTCACGTATTTATATTTCGTATTCTCTTTTGGGAAGTAGGGCATGACAGGAGGAGGTGCCTGGGTTCGGTGTTGACTCAGTGTGAAGTATGATGTGCAGCAAGGTTGTGGGGCTACAGCCTGAAAACGGGGTCCCCCCAATGAGGTGCGCTCACTTGTTACAGCACAAGGTGGGGCTTGGGCCCGCAGACGGGGTCCCCCATGAGGTGTGCTGCGGAAATTGTAGAGTTGGAGATGTATTTGTTTTTGGTTGGTAGTGGGGAAGTCGCACCCTGAATTCGACATCCATTAACCAACTGCCATAGGATTCGCAACAGCGCCGCCACTACGCCCTCAGTAGTGAACCTGCAATCTACAACATCCACTGCCCGTAGGGCGAGAGGAGAAGGTGATGCTTCAGTTAGTTGTGATTTATTTCCGGTTTTGCGTGAGAGAGAGAGTGAGCGAGTGAGAGAGTGAAGATGTTACTTCTTACTACTTTGGGAAGATGTCTTTTAGTCTTTGTTAGAAATCACTAGAGAGAGTAAAAACGTGTGAGAGGTGAAGGTATCCTTTTCACGGCTCTCTCTTTGACTGTGTTCGTGGTTAGGATGAGCGAGAGTTTTGTTTGGTGAGAAATCACTTGTGAGAGCTAAAGCGTGACAGAGGTGAGTACCCTGTCCATGGCTCTCCTTTTGGGTGTGACTTCGATTGGGCCGAGTGTGAAATTGCTTTGGTGAGGAAGAAGGATGGGAGCGGCAAATTTCCAAATCCCGCGTGATTCACTTTAGGTGGGTGCACGAAGCTTACTTGACGGACATACAATTAGTTGGTCCTCGCTTTGTGAATGAGACCAAGATGGGGTCCAGTACATTACTGGAGTAGGTCGGGGACAAGCTGTCGGTTCCGACCTAGCCGTTTGTTGGCCCACCCTCTAAGGGTGTTTAGAGTGAGATATGATTATATGTACTGGTCATGTCGCTTCATGTTCTTTTTTATGTCTGTAGTTTGTAATTTGACCTAGTATGCTGGGTTTGTTTGGTTAATTTCTTATTAATGAAACATGGTGGCCATATTCCACCTTTTCCCTAAAAAAAAAAGAAAAAAAAGTCTCTGTATATTGTCAAATAGATTTATTTTTAGCTATTGTGCATAACATTTTGTGTACGTGTTTATATTGTCAACTACATTTTCTTTTACCAAGTGTATATAATATTTTCTCACAGTTGGTAGTACCTGTTCTATGTTATATAGTTTCGTACAAAAAAGAGAGTGCAAAAATAGTGTTTGCGTATGCCCAAAAGTACTGATAGTACTCTTTCGATAATGCTGTGTTTGATCAATGTGCAGCTAAAAGAACCCAATTTTTAACATAATGTGTGGGTTCTTTCTTTATAATTTTGAGTCAGAATTGTTAGATATTATATTAAATATTTTATTAATTTAGTCCCATATCAAAATATATATTAGTTTAATATTTATTTCTCTCCTATATATTGGAGGCATTATACTCAGTTATAATCAATCCAATGATCTTATCTCAATCTCTCATTTAACATTATCATAGTATCAGAACACCAATCTCAAACCCTAATCCCTAATTTCTCTTTCCATCCCTAATCTCTAACCCCAATTACACAATATCCTCCATCTACAACAGCAAGTGTGGCAACAGCAACATCAAGAGCAGCAACTACAACAACAGTAATCAAATCTCAAAACCCTAATCCATATTCCTAATTTCCATCATCATCCTCCTCTTCACAAATCGAACTCCATTACCATCAATCACATCACCTCCATTACCCCAAACCCAACTCCAACTCCAACTCCAACTCCACCTCCAACTTGTTATCTCCTCCTCAAATCCAAACCGTCATCTCCTATAATTAAAAATAAAATGAAAAATAAAAAAAATCCAAACCCGGTCCAACTTCAACCACAACTAAAACCTACAATCCTTAACCTAAAAACCTACTCCAAACCCAGCTCGATCTAAACCAAACCCACAACCCAAAACCTCACTTCTCTCTCCTCCAGCTCGACCACCGATTATCACTGCAGCCGCTGTCGACCGTCGCTCCAGTCAGCTCAACAAAAAAAATAATAATAAAATGCATGTACTAGTGCTCCTCTATGGACCATCAGTTTCGTCAGTATCTTCTAGACTCCACCGACTTCTTAACTACCACCTCCTTTCGTGGACTTCGCAATAACCTCATACCTCCTCCTGACCGTCGTAGCACTCTTTCCCTTTCATTCATCCCTTCTCTCAGCGTTAGTAACAACAACACCATCCCAATTCCTGCCTCCTCCCTCCTCCCGATGCTAGCGACATTAGCAAAATTCCGATCCTAACAACAACAACATCACCATCTTTGATCCATGCCACAGCGGTGCTAGTCCCATTCTTCCTCATCGTATTCCTTCCCCTACATCTTCTACCACTACCGTTCCTTCACCTTTGCCATCTCCTGTTAATTGGGTTAATTTTCAACATCACCTTGTTCAGCTGGAACTCAAGCTCTTGGGTCAGTCTGTCAATGTTGGCATCCCCTGCCCCTGCATTCTCTGTTACACCTGATATAAATTCTTTATGAATTGTAGATTTTGGTACATCACATCATCTTACTAGTAATTATACACTGCTCATCACCAGCATTGAACTTCCTTTTTATTCACCATCACTTCACACAGCCGATGTCTCACTACTTCTCACAACACACTCAAGATCTATTAGCTCTTCCACTCTCACATTGCCCTATGTGCTTTATGCTCCCCATTTATCTATAAACCTTATTTTCATTAATTCTCTATGCGATAGTGGTCTTGTTGTTAACTTTTGATTATTTAGATTGTTCTATTAAGGATCCATTCACTGGAGAGGAGTTTGGGCGTGCAAGTCAACACGGTCGTTTATGTCATCTAGATTTTCTACATGCACATAAAGATTCATCCTAGTTTTGCTGGTGTTGTGTCCTTTGATGTTGATATGTGACACAAACATTTAGGTCATGTTAGTGAATTTCGCTTAAAGAGTGTAGCCCTTAGTGGTGTACTTGATCATCTTTCTTTTACACATTTATCTGTTTGTCAGAGTTGTAAGTTAGTCATACACATAGCACTTGTGTTTCCTAACAAAAGTGTTTCTTAGACCACTCATCATTTTCATCTTGTTGATTCTGATATTTGGGGACTCGCTTATGTACCTTATAGTAAATGCTATCTTTATTATGCTACCTTCATTAATGACTTTACTCTATACACATGGGTTTTCTTATACACCACCGATATGAGATTCTAACATTTACCAGGTCTTTACGGTCATGATTTACACTCAGTTCCGTGTGCGCATCAAGATTTTTTACTCAGACAGTGCTCATGAATACACTTCCATAACTATGCGACTGATTCTTCAGTCCCACGACAAAATTTCCAGCAATCATGTCCTCACATACATGAACAGAATGATATAGCTGAACACAAGCATCATCACATTCTTGAGACGACTCGTGTCATAACTTCTGTTAGCCTCATTAACATTACTCTCTCATCTACTGTATCTGATACGATACCTTATGAGGCTCTTCATCACTCTCCACTAGACTATAGTATGCTTCGTACATTTGGGTGCACCTATTATGTCTTTCTCCCTCACACTAAGCACACGAAGCTGACCGCCAGGGCCGCTAAGTGCATTCAATTAGGTATCAATTCTGAGCACAAGAAATATCGTTGTTTTGATTCCTCGGTGCGTCGTGTCCGTATCTCCCGTCATGTCTTCTTTGTGAAAGACTCTCCTTACCACCTGTCCTCCCCTGAGGATATTCGTTTTCTCGATTCTCAGGTTTCCTTAACTACCTCATTGGACACATCTTCATGAATTCCATTCGATCCCACTCCTTTGTCTTCTCTCCCATCTCATATAGACCTTATGACTCATATCCTTCCTACATAGGCCCCTCCCACACCACCTGCATCACTACAACGACGTGAACCCACACCACCTGCATCCCCACAGCCGCATGCACCCACATCATCGACCACACTTCCATACCCTGCACTTTCACCAATGGTTCGTCAGTCAACATGTTCCACTTCGGGTATCCCACCGGTCCTTCTAACCAGTTCGACTTTGCCACTCTGGCCTCTTACTCACCACAGTTTTATGCATATCTTATTGCTATATACTCCACACGTGAGCCCATAACTTATCAAGAAGCTATTCATTATCCCCAGTGACGGAAAAATTTGGTAGAGAAGTTCCGTGCTTTTGATTAGACTGACACTTGGGATGTTGTTCCACTACCAGCAGACGTCGAGCCTGTTTGATCTTCATGGTCAAAAATTGGCCTAATGGCTTCATTGAGCGGCACAAGGCTCGTCTAGTTTCTTGAGCATCTACTCAGGAGAATGACTTTGATTATGATAAGATTTTTGCTCCAGTTGCACAAATGACTATTGTAGCACCCCAAATTTTCAATATAATATCTCAGAAATATGTGGCATAATTCCAGAATCAACTTCAATATAATCATATGTTGGATCCTGTAGGCAAGGCAAGAAACACTAGAGGGGGGGTGAATAGTGTTTTATAAAAATTAATTGCGAATTTAAAAATTAACTTCTGTTCAGTCGACTGTAAAAAGAAGTTTAGTCGACTGAGGCGTCAGAGTAGAAGAGTATTTTGATACTAGTCTGATAAGTCGACTTAATATAGAGAGGCAGTCGACTTGCCAGAAGATTTTCTGAGAGGATTGTAATACCAGTCTGACCAGTCGACTTAAGATGGGAATACATTCGACTTACCAGAATGGTTTTGAGAGAATTGAAATGCAAGTAATAAAAGGTTCAAGAGATACAACCCTAGAAATTCCAACCACAGAGTACACACGATGTATCCTGGTTCGGTCCTCCGACCTACATCCAGTCTCCAAGCAACCCACTTGAGATTTTCCACTATTCTTAAAAAATGTACAAGAATACCCTACGACGTTAGACAACAACCTTGTCCAACCCGTAGTCCTCTCTCACCACTAGAGAGAGCAACCCATTCTTCCACCAGGAGTAAAAACCTGACTCTACACCCTAGAGTCCTACTCTCCAACCGAGAGGAAAAGAAAACAATAAAATTGTTTACCTATAGCCTTGTTGTGATTGTGATTTTTTACGTGGCTATTCGGTCAACTTCTGAATTCAATCCAAAACGAATTCAATGTTATGTTGAACTGAACGTAGAGAACCAAGTCTTAAGAATTAGAGTGTTTGAGTTAAAAAAAAATTTCTCTTTGAAAGTAAGAACACTTAAAACTTTTTCTCAAAAGGCTTGGGGACCCTTCCATGGTGATTCTAAGCCTCTATTTATAGAGTAGAATCCCTGGAAGTTGTAAAAACAGTTCTTATAACTATTTACAAATGGATATATCTTTTTGAAATAAAAAATCAAAATTTGAAATCAGAAATCTGTCAAAACGACTTGAATAGTCAACTGGGTTGCCTTTATGAGTCGACTGGCCAGAGTTTGAAGAAGCTCAGATAGTTTTGTACAGGTACAGTCGACTGGTACTCAACAGCTGACAGAGTTCAAACTATTTTGACCTTTATTTTTGAAAACCACATAGTTATAAAATTATATGTGAGTGTGTGTGTGTGACAAGGCTTTTACATCAATCTAAGACTCAACAAAAGAAGATTACATTTGTTTTTACATGACACAAAATATAAGACATTGAAGCTTTGGTCTTGACTTGAGTTTTTAGTTTTGATAGAAGCTTTAGCCATTGTACTTGTATGAAGCTTTACTTGATCATTCTTTAGCTTTAGAACAACTTGCTTGATCAATTTGCTTTGAGGCCTTTGTGTATCATACATGATAAACTTTGATACAACCTGCAATATATGAGATGTAGCACAACAACTTTGCATTGTGTTGTAATCATCAAAATCAAGAATCAACATTCTCCTCCTTTTTGATGATGACAACATAATAGCTTACAATAATGGAATAAATATTTACAAATGCTCACATGCTCCCCTTATCAAATGTACAACATGCATATGTGTGAAAGCATGCACAAAAACATGGACAAAGATATACACAAAGATATGCAAAATAACACACAGTAACACAAAGCTTATAGCTATATTTCTCCCCCTTTGTCATCAACAGTAAATGGAGAAAAAAAATAATAAACCACAAAAAGTACATAGCAAAATGACAAACAAAGACAAATTCATACATAGAAAGAGAATATTCTTAGTTCAAACGATTACATAACAAATAGAAAATGCAATAATAAGTAGGAAATACATAGAAAAAATATAAAAATAGTAGCTCATCAATCTTCATCATCTTCATCTTGGCCACCATGAGAGGGAGGAAGAAACTGAATGGTGAACAGGTGGGTAAGATGAGAAATATTCGACTCAGGAACATCTTGACGATCCATTATATAATTGACAGCATGATAAATACTGCGAGGATCATCAAAATCTGCTCGAGGATGAGAGGAACTAGAGGCTGAAGACGGACGGGCTGAAGTAGCTAAAGGGACAGGAGGGGAAGTCCTAGAAGGAGACCTAGGTGGAGAAGAGAGAAGCTTCATGCGTGCTAAACTTGCATGATCAAAAGAGTCATAGTGCTTTACTACATTTCTCTCAGCATCGAGGTTAACACCATAAGCACAAAAGACTTGAGTAAGAAGTAAAAGGAAGAAATGAAGTATGATCCTTATGAAGCCTAGGAAGACATGACCCCAATTGATATTAATTTTGCCGAATATTGCATAAACGACTTGTTGCAACTCCATGGAATACTGATCATAACTCCCTGTTTTGGGAATGATATTGTATGATAGTATGCGTGCAACAAGTTTTACAACAGGGGTAATGGACCTATTGGACATAGGGAGTCCATGATTCGGCAAATAAAATTTAGAAAAAAAGGTGGCATCATCCATCTCAATTTCTCCTAAATCAAGCCCTTCATCATCTAAACCTAAAATAAGATTAATTCTTTCGGTGGTGTGTTTCATCTTCTTATTTTTGAAAGAAGTATAGATGAAAATCTCACTACCATCATCCGATTGAACAACCTTCATATTTGTATAAAACAAATAGATGAGTTGAGGGTAGTAGTAGGGTTGATTTTCTAAGGACAAAAACTCATAAAGACCACATTGTGGAAACAAAGGCATGTATTAAACCTATCAAGATCGGGAAAATTTATAAACCGACCCGGAAAAATCATAATGGAACACATTATGTACCATTTTTGAACAAGGTCGGGACTTCGAAGGATTGGATATAGTCCTTAGAAGATGAACCCTCCTCTACATGAGAGGTTTTTGATCTCTTAGGAGCCATGAAAAACAAAACTCTCAAACAAAGAAAGGGGAAGAAAATATACCAACAAAAATTCAGAAAGAAGCAGAGAGCTTCAAGAGAAGTTGAAGCACCATACGAAATGGGTGGATTTGGGCTTCAAAGACTTAAAATCGGCAGCAACAGCAGCAACAGCAGTAGCAGCAGTCGGCTGGACGATTTCGGCTGAGAGAGAGAAGGTAAAGTAAAAGTGAAAGAAAGAGGTAAGCTTTTAGGATTTGTAGAAAGAGTTGATGGCTGAGATCAAGAGGAAATGCAATCAACGGCTAAAGGTGGTCAAAGTGAGCAGTAGAAAGTGAAAAGTCGCCTCAAAAGGTGTGCCAAAATTCAAATTTGAAGAAAACTGATTCGCAACAGTCAACTGGTATTTAGGGGCAGTCGAGTTAGTCGAGAGCAAAATAGAAAATCGAACATAGCATTAATACAACGGGTCAGCCGACTGGACTCTGCACAGTCGACTGTCCAGAACATAAAACTCAGACAAAAACTTAGAAAATAAAGATACTTGGCAGTAGACCTAAAAAATACTTGTAAGTCGACTTACCAGAAAAAATTCAAGAAACATCATGAAAACTACAAATCCCTAGTTCTCTCCTTAAGGTGATACATGTGTCTTCGTTAAGAGGTTTGGTAAAAATGTCAGCTACCTGTTTATCAGTAGAAATAAAGTCTAAAAAAATGTCTCCCTTTAAAACATGATCACGTAAAAACTGATGTCGAATATCAATATGTTTCGTACGTGAGTGTTGAACCAGATTTTTAGATAAGTTAATGGCACTGGTATTATCACACATTATTGAAGGTTTTTCAAATGAAATATCATAGTCTAATAGGGTTTGTTTTATCCACAAAATTTGGGCACAAGCCAAACTTGCAGCGATATATTCAGCTTCTGTAGTAGATAGGGATACCGAATTTTGCTTCTTACTGCACCAAGAGACTAGTGAATGTCCCAAATAGTGACATGTCTCACTAGTGCTCTTGCGGTCAGTTTTACTACCGGCAAAATCCGCATCACTATATGACAAAAGTTGACAGTTATCGGTGCGTGGATAAAATAGACCATATTCAGACGTGCCTTTAAGGTATCTTAAAATACGTTTCACAGCTTTAAGTGAGACTCTTCAGGACTTGACTGATATCTAGCACACAAACATACACTAAACATAATATCCGGTCTACTAGCAATTATATATAAAAGTGAGCCAATCATACCTCGATAGAGTTTTTGATCGACACTCTTACCTAATTCATCTTTGTCATGGGTAGTGGTAGTAGCCATAGGTGTGGTCTTACTACTCGTGTTATCCATGTTAAACTGTTTGAGTAATTCCTTAACATATTTTTCTTGATTAATAAATATGCTATTATGTGACTGCTTAATTTGTAGTCCAAGAAAATAATTGAGTTCACCCATGTGACTCATCTCAAACTCATTTTTCATAGTGTTAGCAAACTCTTGACATAAATTATTATTAGTAGAACCAAAGATTATGTCATCTACACATATTTGTATGATCAAGATATCTGTCTCTATTTTCCTAATAAATAGGATAGTGTCTACTTTACCTATTTCAAAACCTGTTTCTAAAAGAAAAGTCTTCAATCGATCATACCAAGAGTGGTTGTTTAATATAAACATCTTCCTTTATAAATTCATTAAGGAATGCACTTTTAACATCCATCTGAAAGAATGTAAAATTCATAAAATAAGCAAAAGATAATAAGATACGGATTGATTCTAATCTAGCAACAGGAGCATATGTTTCATCAAAATCTATGCCTTCTTCTTGATTATACCCTTGAGCAACTAGTCTAGCTTTATTCCTAACAACTTGTCCTGATTCATCTAACTTATTCTTGAATACCCATGTGGTACCAATTATAGTATGATCAGGAGGTCGCGGAACTAAATCTCATACATCATTCCTTATAAATTGGTTTAGCTCATCTTGCATGGCATTTATCCAAAACTCATTCTCACAAGTTTCTTGTATATTCTTCGGCTCAAAATTCGACAAGAAAGCTGTGTGAGAATACATGTTAACATATGATCTTGTTTGAATACCATGTGAAATATCACCAATTATTAAGTCATGAGGATGATCTCTAACTTCAACAAAAGACTTTGGTAAAGTTGGAGACATCACAACAGGATCAGTCGACTTGACCAGTCCATCAGTCAACTTGACTTCCTTATCGGTCGACTTATCCGCAAGGCTAGTTTGCTCTAAAGATGTAATTACTTTATTTAAAGCTGATGAATCAGGTTCATCATCTTCAATTAAAGTCGATGAAGACAGAGATTCATCAAATGCAACATGCATGGATTCTTCAATAGTCATTATTGACTTGTTGAAGATTTTATATGCCTTACTCCTATTTGAGTATCCTACAAAGATACCCTCATTAGATCTAGGATCAAACTAATCTAAATTATTCTTTTTTTTCAGAATAAAACACTTACATCCAAATATTTTAAAGTAAGAGACCGTAGGAATTCTATCAAAAAATAGCTCATAACATGTTTTCTTTAGCTTAGGCCTAATCAAAATTCTATTTAAAACATAACAAGTTGTAGCAACGGCTTCAGCCCAAAAATACTTAGGTAAATTGCTTTCAACAATCATGGTACGTGCACATTCTTGCAAAATCCTATTCTTCCTTTCAGCCACTCCATTTTGTGGTGAATCTCTAGGAAATGCAAATGAATGAGTTATACCATTCTTGTTGCAATATTCTGCAAACGTTTCATTTTCAAATTTTCCACCATGATCACTTCTGATAGTGACTATGGTTAGAGACTTTTAATTTTGAATTCGTTTACAAAAATTAGCAAATTCTCCAAAAGTATCATTCTTATATTTTAAAAAGAAAGTCCAAGTGAATCGTAAAAAATTGTCTACTAAAACAAATACATACCTACTTTTATTTAAAAAAGCAACTCTAGTAGCGCCAAATAAATCCATGTGGATTAATTCGAGCAGCCTACTAATAGAAATTACTTCTTTTGCTTTAAAAGTAGATTTAATTTGTTTACCTAGTTGACATGCATCACATAACTTATCCTTTTTAAAGGATAGTCTTGGCAGCCCTTTAACTAGGTTGTACTTAGACAATTTAGAGAGATTTTTCATATTCACATGACCAAAACGTCTATGCCAAAGCCAAGAATCATTATTAGAAGCTACTAAGCAAAAATCATTCGAAAACTCATATACTTTTAAACATAATTCATAAATGCTATTTTTCCTAAATCCTTGAAAAATTATATTTTGCATGGTAGAATCATAAATTAAACATGCATCTTTTTCAAACATGATTTAATAACCCTTATCACATAGTTGGCTAATACTTAGCAGGTTATGCTTAAGTCCACTAACTAATAAGACATCTTCTATAGAGGGGTTTGTGTGCTTACCGACCATACCAATTCCTATGACCTTTCCTTTGTTGTTGTCACCAAATGTGACTGTTCCTCCATTAATATCTTGTATGGAAGATAGGAGATTGGCATGACTAGTCATGTGCTTCGAGCATTCGCTGTGAAGTATCCAACGATCTCTCTTAAGAACCTATAAAATATTCAATGTGAATATGATATCCTTTTCATTGGGTCCAAAATAGATTACTTTATGGGAAACCAAACCCATGAAGAGTTTGATTTTCCACCATAAGCAGAAATATAATTAGTAGAATTACATACAGTAAGCATATATGAATTAATATAAGCAATTCTATCTTTCGAACTCAGGTTGACTGGAACCCATACATATTTGCTCTATCCAGTCGACTTTACAGTACCTTTCAGTCAACTGTTACTGTTATTCAGTCGACTGGGAGGTAGTATAGGTTGACTTATCTGAGGTATTTCTCTCGTTGAATGAGACTTAGTACCTCTGGACAGGCGACTGATATGTTGATTCAGTCAACTGCTCTGAACTGTAGATTTGCCTTTTTCATGAAAAGTTACAGTTTTAGGTTTTTCAAAAAACTCATAAAGTTTATTCTTAACACCAGAAATAGATACAGATTTGTTTACACTAGTGTTCTTAGAAGAATGAGATTTTTCAAGGGACTTTTTAAAAGCAAGTCCAAACTTTTAATTAGATTGCACTTGATTTTGAAGAACATCATTTAAATTCTCATTTCCTTTATTAAATTTAGATACATTCTTGGATATATCTTCATAATTTTTCTTTAGAGACTCAAAATTCATATCTAAACAAGAAAAACGAGAATTTAATGATTTTACTTCTTTATCAAGGTTAAGATTCTCTTGAGAAAGTGTTTGATTAACTTTCTCTAAGTTCTTAACTCTAATCTTTTCTTTTTAAAGTTCTTGAAAAATCTCGTTGAAAGCATCAAGTAAATCATTAGAATCATAGTCATTACTTACTTGATTATGAGACGCCATAAAACACACGTTTGCAACCTCGTTTGTCTCATCAATTTCTTCTTCCGACAAAGAATCGCTATCATCCCAAGTTGCTTGTATGCCTTTTTGTTCTTCACGTACTTGTTCTTTGTGTACTTGTCCTTCTTGAAGTTGGACGCATTTTCCTTAGATTTTGCGTTCTCTAGTGGGCAATCCTTCTTCATATGCCCTGTCTTGTTACACCTGAAACAAGTTGGAGGTTCATTAAATTCCTTAGATTTTTAATTAAACTTACCTTTTCTTAGGAACTTTTTGAACTTTCTCGTGAACATGACAATCTCTTCCTCATCATCTTCTTCTTCCTCGGAGTCCGACATGGCTTTGAATGCTAATGTCTTCTTCTTTGATTGTTGTGGTTCGGCATCCTTCTTGCGCTCTTCAAGTTATACCTCATAAGCCATAAGATTTCCCACAAGATTCTCAAGAGAAAGTTGTGTTAAATCATTGGCCTCTTCTTTGGCGGTGGTCTTCTTCTCCCATTCGGGGGTTAGTGCACGAAGTACCTTCCTCACCATCTCAGCTTGAGTATACGTCTTTCCAAGTGCCACAAGTGAATTGGTAATGTCCGTGAACCTTATAATCATCTCAGACACATTCTCATTCTCTTTCATGCGGAACATTTCAAACCTGTGAACAAGAACAGATATTTTAGATTCTTTTACTTTATTTGTTCCTTCATGAGTTACCTCGAGTGTGTGCCAAATTTGATGTGCAGTTGTTGTATTGGACACACAGTTGAACTCCTCCTTTGTAAGGGCACAAAACAACGCATTCATCGACTTTGCATTGTTCATTGTTTGGTTCTTCATGTCATCGTTCCACTGTGCATATGGAATGGTAGGAGCGGTGTACTCGGTCTCTGTCATGTTTCATATTTTATAGTTGATGGACTGAAGGTAGATCTTCATTCTACACTTCCAATAGTTGTAATTGGTTCCATCGAAGAGGGGTGGCCTTTGTGTAGATTGGCCTTCCTGGTATTGATTTGCATTACAAGTAGTTGTCATGCACTCAACCAGGCTCTGATACCAAGTGTTGGATCCTGTAGGCAAGGCAAGAAACACTAGAGGGGGGTGAATAGTGTTTTATAAAAATTAATTGTGGAATTAAAAATTATCTTTTGTTCAGCGACTATAAAAAGAAGTTCAGTCGACTGGAGCGTCAGAGTAGAAGAGTATTTTGATACTAGTCTGATAAGTCAACTTAATACAGAGAGGCAGCTGACTTGCCAGAAGAGTTTCTGAGAAGAATGTAATACCAGTCTGATCAGTCGACTTAAGATGGGAATACATTCGACTTACCAGAACGGTTTTGAGAGAATTGAAATGCAAGTAATAAAAGGTTCAAGAGATAAAACCACAAAAATTCCAACCACAAAGTACACACGATGTATTCTGGTTCGGTCCTCTCGACCTACATCCAGTCCCCAAGCAACCCACTTGAAGTTTTTCCACTATTCTTGAAAAATGTACAAGAATACCCTACGGGGTTAGACAACAACCTTGTCCAACCCGTAGTCCTCTCTCACCACTAGAGAGAGCAACCCACTCTTCCACCAAGAGTGAAAACCTAACTCTACACCCTAGAGTCCTACTCTCCAACCGAGAGGAAAAGAAAACAATAAAATTGTTTACGCCTATAGCCTTGTTGTGATTGTGATTTTGTACGTGGCTATTCGGTCAATTTCTGAATTCAATCCAAAACGAATTCAATGTTATGTTGGACTGAACTCAGGAAACCAAGTCTTAAGAATTAGAGTGTTTGAGTTAAAAAAAACTTTTTCTCTTTGAAAGTAAGAACACTTAAAACTTTTTCTCAAAAGGCTTGGGGACCCTTCCATGGTGATTCTAAGCCTCTATTTATATAGTCGAATCCCTGAAAGTTGCAAAAACAGTTCTTATAACTGTTTACAAACGGATATATCCTTTTGAAATCAAAAAATCAAAATTTGAAATCAGAAATCTGTTAAAACGACTTGAATAGTTGACTGTGTTGCCGTTATGAGTCGACTGGCTAGAGTTTGAAGAAGCTCAGATAGTTTTGTATAGGTACAGTCGACTGGTCCTTAACGGTAGTCGACTGGTACTCAACAGCTGACCTAGTTCAAACTGTTTTGACCTTTATTTTTGAAAACCACACAGTTATAAAATTATATGTGAGTTTGTGTGTGTGTGACAAGGCTTTTACATCAATCTAAGACTCAAAAAAAGAAGATTACATTTCTTTTTACAAGACACAAAATATAAGACATTGAAGCTTTGGTCTTGACTTAAGTATTTAGTCTTGATAGAAGCTTTAGCCATTATCCTTATATGAAACTTTGCTTGATCATTCTTCAGCTTTAGAACAACTTACTTGATCAATTTGTTTGAGGCCTTTGTTTATCATACATGATAAACTTTGATACAACCTGCAATATATAAACTTTGCATTGTGTTGTAATCATCAAAATCAAGAATCAATATCATAAACATAGTAACCAAATACAGGGAAATTTAAAACTTTTATTACATCAATTGTTTATAAAGCACAGCGGAAAATAAAATACCTTGAATTACATTTTCTTTCTTTTACAACACATTCTTTTACAATTTACATAAGCTCTATTATCATTCTATCACATGCATCTAAATCCCAAGCTATAGGGATCTACCTGTAAAACATGAGGCTAGAGATAATCCTAACCTCCAAAATTACAGGGGTCAGCTATAACGGTGTGAGTGACATAAAATAAATGCAACATAAATAAAACATAAGGCATAGAATCATAAACAACATGTATCAACAGCAACAATAAATGAAATAAGAAATAACAATAAATAAAATATGAAAACATTAAGAAATATGAAATAGTAAATAGTAGGGCATGGAAACACCAAGTGAAACTAGTCTAAGTGTCAAGTGTAGGAAAAATAGAAACATCATGCATAAAACCAAGTCAAGAAAATATCAATGCTATATGCAGACTCTCTAATGCATACTTGTCAGATTCTATGCATCCCACTCTACATAGGTCCGGTGCAAGCCCTTAACGTTATCCACTTGATAGGGTTTAATCCCTCGTTATGCAACTAATCCTACTACAGTGATGGAAACAAGATCCAGAATACTCCACGAATAAGCATCACAGTCCTCGACGCGCAAGCATCATGTAAGAATAGCTAAAAAACAGGAGAATCACCTTCCTGCTGTGTACCCCACGAATAGGCTTACGAGGCCCTCGACATGCAGATACACCAGGTACATCCCGTGAATAGGCTCGTTGAACCTCAACACGCGAATGCACCCTGCATGCTCCGTGAATAGGCATGCAGACCCTTGACATGCGAACATACAAATATCCTCTCGAGATAGAACAACACACAAGTCCTGGAACGCATCCGTTGGACCAAAACCAAGAGCATATACTTACGTTTTCCAAGTTCCATAACATCTCCACTAGTGCCTGTCCTTAAGTTGATTATTATTAAAACACAAATTCCTCATCTCTAGAGTTAGTGCATCCTACCGGACTTAATTTCACAACAACAACCCCAACACCCAACTGGTCTAAATCAACAAAATCTCATCTACCGGTTCACAGGACTCCCACTCAACTCCTAGAGTTTCACAACTCAACCATCAACACAAAAACATTTCATTTTGATCATTTCATTTCATTGTTAACTTACTCAAAGAAATTCATTCATATTGTTTGTATATGAGTTTATGTATATATAGGAGGTCCTCTTACTAAATAGAAGTGTGCATAGGTGTATAATCCCTTTACTGAGACACAGCTCTTGATTATATGCATATATAAAAGATATAGAAAAACCTTTTACTGTGATGAAGCATATGTATATGTATATAATATATAGAAACCCCTTCCACTGATTGAAACATGCGAGTATATATATGATATATAGAAAAACTCCTCTTTACTTATTAAAACGCATGAGTATATATATGATATATAGAAAAACTCCTCTTTACTGAATAAAACATATGAGTATATATATGATATATAGAAAAACTCCTCTTTACTAAATAAGAAGTATGCATAAATGGGTATATATATGTATCTTTTACTGAATATGAAGTATGCACAAATGGGTATCTAATTTAGAAAGAAAACTAAGGAGTCAGATTTGCAACTGAAGCATGCACGGGCATCTGTTGAAACAATTGAGGAACAACAGAAAATGTTATATTCTGCACTTAGTGATATGGAAAATTTGATAGAGGATCTCAAGGGGAAGGTTTCAAAAGCTGAGGGCAGAGCTGAGAGGGCTAAATCTAAGTGCACTCTTCTTACTGAAACCAATTTGGAGTTAAACGAAGAGTTGGATTTCTTGAGAAGTCGATTAGAATCTATGGAGACGTTTTTGAATCAAGCAGATGTTGCAAAAATTACTACTGCAGAGGACATTTACATGCAATTAAATTTAAATATCAAAGACTGACTGACTGCTTCATCAAGGACATGTCCAGATGAATAGTATCTCAAATGCTTATCTCAAGGCTCAAGGTATCAACATCATTACTCTCCAGCATAAATTTTTTTTGCAGGCATACCATTAATTAAACTTTATGACGAGGTGTTGTAAGATTGCCTTCCCACAAACATCAAACTTCTTGGTTGAATACCTGTCAAGTTTATACTAGTATTAATCAAATCACTATGGCATTATTCTGAACTCAAGTACAAATTCAAGCTACCAAAATATAGCAACCACAAACTCCTCTTCTTGCAAAAATAAAACTAAATAGTAAATTCAACTTTGTGATCCACAAAACTATAGATATGCCCATGCTCTTATGCGTTACACTAACATAACATGTGAAATAATGGAATAAATTAATATAATGATCTTAGGAAAACAACTTACTCATAATTTTTATTAAGTTCTTTAACAATCTTAAATCATCTAGGTGTAGTTTACTCATCATTAGCATAGTTTCAAGTAAAGGTTCAATTTTTAACTATCTGCTCATCAAATTCATCATATCAACATACAATCCCTAACATGCTTTCTAATAGGCAAATCATCACATACAACATGTATAGAACAAAAGAAAACAAATATATGTCACTCACCTTATTGAAAAAATCAACCGAACTAATAATGAATAAGAAAAAACCCTTCTTTTGCAAAATCCAAGATCATCACTTCGAAACTCCAAGAAATTAACAGTAAAAATATATATTATTTTTGCAGAGGAGAGGGACGAATGTAGGGGATCTTTTATAGGCCAAAATCTGAAGTTTTTAGGGTTTTACAAGTTTATGGAAACATCCCTTAACAAATTATTACTTTATATATATAAACCTTTCTTTAAAAAGTAGTTAAATAAGTTAAAGTAAATTAAAATAATACCAAATCTTTTTACTACGGAGTTTTCCAACCATCAAGCATAGCCCAGAAATAAAAAAAACTCGGATTTGTACTAATAGTGGTAATTTTGCACAAAAGTCCCTCTTTTTGTAATATTTACAAATATGTCATAAAATATTCGTAAAAATCCAGAAAAATCAGAAATAATATTTAATAATAAATAATAAATTTTTTTCAAAATAATTTTTGACTTTGAACTTTCCAAGAAAATATTTGCATAAGATCCACTTAAATTCCATATTTGCAAAAACACCATATTTGTTTAAATTTTTACCAAATCAACTATAAATAAAACTTAAATAGATTTTATTTTCAATGATGACCATGGAGAGCCCAAAAATAAGTAAAAACGAATTTTCATTATTTGTTTGAGATCAAAACGGCTTTTTAAATAAAAGCCCATCTCTTTCGAAATATTTACAAAAGTAGTTTCTTTATTCAAATTAAAAATCCCAAAATTTAGGATATACTTAATTATAAATAGGAGAAAGTATCCAGAAATTTAAAAGTGGAGATTTGCACCAGAAAAATATTTGCACGTGTTTTGCACGTGTAACATTGAGAAATTCATAAAATGGTCAGATAAATCCAAATAAATCTGAAAATTAAAATATCATGAATAAATGAGAAAAATCAATCATTAACCATAAAATTTTAAGAACTCAAAATTTTTTGACTTTGCACGTGTGTTGCACGTGCAAAATTGCAATTTCAAAAAAATAGTCAAAATAGTCAACTTTACCAATTTAATATTATTTAATAATGAAAAATAAATCTTTTTATTTTGCGGGGTGTTACAACTATAATTTGAATTCTTCTTGCCGTTGCCGCCATGGTCATTATACCAGATGGACTGGAAGAATGCATTTCTTTATGATACCTTATCCAAGGTTGTTTACTTGCAGCCTCCTCTTAGTCATACCATACATCATTGTCATATTTTACATCTGTGTCGAGCTATATATGATCTGAAATAGGCTTCTCGAGCCTGTTTTGTGCATTTTTGTCGTGTCATCACATAGACAGGCTTCAATCAGAGTTCATAGGATCACTATATGTTTATGAGGTTATCACCGCAGGGGATGATAGTTCTACTATTATATGTTGATGACATGATTATTACTGGGAATGACTTGGCAGACATTGCATCTACTCAAAGATACCTTCATCAGCAGTTTCATATGATGATCTTGACAGATTACGTTATTTTCTAGGTTTAGAGATTGCTCAGGGCTCTCGGGGATACTCATTTCTCAGTAGAAATACATATAAGACATTATTTCCGCTGCAGGTCTCTCTGACAGTCGATGAGTTGATACTCCCTTAAAGCTTCACGTGAAGCTTCGTCCCACAGATGGTGAGCTTCGCCCCGATCCCACTAGATACAGATAGATTGTTGGGCAGATTGTCTATTTATACATGATCAGACCCGATATTGCTCATGCAGTCAGTATAGTCAACCAGTTTGTTTTTGCTAATCTATCATTTCACTATAGTCCGCTTTTTCGGATTCTCAGATATCTTCGAGGCACTATTACTCGCTCGTTATTCATGCCTTCTACATTCAGACTGGAGCTTAGTGCATATTTTGATTCAGATTAGGTAGAGGATCTTACTAGCAGGCGGTATACCACATGTTTCTGTATCTTTCTTAGTGATTTGCTAATCTCATGGTAAAGTAAGAAACAGATAGTTGTTGCATGTTCTTCCACAGAAGCTGAGTATAGAGCAATGAAAACTATCACAAGAGAGATTGTTTATGTCGGTGGCTATCATCATATATGGGCATCACGCTCACATGAGCTACTCCTCTTCACTATGACAACCAGAGTGCCTTACATATTGCAAGCAATCCAATCTTTTATGAGCAGGCGAAACACATAGATATTGATTGTCACTATGTCCATGAGCGTTTTGAGACAGAGACAATTTTACTTCATTCTGTGACATATTCACAGCAGACATCAGACTTCTTCATGAAATCTAATACTGTCTATAGATTTCGATACTTGGTGGACAAACCACACTGGTAGATCCACCGAGAATTTGAGAGGGTGTGTTAGATATTATATTAGATATTATATTGGTTTAGTCTCATATCGGAATATGTATTAGTTTAATCTTTATTTTTCTCATATATATAGGAGATATTGTCCTAAATTATAATCGATCCAATAATCTATTCTCAATCTATCTGTTAACCTTATCATGAACGACTCTTATGTATTATTTTGATACAAAATTATTAATTTTAGCAAACAAGTAAATAAACTACATTTGAAGTATATATATGCTAGAGCTCTAAACAGACTAACCAAACTAATACTTTATCGGCTGGATTAGGCCCTTTGGGCAATGGTCCATTGTCCTAACATCTTCCTTTTATCTATTGTCTTGCACTATTCCTTTACAAATTTGTAAAGGTGGCATTCGGGCAGGGCTGGCCCGGGACCAGCCCGGACCAGCCCGCCCAAACCCGGGCTTAACCGGGGCCATACCGGAGCTACAGTGCGGTTCGTTTCGGTTCGGAAAAAGACGAAAAAATTCTGGTAACAGCCGGGCCTACCAGCGGCCCGTCTCGCACCAGCCAGGGACTGGGTTGAACCGGTTTGGGCTGGCCCGCGGGCCTACCGTTGCTGTTATCGTTGGGATTTTTTCCCCCAAAATTTGTATTTAATAATTAGGTTATGTAAAATTACCAAAATACCTCCCAACAAATTTATACTAGCTAATTTTTGGGGGTATTTTGGGAAAATTAAAATATACATTTTCTATGTATACAGCCTTATTTCATTCAATTCTCTCCACAAATTCACTCAACTCTCTCTATTATCTCTCAACTTTCTCAACAAAAATCAACAACATTCAACTACTCTCTTTGAAGATTCAACAAGCAACAACATTCAACTATTCTCCTTCAAGATTCAACATCAACAACATTCAACTGCTCTCTTTCAAGATTCAACAATCAACATCAACCAACAATATAAGCATCAACACTACAAGTCTCTTCACTCTCTCTACCTTCATTCTTCAACAAACAATCTACGCTCATACGGTATTTTCGTATTTTTATAATTTTTAGAATTCTAATTTTTTTTGCTATAATTTATTTCTCATAATTAGATTAGGTTTTCTTGTTCTTCTTTTTCTTTTTAGATTATTTTTTGGTAAATTGGTAAACATACACTAGAATAACAATTTTATTGTTGTTCTTTTATTTGCTTTGTAGAATAATTTTCATAACATACACTACAATTAATTTTATAGTTGTTCTTTTATTTGCTTTGTAGAATAATTTTTATAACATACACTACAATTAATTTTAAAACATACACTACAATTAATTTTCATAACATACACTAGTTTATATGGCATCTAACCGATCACCTGGTAGACATAGTAGCCAAGAGTCCACTAGTAGTCGTCGCATTCCTACCATTCCTCTTCCATTACTAGATAGTGAAGAAACACTTTACAATTATGATACTATTCACGATATTCATGAAACACACACGGAACAAGTAAAAGTAGAAGTAGAAGTAGAAAATATAGAACCACAATTATCGGAACAAGGCCCATCTCAATCCCGTAAAACAAAGGGGATCAAATCCGAAGTGCATTTTTGACTTTGTCCCTTCACAAAATGATAAGAATGTAGGATTAAAAATTTGTAAGAAATGTCAAACACCGTAAAATTTTAAACTAGGATCGGGAACGGGTACACTTCAACGACACTTAAGTAAATGTCAACCCGAATTTTCTAAAGATACCCTCACACAACAAAAAATACACCCTAAGACCGGTTAAATAAATAGTCATAGCTACGATAACGATCTCGTTCGTAGAGAAATGGCTAAGTTAGTAATTAGAGATAAATTACCTTATTCATTTGGTGAAAGTAAGAATGTGGAGACCTTTGCACAAACCACATTAAACCCCCATTATAAAAAAATTCCTAGGAATGTAGTAAAAGGTGATTGTAAATTAGTTTGCAATGAGGCGAAGGATTTTTTTGTAGCAACACTTACGTCACTAAACACTAGAGTTTTTTTGACATCGGATGGGTGGGAAGGAGTGAACGGCGTTCCAATGATGTGTGTAACATGTCATTGGATAGATTCCGAATGGCTACTTCAAAAGAGGATAATTTTATTCGAATTTGTTAGGTACCCACATAAGAGTGAGATAATTGCCACACACATCATGGAAGCATGTAACAATTTTGGTATTTTTGATAAAGTTTTTGCTATTGGTTTTGATAATATCTCTAATAATACTAAGGTAATTGCTAGTTTTCTGATTACACTTAATCTTTTAGAACCGAAAATTATTCATGTTAAGTGTGCTTGCCATATTTTAAATCTTTGTGTACAAGATGCACTTAAATATGGACACGATAAAATTGAGGCAATGAGAAATTGTGTTCATTTTATTACGTTGGGTGGTCCAATATATCAAGCTTTTCATGATTGGTATCAATTTAGGGGAATTGTATTTAAACGTTTTCCTAAAAATATTAGACATCGTTGGAATTCAACTTTTGATTTATTAAGTGTTGTTCTTCACTATCGTTTTAATTTTAGAGAATTTTGTATTGCACTGGGTATGCAAGATTGTATGTTAGATGATGAAATAGTAGAATTTAATATTCTTTCTCGCATGGCTAAAGATTTGCTAATGGTACTGGTGTCAACCGTTGCATCGGAAAGTGCTTTTTTCTCTTGGTGGCAGTATTATGAGCCCGAACAGGAATCGCTTGATGGCAAAGAATTTGAAGATGTTGGTATGCACCGAAGATTGGATGAAAGCGGAAGGGAGGACTCAAGACATACAAGAATCACAAAACGGATCAACAAGTAGCGACGAGTGAAGAAATAGTAGATTTAATTTGTATAATGTATTGTAAATAATTGGAAAAATTTAGGGGGATGGGATTCTATATTTAGGTTAAGTAGAAGTGCACGACAATAGTCCAATGCTTTTTCTTCAATCTAAATAGAGGTTATCTCGATTTCTAAATTCAAATAATTCCATTGTTTTGTAATTTTATCTAATTTGTATGAAATTGTATTCATAAACTTGATTTTATTTAACATCATGTAATTTATCAAATCAATTAAAATTTGGTTTTAATTTCTTTTATTTAGTAGTCCTTTGCAATTGTTATAAAATATTGAAATTAATATTTAATACTTGATATTTCATCTTCCTAAAAAAATGTACTAATTAAACTGGCTCGGCCCGGGCCTACCCCCACCCTAGAGGCTAGGGGCCAGGTCCGGGCCAAGATTTTCGCAAAGAGGCCCAGCCCGGCCCGCATATTGGGGGAGCCCGGCCCTTGTTGGCCCGGGACCGAGCAAAGCCCGGACGGTCCCGATCCGGTCCAGTCCGGCCGACCCGAATGCCACCCCTACAAATTTGTTAAATTATGCACCTACTTCCGGTATAAGTATGATTCGCACATGATTGTCTAGACATTTGTTTGGTAAGAAATAGTCCATTTAGTAATTTATTACTTTAGTTTGGCACATTTGTTTAGCAAGTTGGTAAGTGGTACAAGTGATGAAATAGTTTTACTACTTAGTGAAGAAAAAGATTGATCCCAAACTCTGATGTTTTACCAACTATAAAAAAACTAAGCAGACTATTTATTTCTTACATCAACAATTAATAAAATTGTATGACATAATTTAAAATACAGTAATAATATGGGCACTAATAATACAATAAACAAGTTGCCCCAATCCAACCCAACCCAAAGTTTGCACGGTGGCCGGCGGCCGCTGGCCGGAAATAGGTGAACTCTTCCCTTAGCCAAATCTCACCTTATTTGATAGATTTAATTAAACCTTACCGCCATCATCCATCTCACTTTATATCTTAAACCTTATCACCCATCATCTAATAAGATCCCAGATCTCTAGTGGTTACAAGCAAACGTAGAAGGAGGGGGTTTTTCGTCACCGACGATGATGGCGTCTACTCGCCTGCGGGGGTGGAAATTTCAGAAATTTTTCTTTGAGAGGAGGACAAGAAATTTCGTCAGGAGTAAAGATATGTCTGGTTGAGGAGGCAATTTAGTAGGATGGTCGAGATGGGTCGGTGGGTGTGGCGGAGGTCAGCGAGGTGGATGTCGTCGGTGGCTGGTGGGTTCATCAGTTATGGGTTTCGCTGAACAAGAATGATGGGTTGATCGGAGTTGGGTTCTTTCAAATCACTTATTCAATTAGAGATTTTAATTGAATTTAATTAAATTTAAGAAAATTAAAATAAAATAAGTTGATGATGTGGCTATGGTGATGCAAGTTTTTTAGTGTACCACCAAGTAACTATATAGTATTATTCGAACGCATATATAACTTCTACCGCTACAAGAGGTCTTGCTATTATAAGCACGACGTCGGGTGTTGGACTCTCACTTGTAGCTCTTTATAGCGGTCAAGGGTGAGTTATTTGTGGGTATGATCCTTGTTCAGAGATAATATTGAAAATACCATATAAAATAAAATAAAATAAAATAAATTTGAATGACATTTTACTATCAACGATTTTTTTTTATATGTTCATTATCTATATAATAAAACACAAAGAAAAGTTATCAAGTGGCTCTCCTTCAACAGTAATGAAATCAATGGTTCAGATCTAAGCTTCCTAAAGACATTTTTTTTCCAAAAAATTTCCCTCCAAAACTCAAATTCGAATCCCAAAAACAACTCATTTATTTATTTAATTATTCCCTCCCCCTCGCTCTTTTTCTCTCTCTCTCTCTCCTATTCAAATCAGTTTGCTCCATCTATTCCACAAACCAGAGACATCCAATTCCTCTCTCTCTCCCTAGGGTTGTTAAGCCGCTAACTCCAAATCCCTAAAACCATTTTCTTAAACTTTCGCTTCCATTCCATTGGTGAAGCCTCCATCGTCCTCTCAAGTGCGAATCTCAAAGTAAATCCAAATTCAAATCCAGTGTCGAACCCCAATTAAGATATCGTCGCCGATATCTGATTCGTTGCTGATTCCGTATCGGCGACTCTCCTCTACCAAATCGAGCGTGAATATCAAGCGACTCCGTATCGGCGACTCTCCTCCACCGAATCGAGAGCCTCTACATGCGATGCGGTGACTCTAATTTCTTCTCATTAACCGAATTCTCATTCTAATTTTTAATTTTGTGTGTTCAGGGGATTACTCAGTTTTTTGCTGACTCGAATTTTGTGTGTGCATGAGATCTAAGTCCAGAGGGGTATGATTGTTTTACTTTTGGGTTTAATAAATTTAATTCGGTGATTTATTTGTTGACTTTTTTTATTGGTTTTAATTTAAGGTGTACGCAAGTGAGAGATGAATTATTTGGTGGCCTCAACTTGGGCTTCCACATCATAGCAGGACAGGTAAGCTGATTAGCAACCTAAAATAACTTAACAAATATGTAACATTAATTTCTTTAATATACTATCGTGAAGTGTTCCCTTCACTGGTTATTAGAAACCATGGATAACATAACATATAAGAACTTTTAGTGTATGTTTGAATATATAAGATTGGGATGATTGGAGTTTACCAGTGAAGTGTGCAAACTCTCCACTTAAGAAAGACACCTAAAGTAAATTTGTTATTCATCCATTTTTATTTTTTTTAATAAAGGTGCAATGAGGAGACAAAGTGGAGATAAAAGAAATGATTAGCTTGGATTAGAGTTTTGAGAATGTGACTCTTTTCATTTTTCATTTTTTTATTGATTTCCATTGTAACATCTTTTGTAATTCATTAACATTTCATTTTTGTTTCATTTATTGTATCGAATGGTATCAATTCTAAAATCATTCATGAACTACTTTTGATTCTCAATTTGATTGTTTGAATCTTATTTCTTGTATTCCTAATTCGAATTAATTCCATGGACTTGTCTTCTATATTGTTGGTTTGATAATTCTCCTTTTATTTGATCCATATTGTACCCAAAACCCTTTAACATATTTTTATTGGATCCTACCCTCTAACCCACTACCCATTAACTTAACTTAAACCTAATATCTATATAATAAAACATAAAGAAAGCTATCAAGTGGCTCTCCTTCAATCCCCCAAAATCAACATAAAACACATTCCCCCCCCCCCGAACACCTTCTTTATTTATTTAATTATCTCCCCATATATATACTATCTATATATTTATTTATATATATATATATATATATATATATATATATATATATATATATATATATACTTATGGAAACATGGACTTTTATACCCCAATTTATAATTATTTTCAATATATACTAATGAAAACATGAACTTTTATTTACAGCTAATTATTGTCATACTATTGAAACTTGAGTTATATAATTGTTGATTTACTGTTTACAAGGCTTTTCAAATCTAGTCCCTCTATAAATACTAATCTTAATTAATGTTAAACCCTACTCTAACCTAATTCTAAAATACAGCTGCCAACCCTCTCATCTCCCTCCTTCTCTGTTTGATCTTGAGCACCTCCCCCTACCTCTGCAGAGCCCTGCCATTGCCATCACACCCTGCCCCAGTCCTCACCCCATCGTCTTCCTCGATCGAATCCACCTCTCGTCTCTCCCCCACCGAAGAACCCCACAGTTGTTGTAACATCGTGAATTTTTCAATTAATAAATGCAAAGTTTTCTTTTATTTTTCACGTGTTTTGCACGTGCAATTTGATATGTGTATTTTAGCTTTAAAAGTTTTTCTTATATCATGAATAAACATTTCTTCTCTTTTTAATTAAAGCCAATTTTAATCTCTAGGCCTAATTCTTTAATTCTAGCCCACACTAATTAAATTAATTAAATAAATTAAGAGCCCATAGATTTTTAGCCCACTAATATAAGCCCATTAGTTTATTCTCATTTAAATGAGACAACTTGTAGGGTAGACTTGTTTTTGTAACAAATTAATTAATAACAAATGAACATTTAGTATCTAGGTGTGCTTTGTGTGACATGTGCATTGCACATGCACGTGCCATATACAAGAAGGGGTAGGCCGGATTGTGCATGGAGGAGTGGGAGAGTGGAAGAGTGGGTGTGTGATCATGGGTAGTTGTTATAACTCCCTAATGCATCATAGCCCCTCATCTAAACTCATCTAAACTAATCCCAACCCTCCATTTGAGTTTGAAAAGTGTATAAATAACCCCCCCCCTCTTCTTTATGAATTGCACTAGTAATATTCATAAGAGAAAGGAAAAGAAAAGAAACAAATTGTGAGAAAAAGATTGAGAGTTGTGTGAGAAAAAGATTGAGAGAATAGTGTGTTATGTGCTCTTGCACTATTAGAGGCCGTCCTACATCAAGAGGAGAAGGAAGGAGCTCAGGTTCATCTAGCAAGGAGGAGAAGACTCAATTTCGTGGTACAATCTAGGAGAAGAAGGGAACCGTTCGTGCGTTCAAAGAGCTTCCTAGGAGTTTTCTATTTGTTTCTTCATTAAGGTGGGCAATTTCTCAAGCTTCTAACTTAGATACTATGCGAGGATTTTAAATTGTGAATATGCTAGAAATAATAGGAAAATTTTGCTTGTACTTGTTTGAAGAAACTAATAAGAAAAAAAAAACTCTAGCTTATCTACATGAAAAATTAGTATAATAAATTGAAATGTGTTAGTTAAGACTTGTTATGATACTTGGTATATATATTGGCATGCTAGATTGATGAAACATGATTATATGAAAAATTGCTAATGAATGAGTGTAGAATGCAATATGTGAAAAATTGTGCCTAAGAATAAATTATGGATTTTAAACTAGTATTCATGGATTATGGGATAGATTGAATTGTGGTAAAAGTGTGTTTTTAATTGCCATATGTAAGTAATATTGTAGTCACTAGATTTATCATCCATATTGTCTCTTGAAACATAAGAAAATGATTAGTTTGTGAAATAGGACTGATTCAAAGAGCTTGTTTTTGGTAAAGAATGAAAGAAAAAAAAATTGTAGGAACACATCGGGAATGAAGGGGAATTTATTGATAAAAGACTCTTCTAAAAAGAAATGTTTCTATGTTGAAATGTATTCATGATTCACCTTTCCAAAGAACTAAAGAAAAATAGTCTATTATGTTTAAAAATGAGTTTTATACAATCTATGGAAGTACAAGTTACTGTTTTCCAACAACAAAAAAAATGCAATAAGGAAAAGATCTAGATTTTATAAGTGCAAATAAAGTGAGAAAAATCGAGTTTACTAAAAAGAACTAGAAACAGTACAGTCTGACACAAAAACATTTTAATCTATTTCCTATACAGGTGAGTCACTGGGACCTACTGGTTTTCGAGTGCATTTTAAGAGCGTTATTGTAGCTTAGCGGAGATTTTGACTTGAGTTCGAGTCTTGGAAGAGACTCTGTTTTTCTGGAAATTCAATTTTTAATCAAATAAGAGAGCCAGACTTTAAATATAATTTAAGTTTCCTATATGACAGGTTAGTCACTCAGACCAATTGGTCCTTGGGTGCGATTTGGGTGTGTTACTGTTCAGCGAGCGGGGGTTTGGTTCTGGGTTCGATTCGGCCTCTGGCGATTTTGAATTTTTTTGTTTTCTTTTTATATTTTGATATTTTAAAGAAATTTTAATGTATAAAAAATTGAGAAAAATATTAGAATTATTCTAAAAATGCCTAGACTTCATGAAAACTATTTCTATAATATTTGACATATTATAATGAGAATTAGAAGTAATTTTGAGAAGAAGAACTAATAAGTTTTTAGAATATGATTTTTCTTGATAATCAAAGACATAAATATTTTTGGAATAAAGAGAAATTTCGTGTAGAGTTCTAAAATGAGATTTTTGCCTTGGAAATATTGAGTAAAACAAAATATGAGATTGCTGATTAAAACCCATGCAAATATGTATGGAAAATGAAATAAGAAGAATCATGATGAAATATGGAGTTGTGAATATGAATACACTCATTTGATGAACATGAAAAAGAGATTGAAACTAGAATTTTAGCTAAGTCCTTACATCGGCATAAATGAAATATTTGAAAGAGAAATGTGATGAGTAAAGACCAAGTTTGGGTCGTGAGTAATAGTTGTTATTTAAGAACGATGTAGAGGTAACACTAATTCTAGAGTATTAATTTTATTCATGATTCTATTATCTAAGGATTAGATACATAGTGGAGATGTGATGAAAGTAAAAGAAAAATACAAGTATAAGGGCCTCAGATCTATGGTGTGAGAGTATTCATAGGTTGCCTGCTTGATGCGTCTTGTCATGGCGTGGATACATATCCGGAATTATCAGGACCGTGGCGATGCTTGTGGGGTGTTTGGTGACTACGTAGTGCCATCATTCCATGACGAAGGCAAATTGTCCATAGGCTTTGCATGATGCATCATGTCACGACGTGGGATTCTCCTCCAGGCTGTCTGGGCATGGACTCGTAACTCATAGAACATCTAGGATACTTTCCGTAGTTACCGTACTAGTTTAAGTCATAGCAAGGGATCCAACCCTACAATATGAAGAATGATTAAGGGCTTAGCCTCCAACCTATGTATAGGATACATAGAATCCGAACAAGTGCGCATTAGTGTCATGTAATATAAATAACTGCATTATGGACTATGTGCACATTCACCCACGACATCAATATGATGTCCCCCTTAGCTTTGTTTGTGACAAGTGTGTGCTTTCTAAGTAAGTGAAATTGATGCATTATATCCTAGCATCAGTTGTATGCAACTGACGTGCCCACAGTTTCTATGCAGGATAAAGTGATTGAAAAGACTAAAGAATGAATGCTGCTTAAAGAAATAATCAAGTTGTTATTCAATTCATGTATCATGTTGTAATTTATGATTCTGCTGCTTTGATGTAATCATTGTTGTATAAAAAGTTTTAAATTCCTTGTAAAATTGTACGAAGTGAAGTGTGAAGATCCTATGGAACTTCGAATTCAGTCTTATTGGGAATTCGGGGTGTTACAGTTGCCTTGTCCTCCTGCACCCTGCCCTCATCCTCGTCCTGCACCTCCGAACCCATAATAGACCCTGCCTCGTCACCTAGTCCTGTCCTCTCCTACCATCGAGAACCCATCGTTAGCCCCCGATCCCCACCATCCTGCCGACTGCACCTTCTCCCCTTCGCTGCTGCAGTCCACCGTCGAGCCGTTAAGTCTCTCCTTCCTCTGTTTTTCGTCCGAAACATAGCACCGTCGTCCACCGACCCCTCCTCTTCCACCTAGCTGCCGTCTCTTCCATTGTTGCTGTTGGTTTGATCGCCATTGCCACTACTCGCTGCTGTCGTTGCTGATCATCAACGCCGCCATCAGCCACCGAGCAATAGTCACCTTTGTTGTTGCTGCTCGATCTTGCTGTTGCTGTTCACTTTGCTGTTGTTGCGCTCTCCTTTGCATGTAGCGTGCACGTGTCGCCCGGGATCATAATTCTGTTATTCCCTATATTCGGATCTAATCATAATGAAGGCAAGTCATCTCCCCTCGAATTGTTATTGTATCGTATTCGAGATTGTTTATTGAATTCCGCAAGTAGATCCATATCGATTATTGTTGTTCATCGTCAGGATACTACGGATTTACACAAGTGAATTCAAGTAGTAGTCTTGACTTCGTACCGTCTATTTGCCTCTGATTTATAGAGATCTTACATGCATTCATATAGTTAATTATTGAATATATGAATAGGAATTGTTACTGTAATTCATGTCATGACATTACACAACTATTGTAGATTGTATGCTAGTGTTGATTGTTCATATGATTGATGTTGGTATATTGGTTGATTGTGATTAGTAAGATTATGGATATTATACATCTTAATATCATGTTAACATAGACGTAACTTGCTGTGATTTATGTTGTCAACCCTAACTCATCGTCTATAACATTTTAATTATTTTTATTCACGAAAAATATATCGAGACCCTGAAATTTACTATCAACCTGAACATGGTTAGGCTGTTTCGACTTAGATACAATCATCAAAACCCATAACTTTCTGAATATAAAATGTATCCCTATATTTCCATTTTCCAGAACACCAAAAATTATTGAATTCCGACTTATATTGCATGAGTTATGAAGATTTTACTACCACTGCGTTTTATTTCCATATTTATAAATATACCAGGTTAAACAGATTAAATAGATGAACTAATGATAAAATATTGCTATGATAATTTTCAGATTGATAGTTAACATGCTTAGGGTCATGAAAATTATTTTTTCTGATTTTTAAAGTGAATATTTACTGTTTTTATAACTGTAATTAGTTAACATCGATAACCAGCCAGAATCAGTAACCTGTAAAAAACACTGCAATTAACCTAGCTACTGTTATCAGAGTTTTGACTTTTAATATGCGTTGGAACCAGACAGGAGTCTAGTTTCCAGAACTTCTGACGAATCCACATTTACTATTCTGTAGGAGTGGAAAATCTGATTTTGATACAACAACCTACTACTGTCTAGAATTGAGTTTCCATATTTGATAATATATAATTGAATTTATATTGTTGTATCTTATGCATTTAATTGTATGGAGTGCATTGCATGATCTTAGTATTGCATTGTCATCCTTCTAGTGTTTCCTATTGACCATCTTATCGTTTCTCCATTGATATTATTGTCCCTATTATTCCCTATTGATCTCATAATATTGCCAACAATTATTGCATATTGATTGAATAAAGAATAGTTAATCAAGCCGGGGTTAATGGTTGACTAGAGTAGTTGATGATATAGTGACTGTACTTGAAAGTGTGGGCCTTGTTCCAAAATAATTTTATCGTCATTGTGCAAGAAATTGCGCTAATGACCCGTGTTAATATTTTTATCATCATTGTGCAAGAAATTGTGTCAATGGCCTGTGTTACCATTGTTATCATTATTGATATCGTGCCGAATACATGATCTATATAATCTACCACCTTAGTCTAAAACAAAATTGATTTTATGCATCGAACATGTGGAATGGGACGCAGTAGTACGTGTATTAGTTAGGACTAAAATGAATAATGGACTTAAGATTGTCATCGCATCGTCATTGCATATTGTCATCGTTATTGAACAGTATTATCGTTATTACTACCATTATTGATATTGTTGATTATTATTGTTATTGATCATCATTATCGCATATTGCATCGTTATCGTTTTGCCATTGTTCATTGCTATCGACCATATTGTTCATGAATTCATTGTTATATTGTAAATGCCATTGTTTCATTGCTTTCTCTACATGCTATCTAAGACTTGCTCTAAGGACATATTATTCTCTCTTTTTAAATGAATAACTTACAGGTAATCAAGGAGAATTGCCTGATGGATTTGTAGAACAACATTGGTAAAGAAATTGATAGCATCACCACTTAATTAATTATTGATTTATTATGAAGACTTAATTATTGAAATATTTTTATTTCATTGTATTGTGGGCTTTTGACCTGAATATTGTTATTATTGTTTCTAGATGTTGGATTATTATTATATTTGGTTATTTCATGCTTATATTCCTAAGTATTTTTATTTATGTGATTATTCGTTTATTGCTTGCGTGGTTGTATCATTTTCTTATTTATATTGTTGAGTTGAATCAGTAATAGCTTATGGATAACGCAAGTCATTCGTTAGGCCGCGTGCTTGTATTCCATATTCTTGGGAAGCGGGGCGTGACAGAGAACTTCATGCATTACATTTTGGTTAAAATAATAATAAGAGGTATTTCAATTGCAAACTGAGTCTCAGACAAACAAATATTTAGATTAATTGTATTGTAGATACCTTGACACCTGCACTTGAGTTACCATTATATTTAGACATGCTCATAGTGGTTATGGGATTAAAGTAAGATCTATAAAATCTATATGATCATGTCCTTGCATAACTATTACAAGCATCTAAAAGTCTGATGTTAAAAAAAACTCTATGCAGTGTTTCTAACAAACTATATTCATTCCGGGTAAGTTCAAGATAATGATCAAGAAGGCGATGGTTGAGCATAAAGGTAGATATGCTGCTTCCTCATATAATATGTTTCCTACTTCAATTAATTTGCAGGACCTCTAAAACTGTTTTATATAATTAAATCAGGTGCCCGTTTCGAAGACATGTCGTAGGCACGTGTCAACGGGAAAACCTAGTACATACAAAAGATAGCTAGAAGATAAATTCGAGGATAAACTTATGTAAACTAGCATGAACCTATTTCTCTATTAGTTTACTATCTTGAATTTTATTTATTACACTTGTCGGTCATGTACTTGTTTTGCCTATATATGTCAGTCTCATAATCTTGTTTCGTAAGCTGGAATGGAGCGTGCAAACCTGTTTAATTAACTATTTTTTTTGTAATTTTCTTCAGGGATTCTGATTTTATCCGAAAATTCCTCTATTGTACGTTTGTAAGAGCATCCACACTCATTTTTGATAAATTTGGCAATTTGGCAAAATAAGAAATGACAAAATATTAGGTTCACTGTAATCATTGTTTGCCAAAATATAGAAAAAACAGAAAAAAGAATAATCGGACAGAACATGTTGTTCAATCTGAGAGAATTTTTTTCTGTTTAATGTTTAAGGAGATTAAATTAGAAATTAGTGATTAAATTAAACATTAAATTAATGATTAATGTCTTTAACCAATGCATGACATAGGACATGACATGTTGTCCCGTCTAAGTAAAAAATGCATCGGACATGACAACATGTTGTGTCTGATGCCTTTTTTAATTTTTTAAAAATTTCTTCATCTTTCGACGGTACATTATGTATCTTCCGATCGCATTAAAAAAAAATATAAAAATCACTTGGACGAAAAAACTTGTTACGTCTGACACGTTTAAAAAATTAAAAAAATTGATGTTCCGTCCCATATATTTTGGCAATTGTTAAATTTTTTTCAAATATGAAAAACAACTGTTTTTCAATTATCACATTCTGATTAAAAAAAGAAACGAGTGCAGCTCTTAAATTATTAAATCATGAAAAAAAAATTCAATTTAAGAAAAGAGTGTGGATGCTCTGACAAGCCTTTGGTTTTCCCCCCACAAAATTACTATTATAATTTCCAGTATTTATAACATTTTCCAGGAAAAGTTACCACCAATATATGCATGGGCACAAACAGCTAAGAAATTATATCATAGTCAAAAGACTCAAAGTGGGTTTTACTGTGCAAATACAGAAAATAGAAGCGAAGGATGCAAGCAAAACAGAAAGTCCTTTTGAAGAGAGAGATGGTAGATGAATGAGGAAAAGAAAGTTAGTAGGGAGGATGTAAGAAAAATGTTGGCCACGCGAGGGGGGGGGGGGGGTGTTTCTCAAATTTCAAGTAGTGCTGGTTGGTCAATTTTATGTTTGAAGAAGAGTAATGCTATATCCACTATCAATTTTACTATATTTTTCTTCATAATCTTTTTTTTTTGAGGAAAAGGTGGAATAATGCCACCCTGTTTCATTAATAAGTGATTAATAAACAACCCCGAAGACTCGGGGAAAAAAGACAAGTACAATGCAGAAAGTAAAACATAACCCCCAACAAAACCCTGGGGGGTGGGTTACAACATCCAGCCTAAAGGCAACCAAAATAGAACTGCAAAATACTAGGACCTGATACAACAAAAGTGATAGTGAGGCGAGAGTCCTTTCATCAGTCAAGAGTTGGCCCAATCTCTATCTCCTCGTCATCAAATTCATCCACCTGGAAAACCCTTGCAATCCTCCCTCTTGCACCTGAAGCAGCAGCAGAAGCCCAAAAGGAGATTAGATGCATGATATGAATAAGACTACTAGAAATGGAATTACATGAAGCACGGAAATAAAAGTTGTTCCTATCTAGCCATAACACCCATGTGGTTGCCGCAATGGCAATAAACCAAGCATCTTTCATATCGTGACGAGCTGATGCAAATCTGGAACCAACCCACAGTTCCTCATAGTCCCTTGGGAAGTCACTTGTTCCTAGTGCTCTTAGGACCTCTATCAGGACGGCCTTGCTTCTAGTGCAGTGGAGAAATAGGTGATTTAGAGTTTCCACTTGTGTGTTACAGAACCCGCAATTGGTCGCAATGTGGGGTTGCCTCTTGGCTAGGTTCTCTCTGGTGAGAATGGCATTGTTGAGCACAAGCCAGAGGAAGACTTTAATTTTCAGAGGAGATTTCGTCTTCCAAAGTACCGCCGCCCAGCTGGGCCTGCAACCTCGGAAGTGAATCCGGTGGTACAATGATCTAACCGAGAATACTCCCTTGTTCTCGAGATCCCAACGCAAATGATCTGGGCCTTGGGCACATATTACCCCAGCCTGGATTATGCGCGTTTGCAATTCATGCAGTTGCTGTGACAAACTTGGAGAAAGAGTTCCTTGGAATGACGGTCTCCAAGACCCCTTTTTCCAAGTGTCTGCCACCGAGATGTTCGGTCGATTCGTTTTAGCAAACAGCTCTGGGAAGCCATCTTTAAGAGAGTGAGGACCGCACCATTTGTCCCACCAAAATCTAGTGGTTCGACCGTTGCCGATCAAAGACGAGGTTGCCGAGTTGAAGGGTCCGCTGGCTTTAGCAACTCCTTTCCAGAAGCGGGAGACCTTGGAACCTACTCGAAAGCCTAGACTTCTTGTCCCTTTCCCCCGAAGGTAAGGTTGGATGAAGTCCTGCCAACCTTCTCCGCCTTGATGGAACACCTTCCACCACCACTTTCCCAAGAGCGCCAGATTCATATCTCTGAGGTCAAGGATGCCTAGCCCTCCGTGCCTCTTTTTCATGCATGCGATATTCCATTTAATAAGGTGGTATCCTCCCTTATCTGAATCTGCACCTTTCCAGAGGAATCTTTTCCTAATACGATCAATCCTTTGGATCACCCATTTTGGGAGTTCAAAAAAGGACATGTAGTATATGGGCAGATTGGATAAAACTGAATTGATGAGTACCACTCTGCCCCCAAGAGAAAGAGATTTGCCTTTCCATCCGGACAGTCTGTCCTCCACCCTGTCTATAATAGGTAACCAGTCAGCCTTAGTGAGCCGCCCTGGACGAAGCAGAAGCCCTAGGTATTTAATTGGGAACTCTTTTATCGCGCAGTTGAGAATGGTGGCATGCTCCCGAGTTTCAGCTTCTGAGAGCGAAATAGGCACAATCGCACTCTTGTGGAAGTTAATTCTAAGGCCTGACCAGGCTTCAAAGCAGTACATGACTCCTTTAAAGCAAATTGTTTCCGCTCTATTCCCATTACCAAAGATAAGGGTGTCGTCAGCGTATTGAAGAATCGTGCATCCCTGATTGGCATTGCTGCTGGCCACAGGCGTGATCCATCCTTTTCTTTGACAATTCTGTAGCATTCCTCTGAGCACATCTGCTACAATAGTGAATAGAAGTGGGGACAGTGGGTCCCCCTGACGGAGTCCCTTCTTACACGGGAACGAGGGCCCGGCTCTCCCATTCACTGAAATTACCGTTTTGCTAGAGTGTAAGCACTGTTTAATCCATCTTATCCATTTGTCCCCAAAGCCTCTCCCTCGGAGAGCCTCTAGCAAACATTCCCAGTCCACAGAGTCGTATGCTTTCTCAAAATCCAGTTTGAGGAGGAAGTTCTTGGAGTTGCACTTGTGGCAGTGGTGGATAACTTGTTCGGCCGTAGCCACGCAGTCTAGGATACATCTGCCCTTAATGAACCCCGACTGTGTTCTGCTGATAAGATTGTCCATGATGCCTCCCAAGCGGATGGCTAGAACCTTAGTGATGATCTTAGCCGAGCAGTTAATTAGACTAATTGGTCTAAAATCTCCAACGCGCTTAGAATCCTCCCGTTTGGGGATCAGCACCACTTCTGCAAAGTTGAACATTCCCAGCCTCAGCTTATTGTGAAAAAATTCCATCATCACCTCCATAAATTCACCTTTAATTTCTTCCCAGAACACTTGGAAGAATAGCATCGGGAAGCCATCTGGTCCAGGCGCCTTGTCAGCTCCCATCTGGTCAATGGCCGTTTTGACCTCTGCTTCCGTGAAAGGCTCCTCCAAGGAGGAGAAGTTTTGACCTGGCGCAAGCTGATACTCCTGCCAAAAGTCTGCCCCCATTGGAACTCTAAAGTCATTCTTCTTCCCGAAAAGACCCTTATAGAATGACTGGAAGGTATTGGAAATCACCCTTTCCTCCTGCGATGTTCCCGTATTAGTCTGAATAGATAGGATAAGATTGGATCTCCTTCTAGCACTTGCAACCCGATGAAAGTAGGCCGTATTCGCGTCTCCCTCTTTAAGCCACGAAATCCTGGACCTCTGTTGCCACTTGATCTCTTCCAGTCTATAAAGGTTGGCAATGTTATTGCGGAGTTCTAACAGTTTGTTTCGCTCTTCCTGCGACAGGTCTCTAGTTTCCTCCACCTTCTCAAGTTCATCAATACCTTCCAGAAAGGACTCTTTATCACGCCAGATGGTCGCGAATCTAGACCGATTCCATCTTCATAATCTTTTTCTTCATAATCTTAGATAACATACTTCAATAGATGAGAAAAGAAAGAGTAGGTGGAAACTCTCTTAGAAATGATAAATTTCACGTAACTCTACCGAGTTTTGTGATTTGACACATAACCCTACTCACTTCAACATTTAATCATCGCACCTTTCTGAAAGAAAATTCCTTAACAATTTGGTTAGAATAACCTTCTCGAGCATCAAATTCTTTATTATTTTTTCTTTTTATTTTTGAAATTATGGAATTTTTATGATATTTAAATTTTTATTTTTTGGGTAAGTCATTTTAAATATTTTTTCATAAATCTTTAAATTTTAGAATCAATTTTAATAATTTTCTAATTTATTTGCCGATCGGTACGTGAAGTTATATGTCTGCAACTTTTTAATTAAAATATGTAAGATAATATTCTTTGGAGATAACCTGGCTACATTTTGCAAGGATACAAATACATTTTCAACCAAGTTCCCGAAGAAATTATACCTTCTCTATGGGTGTAATGATTAAAAGTGAAGTAGGCAGAGATGCCATACTTTTTCTCCGAGCCCGTTGGATAGCATCTGACAGTGAGAGTTGGATCCACTTTGAAAGATTGTATTTTAAAGTTAAGAGTAATGCTACATCCACAACCAATTTCACTACATTTCTCTTTATTATCTTATGTGGCACACTCTAATAGGTAAGGTAAGATAGAGTACGTGAAAAAACTCTCTAATAAGAATATGCCACATAAGGTAGTGAACAAAATGATAGTGTAATTGGTAGTGGATGAAACATTACTTTAAAGTTAATATTACCAAATAATGGGTTACATATATATATATATATATATATATATATATATATACACACACACACTAGATTTGTCCGTGGGCACGTGCCTACGGCACGTTTTCGGAACGATACAGCATATGAAAAGCCTTATAAACAGTAAAACAACAATTATGTAGCTCAAATTTGAATAGTATGACAATAATTAGTTGTAAATAAAAGTCCATGTTTCCATTAGTGTATGCTGAAAAATAATTATAAATGAGGGTATAAAATTCAACTTCTTAAAATTTTGAGGGTAGAAAATGATAAAATTTAACTATTGAAGAGATATTTACTATTTTCAATGTAACATGAACAATAAAAAAAACATAAAAACTCTGAGAATTTACAAACCTGAAATCTGTTCTGAATAAATAGAGTGAGAATGAGAGAGAGAGATAGAGAGAGAGAGAAATAATTAAATAAATAAATGAGTTATTTTTTTGGGTAGATTTTGAATTTGAGTTTTGGGGTTTGAAATTTTGGGGGAAAAAATATGTTTTGTGAGGTTAGATTTGGGCCTTTGATTTTGAGGGGATTGAAGGAGAGCCACTTGATAGCTTTCTTTGTGTTTTATTATATAGACTAGATTTTCCCGTCGGCACGTGCTTACGACACGTCTTCAGAACGATACAACATATGAAAAGCTTTGTAAACAGTAAATCGACAATTATGTAGCTCAAGTTTGAATATTATGACAATAATTAGTTGTAAATAAAAGTCCATGTTTCCATAAGAGTATATATAGAGAGAGAAAGAAAGAGAGAGAGAGACATAATTAAATAAATAAAGGAGTTGTTTTGGGGGAATTTGAATTTGATTTTTGGGAAAAACTTTTGGGAGGAAAAATGTGTTTTGTGAGGTTAGATTTGGAGCTTTGATTTTGGAGGGGATTAAAGGAGAGCCACTTGATAGCTTTCTTTGTGTTTTATTATATAGATTAGCAATCTTCCATTGCAAATCCTACTGTAGTGTTTGCAAACGTGAAAATCACTTAACCTGTCGTTGGCAACGATGAATTATGTTCTGATATATATATATATATATATATATATATATATATATATATATATATATATATATATATATATATATATATATATATATATGGGGCCCTTCGGTTGAGCACTACTTTTGTGAGCACTCACCCTTCCGGCTATCGCATGGATGATCCAAACTGTTCACATTGATCTACACATTTAAATTAGTCTAAATATATAAAATCAAGCCATTTGAAATTCATTTGCCTATCCATCATGTCATTTTAAAAAAAAACGATATTCAGCCATACAATTTTTGTAACACCTCAATGAATGAGCAAATGAATTTCAAATGACTTGATTTTACATATTTAGACAAATGTAGACGTTTCGATCAATTTGAAAGGTTTGGATCATCCATACGATGGCTAGAAGGGCGAGTGCTCACGGAAATGATTGCTCAATGGAAGATTTTCCTATATATATATATATAGGGAAGTCTTCTGTTGTGCACCACCTATGGTGCACACGACGTGCTGTGCACTCGGCCTTCCCACATTCGTATCGACGATCCGAACCATTCACATTGATCTACACATCTAAATTATTCTAAATATGTAAAATCAAATCATTTGAAATTCATTTGCCCATTCATTGAAGTGTTACAAAATTGTGTGGCAGAAAATCATTGTTTTTTATAGTCACATGATGGATGGGCAAAAGAATTTCAAATGATTTTATTTTATATATTTAGACTAATTTAGATATGTAGATCAATGTGAACGGTTCGGATCGTCGATACGAAGATGGGAAGGCCGAGTGCACAATCCCCACCGAAACTAATCGCCTCTCACTCCGGTGATTCCTCCTCTCTGACTTCACTCTCTCACTCAGCATCGTTTCCTCGTTGGCACTATCCCTATCTTCCGAAGCACCTCCCCTAAACCAAAAAACCCTAACCCGGCTCCTTCTCATCCTCCTCCTTCCACTCTTGCTGCTCCTCCTCCATTCTCACACTCTCTCTCACTCCCAACCTCTCCTTCTATCTTCGAAACCACTCCTCCTCCAATTTTTGAACGCAAATCGACGACAACATCTAGATTGGAGAAATTCGTAGTACAGTAAGGTAATGACTTCTACAAGTTGGCTTCGTAGTTGTATTCATCATGTATTCTAGTATTTTTGTCTCTTTCTAATTAATTTTCACGTCCCGCTTCCCAAAAAGAATATGGAATACGGATACTAGACAAAAGCTCAGCGAATGATTTTTATCATGTATAAGCTGTTCAAGAATCTTTACAACATTCACAAGAAAAATCTGAGTCGGAAGCAAAAGTATCAACCAATCATGCACAATTGAATCAAATCGATCAACAGAAATACTTGAAACCAAATATATATATCTCAAATAGTCATGATCTGAATAAGACAAATATCCTGGGTCACATTGCCCAATTACAAGAATAAATCCAAATACAATAATACATTATTGTTCAAGTAAGCTACAAGAAATAATAATAATAAAATTCAGTACTAATACTTCATGTCACCAATACCATCTGGAACCTGCTCTCCCAAATCTGCAATTTAACAATTGCAGGGAAGAGAAAAAGAGAAAACAAGAACTCGTGAATTGTAAGTTACGGGCCGCTTGTAATGTAGGATACAAGTACATGGAGAAAACTAACTAATAACATGGGATAAGCATGATGCCAAAATAAACAACTATCATGGTAAGGTGAACAAGTATTATGTAGCATATATCAAGAGTCAAGTAAACATGTATCATGTAAACAAACATCAAGTGGCAAGTATCGTGTAATCATGTATCAAGTGTCATGTTTCAAGTCTCATGTAAACAAGTCTCATGTATCATGTAGTCAAGTGTCAAGCAAGCATGTGTCATGTTTAAGTATCATGTTCAAGTCTTGTAGTAATTACCATCTAGGTAGCACTTCATGCATCCCAGCTTTTACTACATGGTTGCTACAACAAACAGTTTCGCTTTAAATTTCATAGTGAACCATAGAGGGCAGTAAACTCAGGGATCAGAACAGATTCAGGAAACAGGTTCATGAAGAAAACAGGTACACAAATTATCCGATTCATGCTACAACAGGTTCATGAAGCAACACGTACATGACCAACAGGTCTGTGTAGCAACAGGTAACAGGTACATGAACCAATAGGTCCATGCAGCAACAGGTAACCGGTACATGAACCAACAGGTCCATGCAGCAACAGGTTCATGTATCAACATAAATCAAAATAGGAAACACGGGCCCCCTTCCGAGTACACGTTTCTGAATTATCCACTATTAGATCTTTTCCTTAAACCCGGGCTTGGTTATTTATTACTATTCCCAAACAAGTATGTATGTATCACAAATCAAGGCAAGAATAATATGGTATAATGAGTAACAGGTTAAGAATGCAAGATAAACAAGTACAGGTACAAGATAACACATAACAGGGTAAAACAACTAGCTTTCTAATTCATGACAGCAAGACAGTATTGTAATAAAACAGTGATTCTCGCTACTTTAAACATGGAAACCTAGATCCGTCAGAAAATATGGAAAGTAGACTTCTGACTGAATCCATCAAGTGTATATAAGTCATATATTAATTTACAAAATCATAACTCAAAACTGATTTTAATCCAGAAAACACGTTCAGCCAGAAATCAGTAAAACCAATTCTCAGTCAGGAAAACAGCATCAAAACTCAATAAATAAATCCACGAAAAATCTGGGGTATTCTCCTATCTGTCTAGTATCAAAATATAAGGTTTCAGAATTTTTCAGTAAAATTAGATCAGTCATCAAAAATCATAAAATATCAATAAACAATAGTTTGGCAAATCTGGAATTCCCAACATTGCTATACGAAAACTATAATATCTCGCAACCAGTGAAATGAAATCCAAATCCGCCAAAGGGAGATGAAAATAGATAGAATAAGTTAACTTTTATATTTCACAAATATTTTCCATACAGTAAAAGGAATCAAGGTGAAAATACGATTCTTTACAGAATAGCGAGCAAAATACAGCAAGTACAGACTTTGTAAACAAGCATGAAACGGCATATAAAACTCATCAATAAAATCCATCAAAATTCTGGGTAATCCCTAACTAGATAAAGAAATACTGACCAAAGTTTTGGATCAAAATAATATATGTAGCACAAGTATCAAAATGATTTAGTCATCATAATTACCAAAAAATGAAATCTGGAAAAGATCTACACCTCTGTAGTAAAACAGTCATATCTCACACATACGAAAATGAAATTGAACAAGGTCAGAGGAGTTGGAAAGAAGATAAATTTATCTAAAACTCATGTTTTATACTGAAATTAAGATTCTAACCTTAATATGGTCTAAATTACAGATCAAGACAGATCATCGACAGAACACAGAATTTCCTCAAAACCAAAATCAACATAGATCCAACGAAACTTGATCCAAACAAAACCAAACATGAAATCGGGCCTACCAAGTGTCCAAACATCATGAAATATGGTAATTAACATATCTAAACAAGTCTATCACATGGTTCTCAACAAATACCCAAATTCTCACAAGAAATCTCACATACATAATCAAATCAAGAACGGGCAAAAACTAAGTTGTTTCATGTCAAATTTTTGTGTCGTGAGTCAACTATGGTCAAGCACTATAGAGAAAAACTCATCAAGAACATCACACACACGCGTTGTCTGTAGAACCCAACTACACTACAAGCAGTATTTATGACTTGTATCATACAAAGAAATTTGAGTACAAGTTACTTGCCTGAGAGACGACGACGGGACGGAGCAAAGAGCAAGAATAACGGGAACGGATCTCGGGGCACGAACACAAACACAACCAACGAATCGCGAACCAATCACGAACAAGACGAAGACGATCGAGATCACGAACACAATCGGACGGCTGGGATCGAAGATCAAGATCAGGGTGATCGGATTAGATCGGGCAGTCAGATTTCCCTGATGGTGCAGATAATGATGAAGATCAAGATCGACCGATCGAACGGTTGCGATCAAAGGAAGTTGATGATCATCATGATCGTGACGATCAAGGAGAGATCGGATGGCTAGGATCTAATCGGATGATCAAGAGGAGATCGACGGTCCACATCTAATCAAGCGTGATGATCAAGATCCAACGAACGGCCAAAATCACCCCGATGGTGATGATCAAGATCAAATCAACGGACGACCAAGATCTAGGTGATCAAGATCAAGATCATTAAGGCGATCGGACGGTTCAAATTCCACTTGATCAACCCATGATCAAAAAGCAACCTATCAAAGGCTTGGCTGCATGGCTGCTTGCTGTGGCAGTCGGAGGAGCACTGGTGAACGGCGGCGGCCGGGAAAAACACAACGACAATGCTGCTGCCTCATCACCAGGAGGCAGGGCACAGGGGCAAAGCTGCGGTTGCTCTGCTGCAGTGTGCACTGGACGGCGTGGCAACAACACTGGCTGGCATCTGCACTGGTCTTGCTGAGGCTGACAACAGAATGGTGGTGCAACACAAGAGTGGCAACGAGGCTGTTGTTGCGAAGGGAAGATGCTAGCTGCTGTCGCGGTTGTGATGGGTTCAAGCCAGAAGGATGCAGGGGCTAGCCGCTGCTGTCGGGAGGCGCGACTAGCTTCGGGAGGTGCAGAAGAGGAGGAGGGAAGCACATGAGGTCGGGAGAGATAGAGACGGGGAAGACGAGAGGGATGAGAGTTGTAGCGGTGGTGCAGGGATGATCGGGAGTGCGGATGAGAAGGTGAACAGCTGGGTGAAGAAGAGGCGGCTAGGGTTCTTGGGGGAGAAGATGAGCAGCCGGGTATATATATATAGGGATATATAATAGGGTTTAAAGAGTATAGGAATGGGTACAGGCTGATGGGTTTCTTGGGTTGGTTTGGAAGAGAACGGTTGAAGGGGGTGTGCTAACGGATCGGGTTTGGGGTGAGCGGGTAGGGGATTAAGTTAGGGAATTGGGTATAGGGTATTTCGGGTTAATAGGGATAGAAAACAGGTTAGGATAGTTTAAATGGGTAGTGGGTAATAGGATATTTGGGTTTTATAATAGGATAAAATCCAATAGGGGAAAGAGGGTAAAATAAAATACCCAAATAATAAAAAATACAATTAGGATTTTATAAAAATATTAATAATGATAATAAAATAATAACAACAACAATAATAATAATAACAGTATTAAAAATAACAGTAATAAAAATAATACTGAGAACAATAACAATAATAAGAAAAATGATAAAACATTAATAGTACTAGTAATAACAGTAATAATAATAATAAAAGTAATAATAACAATAATAAGAATTGTACTAAAATATAAAATCATAGAAAATAGTTACAAATACAATTATTGATCAAAATAGATTTTAATAGAAGATCCGACACTATATTTTAACAAAAATAATTTGAAGGCGGAAAACTAATTTACAAAAATTTTAAATACAGAAAATAAACGGAAATGCATTTTTGGGAAAACAGGGGTTACATTACTTGAATTGATTAAATTAGGCCAATAATTTTGTAGATGTAGTAGTTTGTATGTAGTATTTTGATGATTTTAGACGTTGGAATTTTAGTCGTAGTTGTAGTTGTAGTTGTTTGCTGAAATTGTATATTTATTCATATTATCAATTGTTCGATATTAATAAAACCGCATAAACTGTCCAAAAATAAAATCCAAAACTTTGCGGGTAGGTCGGACTCTTACCACACAAGCCACCACAACATGTAGAAGTGATTTTCAACTCACGGTTTGAGAGATACGGTCGTGTATCGCTTTTGGTGAACAAAACTAAAATAAAGCGGTACACGACAGTATCTCGCAAACCATGAGTCGAAACTCACTTTTACAAGTTGCATTGCCTTGTGTTATGTGAATTCGATCTACTTGCAAAGTTTTTGAATTTTTTTAATTCCATTTGTGCGGTTTTCTCATGTTTCTCGAACAAGAACAACAAAACTAAGAAATTTTTTAGTACGGTTACACTAGAAAACCCTACAAATGACTTCCAAAAATTACGAAACTTTGCAAGTAGGTTGGAATCACGTAACACAAGCCAATGCAATTTATAGAAGGGAATGTTGACTCATGGCTTGCGACATACAAATGTGTATACCTTTATTTTGGTTAACAAAAACTAGAATAAACCGATACACGGCCTAATGTCGCAAACCGTGAGTCAAAACTCACTTCTACAAGTTGCGTAAGCTTGTGTTACATGAGTCTGATCCATTTGCAAAATTTTGAAATTCCAAGTTTGTATTTGTGTATGTTGTCTTGTTTATTTATATATGCAAATAGTGTAATTAGGTCTATATGATTACTGTGGTAATAATCGTTCTATTATGGACAGTGCTAAAGAAAGTTTCGTTGCCGGAGAAAAAATTGTTCCTGTACAAGAAAGAGGTGAATTTCGGCCGCAAGTTGACGAGCACCTAAAACTGAAAATAGATATGATGTTTCATACTTTAGATGAAGCGGAAAAAATTTATGCATCATATTGTGCGGGTTTCGTTACGCGTAAGAGTGAGAATAAATACAAAGAATCAATAAATCATATGTATGTAATAAAGTCCGGGAGTCACCAAGTCAGCCTAATAATGCTAGACGGGAAACTACTTCTAGAATGGGTTGCAAAGCTTTCATTCGTGTAAAACTAAATGAACAAAGTAATACATAGATTATTTATTCATTTAATGAACCACACAATCATGAATTTAGTTCACCGGCTAGACGACATTTGCTGCCTCGAAACCGTAGTGTCAAAATGCGATAAAAGAGTGATTGGTCAACTGGCCGAAGCTAATGTCCCTATATGCAAACAAATGCTATTCTTGGAAGGTGGAAGTGGAGGTCATGATAAAATTGTATTCACTGAAACCAATGTTAGAAATCTAAGGAGAGACTCGATGGAAGGTATGAAAGGACATGACGGGCAAATGCTCATTGAGTTCTTTGAATCGAAAAAGCTGACCGATCCTTTATTTTTTTATGATTACCAATTAAATCCCGAAGGGAAATTGTCCCATTGTATTTGGGTGGATGGTATTGTTAGGAAGAATTTAGAAGTATTTGGGGATGAAGTTTGCTTTGATGCTACCTACAACATGAACTGATACGGAATGTTATTAGTACCATTTGTTGGAGTCAACCATCATTGATCAATGTTTTTAAGCTGTGGGTTCATTCCAAATGAGAAGACATCCTCATATGAGCGGTTGTTTGAAAAGTGGCGAAGAGTAATGGTACATGAGCCGATCGACATCGTGACGGATGAGGATCGTGGAGTTGGTGTTGCACTGAAGAAAGTTTTTCCTGTGACTGAGCATAGATATTGCATTTGACATATTTTGGATAAGTTATCGTATGAGGTGCGTATGGTGAATAATATCGATGTGTTTAGGGATGCTATGAAGAGTATCATCCATACGGAAGAATATAAAATTAATTTTGAAGAGAAGTGAAAATGATTGATTTTGCAATACGAAGTTGAGAATAACAAATAGTTGAACGATAAATTTGAAATTTGTGAGAAATGGGCTCCCATCTATGCAAGAGAGTCATTTTGGGCCGGCATGTTGAGTACCCAACAGAGCGAGTCTCTGCATTCATCTTTGAAGCAACACACCCATAAGAAATACTCCTTACATGAATTTGCTGTTATGTTCGACCGAGTCTTATAAAATAAAGACACGAGGAACATAAAGAAACTCATCGTAATCGTGAGGAGATACCAAAATTGAAAACCGAATGGAAGATGGAGGAACAAATGGCGCGAAGATACGCATTGAAGATTTTCTACAAATTCCAACAACAAGTGCAAAAAACCTTATTATTTAATGTGAGTTGCATTGCCCAAATATGGATACACTAGATAGTTCAGCTTTCTCTGTAACAGTTTGTGGAAATTCAAAACTGGGGAGGGTGATTTCTTTTTGCAAACACCATGAAATGGATAAATGTCCTTATTGCCTCTATGAATTCGTAGGCATTCCATGCAAACATATTTTGACGGTTCTTTGGTTCACCAATCACACCGTACTACCGGAGCAATATATTTGTAGACGATGGACCCGGGATCAGTTGAGAAGAGGCTATACATCCGCCCAATAGTATTGGCGACAACTTTGCCTCTCGATTTTCTTAATTGAGTCAGCACTCAAGAAAGTTGGTCGATCTTGGTTGTTCTTCCGAAGAACTTACAAGTACATGTTCGACCACATGCTTAAGGGCATTGAAAGCATTTCTCACATTCAATCAGGAATTCGCACACATCGCGAAGGTAGTGCACAACCCGAGAGTGTTGGACTTGCACATGCACCGGTGGGGGACCCTCGACAATGCACTACAAAAGGAAGGCCTAGAGGGAAGAGATTCAAGTCCATAAGAGAATCGTAAAAATTCAAAAAACCTAGACTGTGCAAGACACGCCTTCGTGTCGTATATCACGATTCAAGAAATTGGTTAAACAATTTTTCTAGTTAATATATTTTCTTTAAGTTCATATTAATTTAAATCACTCAAACTTGATTTGTTCTTATTGACTAACTCATTCTTCTCATTTATTTAGCGGGTCGGTAGCATATGAAGAAGATCCAAGCAGTGAAGAGAGTGATGATGATGAAGGTGAAGATTCGTGCTAAGTAAATTTCATATTATGTATGTGATATTTAACTTGAATATCTTTATTACTAATTTCATTTGATGACAAGTCATTAATGAATTTCTACAAGTTTTTTGTTGTAGGTTTTGATTCAAACATGATCGTGCTGAAGGAAGGCATTTCTTTTCCAAAAATTTTACATTTCTAAATGTATATATATGGTCATGTAAATTAATTTTTGGACAGTTAAGGTTTGAGGATTGTATTTGAAGTTAGAAGTATATTTTTTGTATGAAATTGCAAATTTGTGTACCAAATTGTTGAAAATATGAATGATATGAGTATGTTGTTGTTGTAATTGAGGGATGGATGAGTTTGGTAATGTGAATGAGATGAGTATGTTGTTGTTGTAATTGCTTTGACAATGTATATATATGCTGAAATTTGTGAACTTTGTGTATGTGTGCAGCTATCAGATGTTGTGTGTGTTTTTTGTTTTTTTTTCTTTTCGTAAACTTAACCCGTAATCTCCAATAACGGGTTAGGTCGAATGAAAATTTGTAGAAAATTCAATTTCTGAAAATTAAGTTCTGCCAAATTCTTTCAACTTAACCCATTATTGTCAATGACGAGTTACTCGTGCTTAACCCGTTATCGACAATGACAGTGTAGGTTCAATGACTTTTCCAGTGTATTTGTACTATGTGGATGAAAGTTTGTAAAAAATTGAACTTTTGAAGATTAAAATCTGCCAAAGTCATTCAACATAACCCATTTTTGGCGATGATGGGTTAGGCTCATGTAACCTGTTATCATCAATAACGAGTTAAGTTGGTTGACTTTTCCAGTATATTTGCTATTTGTGAATGAAAATGTGTACAAAATTCAACTTATGAAGGGTGTAAGTTCTGCCAAAATTTTGAAACTTAACCCATTGCTGTCGATGACGAGTTAAGCTCACCTAACCCGTCAATTGAAGTAACAGCTTAAGTAGAAGAAAAATGTACAAAAAAAACTTAAAATAGAATATCTTCATAATAAGTTATATATAGTAAAATATCCAGACAAATTGAATTCTCCACATTAAATCTAAAATATTCATATAAAAATTATCTTCCTCCATTTACATTGGTTTCGGTTTGTTGTACTTGAGGGTTAGAGCATTATGGTTAGAGGGTTAGAGCTAGGGTTAAAGAAAGGGTTAGAGTTGTAGCCTTAGATTTTTGTAAACCTTTTTTTTTTCATAAAAATGTGTATTGTGTTTTAAAATTTAATTAGTTTATTTTCCTTTTTTAGTTTGTTTTTATTTATTATTTTTTTACACTATTTTTCCCAAATTTGAATATTTTTATTATTATTTTGTTTAAACATTATGTTATAATTTTTTTAATATATCCATACAAATTGAGAATTCCATATAATATTCTTAAACAAAAGTTATGGATTTATTATCATTCTACATATACATTGATTTCGGTTTAAAAGTTAGAGGGTTAGAGGTTTAGGGCAAGGGTTATAGTAGGGTTAGAGAAATGGCTCAAGTTGTAGCCTTAGGTTTTCAAAAACTAGTTAGTTAATACAAAATTGAGTATTTTGTTTTAAATTTTATTTTGTTAAATTTCCTTTTTAATTTTACATATTTTTTCACAAATTCTAATATTCGTTTATATTTTGTTTATAAATGATTTTACAATATTTTTAAAATATCCATACAAATTGAGAATTCCATATAATATGTTTAAATAAAAATTATGAATTTATTCTTATTCTACATATACATTTATTTTGGTTTAAGAGTAAGAGGGTTAGAGGGTTAGGGCAAGGGTTAGAGAAAGGGTTACAGTTGTAGTCTTGGATTTCATAAATTTAAAAAAAAATAAATTTGGTTATTTTGTTTTAAAATATATTTTGTTAATTTTCCATATTTATTTATCATTTAGTTATTATTTTTTTTATTTTACATTAGTTGTAGGCTTAGAGGGTTACTGTTATAGGGTTTGGGCTAGGGTTAGAACATTAGGTCAACGGTTAGAGAAAGTGCTAGAGTTGTAGGGTTAGATTTTAAAAACTTTTTGGTACCCAATTTTTATTATTATTTTATTTGAAAGTAATTTTTTTTAAAAAAATTTATTCTAAGAACATTTTAAAAAAAATGAATTAAATTGTTTTTTGTATTTTTAAAATTTATTTTAAAATTTTTAATCTAAATATATATAAGAATCTCTTCACCCAAACACGATATGAAAGCAAACAATATTAAAAAATTTAACATGGTTAAAAAATTTCAACTTCTTAAGATTAAAAGTTCTGCCAAAATCTTCCTATTTAAACCATTGTTCGCGATGACAGGTTAATCTCACTTAACCCGTTATCCCCAATAACGGTGTAGGTTGAATGATTTTTCCAATGTATTTTCTCTTTATGGATGAAAATGTTTACAAATTTCAACTTCTTAAAATTAAGTTCTGTCAAAATTTTCCACCTTAACATGTCGTTGTGGATGACGGGTTAAGCTCACTTAACCCGTTATCACCAATAACATGTTAAGTTGAATGATTTTTCCAGTTCTATTTGCTCTTTTTGGATGAAAATTCAACTTATGAATACCAAGTTCTGCTAAAATCTTCAAACTTAAACCGGTGTTGTGGATGACGGGTTAAGCTCTCTTACCCCGTTATCCCTAATAACGGTTTAGGTTGAACGACTTTTCCACTGTATTTGCTCTTTCTGGATGATAATGTGTAAAAAATTCAACTTCTTAAGATTAAGTTCTGTCAAAATCTTTCAACTTAATCCATTGTTGTCCATGATGGGTTACGCTCACTTAACCCATTATTACTAATAACATGTTAAGTTGATTACTTTTTCCAGTGTTTAAGCTCACTTGCTTCAGTCAACTACAAATTTAGGTAAATAACCTAACCCGTTGTTGTGGATGACGGGGTAAGTTATGTTAAAAAAATTTACTCAAACAATTAAAACACAATACATCAATGAACACAACAAACATCTTTCTCCATATTACACAAATTTTAACCAAACAACTGTATGCGGGTTACATACACCAATATCATAATTCAAAACCATAACAACAATTATCACAACATACTTCAATCTCGTCCGGTAACAACAACAACAGCCCACAATAATACTTTCATACAAAAACTATAACAAACAAAATCGAATATAAATATATAAACCCAAGTTACAAATTTAACGAATATGTACATAAATTTGGATCAATACATTTAATTCACGAATAACAAAACAATTACATACATAGCTGACTTTCCTCGCACAAGCACTTCAATTCATCTACATAATTGACAAAAGCATAGAAAAAGATGTATTAAAAATTTAAGGAATGAAATCATAAGACGAATACAAATCTAGTAATAGAGAAGGTGTACAATCGACTACCTCTTCCGACCACTCGGTTTGCGTCCACTTGGTGTGTACTGATCCGGCTTGTTCCTCTTTCGTGGGGGATTTCGCCATTTAACTTGTTTCTCGGGGATGGGGGGTCATCCGACCATTGCTCCTCCTCACCCACATCCGTTGGTTCTTGTTGTTGCAGTTGTTGTGGCTCGGCGATGTGAATTCCTGTACTTGTCACGCTCTTTCGCCGAGAACTTGTCACATTAGCTTTTAAATATGAATCAAGTTTTGCACCTTCACCTACATCTTCAAGTGTGCAGCGGCACGGTTTAAGAATCTCCTGCATTATATCCTTCACGCTCTCGGGTACCATACTTTTCAACGTACGAGCAACTATCCGAACAGTGTCCCATGTGTTTTCAATCTACATTAGGTTGAAATTTATAAATTAAACAACATTATTTATATAATTATCACGTCTTCAAATAACAATACATACATACGAAATATATGAAAATATGTAAAGTTAGACTAACCATGTTCCGACACGTCGACCCTTCCGTTGATACATTGGTTGCGAAGAGGAATATGCCGGTGGTGGTTACTCCTCAGTTGGGGGAATTGGAATCTGGACTCCGGTTGGTACAGTGGATTGCGAAGATACATACAATCTGGTAATGCGCTTGTACCACGTCATATACACCTCTTGGAAGGAGCCATCATAAGGTATAGAAATATACAACATATTGGGTCTCATCTAATAGCATAAGGTGTTCTAATTTTCCACATGTACTCAGTGAAAATCTGCCCAGTCGAAGTTGGGCATGCGACCCGTTCCTTTCACCTCGTGCAATTTTTTGTCGTACGAGCGGGCTTCAGGAATCTTCTGTTGTTATCCGAATTTCCACATCACTCTGTCCGGATATTGGAACTCCACAACAAGAAAGTTGACAAGTGGGGCAGCCGTCAACCAAAGCTCGCTAGCCAAACATACTAGTGGAACTCGTTCCAACCTGTTAGTGGTGTACGAAACCCAATTGACGAACCGTCGCTTAAAGCATCCAACTCATCTCTATAGTACGTGAGAGATGTGCGTGGGTTATCGACCCACATGTGCCGCCCTGCCCAATACACTCCTAAATGAGGCAACATCTTTGCATTTGGTGATTTGGCCAACCAATCCAGTGTTGCCTCAATAATACGGGAACGACCAATGTGAATGCGCTCCCAACTCCAAATTTGCAACAAAACCATCGGGTCACCCATCTGTACGGAACCTAATGCACATGCACACAAATTCCTATACAATGATGCTAAGGCCGCACTCCCCCAACTGTAACGACCGACCGTACTGAACTATTCTAACAACCGTAAATACATGAGTGACACACTCACACCAAATGAGTTTGGGAAGATCACACTCCCCATCAAACTGAATATGTACGCATGCACATAGTACCGTATGACTTCCTTATCTGAATCATCCTTCAAATAATCTTCGAATTGGTATTTCAACCAACTAAGTCGGAGTGATTTACCCTCGAATACTTCATCCCAAAAAGCATTTTCAGCTTCACTTTTAGCCTGGTCTGTGGATTGCTCTACTTCATCTGGATCATGATCTAACGGAATATCTTTTACGATTTCATCTTCAACGTCATCTTTCCTTTTATCCAATGTCACCTCCAAGTCGATACAGAGCAAATAACGTACAACTTCCACTCGGTCAAAGTCCATGTTCCCCGTCACGGCCACCCAATCTATAGGAAGCCTAGTAATCATTTCTACATCTTGGAGAGTGACGGTCATCTCTCCTACTGGTAGGTGGAATGTGTGGGTCTCCGGTATCCATCGCTCCACAAGAGTTATAAGTAAAGGACGATCAAGCTTCACACCCCCCATAAATGGAGCTCTATAAAAACCAACTTCGACTAAGTACGGAGCAATACAGGGGTCCATGGGAAGAACCGCGTGCTTCCAGAAGTTACACTCCTTTGCAGACCCATCGCACATGGCTTTGGATCTATGTATGGATTGCAACGCGAGTACGCTTGAGTCCAATGGTCCTGGAGATATAAGTCTGACAGAAGACGATGGACCAGCCTCAACAGATGAAGAATGACGACCAACAACCTACAAGAACAAATACAATTCATGGTATTAAAAAGACAAAGTTACATATTCGTCTTTAAATTAATAACAATAATTAATCTTACCTATGTAAATGGTATGCCACTAGCGCTACCAGAAGGGCTTCTCGCTCGCCTCGTTCTACCCATTTTCTATACCAACAATAAACATAAGGTTAATTGATAAGTAATTACTCCATCAATAGCAAACAAAGCAAAAATGTGAACAAACACACAAATGACAAGGAAAAATTGCAAAACTCTTTTGAGTGGGTCAGGCTCACCCCACACAAGCCAATGCAACTTGTACAAGTGATTTTTGACAGACAGTTTGCAATATACGGCCGTGTATCGCTTTAGGTCAACAAAAACCAAAATAAAGCGGTACACTCATGCAATACATTAGTCAAAACTCACTTTTACAGTTTGTGTTGGCTTATGTGCGGTGAGTCCAACCTACTCGCAAAGTTTCAGAATTTTTGGTAGTCGTTTGTGAGATTTTCTACGTTCTCGTACTCAAAATTTTAAAAAATTACTTATTTAAGTTGTTGTGGTTTCGATGCATTATATAAAAATGCACAAACGGCATCCAAAAATTTGGAAACTTTGCGAGTGGGTCGGACTAACCCCACACAAGCTAACGCAACTTGTAGAAGTGATTTTCGACAAATGGTTTCCAAGATATGGCTGTATATCGCTTTGGGAAAAAAAAAACCAAAATAAAGCGTTACAAATCCGTCTCTCGCATTCCGGGAGACTAAAGCCACTTGTACAATTTTTGTTGGCTTGTGTGGGGTGGGTCCAACATAATCAAAAGTTTTGATTTTTTTTTTGATTTTTTTTTTACGTTTGTGATGTTTTCTACGTTACTCAAAATTTCAAAAATTACTTGTTTAAGTTGTTGTGGTTACGATGAATGATATACAAATGCACAAACGACATCCAAAAATTTCGAACTTTTTAAGTGGGTTGGACTAACACCACACAAACTAACACAACTTGTGGAAGTCATTTTCGACAAACGGATTGCAAGATATGGCTGTGTATCGCTTTGGGTCAACAATAACCAAAATAAAGGTATACAAATCCATATCTCGTAAACCGTGAGTCGAAAATCTATTCTACAAGTTGCGTTGGCTTATGTTACGTGAGTCCAACCTACTCGCAATGTTTCATAATTTTTGGAAGTCGTTTGTAGGGTTTTCTACTGTAACCGTACTAAAAAGTTTCTTAGTTTAGTTTTTCTTATTTGAGAAACGTGAGAAAAATGTACAAACGCCATCAAAATATTCAAAAACTTTGCAAGTTTATCGAATTTAGGTAATATAAGACAACACAACTTGTAGAAGTGAGTTTCGACTCACGGTTTACAAGAGACGGCCATGTACCGCCTTATTCTAGTTTTTGTTCACCAAAAGCGATATATGGCCGTATCTCTCAAACCGTGAGTTGAAAATCATTTCTACAAGTTGCGGTGGCTTCTTAGTGAGAGTCCGACCTACCCGCAAAGTTTTGGATTTTTTTTTTGTGGACAGTTTATGCGATTTTAATAATATCGAACAATTGATAATACGAATAAATATACAATTTCAGGAAACAAATACAACTACAACTATGAAAAAAATTCCAACGTCTAAAATCATCAAAATACTACATACAAACTACTATATTTACAAAATTTAATTAATTCAAGTAATTAGAAAGAGATAAGAAAACTAGAAAAAAAAATCACAAATACTATTACAAAGCCAACTTGTAGAAGTCATTACCTTACACTACTGCGAATTTCTCCAATCTAGGTTTTATCGCCGAACTAGGGTTCTGATTTGCGTTCGAAGATTGGAGGAGTGGCTTCGAAGATAGGTGGAAAGATTGGGAGTGAGAGAGAGTGTGGGAATGGAGGAGGAGTAGCAGGAGTGGACGAAGGAGGAGGAGCAGTAGCCGGTTAGGGTTTGTTGGGTTGGGGAGGTGCTTCGAAAGAGAGAGAGAGAGTGCCAACAATGATACGATGCTGAGTGATAGAGTGAAGTGGGAGAGGAGAGTGAGAGGGGATCGGTTTTGGTGGGGATTGATTTTGGATCGGGGAAGAATATAGATAGAGAAGGGAGAGAGTGTGAGAGAGAAGATAGAGTTAAAAAAAGGAAATATTTTGCCTTAGACTGTCGTTGGCAATGACGGATTAAGTTATAATTTTTAAAAAAAAAATTATAACGTAGACCTTCATTGCCAACGACGGTCTAAGGCAAATATTCACAAAAAAAGTCAATACAGATCTGAGCCATTAGATTTAAGATCCAACGGCTCAGATAAACGTTCCCAACGGGTCTGTGCAAACACACCCGTTTGCAGTGAAGAAACTATACATACATACATACATACATACATACATATATATATATATATATATATATATATATATATATAAGCAATCTTCCATTGCAAACGCACTGTAGCGTTTTCAAACGTGCAAACCACTTAACCCATCATTGGCAATGACGGGTTAAGGCCTATTAGTGAAAACTTGATTATATATATATATATATATATATATATATATATATATATATATATATATAAGGTAACCTTCGGTTGCGAACTAGTGGGTGCGAACTCAGCTTGCGAACTAGGGTTTTGGTCGTTGGATCCAAAATTTTGAGATGGATGGCTGTGATTGAATCTCAGAATGCTCAGTTGTTAGTGGGGTTAATTTTGTAATTTTACCCCCGCTTCCCTTTACCCCTGATCTCCCTTTCGCTCACTCTATCGTTTCTCAATCCCAAATCCACAGACGAAAAATTCCCCCAAAAGCTGAGTTCTGTGGCGAAACCCTAATCCCCTTCACTCTGTCGTCTCTCAACCTCAAACCAAATGGCGAAACCCTAATCCACTTCACTCCGTCGTTGCGAACTCCCAAACCAAGTGGTGAAACCCTATTCCCCTTCACTCCATCGTTTCTCAACCTCAACTCCAAATCGAAACCGTAAGCCCCTTTACCGTGCTTTCCTCTGTCATATTTCGAAATCAAACCCAAAATCGAAAGACCCCCTTCTTCCTCTGTCAGAGTGAGCGAAACCCAAATCGAAACCCTAATGGGTGTGTGCGAAATCTTCTGTGCGAACTCCTCCTTCTTCCAAATAGGTATGTATTTTTTTTCTGTTTCAGTTTCATTATTTTTTGAAATAATATGTAGAATTGTTGAGTAATTAGTTGTGTTGGTTTCTGTTTCGTTTCCTTTGATAATAGATATGGATATTGATGAAAGGAGATCTGATGCCGGTGACAATTTTTTGAATGTACAAGTAGGTGAATTTATCCCGGTTGTGGACGACCACCTAAAACCAAAGCTCGGTATGACTTTTGATACTTTAGAGCAAGCTGAAAATTTCTATAACAATTACGCTACATGTGGGGGTTTTCAAATGCGTAAGGGTTCAACCAGATTGAAGGGAACCGTTGATTTACAAAATTACCCCCGCTAACAACTGAGCATTCTGAGATTCAATCACAGCCATCCATCTCAAAATTTTGGATCCAACGACCAAAACCCTAGTTTGTAAGCTGAGTTCGCACCCACTAGTTTGCAACCGAAGGTTACCCTATATATATATATATATATATATATATATATATAATGGTTATGACCGATTCGATAGAAAAGAAGGAATAATGTGTATTTTTCGTTGGGGATTCCCCGAAAAAAATCATCGCCTCTCTTCGCTTCTTTATTAAAGATATCCAATCAATTAGGATGGAGGTTGAGATATATCTTTCGTCGATAGAAAAAGAATGAATATTCAGTTGATCTTGATCATTTTGGAGTGAAAAACAAACTATACTAGATCTGTACAGACTTCTTGCTAATATCCATAAATGACTGGATCTATCACTAAATATTAATCTGAAATATCCATGAATCTCAATGACCAAGAACTCACAATATGACAAAGATTTCACAAGTGACATGCGAAAGACCGCAAAAATGTATGGACTGTACTTTTATGTTTTCGAGCTTGTAGAAACCTTTCTTTGAAAATCTTTATAACTTGAAAAATTGCTTTTTCACTTTTCATATTTTTTTTTCGAGTTCTTAAATTGTTTTTCATCATTACGAAAAGGTAACAAAGATAAAATACAAGCTTGTTTTATAGCAATAGTAATTAGTCGTTGTTGTTCAAGGTCAATATGTTCACCCATCTAGATAATATTTTGCCTTGTTCACTATAAAATCGACTAATTAAAATAATGTTTATATAATCAATTCGATCCCCCAATTCAATTGGGGGAAAACGCCTACAAAAAGATCGCTTGGATTTATGAAAAATTTGCTTGGATTTATCCATACTTTATTCCTTAGCTCTAAAATTGTATTTCTTTATTCATTTCAGGTCCGACCGAATTAGGTTTTATTTTTGTATATTTGTATATTAGATATTATATATATGTTATATGTTAAGTTCTTCCTTTTTCTGCTCCTTTGAAAGATCATACACACGTTTCATTCGATATAAATATTTATTTCACCATGAATCGTATGCTTGCGACAATAGCAACAAAAATTTCTTAAGTCTAATCGACCAGGTGTATTGTGTCGATTCTTTTGAGTAATAAATCTAGAAACACCTAGTGATTCCTTATTAACACCATTTTGGGCACAACTGGTACATTCCAAAATAACTCTAATTCGAACATCTTTACCCTTAGCCATGAACCTCCTTTGAATTTTTGATCGACTTAAACTCTTCTATTTTCGACCTGAACCAAAGAATACGAAAAGAACTAAAAAAGAAAAAGTCTAACAAAAATTACTAACTAGAAATTCCATTTCTAAAGATTTCGTTGTAATTCTAATTACTATTAATTAATAAATATAACCGTTACATAGTAGTCAAATACAAATAGTAGTCTATCAAATATTAGTCTGTAGTAATAATATAAGTAATAAATTTTTTTTCTAACTATCAATTATTCCTATCCTAATCCAGTATTTGATTTAAGTATCTTCTTTCCATGCTATGGTTTTGTGGAACTTTTACTTTAGGCTAGTTGTAACGCCCCAATTTTTTTTTTTTTTTTTTTTTTTTTGACTCCAAACTCAAATCTTTCAATTTCTATATCACTTTAATCATAAACTAAGAAAGTTATATTTTAGGAAAAATTTTGACAGAGTCTCCCCTGTAAATTTTGCCCCGAAACACAAAAAGCTTACGGAATTCTGCTCAAAATTTCGTAGCTCACAAAATACACAATAATTTCATGGGCTCCCCAGGTCAAAATGAGCAGATACACACAGGCAATATAATATAATGCTCTGGGGGCCAAACACATAACGAATTATCAAATATCAAATAAAAACCATAAATTTCTTTGAAAACGAGGTAAAATTTTTAGAAAAACCTTTGTAAAACTTACCACAGAGCCCGGTACACCACAACGAGGTGGGTACAGGTATGGCATGTGTATGCTTATGAATTTTACGCAATAATCGATGAGATTAATGGCATGTGTATGCTTATGAATTTAATGGAGATATATGCTTTCATGGTATGTTATAATGGCAAAATTGTATTATAAAGGAGTTATATTCTTAAGACATTATGATATACATGAGATATCTTTATATATGGAGTTATATTATAATGGAGAGATATACATATGGAGAAATGTTATAAAGGAGATATATTATAAATGAATATATGGAGATATTTTATTAAAGGAGTTATTATAAAGGAGTCATATTATAAAGGAGTTATATTAAAGGAGTTATTGTATTAAAGGAGTTATTTTATAAAAGAGTTATATATTGCCCCAAATTATATTTGGTGAACAGGAGTTATATATATAATGATATTGCCCCAAATTTTATATTTGGGGAACAGGAGTTATATTGTGAAGGAGTATATAATAAAAGAGATATGTATATGTATATAAAGGAGAATTAAATATTACAGTGCCACACAATCTCCCGGGGTTTGGGCTAGACCCCACAGGCCCGAGATACACCCGGGTACAGGTGTTATATTTATATTGCCCAAAATTTTATATTTGGGGATCAGGAGTTATATATTGCCCCAAATTATATTTGGGGATCAGGAGTTTCCCTCGCTGGTATAGGGCCAGGAGGAAGACGTAGCCTCGGACGTGTAAGACTCTGTGTGAGCATCGATCCGCATGTTATATTTTACTTTTGACTAGCCTTTTGGCTTTAGTCTTGGCTGGACAAGAGCGCAACCGTATTTTCAATCCAGCCCACAAATGGTAGATGCTTAGGACACCTGGATCTGGGTGATGTGGTGGGTTCGCGGGATTGAAATGTACGGGATGGGAGGCACAGAGATCCCTGTGTTGTACGAGGAGGTCAGTTGTGTGGGCACTGAAAAGGAGAAATTATAAAGGTGTATGTGTATTGAAAGAATATATGTATATGTAAAGATACGGATGATATGATATTTTACGGAGATTATTTATATTATGGGAGATATGAATATACTACGGGGGAGATATATATATATGTGTGTGTGTGTGGGTATATATTGGCATGTGGCTATACTTATGATGCGATATTGGCAAATGAATGAACATGAGTAGAGGAGAGTGAGAATGTAAAGAAAAGAAATGAATAGTATATAGAGTATGTATGTGAATGAATATTAGAAATAAAGAAGAGGAGTTATGCAATCATAAATAAAAGGTAAGGTGAGATATAGTATGAGAATGAAAAGTTAAAGTAAGCAGTATTATGAGTTGTGAATGGAGATTTAAGTAAAATACAGTATGATATGAGTGGTTCCACCTTGGAATTGTGTCAAGGAACTACCTGCCCGCTGTTTCTGTGGAAATGGTGGGAACTACCTGCCTTGGCATAATTCGCAGGGTGAGTGGGCATGATAGGGCTATGATTGATGGAAATGAAGAATTAAATAAGTGAAGATGAATAATGATTGAAGTGAATTAATAACTCTTGAGATGTGATGTGATATTACCCAAGCTATAAGCTTTGGGGTGTGATATATTATTGCGCAAACTATGTTTGGGGGTATGGAATATAAATTGATGTGAATGAAAGTGATAACTTGAGTTATAGTGAAGATGAAAGTAAGTTAGTCATAAATTAACTTGATTAATAGCTAAATGATATATCGGGATGAGAATGAGTGATAAAACATATTTTTGATGTGATAAGAATGAATATTTGATAAGTGATATGTTCATGATGTGATGAAATGTGAGTAAATTGTAATGGGTAATGAAGTGTTATATTTTGTTATAAGATAGGAATTAATATGGTATTATGTGGATATATGCATACGTGATGATATGGGTTATAAGAAATAAATGAACGCGGTGTTATGAAATATAAAATTGAGAAAGAAAGGGTTATGAATGAAAGTGAGTATTTATGGAAGTAAAGAAACGATGAGGTGGTAGGAATTATGAAATGATTAGTAATTGTGTTGGGGATTTCAAAATGAAAAGTAATTGAATGTGAATTGATGCGTTACTTGTGATTGGGTATAAAGTGAATGAGTTGTGTATATGTGTGTGTATATATATATGCAGTCATATAATATGATGCATTTAGCGAAGGGTGTGAAGTTAAGGATATATATATGGGGACGGATGCAGATTTGTCAGGTATTTGATAAAGGCATATTCTTGATGCTTTAATGTTTGGATTCAGGTTGAATCTTTTACCCTTTAAAATTGTAAGTTGAATTTGTTTTATTTATCTAGTTGGATTTATTTATTAGATTAGTGAATTGTACTCACACCAGAAATGGCTAACCCCTTAGTGTTTGGGGGGTTAGGGAGTCCCTAGACTACCCTAAATCTCCTACTGTTACAGGTCCTCAGCAGAGCAGAGGTGAGACACAGATTTTGTGGAGTAAAGTCTTTTACCTTAAATTTGATGTATAAGTTTAGTAATGTGAATAGTAGAATCTATAGTTTAAATTGTATTATGGATGGATAAGCACGTATATGATGATGGTAAGTATAGTACGATGTGGTATGGTATGTTTAAATTTGGGGCCCTATACCAGCGAGGTAAGTATAGTACGATGTGGTATGGTATGTTTAAATAAATATATGTATATGATGATGGTAAGTATAGTACGATTGTGTGGCCCTATACCAGCGAGGGAAACTCCTGATCCCCAAATATAATTTGGGGCAATATATAACTCCTGATCCCCAAATATAAAATTTTGGGCAATATAAATATAACACCTGTACCCGGGTGTATCCCAGGCCTGTGGGGTCTAGCCCAAATCCCGGGAGATTGTGTGGCACTGCAATATTTAATTCTCCTTTATATACATATACATATCTCTTTTATTATATACTCCTTCACAATATAACTCCTGTTCCCCAAATATAAAATTTGGGGCAATATCATTATATATATAACTCCTGTTCGCCAAATATAATTTGGGGCAATATATAACTCTTTTATAAAATAACTCCTTTAATACAATAACTCCTTTAATATAACTCCTTTATAATATGACTCCTTTATAATAACTCCTTTAATAAAATATCTCCATATATTCATTTATAATATATCTCCTTTATAACATTTCTCCATATGTATATCTCTCCATTATAATATAACTCCATATATAAAGATATCTCATGTATATCATAACGTCTTAAGAATATAACTCCTTTATAATACAATTTTGCCATTATAACATACCATGAAAGCATATATCTCCATTAAATTCATAAGCATACACATGCCATTAATCTCATCGATTATTGCGTAAAATTCTCAGTTACCACCCACATGGCACACACACATCATGCAAATCTTCACATCACATAATCACACAAATTTCCAATTTATCAACCACATACCACACCTACACCATATCATTCATTTCAACATGTTAGCACGTCACCCTATCACATCATATTTTTTTTTCACATCATATAAACATAGTCATTATTTCTATCGTATTAACATATCACATGATTTTGCATCGTACACACCATGCTTTTCATCACGTCACATCGGATACATACACACACATATATCTATATCAGTATAACTCCTCAAATTTAAATCTCACTACCCCGTAGCCTATATATGCTTACAAGCATCAACACTTTCATACATAATTTACCCCGTATCATACGTATAAATTATCTTTATTCAATACACCTTACACATCACACACGACAACCTTAATTTAGAGTTTTCATGGCACATTAACTACATTAAATAAAAGCGGTCATACTCACATAATAGCCCGTGAAGACTCGAAGCACCATCTCGCCATCCCGCATCCAAAGTCGCCAATATTTCCTATTATCAAATTCCAACGCAATTATGACTCAAATCATCCAAATCAATCACAAAGGCCAATAACCCTATTCCAAACATCACACAAGCGTTCATTGAATGCCTGGGATACACACGTGCATTGCACGTAATAGACAAATTCCTACGGGGGTTTTTATTCCCAAAACAATAACTAGAATTACCCCCAAATATTCTAATAGTTCAACTAAAATTTTACTACTAATTCTTACATTTTTAATTCTCTTTTTACAAACCCACCCTAACTTATAGGCAACTTATAAATTCCTCAATAATTTCCCCATTTCTTAACCCTAACATCAAAATAAACTACTAACCAACTTCATATTCCATTACTAAGCAAAATAAATTAAAAGCATAAGAAAATAAACAAATAATTAAAAAGAGAGATACCATTACTAAGTCCTTTCCTCGAATCGACTCCACCACTAGCTAGAGCGTCATCCAATTAGCCATCCCTCCAAATTAATTTGGATTTGACGAAGAAAATAGAAAGATTTGGCCGGGGAAGCTTCCGGCCGAATGGGTTCGACTGGGACTAACGATCGGGAAAAGAAGAAAGGGAAAGGAAAGAAAGGAGAAAGAAGGGGGGGGGGGGGTGTTTGGAAGATATTTGATAAAATATAAATATAATAAAAGGATTTTTTTTGGGGGATATTTGCATATAAACCCCCAATCTCCAAAATATTTCAAATAAACCCCCAGCTTTCGCACTTTAAAATACTAACAATCTAAAATGCATAATAGTCTCATAATAATTCTCTAAAATTATAAAATAAAATAAACAACATTTCCTCACGCAAAACTCAACTCATAAACTCCAATATATCATCTACACCAATCCATCAAAAATATTCATACCAATATCAATATTAAAAGCAAAATACAATAAAATATACTAAAAAATAATTCGCACCACTATAAAAATATAAAAACAAATATTTTCGGTATTTTAAATTTCGAGGTGTTAGACTAGTCCCTTTTTCCATTTCTGTTTAAAAAATAACGAATTGATTCCCATGAAATTCTTCGATTTCTTTCGGAAGAAGATGATTATTCATCTACTTATCACGTTAATAGTCGGGACATAGAGGATGATTCAAAAAGGAATTTTAGGAATCGATCTGTATCTATCTTTGTTCGTTCCGTTTGACAAAAGAGAGGATCCTAAAAAATCGATCTTTCTTTTAGTTGCTAAATCTTTGTTTGATCGATCAATGTGTAATATTCTGAATCCTCACTTGTAATGGAATCGAAGTGATCGCTGGATTGATCAGAAGATCCTTTCGATAGGCTATAATCCGTTACTTGAACGAAAATAGATCTTGTACCCTGTGAAAAAAACGATCCTTGTTTACCAACCACACATTGTCTAACCAAATCAAAATAAAATTTTTTTTCGATACGTTCCTCAAAAAGTCTGATTCATGCTTATTCATACCCCAACTAACGAAGAGATCTGCTGGAATTGCCACATATGAAATTGAGCACAATTTTGCAAAGAAATAACCCACTTTTTCTCGAGAAGAGATGAGAAACATACTCAATATCATTTGATTGAATAGTTTCCTCAGCTACTTGTTTGAAGAAACCCTCTCCCTCCGTTGGTCTTTTTTCACAAAAAGCAGACATGAGATAACAAATCAAGTCTTTCCCTTAGATTTCGAGTGGCTATTCCGAATCCAAGTTGATTATGTTTTGTTTCTTCCTCGAAGAAAGATGATCAAACAATTCACAATCACGGTCCTTGCGGATTGGATCATTCGTATAGGATAAAAAAAGAAACTCCAGGTATGTGCTAGCTTGTACTTCTTTCATATCAATTATCATTTCAACGATCAACTTCTCCCATAATGATATCTATACTACCTAATATCTTCATGTTGTCTGCCAGTTTCATTCTTTTAACTAGTTGAGGGAGAATCTGCAAATTGATGAAACCGGGAGGACAAATTTTCCATCTCCAGGGAAAAACACTATTATATCCTATCGAATAAATTCCTAATTCTCCTTTTGGGGATTCTACTCTGCATAATGTTCTTGTTTCGACAATTAAAAATTGGGTGAAAGTATATTAGTAATAAGACTATGTTCAAAATTATTCCACTCAGAATTTTTTGCTCTATCAAAGTGTCGAACTTCTAAATTTTCATAGGGTCCCCGAGGAATATCTTCTAGAGCCTGTTGAATAATTTTTATGGATTCTTTCATTTCATAGTTTCCAATAGCCTCATACGAATCAATCGAATATTGATTAATACGTAATCAATCGAACACTACCTGAAAATGAATCTTCTGTTCAGAAACAAAATGTTCCAAATGTTCTTGGGAATTCTTTGTAACACCCCGAATTTCAAATAAGACCGAATTCGAAGTTCCATAGGACCTTTACACTTTTCTTCGTACAATTTTACAAGGAATTTAAAACTTTATTACATCAGAGTTACATTTAAACATCGGAAGCAAATTTACATCAATTACATAAATGAAATAAAACAGCACTTAAACAATTCTTTAAGCATAAATTCCTCCTTAGTCTTTTTCATTCACTTTGTCCTGCATGGAAACTGTGGGCTCGTCAGTTCATTAAACTGACGCAAGAATATAACATATCAATTTTCTCTTACTTAGAAAGCACACACTTGTCATAAACAAAACTACGGGGACTATCCTATTGATGTCGTGTTGTGCTGTGCACTTAGTTCTTAATACAATTATTTATATTATATAACACTAATACACACTTGTTCGGATTCTATGCATTCCATACTACATAGGTCCGAGGGCAAGCCCTTAATCGTTGTTCATCTTGTAGGGTTCAATCCCTCACCATGACTTAAACTACTTTGGTAACTACGGTAAGTATCCTAGATGTTCTATGAGTTACGAGCCCATGTCCAGACAGCCTGGAGGAGAATCCCACATCGTAACATGACGCATCATGCAGAGCCTATGGACAATTCAGCCTCCGTCATGGAACGATGGCATCACCCGTAGTCACCAAACACCCCACAAGCGTCGCCACTAGGGACGATAATTCCGGAGTAGTGTTCACGCAATGACATGATGCATCAAGCAGGCAGTCTATGAATCACTCTCACACGGCCAATCTGATGGCCCTCATACTCGTGTTTTTCTCTTACCTTCGTCACATCTCCACTATGTATCTAGTTCTTAATTTATTTGTATCATGAACAAAATCAATCCCCTAGAGTTAGCACTTTCTCCTACACCGGTCTTAACCATTAATTCAACAACATGACCCAGACTTGGTCTTTTCATCTCAACATTTCATCTCAAAAATTTATTCAGTTGTCGATATAAGGATTTAGCTACCCTCTAGTTCAAAATCTCATTTCATGTCCATAATTTGAGTATTCACACTCAGCAATATTCCTCATAAGTTATCATGATTTTCATTTCAATTCACGCATCATTCTCATATATAAAAGAGATAAGACTATTTGATTTTTCACAATTTCCCAACTTACAATTTTAATCACACAATAATTTATTTTCTTTCATAAGGTTAAAGATCTCATTTTGTTAAGCCCAAATATTCACATTCATTTTTCTTGCATTAATCCAATCACAATCTCACTTAGAAAATCTCTACTTTATTTCCCTTTTAAAAAATATTTATTTGCTTTTTTTTTTTTTGATAAAAGATGACCTAGTCATCGTTTCATTAATGCACTATTAAAGAAACAAAGTAGAACTACATCAATAGTGTATTTTTATTTGCACTATAGTTGAAAAATATTTTCTTTCATAAATATTTTTTTTGATAAATATTTATTTGCTTTATTTGATCAATAGTGTATTCTACTAATTTATAAGAAGATCTTCCCTAACATGGCTTTAATTTCTCAACTATAGTAAGTCCAAAGCTATAGAAGTTTTTTCATGAGATCTAGGGAGTTTTAGAATAATTCTTATAATTTTTCTTAATTTTTAATCACTGGAAACCATTAAAAAAAATCAAAACATTAAAAAAATCAGATTTTATTAAAAGTGGCTGAAGCCAGGGCTCGAACCCACGCACAACGCTTCCAACACTGTGCTACAGTAACGTTACTGTGACGCACCCGAAGACCAAGAAACCCAATAGTGCCAGCTGTTCAAAGGGGGACTTAATATCTATTTACCTTTTGGGTCTCGGTATCGAGTTAAAACCCAAATAAAAAAAATTAAAGTCTCCGAAGAGACTCGAACTCGAGACCTCCGAAACCCCTAGCTACAGTAAACGTCTTTAATGCGCACCCACTGACCAATATGGCCAAGGTGACTAACTCATAGAGAAATTAATTACAATTAATTTTTTGTCTGACTGTAGCTCTTCTAGTTCATAAAAATAACTCGTTTCTTTCAAATTACGATTTGTTCTTATAAGAGTCTAACCATCTTCCTGACTGTATTTCTTTAGAAAATATACAGTAACTTGAAATTTTATAAATCATTTAACTCTCATTTTTAACATAAAAAAATATACTATTAATTCATTTATATAAAAGTGATCGTACTAGCTTTATGTTCTACTAATTGTCACTTTTTAAAAAGAACTACTAGTTGATAATTCTCAATTACAATTAGGGTTTTAGTAAACTATAATTTCTTACTTTTCTTCTTTATTAATAAAAATCCATTATTTTAAACAAGTTAGTCCTAATTCACAAAATATCCATTTCTCTTTTCCATCGATACAAATATGCAAATTAGGGATTTTAGCATCAATCTCATGTAACAATAACCATGTGTATTTTACTCATTAATCAATCTATTTTCATGGCATGAAGGTTGCCCATAATTCACAATTCATGCATAAACATATTTCTCCATATTGCATTTTACAAACATACATGAACACTTTCATACAAAAATTTATAATTTCTTAATTAACATGCCAATGTGCACAACAACACTTCATTCATATAATTCAATCCATTTTACTAATCATTTCATGTAAGTCTAAATGGGGTCTTTTTCTTCTTAATCATGGTAACAAACATAAAGCAATATTTTCTTGTTTATTCTAACATGATCACAAACATGAACCTAGCATGGTAACAATTAGAAGTATGAGAAAATTGCCCACCTATTTTGAAGAAAACAAATACAAAGTTCCTAGGAATCTCCTTGAACAAAGAGCGGTCCTTCTCCTCCTAGATTGTGCCACCAAGAATGTGCCTTCTCCTCCTAGTACTTGATGAACCCGAGCCCCCTTGCTCCTTGATGGACTGGCCGACCTCCAAGGGGATGAGCACACACAACAAGCACACAACTCAATCTTTTTCTCACTTTCTCTCAATCTTTTTCTCACTCTTGTGTTTCTTTCTTTCTTTACAAATTTCTAATGTGCTACATAAAGAGAACTAGGAGGGGTATTTATACTTATTTTGAGTGAGAATAAATGGCTAGGATTAGATCAAATAGTTAGATATTAAAGGCTAGGATGAGTTAGGGAGTTGTACCAACTACCCATGATGGAGAAACCACCTCACCACTACTTCCATCTCTCCTTCTCTCTTTGCACAATCCGGCCATTCCAAAGGGTGCTCCATGCACGTGCTAGTGCAATGCACATGCTACACTAGTACCCCCATTTATAAGTTTGTTCATGTAATTTAATTAATTGTATACTAAATTAGTCTACACTACAAGTTAGACTAATTAAAAGATGAATTAAGTTAATGGGCTCACTAATGGGCCAATTAATCATGGGCTCCAATAAATAAATAAATATATTAATTATGGTGGGCTAGAAAGAGACAATTAGGCCTAGAATTTAATTAAGCTTTTTAAAATAGGTTTTTGGAAAATAAAGAGAAAGACTTAAAATAATTATTTTTTCATGTTATAAAGAGATAATTTTCTAGGCAAAATTGCATATGAATTTGTACGTGCAAAACACGTAAAAAAATCAACAAACTCTTTATTTAAAAAATTCAGGATGTTACATTCTTGCTCCCATTGGACTATTTGTATCTATATGCATCAGGATCCTGATTCATGGATCTCTCAGTTCGAGAAATAAGAGGATCAAACCATTTCTTCTTACTCTTTTTTCAATTCGATAAATGTTGGTTGATCGTATAGTTCATTATATTTATATGATTCAGAGTATCATTTCCTAGTTGATCCCTTTGAATTCCATATTCAAAGTTGCGATGGATCTATTCATTAAAAATATTCGATTCGATACATTTCTTATGTACCCATAGGTGCTATATTGGATGTGAATCAAATTTCAGATTTATCTATATTGATTGACTGCCTATTTCATGATGTTTCCTAGCAAATACTACTTTTTTTAGTTTTGGATCTTCCAAATCATTTCCACAGTAGATCTGGACAGATTTTTTGGGATCCAACCCGTAGTAATCAATGGAAAAGTAAAATCCCCTATGTTACACCAGATCCAGCTCGGTTATTGACAGAGTGAATAGATCTGCCATTTCTTGAAATATCTCTTCTGATTCAAAATCATGGTGTAATGAAAGATCTTTTTAGTTTTAGATAGTAAATGATTTGTTCCACTTCATTCTATGTATCGTATTCATTGGTACTGGTGATTGGTAATGTATTGGAAAAATTGTTTAATTTCTTTGAACTCATGCCAGAGGAATCATTACCACAAGACATAGAAAGCGAGGTCATAAGCGTCTATACCGTAAAATAGGTTTTTGACAAAATGAAAAAGATAGTTCTATTGGTACATAAACTGATCTAAGTAAATATATGAATTTGATTCGATCAGTCCTTACTCTAGGCCTTACTCCTTACTATAGTATATAACCATCTGAACCCTGGATTGTCCTCTGACTCATATTCCAGATTATACCTTTTAACGAAACTTTTTGAGGACTCCTACATCAGTGGTTGTGAATGACTGACTTTTTCAATCTTTCGACCTCAGGAGGTTCGTTTGATATCTAACATTTGTTTAGCAATAGTCAGACAAGTGGGTAATGTTGGGGTGAATCAAAAAAGTTTGGGTAGAGCCGGATCGAAGTGTTGGCTAAGTAAGCATCTTGTAGTAAGAGGAGTAGTTATGAACCCTGTAGACCATCCCCATGGGGGCGGTGAAGAGTAAGCCCTAATTGGTAGAAAATAACCCACAACCCCTTGGGGTTATCCTGCGCATGGAAGAAGTAGGAAAAAGAAAAAATATAGTGATATTTTTATTATTCGTCGCTGTAAATAGGAATATAGAAAATTAAATTTATGGAATTGGAAATAATGTGATGGGCGAACGACGGGAATTGAACCCGCGCATGGTGGATTCACAATCCACTGTCTTGATCCACTAGGCTACATTCGCCCCTTATTTAACTAAAGGATTTTTTTTTCCTTTTTTCTATCCATCATTATAGTATATTCATCATTATTGTAATTGAATTTATTCTTACTTTCTTTCTTAGATCGAGATTGTAACGCCCCAGATCCCCGTTACCGGGCATCCGTGACACAACCAGAATCTTTGCCTTCAAATGCATCTCAACACAGTAAATAACACGGAAATTTTAAAACTTTTATTGCCAAACAGGATAATTACATCAATAATTACAACCCTCATCTTGTTCTTGAACAAGGAATACAAATTACATAAACTTATTACAACTATTTACAAAAATATCCAGATTCCACTTATGAAGCTATCAGCTGTCTTCCAGAATGATGATCGACTGATCACCGCCGAACTTTGCTGAGTGGTCTTGCTGCTTTCCTGAGATGCGCCCCGTAGCTCAAATCTTTTGCTGCACTACTCTGATATTCCAGCATCGGCTTGAATAGTATGCATGTACACTGCCATTCTACTTGGACGCCCTGATGGTCTTGGGTTCTCCTACACTTGCGACCTGATATCCAGTAGCTAAAAGTGGGGTACGTTAGTAATTCTACCCTCGCAATGCTGATAAGAAAACAATGATTTCCAACTAGCAGTCACAATTCTTCTTGAATGGAAAAAGAAACATGCATCCTAATTTCCTAGTGTCTGTGTATGCCATGATCTGAGGTCTAATGCAAAAATACAGAGTACTGAATAGATGCACTTAATCTAATGTCAGCAAGACTCTGGATACACATGCATCCCATATTACATATGCCCCAGATCAAGCCGTTTCTCCAGTTTTAGGGATTCGAACCCTCACCATGCAATGCATTCTATTATTGTACACTTCCTGTTCCTGATAGTACAACATGATTGAGCAGGTATATAAAAGAAAATAATTTGGGGAGCTACCCCTTTGTCACTAATAATTGTTGTATCGGACCATCCTTAAAAGCCATCACAAACTTACAGATACACAACAACATATCCATTGCACAGAAGATCCATTATGATCCATTCGTGTCCACCAGCATAGAACATGACGTCTAAAAACCCCTTATCCGAAAGGAAGCTCCCATTCTTACCACGACACTTCAAGAATTAACAGTGCAGGATACGAACAGCAGCACGTATCCCTAATGACAGGAAGAGAAAACCCTGATTATCACCTCCTAGAGCTAACTCTTAGAGCGAGTCGGATTATTGGGAATCACCCCTAACACCAATTCCGTCTTCAAGCGAACAATAAAGAAAACCTAATCAATGCAGTTTATTGAAAACATGTTGTCACTCAAATCATACACTGTGTTAATCAAACAATGTTTAGCCTGACTGGTCTGTCAAAATAACAATTAATCACGGGAATCACATCCACCAATTCCCAATACCTTTACAGGTCATCGACTAATAACCCCGGCCCATGACCCTCAGCGAGTAGTCCAACGGTGCCCAAATAATGCAATATAATTTGAATGAAGGTAAGCACACACATAACTACCAATTTCTGACTATTGACAGACTTAGGCATCGAGACACCAATCATAAATCGACCATAGCTATCTCCCAAATCACTTATGTACACCATGAGTACTAAGCACAAGAAACTTGTCTAAGTCCCAAATGAAGTGCTAAAGACAACTTAAATTCAATAGCTGAAGGTCACCATACTGCGTCATATAGAGAAATTCCTTATCAATCTTCCAATCATAAGCCGTTGTGGCGACTCAAGTTGCACTCATCGAAATCCAACAAAATTTGGTTTTCTAGAAGGGTAGGGGACTCTACTGCAATCCCCTAGTTGACAAATCCCTCAAATTCCCTACAGAACTCAAGTCCCCTGTGTTAACAATGCTTGAAGTCGATCAAGGCAACAGGTTACCGAACTTGCAACACCCATATCTTCTAAGATATAATTCGGAATTGCTTGATACCACCCATTCTGGAAAGCTAAGACCCTAGGCTATAAATTTCTAGTTAATCATTCCCTCAAATTCAATCTTCTTGATAGAATAAAAACCTCATATACTCTCAGCTGTTCATTCCTTCATGCACTTGCTGCACTTCTCCAATAGCATAAAAGTTTGATCACTCATCGAAATCACTCGATTCCGGATTCTATGAAAAGGTGGGAGTGTCTACTACATCTTCCTACTAGAACACATCCTCAGATTCCATCACTAAAGTCCTCAAAAACACAAAATTCCATCAGGTGCAAAAACAGAGAAGAATTTCTTTATTTAGCCAACACTGTCTCAGCTAAGACTGGATCTGCCCCAGCCTTCGAAAAATCATAACATTTAACATACAAACTGGAATTACATAATTCCAGATGCTTTGAAAAGCTATGAATCCCCACTACAAATCTGCAGTTGATCAATCTTCCAAATTCTTAACCCATAATTCCAGAATTACCCATCTTCACAGACTAGTTGATTTGAACTAAGCTGAACCTGGTTTATTTTACAATTCAATAACAAATCAACCCTACGTCCAAAACTCATGAAATTTTATATTATGAAACTAAACATATACCATTCCATTGTGTCCGAAATTTACATCCAGATTCATAATACAAAAAGAGTTATGACTCCTCAAATATAGCATAAAATTTCAGTTGCTCTTCAAACAGGGTCTTTACTTCTCCATACTATTTATTTTTGAAACTTGATCAAATGCTATCTAAAAATTCTAAAATTTGAGAATCATCAAATAGACTTATACCAAAAGCTACTGCAATAATTTCATAGCAATATCATACACACACAAGTAGTAATGACTATTGGAACTTCAGTCTTCTAACATACAGAATTCAGCTTCTATCCTTAGAACAAATTTTTTGAGGCATCAAATGACCTCAGAAAATTATGAAATTTAATAATATGGTTTTAGACACGTGCAAGGGTATCCAAAAAGAATTTCAACTCAAAATACCCAACCAATATTGCGTTATGATTTCGGACAGTCATAACTAGTCTCACATAGTCAGCAGCTTTTTGACTGCTCTCTGTCCGAAATTGCACTAAGTGTTTGGGCTATCAAATGGCCTCCAAATATTGTGAAAAAAATTCATGGAAGCTCTAGATACATAGAAGAACAAGCCCTAAGAAGTTGAGTGCAAATTTTGCACCCGTTTGTGAGCTAGAAATTCTCAAACTCACTTACTCATACATGCTCTTTAACAATTTCATGAAAAGAAATATTCTACTATATAATTTATTTTTCTTAGCATGCTAACTTTTCATACATGATAAAAAATTTCTCTTAGCTACTACCACATGCCAAAATTCACATACACACAAAAAGCTATATTTTTTTTGAGTTAAGTATCACCCACATCTTGATTTTGCAAGAGAATCCCTAGTAGCTTTGCTTGCTCCTTTGCTTTGCTCCTTACCCTTGTAGAAACTCCACACTCCTACTACACTTCTTCTCTACTACACTTTTTTTTTATTAAAAAGGAATTCAACTTTTTCCTCTCCTTCTCTTTCTCTTCTCTTTTTTTTTGTTTGAAGAACACAAGATGAAAAATGAGAGGTGAATGGAGTGGGAGGGGGTTTTATAAAAGAAGGAGAGCTAGGGTTTTCCTTTTCGCCGGATGGTGAAGTGTAGGGTGAGGATGGGGAGAGGTGGAGTGAGTGGGAGTGGAGGGATAGGATGATGCCAACAAAGATCTTCTAAAAGCTTCAAGTGACTTCTCATTTCTTCATGAAGTCAACACACATGGTGAATTGTTTCCACCATTGGATCTTGATGAGGATCTTCATCAAGATCCAAGCCATGATCACATGATGCTAGGGTTCCTAACCCTAGGTTAGGTCAAGGAACCATAAGTCACCATACTCTAACCCTAACCCTAGTGTGTGTGTGTGTATATATATATATATATATATATATATATATATATATATATATATATATATATATATATATATATATATAATAATAATAATAATAATAATAATAATAATAATAATAATAATAATAATAATAATAATAATAATCTAAATTATTATTTTCTATATATATATATATATATATATACTAAATTATTATTTTCTATCTATCTATATATATATATATATATATATATATATATATATATATATATATATATAATAATAATAATAATAATAATAATAATAATAATAATAATAATAATCTAAATTATTATTTTCTCCTAAAAATTGTCTGGTCAAAACAATCGGGACAATCTATAGTTCGATTGAGAAGATATCCCGAGTTTTCCTTATCGGGTTCATAATAGCTCATATATCCATAACTTCTCAATTAAAACTGATTATCATTAGAAAAATATGTAATCTTGTGCAATTCTTGACTGTGCATGGATTACTATGCAAAAATAGCCAGATGCTATTTTGCGGGGTATTACAGAGATATTCTATTAGACGTAGAATGCCAATCTTTAAAATGTAAAAAAAAAGGAGTAATCAACTGTGACACGTTCACTAAAAAAGTTCATTTTGTAGCTAATCATTTAGAAGGAAAAATTGAAAACTCAACATGAGGTAGGAGAAAGAAATAATAGTAACTTGGAAAATACTTTCTTTGTACACAAATCCAAATTCTAATTTGATTGATATTAGGAGATCGAATTAAGTTCTTCATTCATTCATTGAATGATAAATGACTAAGGTTTGATCGTACATTTTCTTGGTATAGGTTATCCTACGGGTAATTTAAATCGAAGCAATTTGATGTCTGACTCGGGCTTATATGATTGGTCGATCGAAATACTCCAACACTCCATCCACCTTTGTCATATATTACATATATCACACTAGATAGATATCATATTCATGGAATACGATTTACTTTCAAGATGCCTTAATGGTGAAATATAGACACACGAGACTCAAAATCTCGTGCTAAAGAGCATGGAATATCGAGTCCTCTTCAAGGCATAATATTGATAATGCTCATTCAACGAGAAATTCAATAATAGATTTCAGATCTAACCAATATTAATATATCGAGTATTTTATCTATTGATACGAAGTATTCTGGCGATCCTCACTATCCGAGTCAAAGTTGTTGGAATTGGAATAGGTTCGGCATCAGATCATGAAATCTTGGCGATCTTCTCTACCGAATAAATGCGGAGTCCGTTTGGAAATCGTTCGCCCCACGCCCACTCCCTGAGTATATGATTCAACAGGAATTACATAGGGGTAGATTGACAAAAACCTCTAGTAAAATACCCACCAGTACCCGTACCCTAGCAGATAAAGTACATTACTTAGTCCCTTTTAGGGATTGGCAACTTACCCATTCTGTGACTGTGGCACTGGACGTTCCCAAAATGGGTACTATCAGTAGAATAGACATACGCTTGTTGGTATTCCAGTCTTCCTTCTCCTTTCAGGGCCTATCCGAAAGAGAATCCAGTACCTCTTGGTCGTGAATATTTGAATAGGACAAATCGCCTCCCTGGATATCTTTGCTTCGGAACAAAACAATTAGAATTAGGCTCAGTCAACTGGAATCTGTATTATCCATATGGGAGATCTTCCAATTGAGATAATCCAGCGACCTTAGACGAAGACAAAGGTCTATCTATTTTCTTTAGTTATTCAGTTAAACCAGTGATTCGTTATTGAGGCAGATAGCAACAACCATTTTATCGGACATGCATATTTTGGATTTATTGATGGATTTCCATGGTTTCATTAATGAAATTTTTTTGATGTAGTGAGTAATAGGCTCAAAGTTTGCTTTGTATCCAGCAGACTCGCGAGAGGCTATGAATATTCAGACATACACTAGGAATCAACAACATGAAAACTTTGTTATAAATTACCCCTTTTCTTATCGGTATCAGGACTAACAAGAATAATTGGGACAACAAACATTCATCTCATTCATACTTTGGATACCCGTTTAGACACCAAAGATCGTTGAATTGACTTATTCCTAGAAATAGTAGGCGTTGAGGACAAATAAATCGTTGGAGTTATCATTTCTATCTAGCACTAATACGATTGATTGGTGTTAAGAAAAACCATTTACGGGAAGGCTGGCTAAAGATTTCTTGTAAAAATACCAGCTCCTATCAGTTTATAATGAGAATAGGGAAATTTGGATTCCCTGGCTTATTCCCCTTAGTATTATGCACATAAAGGAGGAGCTATATGACATGAAAATCTCACGTACGATTCTGGAACGGAGATTTTTTAAATAAAATGAACGACTGTAATGGGTGTCTACTTAATCCAAATGTAACGCCCCGAATTCCTAACCTATGAACTCGTGACATTACTCCAGAATCTTCCTTCAAATGGGTCACAACACACAAAAATCACAGAAAATAAAGAACTTTTATTACATCAAATATCATTACAATGTCCAGTTTAATTACAGCAATTACAAAGAATATAATAACACAACAACTTACAATGAGTTACAATAAATCGACAATGTCTTGACTTGGAAGCTGTAATCAACTTGAGTCTCTCACGCCTCCAATACAAGGGATGGTCCTGTAACTGAAGAGTGGGCACGTTAGTTGAATACAACTGACCCAATGCTATATACGACCATCCTCTCTACGCCACAATACAGTGATTCCAAATCTCAACAACCACAAAAATTTGATGATAAAGAGAATGTGAGCAACCACAAGTGTCGGTGTATGACTTGACCTAGAACTAATGCACACTCAATGCACACGATGCTCTTAGTCTAATGCACTCTTGGTTGGAGACATATGCATCCCATACTACACATTCCCCAAACAAATGACGTTTTTCCACATGGTTGGGGTTCGATATCCCGCCATGCAACCTATCTTGTGCTCTATCCTGTCTCTAACATTAGTGATGAAGAGATAGCAGTCACCGCAATCACCGCAATCACCGCAATTAATAGTGGTGTCAGGGTAACCCTCTTTTGTTTCCCATTATGCCCGAAGTTAGTCGTGCGATCTCTCTTTTCCGACACTACAATAAAATGTCAATATCATAGAAAAGTTCCTCCTTCCGGATCTCTTTCAAAAACTATAATACGGCATAAGGCCTCACGGTACCCCCGCTAGCCAAGGATATTAGAGTTCCACGTACGACGCTTCACTCTAAGTCCCCACCGGCATTGAATAGCATAGGACATGGCGGACTCTAAGGGTTTCCCTTCTTCTCTGCTAGCTCTCGTCCTTACACTAAGTCAAACTTGCAGTCGAGATGAGATCGCCCCGCCAGTCCTCATCAAAAGTTGTTACAGGGCATATAGGCATGCATGCTGAGAGTCGCAGAGCCTTACTCCTACTTGGAGTCTTGTTCGGTGCTCCCTGCCCGCGTTAAACAAAACTTAGGACTTGGCCAGGCGTGACGACGCCATGCATCTCCCTGACAGGCCAGCACAACACCCACTAATGCCTATCCTTACACACACAAAGATTTGATCTACCCTAAATCTCTACCCTACACCGGTTGTTTACAAGCTAAGGCCACAATCAGAGAAAAGAGTTAACTCTACAACTAAGCTGAGTTGTTATTATTATTATTGTTTCATTAATCTGTACTTGGTTATACTAGGCGATCTAGTTCTACCCGACTATCAGTTAGCTAAATGATCAAGCAACGAGGCTCTCACCTAACTCAGGTGTCCAACTAGACACCACTTAATCCAACCCACACTAGGTCCAATTGGGCTCTCAAGCCCAGCCCATTACATAGGCCCACGAAAAATTGGTGAATCGACCACGTCAATCGCCACCGTCCGTCACGCTTACAGTCGCCCACCACCTTGGCCCGAACCACTCATTGCTCCCACTAATCGTCACGCTCCATGTCCTCCTGACAAACTGGTAGCTCCTACGATGCTTGATTCCCTTCCTTAGACGGCGAGCACGTTAGCGCCCGAGTCGTCACTCCAGGGGGTCATAGGTCTCTAAACTACCCGACACAATTCTCACTTTACGGACTTGAATCTGAGGGTCTCTGACTCAACCAAGTGACCCTAAGCGACTTAAACACAAGCAAGTCCTAGATTGAGACCTCAAAAGTGGCCAACAATCAACTCCAACCTCACACAGTTCTTACAAATCACAGATCAACCGTCGTAAGCTAAACAACGTTAACTCATCGAAAACACTAACCACTAACTCCTACATCACAATGAAGGAGTAGAAAAATTCATACTTAGCCAAAATTGTGACTAACCCAAACTGGGTTAATTCTGCCCGAAACTTAGAAATGTCATAACTCCCAAAATACAACTTGGATTCGGGTGTTCTAGCCCATTCTGGAAAGCTAAAAATATAGGCTAAAATTCCTTAGTTAACCACGTCATCAGATTCCATCATCTAGGTGCTCTAAAAGCCCTAAACACCTCAGTCAAAGGCAATTCCAGCACATCTGCTGCACCTTGCCGATAGCGTATAAAATCACCCGCTTATCAGATCAATACATTCTGGATTCTATGGAAAGCTAAACAAGTCTACTACACTTACTAGTTGACCACTTCCAACTTCCATCTTTAAGACACTGTAAAGTACTCATTTCCATCAAATGTACAGTAAGATAACACGCACTCTATCAAACAGAGCCTACTGCTCAACAAGTTGGTTTCTGTCTTGTCATAGAAAAATCATAACTAATGCTAAACAAATAGGAATTTAATGATCTGATACTTAATGGAAAGCTCAAGATGTCCACCATAACTTTCTAGTTGTACATTTCCTCAAATTTTGCTCATATAGAGCCGTAGAGTTACAATCTCATCAGTGTGTTATTCTAATTAAGATCTGCACAGTATTTACTTAAAATTCCACAATAAATCACCTACATAACCAATGGTTATCAAACTTGTATTTTCAGACACTAGACATCATCATGCACATCATATACAAAAGATATTATCTTGATTCGAAGTATTCAATGAGTTTTACTTATTTCAATCCTGTACAAAAGTTCCTCTGTTTACCAGTCTCTGTCATGAATACTTTTGCTTAAATAATTTTGTACGTGTATCAAATGTCATCAAAATAATTTCAAACTTTTTCTGTAGGATTTAGATTCACACAGGATACTAAGATAAAAAGTTCAGAGAGAGATCATGCATCAATAAATTCTCAAAATTCATTCAATTTCAGTTCAGATCCCAAATAGAACCAGTTCTCTGTTCCCACTAACATGCATTCACGAATTTTTTATAAATTCATAGAGAAATCAGAAAACTCCATAAAAATTACTGAAGATGCTTAACTCAAACAAAAATATCGCCTTAAAATTTCAAGTTAAAATAACCAGTAGTTTTCAAGTTATGAGCTACGAACTAACAACAAAGATTTCAGCTTTCAACAAGATTTTATGTTTTGGATTTCTTAACACAAAACGAGTTATTAATGTTCAACCTATAGCATGCATGTCATTTTCGGTCACTACAATCATCATTCAAACAAGCATAGAGCAAACAGAGAGATTAGAGACACCCACCTTGTAGTGTTGCTTGTAATTGAAATGGCTTGGTCTAGCTCATCTTGAATCACCCCTCCCAGCTTGGCTCCTTCTTCTCCTCTTGGTCTCTTTCCCTAGCTCTCCTTCTCTCTTTCTCTTGAAAACCTCAGAATTAGAGTGATAATGAGAGTGTGAGAGAGTGTGAGCAGTTATAAAAAGAGAGCAAAAGAAGTGTGTGTGTGGGGGGGGGGGGGGGGGGCTAGGGTAGGCTGCCAAGAAGTGACAAGGGGAGGGAGAGAGGCCAACTATCCAAGTGGTTTTTTTCCAAAACCATTAGCTCCTGGGCTTGGATGATCCGTGGTTTGATTTTAAACCATTGGATCAAGGATGGAAAGATGATGAAGGGCTCGATCTTTGTGCATGCAAAAGGGTATATTGATTTGTATTTTTGATAAATACAACATAAGTATGAGGTACATTAATATGTACAAGTACAATTCGTTCATATACACATATACACTCATATATTTGTATGTTAAGCTAGTTATCAATAAATATAGTAATTTCAATCATAAGAAAAATAAATTTATTAATAGTAGAATTTAGTTTATGTACAAATCATATGTAGAAAAAAATCGGGGTGTTACATCGAAGGAAATTATGCAGAAGATTTACAGAATTATTATGAAGCTACACGGCCAGAAATTGATCCCAATGATTGAAGTTATATACTTTATAACATAGGCCTTATACATACAAGCAACAGAGAGCATACAAAGGTTTTGGAATATTATTTCCAGGCACTAGAATGAAACCCATCCTTACCACAGGCTTTGAATAGTATGGTCGTGATCTGTCATTACGTGTGACTATCTCCACTATAGAAAGAAAGAAAAAATATCGAATTGGCTTGTTAATACTAGAGAAAAGTAGACTTTCTACATCTGCATCGTCCAAAGCAACAAATTTTATTAGCTTTAATAAGGACAGAGACTTCATGATAACAAAAAAAAAAGGAAAAAGTAGGTACGACCTACATACTATACTCTATGGATAAAGAATTGGATTGATAATGAAAGCACTATAAAGATCAATTAGCGAGCTTTTTGGTTGAACAGTTAAGAACTGCTTACTTATGTCTCATGATATGAGATATAAAGTTAGGAATCAACTTATACCAGGACCCTTTATCATAACTTCTGCCCGTTGCATACCTTGATCCACTACTGTACGAATAGCAATTAAATAGCAATTAGAGTAGCATATGGCATTCTTCTTCTTGTGCTTTGGATCTAGAGGTATCAACGGAGGCCCAAGAAAACACCCAACCTCGTACATCTGTAATAGTGACAATGGTATTGTTGAAACTCGCTTGAACATGAATAAATCCTTTTGGTATTCTACGTCCATTCTTACATGAACCAATACGTCCACTCCTTTGTGCACCAATTCTTGGTATAGGTTTTGCCATATTTTATCATCTCATAAATATAAATCAGAAATATATAGAAAGATATGGAGATGTCCATTTCATGTTAAAATAGATCCTTTATTTTTACGTGGTCGGACTGATGGACTTACCAGTCTTGATTGTTATAAAGAACGATGCTATCACATCGAGTCTGTTGTTGGGGAAGAAAATCAATTTACTGCTTATGTGGCTTATCCTTTAGACATTTTTGAAGAAGTTTCTATTACTAACATGTTTACTTCCATTGTGGGTATTGTATTTGGTTTCAAAGCCAGAATCCTTCTATCGAAATTCAAAAAAAGGATGACTATAATTCTAATACATACATATACATACTGACATACCAAACGATTAATCATGACCCAAATTAGTATTATATATATATGCAAAATTTAGAGTTATTGTGGATTCTTCGAAAAGTTAAGAATTAGTAATCCTTTTTAGAAATCGAATAGATTCGGTCTTATACATACGCCAGGAAGGTAATCACAAAAGAAAAGAATTTTGACTATTTAGTTTAGTGGATTCAACCACTACACTACTACATGTGCATTTCATAATAAAAATTCATGAATTTTTTCCTCCTAATTATTTATAATTTATAGGTATAGATAGATCATTTCTATTCTAGTTAGACATGACCAATCATGAATAATTCACTAGATCATTAATACGAATAATATCCAAATACCAAATACTTTCTCTACGATATCCACATAAGGTAAAAGGCGTTGTCTTTTGGAGGATCAAAGAAGGAACCCACTCTTCTTCCGTAAAAAATTCTTCTAATAACCTCGAACCAAATCTTCGTAAAAAAATAAGGATTGTACTTTATGTTTACAAGCCAAAGTTCTAGCACACAAAAGTCGAAGTATATACTTTATTCGACAGAAATCTTGCTTTTTTGAGGATCCACTGTGATAATGAGAAAGATTTCTTCATATTTTTTCCGCCGAGCTAAAACAATATGCCAATAGTTCTAGTAAACCAAAACTCTCGTTTTCTAGTTATTTGGCTTCAATCTTTTCTTTACAACAGAAAAATCGATGGAGACGGAATTGTGAGAGCAGATGTTCTTTTTCGAAGAGCATAATCAAATTATAGTGTTGAACAAGTAGGTGTAACCTTTGAGTTCTATGGTGGTGAACTCTTTAGTAAACCCATTTAGTTATTTATTTATTTATTTTTAATCTTCTGAGGAATTGGTCATGATATATCTGATCCTTACATAATATCATGAAAAATGGATACAAATTTTTGACTGCTACTTATTATCATCAATGGAAGTATCCAAAAGGCTGAAATTTAGATATTTTCACCCTGTTGATGTAAGGAACCATGGCATGTATGTTTGGAACAGGTTCCATTTTGAGAGATTTGAAAAAGCACTATCTCGTTGAAAGGTTATATACATCTACCCTTTCTCAACGTATTTTTAGACAAAGACTCCATTTTTTTCTCTTTGTGGATGGTAAATATTTCTCAGTCCGTATTGCCACATATGAAATTGAGCACAATTTTGCAAACTTAACCTATAGGTGTAACCTTTCATTCAATACTAAAATCGACAATTAAAGTATCTGAGGCTGGATCAATCGAGGATACATGTTAGAAGGAATTGTCCTATTTCCAAACTTTACCTTCACTAAGCGTATATTTAATGTCAATTTCAATAATTTGGTTCTTTATAGTCTGAATCATGGAGATATAGAATATCATATAAGTTATCATGCTTGCATATCCATCATTTGAATCTCCAACAATTATTCCAATAATTACATATCTGATTTGACCGATGAACGAATATGCAAGCATACATTTCATGCTTGTTTGAGTAATAGCAATGAGATTACACAATATCATGCTAATAATAGCTAGGGTTTCAAAATAAAAGATGCCATTCGTGTGATGAGAAATAAAAAGGAATATCGAAAATTAGCGTGGCTAAAGCTGAAGCAGCTACTTTCGAAGTAACAGAAAGAAAAGCAATGACTGGAGTGGGAGAGTTAGAGTCGAAAAGAGGCTACTACGAAATATTTACTCATGGGTGGGGCAAGCTCTTCTACTCTGGTTCATGGTTTCTCTTGGCTATATGGTTCATCTAGGCTGGTTCATGGTTTCTCTTGGCTATATGGTTCATCTAGGCGCAGGGGGGGGGGATCGAGCTTCAAGAAATAGTGAATGGTCTTATCAATACACAATTGTATAACTCCCCAAGAATTTCAATTGCACTTATATCCATCACTGTAGAATTGGGTTCAAGCTTTCACCAGCCCCTTTTCATCACTGGACTCTTGACGTATATGAAGGAGGATAGTTTGCTCGACAAATTCCTACATCTATATCAATTTCTGAGATGTTTGGATTTTTTTGGCACTTGTGGCTTCTATAGGATTTCTCATAATTTTGATATGCTATTTGGGATCAATCTATTAGGAATAGGTCGAAAGATTGAAGAAGTCAGCCATTCACAACCACTGATGAAGGGACCCTCGAGGTTAAAAAATACAAGAGACTTATTTTCTTCCAAGGAATGGATTCCAAATTTAAGTAAGGAGTAAGAAATATGAAAATAAGGGCTTCTGTTCGTAAAATTTGTGAAAAATTTCGACTAATTTGTAGGCGTGGACGAATTATAGTGATTTGTTCCGTATTTTGTGTAGACCCACGAAAAAGTTTTTTGGTTGTGCGAACCAAAAGGAATGACGATTTTGGGTTGTACCAAGTTTGAAACCAAGTGGATTTATTTTTTGTCCCATATTTTTTGATTATCTTATCTTTCCATCCATTTTTTTTCCTAAAAATTAATCTAAATCTTAGATTTCTCTGAAAATTATTTTTATCTTTTAATACAATTGTTATATGACAAGTAGGCCTTTTTACTGGATAACTACGTCTTCGAGCTTTGGGGCTTAACTTTTTTACAAATGGACCCTCATTGACTTCTGCTTTACTAATAAATGAATCAGCTTCGTTAAAACCCTTATTATGACTAGTGTTTGCTGCTGCAGAATAAACCAATTTTAAAATAGGATAAGACTCTCAATAAGGCATGAGTTCTAGTATCATAAGTGTTTCTTCATAATAATGCCCACAAATTTGATCAATTACTCTTCTTGCTTTGAAAGTAGACATACGTATATGTTGAGTTAAAACTTTTACTTCTCTATCCGACTTCCACGGCTTTATCAGGCAGGCGTATCAAATTTATGGTTTTCGTTGGTGCAAATCCAAGCATCTCAATTTTCTGAGATGAGAAGCAACCCCCCCATTGGAAGCAAATAAAGTTATCTGCAAGAACTTATTGAATCCAACGTTCGGGCTCATAACAAATTAAAAGTTGCTCCTGGTTATATTCCCCAACTTTCGGAATAATAGATTCCTTCACAGCAGGATTAACGACATTTTATATGTTTCAGATGTATTTACTTACCTTTGATGGACATTTGCGCGTCCATTTTCAAAATTAAAGTAGCAATAAAAAAAGTTCTTTCTATTTAATATCCTTATGGGGAAAAAGAAATCAATAGAAAATTACTTTAATCAACAATTAATATTAAGATCTCCTTTTTTTTCAGTTCTTCTTCCACTTCCTCTTCTTTTTCCTCTTCTTCCAAATCATCCTCTCTTCTTCTTCCAAATCCTCTATCAAATGATGGATATGCAAGCATGATACCTTATATGCTGTTCTATATCTCCATGAATCTAAGAACTTTTGCTCGCATTGTATCTTTTGGTCTATGTACTGGAATTGATAACATTCGAGATTATGCAGGATTATTGTCACGCCCCGCTTCCCAAAAATACGGAATACGAGCACGTAACAAAAGCCCAGCGAATGATTAATATCATCCTTAAGCTATTCAGGAAAATCTTTACAACATATCACAGTATAATCAGAGTCGGAAGTCAGAAAAATCAACCACATGCACATATGAACCAAATACCAACAAAATACTTGAAATAAAATGTATTAACCTCAAATAATCATGATCTGAAAATACACAAATATTCCAGGGTCATATTGCCCAAATATCAAAAATAAATACAAGTAACAGATACAATGTTCAAAATGAGCAACAGGAAATAAATATAGATAGCAAAGCTTCGGCCAACTAGAACTTCATCTCGCCAATACCTTCAGGAATCCTGTCCTCCAAAATCTGCAATTCAACGAATGCAGGAAAAAGGAAAAGAGAAAACATAGTACCCGTCAATGGCAAGTCCGGGTCACAAATAGAATAGGATACAAGCACATGGACACTACCTAACCACAGGATATACTAACAGATATAGGTAAATATATGTCAAGTGTCAACAGGTAAACAGGTAGCATGTATCATTATCAGGTGATCAGGTAGTCAGGTAAATATGTATCAAGTATCAGGAAATCAGGTAACAGGAACATCAGGTAATCATGTAACAGGAAATCATGTAACAGGTAAACAGGTATCAGGATAATCAGGATAATCAGGAATATCAGGATAACCAGGTCACATGTATGCAGGTAACAGGTAATCATATATTAATATCTTGTATTATTATTACTATCTAGGTAACACTTCATGTGCCATCTTTTTATCACATGGTTGCTACAACAAACAATTTCGCTTTAGATTTCGTAGGGGATATTATAGGGCAGTGTACTTAGGTATCAGTAACAGTAACAGGAACAGTTCGAACCTAGTGGTCCGCCTCCGAGTACACCTTCCTATAGGGAAGTGTGCAGTCAGGTAATCAGTAACAGTAACAGTTCGAACCTAGTGGTCCGCCTCCGAGTACACCTTCCTATAGGGAAGTGTGCAGTCAGGTAATCAATAACAGAACAGTTTGAACCCATTGGTCCGCCTCCAAGTACATGTTTCTATGCTTTCCCTCTACTAGATCTGTCCCATAAACCCCGGCTTGATTACTTTTAGTATTTATATCATCCACAGGCATGAGAGTGTGCTAAATAATGTCACACTAACAGTTCATAATTAGGTTTAGTCTCAGGAAATTAGATCAGCAAGTATAGGTGCAAAACATTCACAAATACGAGCAAATTAGTGTATGTTCATAAACAGGACAGCAAGACCAGTATGTATATAAACAGTGATCCAAAGATCTACAGGCATGAAATTCATAATCCGTCGAAGGATCTGGAAACTAGACTTCCACACGCTTCTAAAGGGTATAATAAGTTCATATGCTATTTCACAACATCTCGACTCAAAACACAATTCAACACAGTTTTCATGTACAGCCAGAAAACAGGGAAATAACTTAAACCACATGAAAACAGCATACAACATCATTAATTAAATCCACGAAAAATCTGGGGTAATCCCCTATATGTATAGTCTCAAAATATAAATTTTCATATTTTTCTAGAAGTATAGATATGTTTTCGAAAATAGAAAATAACACATAACACAGTTTTGATGGATCTGGAATTCTTCAACACCGCTGTACAAAATCATGCATATCTTGCAAACAGCACATCAACATCCACTTCCGCCAAAACAGGATGAAAGTATACACAATTAACAAACTTTCATATCTCACATGAAATATTCATACAGTAATTAGAAATAAGGTGAACACGACATTCAACATACAATTACACGCAGTTTACAGCAAAAGCGATCTATAGAAAAGAATGTAAGGCATCACTCAAAACTCATCTTTTAATTACTAAAAAAATCAGAGAACTACCTAACATCATATTGAAACACTGGACAAAATCTTGTGGCATGAAATTATGTCTAACTTGGATCTTGAAAATAAATTGGTGATAAAATCTACCCCGAAATGAATCTGGAAACTACCGGCATAGAGTTACTAAAATAATCATAACTAATTCATACAAACTCCAAACGGGGTGAAACTAGTGGGATTAGAAATTAGATTCAATTCTCTACGAATTACTCAGAAATAGCCATGTTGAGATTCGGACTCTAATCCAGGTAAAAACAGCAATCAATCCAGTTCAGTCCAAATTTCCAGATTTCTCAACTAAGTTTCAAAACGTCATAACTTCCTCAAAAATCATCCAAACTCTTCCAAATTCGAAACTCTGTCTACCCACTGTCCAAATGTCATATTGGAGGGTATCTAACATCTCAAAATCTAGTATTATTTCATATGGGTGTTCAAACATACATCAGGTATACAATATGTCACATACGCAATAAAAATCGCGTTTGGGTGAAACCTAAGGCACAATCCTATCAAACTCCATGTCCTAAGTCGTCTATGGCCTGTTTTGAACCTTAGAGACGAAACCCACAATTAAAAACATGATCTTTGTCCGTCTCTAGTCTCAAACTATCCTATGTGTGAACTTTCTACTTGTATCAACCTAAGGAATTTAAGTACAAGTTACTTGCCTCGTTGACGAAGAACACGATGCTACGAAGCCTAGCAATGAAAACCCACGAACAAAAGTCCTTCCACGCGCGATTCCAAGCGAACCCACGAACCGAATCTTGCCTACGATCGTCTCCTTGAAGCACGAACTCAAACGGACGCTACCCACTACTCCAAATCAGCGAAGAGGGAAGAGGGGGGGCTGTTTTGGGATGGTGGTCGGCCACAAGGAGGAAAGGGGAGTTGTAGTATTGATGGATTTGTCTATATGGAGATGGAGAGGGATGAGATGGTCGGATATGGAGGCAAGGGGGGAGAGAGAGGCTCGGTTTGGGAAGGGGGTTATGCAGGCCGGTTGGAGAAGAGATGGAGAGAGGGAGCCGGCTTGATTAGGAGAAGGAAAAAGATTAGGGTTAGGGATTTATTTAGTATTAGGGGTATAAATAGGAGATCAAATGTGGGTTAATGGGTAGTGGATATCAATAGGATTAATTGGGTGTACAATTGGGTAATGGATATTGGGTAGATTTCAAATGGGGATACCAAATGCAATGAATCCTATGGCTCCTAAAAATCTCCTTAAGGGCCAAAAATCTTAAATTGGTCAAAACACTTCTAAAAATTCATCATGACCCAAAAATAAATAACAAATATGAATGAGACCAAGAAAATGCGAAAAAGAATTCAAAATGGTGAAAAACGGACGATCGGCGCACAAACAGCACACGATGGTCAAAAGTGTAAGAAAATAATATAAAATGAAAAATAATCCAATAAGAAAATTAATACAATAATTTATAAATATAATTTATGAGATAATCTAATTTTAACAATAAAAAATAATTTGCAAAAATTTTAAATACAGAAAATATCGAAAAATACCTTTCTGGGAAAACAGGGGTTACAATTATACACGAAAGATCCTTTTTTGGCTCTCTCTGTTGCCCTATGTCTTTTATCCCTAGGAGGTCTTTCTCCACTAGCAGGTTTTTCGGAAAATCCATCTATTCTGGTGTGGATGGCAGGCATGCATATATTTCTTAGTTTCAACAGGACTCCTTACGAGCGTTGTTTCCATATACTATTATCTAAAAATAATAAAGTTATTAATGACTGGAGGAAACCAAGAAATGACCCCTCGCGTGATAAATTATAGAAGATCTCCTTTAAGATCAAACAATTACATCGAATGGAGTATAACTGTATGTGTGATAGCATATACAATACTAGGAATATCAATGAACCCAATTATTGCAATTGCTCAGGATACCCTTTTTAGCTTCTATAACAAAGAAGAGGATTCAGACAATTGTGTCTCTTTTTTGACGAAGTAAACATATCTAAGGGATTTGATCCCTTTTTGATCATTCACGTATCACAAATTGATCCACAGTAGGATTTTTTTTCTTTTTAGCTCTTTTCGTGATATTTTTATTTTATGTACCACAGTAACTAGGAAAAAAACATTAATTTAATTAGGAATAGAGATTGTTATTTGATTTGATATATTGTGGTAAATAACGTTGGTAAATAACCAGAAACAGAAAAAGAAGGATTCGAACCTCGGTAAACAAAAGTGTACATAGCAGTTCCAGTGCTACTCCTTGAACCACTCAGCCATCTTTCCTACATAGTTTTATTATTGACCAGAAACCGAGTGAAGTGAATAGCGAGTTATTCATATTATTGCAGTATAGGCACGTCCGTTAAACGGATCCATAGGAATTTTCCTTTCTTCATAATTGAATTGATTTTATGAGAAAAACTTCTAGATTAATAGGAAGGAAATTTGATTTGAATGAATTAGAATTTCTATTCTATGATAGACCGGTATAAACATCAACAACTTTGAATTGGATAGTGTCTCCTCAACAAATAAGGGCTTGGGCTAATAAAATCTTACCTAATGGAGAGATAGTTGGAGAGGTGACAAAACCCTATACTTTTCATTATAAAACCAATAAACCGAAAAAAGATGGACTATTTTGTGAAAGAATCTCTGGACCCAAAAAAAGTGAAATTTGCGCTTGTGGAAATTATCGAGTGTTGGAGCTGTAAAAGAAGACCCGAAATTTTGTGATGAATGTGGGGTGGAATTTTTTGATTGTTGGATACGAAGATATCAAATGGGATACATCAAACTTGCATGTCTAGTAACTCGTGTGGTACTTGAAACGTCTTCCTAGTTATATCGCGAATCTTTTAGGTAAGCCCTTAAGGATTAGAAGGCCTAGTATACTGCGATGTGTGATTTGATTGAAATTTGCATTTTACAGATTTAGACTAAAAAGCTGACATCCCATTTAATCTGATTAGGATGCCCTCGACTATAACAAGTGTCTTGGAAAGAGTTATATGAAGCTCAGAATTATGGGTGTATTCAATACTTCCAAATGAAAGGGGAATTGATCCATGGTCGATTTCGTAACAGATAAAAAAAATTGCTAGTTATACCTCTTGAAAGGATTCAATATGGTTTAGAAAACATTAGAACTGATGAATTAGAACTTTTGAAATTGGCTCTTTGCATTTTAAAAAATCTTTATCTTTGTTAGTCTCATCATAGGTTCCGTTTAAAAAATATATATATAATATAAACCCTTTGCTTACCATAGAAATATTAAAATATATTTTATAGTAGTTCTTCCGGAATGGTGAGAGCTCAAAAGTTTTGTTTTTGGTTGCAAGAAACTCTGAATTGTGCTTCTTTTTTCTATTTTTTTGTTCTTTAGTTATTAGTTTAGTTATTTTGAATCCATGAAATCATATAAAGAAAATGAAAAAAAAAATCGTCAAAGAAATTTCTTTTCTCAATGAAAAAAATAAATAAATACGATTTCATCAAATGTATCACAAATTTCTTTTTTCAATAGAAACATAGAATGAACAAAGATTTTTCTATTGGAAAACGAAAAGTAATAAAAACCATTTCACAAGTGAAATAGTAAATAAATAGATTCTAACAATAGGAAAAAAAATACCTGGAACTGGTAGACATAAAATTCTTGTTCAACATATCATAGCAAATCTTGTGGAGTTAAATACATCCATTAATGGGAACTATTTCTATTCACAAATTCTATGTTCTTTAAGAGCATATGTAGTTGTTCCATATATTTCCAATATACCGCTGTAGTTGTTCCCTATATTTCCAAAATTTGAATAAATTGGAACAATAGCCTTCTATATTTGTGAGACGATATAGGAATTTGTTAACTATAAGTGTCAGAAGATCATCTTGCATCCATTCTAAGAAAATTCTCGGACACAAGATGATCTTGCGTGTGACGAATTTTAAAAAGAGAAAACAAAAAAAAACCAGGTCGGACGCATGATGATCTTGCGTCTGATCCTTGTTTTAAAAAAAAAGTGGCAGACTCAAAATCATTTTGCGTCAGACTAAAACAAAACCGCTGAAGAAATCGGACGCAATTTCATCTTGACTCCGAGCGAAATTTAAAAATTAAAAAATTAAAAAAATAAAGAACAGGACGGACGCAACACCATGTTGTGTCCCTGAGCCCCCCCCCCTTCGTTTTGTTTTTAATTTGTATGGAATAGAGTGTAACAACACCATTTTTTAAACAAAAAAACTATTTCTTACCAGAATAATCTTAGTAGATTTCAATTAAAATTTGGGTAGAGTCTCCTCTGAAATATTAGCCATTTTCAGAAATTCCTTACGAAATTCTGCAAACAATTAAAAATACCACATCACAGGAAATTAATATAGATCATCCCTAGGACAAACCAAGCAACATCACACAGACATCATATGTATAGGGCTCTGGGGGCAAATATCATTATATGATGCAAGGTAATAAAAACCAAAATTTTGTTTGAAAATGTAATAAGTTTTTTTTTTTCTTTCTTTGGAAAAGCCTTTGAAAAACCACACACATAACCTAATACTCCACAACAAGGCATGGACAGGTTTTCACATGCTTTATCTCGTCATTATATATCATCATCCCTTACTGATATATAAAATATTACACAGATGTGATCATCTACCCTCATTATACATAACTTAAGTTAATGAAAAGTATACAACTGATACATAATCCACCAACCCTACTATCGAAGAAAGTAAAACTACAAAACTAAGGAATCCAGTGTATCTCACCTTGCTGATACTCAGATCCTACAAAAAGAGTCTAAGGACGTCCGCCCTCAGGGAGGGACTCCTCTAACCCCCCAAAACAACAGGGTTCAGCCAATATTGGTGTGAGTATAATCTACTAGGTTAGCTATTAAAATAAAATCATACAAAAGAAATTTAAAGAACTTACTAACATGGTTATAAATGAATATATCCTGAAATTAAGCATGAAAACGTAATCAAAGAAAACTAGATAATACACAAGATGTAATAACTAGTATGTACCCAATCTACCATATCAACACCACACCCGATCTGCTGTGGAGTCGTGCCTAGGCAGGTAGTTCCCACCATTTCCATAGAAATAGCGGGCAGAAGTTCCTTGACATGATACCAAGGTAAAGATACTCGCATTACATTCCTACACTTACTCTCACCATATACTTACCATATTCTAACCATTACTTCAGGGTATTATATAACACCTCACCCTAAACATAGTTTGGGTAATATAACACCGCCACCCAGACAAACTGGGTAATAAATACCACACCCCACATTTTTTCATTTACTTTATCTTCACTAAGTTGATATATACATGCATCACCAATTCCTCTTTCCCTTACTATATTATCATTTCCTTTTCTTTTTATCAATCTCAACTCTCACTTTACTTTAGGATTTTGCCTCGGTGAGTAGATTCTCGACACAATTCCTAAGGTGTACCAATCTCATATTATATCTTGTTTTTTACTTTAATATTTATTCTCATCTCATAATTCCAACTTACCTGTAAAATTTTTACTTTTCTCACGTAAATACTCATTTTATTAATTTATCGATTAGTGCCCACATAATCATTAAACTGAAGTCGATAATCCAGTAAAATAAACACGCGGATCGATGCTGACACAGAGGTTTACACGTCTGAGGCTTCATTTTCCACCTGGCCCTATACCAGCGAGGGAATACACCGCACCCCAAGTGAAACTTGGGTAATATGTAACAACGCACCTCAAGCTGATAACTTGGTGTAACACCCCGAATTCCATATAAGTCTGAATTCGAAGTTCCATAGGATCTTTACACTTCACTTCATCCAATTTTATAAGGAATTAAAAACTTTTTATATAACAATATTTTACATCAACGCAGTGGAATTATAAATTACAACATGATACATGAATTTAATAACAACTTGAATATTTCTTTAAGCAGCATTCAATCTTTAGTCTTTTCATTCACTTTATCCTGTATAGAAACTGTGGGTACTTCAGTTGCATACAACCAATGCTAGGATATAATACTTCAATTTCTCTTACTTAGAAAGTACACACTTGTCACAAACAAAGCTAAGGGGACTATCTTATGGATGTCGTGTGTGAATATGCACTTAGTCCTTAATGTAGTTATTTATGTTTAATGACATTAATGCGCACTTGTTCGGATTCTATGCATCCCATTTTACATAGGTCTGAGGGAAAGTTCTTAATCGTTTTTCATCTTGTAGGGTTGATCCCCTCGCCATGGGTTAAACTACTACGGTAACTTCGGTAAGTATCCTAGATTTCCTATGAGCTACGAGCCCATGCCCAGACAGCTTGGAAGGGAATCCCACATCATGACATGACGCATCATGTAGAAAACCTATAGATAATTCGCCTCCGTCATGGAACAATGGCACTACGTAGTCACCGAACACCACATAAGCATCGCCACGGTCCCGATAATTCTATAGATGTATCCATGCCATGACATGACGCATCATGCAGGCAGCCTGTGAATACTCTCACACCGTAGATACGATGCCCTCATACTTGTGTTTTTCTCTTACTTTCATCACATCTCCATTATGTGTCTAATCCTTAGATAATTGAATCATGAATAAAATTAATATTCTAGAATTAGCGTTACCTCCACGCCGGTCTTAAACATCAATCATTAACCATTACCCAATCTTGACATTTTATCATCACATTTCTCTTTTAAAATTTTATTCATGACGATGTAAGGATTTAGCTAAACTCTAGTGTCAAGCTTGTTTCATGTTCATCAAATGAGAGTTCATATTCACAAATTCCATATTTCATCATGTTTCTTTTACTTCATTTTCCATGCACATTTGCATAGTTTTAAACAACAATCTCATGTTTAATCTTACTCAATTTTTCCATGTCAAAAATCTCATTTTAGATCTCTTACGAAAAATTCTTTATATTAAAAATATTCCCTTTCTTTAATTAATCAAGATCATATTCTAAGAAATTTTATCAAGTTCTTCTTCTCAAAATTACTTCTAATTCCCATTATAATAAGTCAAATATTGTAAAAATAATTTTCATGAAGTCTAGGTATTTTTAGAAGAATTCTAGTATTTTTTTCTCAATTTTTTAAACACTTAAGAATACTCAAAAAATGAAATAAGTAAAAAAAAAAAAAAAAAAAAAAAACTCACAATAAAAGGTCAATGGCCGGATTCGAACCCAAACCAAACCCCCCGCCAGTGAACAGTAATCGACCCAAAGCGCACACGATGACCAGAAAGGCCAGAGTGACTAACCGATATAGAGAGAACTTAAATTATACTTGAGCTCTGGTTTCGGAACTTGATTAAAAATCGAATTTTCAGAAATACAGATTCTCTTGAGAGACTCGAACCCAAGACTGGTAGCTCCGCTCAGCTATAGTAACAGACCCAAAGCGCACCCTTAGACTAGAAAGGCCTGAGTGACTAACCGTATAGGGAGAGCTTAAAAATACTTTTGTATTAGACTGTACTACATCTATTTCTTCTTTTAATCATCTCAATTTTTCTCAATTACTTTGTACTTATAAAAATCTATATCTTCTTCAGAATATATTTCTTCGAAAAATAGTAACTTATATTTTCTTACATTGTCAAAATCTCATTTTTAAACACATAGTAGACTTTTTCTCTTTAGTTCTTTGAAAAAAAAAGTGGAACATTAATACATTTTCGACATAGAAAAATTCCTTTTTAGATGAATCGTTTTATCAACTTATTCCTTATTTATTCACAATGTGTTTACACAATTTCTCTTCATTCTTTAATATAAATCAAGGCCCTTAATTTAATTTTATCTTTACAAAACTAATCATTTTCTTGTGTTTCAAAGAGACAACATAGATGATAATCTAATGAATATAATATTACTCATATAATGCAATTAAAACCCACTTTTTACAAGTAATCAATTAATTTCACAATCCATGGATATTATCTTGCATTCTACAATTCATTCACAAGTACAATTTTCATATATTGCATTATACAATTCATTCATAAGCACAATTTTCATATAATCATGATTCATCAATTCGTAAGTATTCTAACATGCAAATATATTAACAAGCATCATAAGAACCTTAATTAACACATCCCAATTCATTTTACTGATTTTTTATGTAGATAAACTAGAGTTTCCTCTCTTTCTTACTAGTCTCTTCAAGCAAGTATATGACAATTTTTCTACTTGTTTCTAACATTAAAATCCTAGCATAACATATAAATTAGAAGTTTGAGAAATCACCCACCTTAATGAAGAACAAAAGAAAACACCTAACAAACTCATTGAGCGCACGAATGTCTCCTTCTCCTCCTAGTTTGGTGCAAATTTCGAGCTCCTCCTCCTTGCTAGTGTGAACCCGAGCCTCCCCTTGATGTGCCACCGAGCTTTTTCCTCCTCTTGATGTTTTGGTCGGCCTCCAAGCTGCAAGAGCACACAAACACACAACACTCAATCTTTTACTCACACAACTCTTTCTTTTCCTCATAATTGCCTCTTTTCTTTTCTCTTCTCTTTGAAATATTTCTAATGCAAGTAATGAAGAAGACAAGAGAGGGATATTTATACACAACTCAAGCAAATGGAGGGTTGAGATGAGTTTAGATGAAAGGCTAGGATGCATTTGGGAGTTAGAAGAACTACCCACCATCACATAACCACCTCACCACTCTCTCCATCCCTCCCACTCATGAACAAGGCCGACCAAGTCTTCTTCTCACTCCATCTACGTGCTTATACAATCCACGTGTCATATTTTGCATACTACAAATTAGTTTGCACATTAAAATGTTGATTTATTTGTTACTTGATCAAGTCTACACTACAAGTTGTATTAATTATAAATAAAATTAACTAGTGGGCTAAATATGTGCGCTAAAAACCATGGGCTCTCTAATTAAATTATGGGTTAGAATTGGACTATTATGTCTAAAGATTAAAATAGGATTTTAAAAAGAAAATAAAATATTTGTTCATGATATAAGAATAGTTTTAAAGCGAAATACACATATTAAATTGCACGTGCAAAACACGTGAAAAATAAAAGAAAACTTCATATTGATTATTTGAAAAAAATCAGGATGTTACACTTGGGTAATATAATACCGCACCCCAGATAAACTGGATAATATAACACCGCACCCCTAGATAAATTGGGTAATAAACACCGCACCTCAAACATAGTTTGGATATTATACACTGCATGTTACGCCCCGCTTCCAAAAAATACGGAATACGAGCACATGACATTGGCCCAACGAATGACTAACATCACTAATAAACTGTTTATCCGGTTAACTCAACAATATAATCAATACAGAACAAATTCACAGGCAATAATAATCTCATGAACAATAATAGTTGGAATGAAACAATATAAAATATTCAAATATAATAATAATCCAACATCTGGAACAATAATAAAATCCGGGACATAAGCCCAAAACAATAGTAAATCCCAAACACAAATGTAATAAGTCTCAATACAATAAGTTCATTAAAATAATAAGCAACTAGAAAGCATGAAAATATTCAGAATGTCTATTCTCCAATTACAGCAGACAATTCTCCATCAACACCTGTGAACACTTTATCTAAAAAAAAAATCCTTAGAGTAAGTCATGGACAGCAAGTAGAGAAAGCAGAGAAGAATGGAATAACGGTATAAGAATGATCAATGGATTAGTAGGAATCAATAACATGGCACGATAATCAATAATCAATATCACGGTAATCGATACAATGGCCATAAACTATGATTCAATATTCGGTGAAAATAATCAATGATCAATATCAATAACACTTAGCTAATATTCGATATCAATAGGAACAATGATGTACAATATGCAGTGTCAATGTGATGTAATTTTTAAGTTTATTAATCATTTTAATCCTAACTAATGTAGCACTTCATGCATCCCATTTATTTACCACATGGTTGCTATATACAAATAAGTTACGTTTTAGACTTAGTTGTGAATTTTATAGTTCATGTACTCGGCAACGATAATCAATATTCAATGCATGGTACGGTCATCGGCAACGACACAATATACGATAGATTGGGTTACCGTCGTAAGCCATAATCACACAACAAAAAATTAGTCGGAACAAAATTTAGGGAAACACAGGCCCCTCCTTCGAGTAGAGTCCCTGTATTGTCCACTACTAAAGTCAACCATTAAACCCTGGCTTATTAATTATTTATCAATGCAACAATACAATATGCAAAGATGAGACATGAGATGAACGATGGAAACAATAGGAAAATAATAGGATGATAACTTGAATTGGACAATTAGAACAATGACAATAGGATATTAGTATCATGCAATGCAACACACATACGTTAATTCATGCAATAATATTATATAGGAAGAATTAATCTACTAAAAACTGAAAAGTAAAATTCTGGACAACAAGAGTAATATGTACAAAAATGCAATTTCCTGCTATTTCAGAAATTGAAAACTGAATCCATCACATTTTCTAGAAACTAGACTTACACACGGTTCCAACGCATATTTAAAGTTCAAAATTCGACAACATTAGCTAGGTCAAACACAATGTTCTTTACCGATTTCATGTTCATGCAGAATTTCGACATCATGTTATATTAATTTTAGAATCAGCAAAAACTCACTAATAAATGCATAAAAAATATTTTCTGGACTCCTAAACATGATTAATAAAAATTTGGAAATTATCAGAGCAAAATTTTAACATTTGATCAGCCTTTTTATAGTTTAAACATGGATGATACAAGAATTTGTAAATTTGAAAGTAAAAAAGATAGCTGTAACAAAACGGGCATAACTTTTTCTACACAACTCGGAATTAAGAAATTTAAGATGTTCTGGAAACTAGAAAGATAAGTATAAAATTCATATTGAGAAAGTAATTCATTTTAAGATCGTTTACTGGTTCAAAAACAGTAGTGAACATACACGTCAACAAGTAACATACAGGATTTGTGTAGTTTTCATGAAAATAAATTAATTAAACATGATGGGTATTGATTCTTTAGTCAATAAATTATGTAATCAACATGATGGGTGCAATTAAAACATGGTAAATAAGATTAAAAGCACATACATACATCAATTTATCATCAATCAACCATCAATCGATCAAACAACATACAATCTAGCAATTGTCTCTACAATAATTAATTGTGTCATGATTATACGGTTAACCCAATTATCAATTCTACATGAATGCATGAAATATCCAATCTTTTGAGTCAAAAGTGACACGATGTCAAGAATATTGGGGTTAGCTCGTGTAAACCCTCAAAAGACCCAACAAAGATATGAACAAAGTATAATACGATAAACATTGGGATCTACTTGCAAGAGTATCAACAAAACTTGAATTTGATACAATTAACAATTCAAGAGGATAGTGAATTGCCTTATAAATGGTGAAAACGAATACCAAGAATAACGGGATAAGGATTCCGAAGCAACGAACCCACGAACACACAATTTAGTAGATGCACAATATGTGCAAACAAATAGATTCAAGCAACAGCAACAAAAGTCAATGGCGGCAACAGCAAAGGGACCTCAGGTCTGGCCGATGCTGGTGGTTGCATCGCTGGCGGGGGCGTCGATGGCGTTGACGAGAGGAACAGCGAAAGCAGCAGCTGTGGTCGCTGCCGTCAATCGGAAGCGGAACAGGGAAGGAGCAAGGCATCAGGGGCTGGTGGTGCGCGTCAGGGGGACGCGACGAAGGGCGGCAAATGCCTGTGGGGTCACCGAAGGAGAGAATAGGAGATGAGTTCAGAGGTTTGGGTGGGAAACGATATGGAGAGAGAGAACGGGAGGAGAGAGAGGAGAGAGGAGAGAGAATAAGCGGCTAGGATTTCAATAATGTGTAATTTTTAGGGTTTGCAGTAGAGTTGTATTTATAGGGTACAATTAGGGTACTGAGTTGGTGGATTAGGGTCCAATAATAGCGGATTGGGGTGAAGAACAAACGAAATTTGGGTTTTAGGGTTCAAATAAGAGATAAATCTAAATCAATAGGGTTCAATTAAAATACCCACAATTAAATAACAGAGAATAGGATCAACAAGAGTAACTCAATCAAGAAGAATGAAGAATTTCATGAACAAAAATTTAAATCCAAATAAATAAATAATTGATACAAATAAAGAGGATATCAATTGGGTTTGAAAAATAAGTTAGAGTTCACCACGAAATTTAGATCAAGTACAATAATAAAATAATTTGATAGATAGATTTTAAATAGATAACAAAAAAAATAACAATTAATTATTATGATCATAAAAATAATAAAATCATACAACACAATAATATTCGGGTTTAAAAATTTCATTAAAATAATCCAATAACAACAATATATTTGTTTTAGGCTCAAATATAAATAGTCGATCAATAAGATATAGAAATAAGATCAAAATACCCTGTTATTCGAAATGAATAAAATTTTCGATTAAAAAAACACATTAATAAAAATTTGAAATAAATTTAGCACAAAATAAAATTTTAAATAATCAAGATATAGAAGTACACGGAAAATACTTATAAGCTGGAATAGGGGTTACAATCATACCCACCTTACAATAAAATTTCGTCCTCGAAAATTTTCTTAGGCGGTATGGAGGACAAAATAAAAGCAAACTGGCGAAATAACAAAATTGGGAATAAAGGGAAAAGAGGCAAAATTGTGGCAACACCAGAATTAGAAAGAACATGGATATGAATGAAGTGATCTAGAATGATGTTGAATAAAGATTCAATGAATGATGACAATGCAAATGAATGAATAAGGGAGAGAAACGAGTAGGGTGGTACAACTAGAATTTGAAGAGGGTATGGTAGAGAAGAAATAACTATCACGATAATCAATAATGAATCAATAAATGAAGGTAAATGTAAGGTGCAAAATGGATAAATGATACAAGTGAGAATAAGCAATTCAAGAACAGAAAAAAATATATTGCTAAATAGCTGTAGTCACTCCTTCAGCGATCAATTTGTAAGCCTGAACACGAGCTCCAGTCTATCCTCCATTGGGGGCTGGTCCTCCTGTCAGCGCGGTGTACCAGTTCCTTGGGCAGTCTCGAACCATGTGGTCATTGCTTCCACACATAAGGCACTAGAAATTGGCTATCCTGCAGTCCTTGTGCAAGTGCCCAACCTAGTGACAGTAATCACACGTCTGGTTTGTCCTGGGGGCAGCAGGTGGATATGGTAGTGTCCTCACTGGAGGGGTCAGATCTGGCCTCCTAATAGGCCCACCAGAAGATCTAGCAACAATGAGGTACGGGGCAGAACGCTGCATAGCACGCTTCCTCGTACTAGTCTGCTCCTAAATTGTAATACCCATGATAATATAATACTTATATATATATATATATATATATATATATATATATATATATATATATATATATATATATATATATATATATTGTCTGTATGTATGCATATGTTCCAGTGTTGGTTTGATTGTATTTAAATGTTTGATGTTGGAGTGCGTCTTGTTTTGCGAGGCGGTTCGTGTGGGTGGTTGCGTTCTTGACAATGCATGAGAATGAGACGGACCATACTAGTACATGCACTAGTTTTGAGTGCGGAATGGATGTAAATATGCAATTGTAAAAAGCTACAATGGGTATACTTTGCATACACTCAAATCTAATCTCTCATATCTCATTTAGGGCTTGATCAAGACCCAAACAATTTAGCCCAAACTTGTCTCAATAAAACCAATGGCTAGACCAATGGTTTGGCAAAACCACCTAGCCTACCCCCTTCCCCCTAAGTGGCCGGCCTACTACCCCCCCATCTTTCCTCCCTCTTTCCTCATTTCCCTTTTCATTAAAACCCTCTCATTCCCACTCCATAGCTCTGGAAATTTCAGAACACAAAAAAGAAAGGAAAAGAGAAAGAGAAGGAGAAAAAGAAATGAGAAATTGGAGACGAGTTCTCGCTTGGAGAAGGATCTTTGGAGGAACAACTCAAGACAACCACAACCTCTCAATCCAACTTAGGGTGGGGAGTTCTCTAATCTCATTCTTGTTCTTTCTTATTGATTTACTTGTATGCATGAGTAGTGGTAGACTTAGAATGGTTGTATAAGAGTAGAATGTTAGTAATCTGAAACTAGAACAGAAAATCTTGAACTGCATGTCATTTTCTAGATTTTTCCGAGAACAAACTACTGGAATTTGATGATGAAACATTCACAGGTTGATCTCATACATGTCTAGATGGTGAATGAATTATTTCAAAATTTTCTAATGATGTTTGGTATTTTAATAAAATCCATTTTTGGGACAGAGCCGTAAGGCAGAAGCAGGAACTATTTACTGTGATACCTGAGATTGAAGGAATTCTTATAATTAATTGGCACGTGATCTATGGCTGAAATTTTTATCATGTTTTCTTACATGTATCTAGACTCTACGGATAAATCATGAATTTAATTGGATGAAGTTACATGCATGTTCAAAATTAATCTATCAACAGTAGTTAAGACTGTAACTAAAGAACAGTATGATTTTTTATGCATGTTTGAAACAGATAGAACTCAGTGAATACTTGGAATTTGAATATGATCGTTTTGCATGTTGTTCATAAGGATGTCTAGTTTTTGTAATACAAATTTTGTGACCATTTGATCAGTATATGATTTATGACAAATTTTTTAGCATGTACTGTGCTTAACTTAGTTAGAATAGACCCTTTGATAAGATGACACATTTGAGGCTCTTTAAGAGCAGATTTTGAGGAAGTGTTCTTCTAGGAAATTGTAGTAGACATCTAGATCTTTCCATCAAGACTTATTTGAAGTAACTCCTGTGAGTAGATTATTAAATATGATTTTTTCAAGATTGGACAGAAACCATGTTTTCAGGTGAAGGCGCTGTTTGAGTAAGACTTAGTATGTGGTTCTGTACACCTGAGAGTAATGCCTATTTTAGGGTGATCAAATGATACAATTTGGATTGGTGATCAACTAGAAAGTTGTAGAGGACATTCACACCTTTCCACAACCTAGAATTGAATCATTCTGATGAGTAGGTAGTGTTTTATGCTACCGGTAAGGTGCAGCCAGTATATAGGAAGTACACAGGCTGAGGCTTGTGGGGTCAATTTGAGGATTTAGATGACTGAATCTGAGGTGATGATCAACTAGAGAGTTGTAGCCTAAGTCTTTATCTTTCCAGATTGGGCTTGAACACTAAAATCTGAGTTGTATTGTGGGAGTTATGATCTTTTTAAGTTTCAGGCAGAACACCATTAGTTGGGTTTAGTCATAGTTTTGGCTAAGTGTTTGGTAGAACCTTTCCCCTTGTGTACCTAAGAGTTGATAACTCAGTTTTTTGGGATGTATGGTGTCATTTGCTGGTCTTGTTGGTGTGAATCTTGTGGAGGTTTGTTGTGACTCAAGTTAGTCACTAGAGTAGGGTGATACCCTACGCCTATCGACCCTGGATATAAACTTTAACTGAGGCGTTGGACATCCTAGTGGTGCTATCAAGTTGTATTTCATGCCGGTTAAGGATGAACACAGCCCATGGTAAGGGACGACTCAAAACTAGGGGAGGTGACGAGCAGGACTTGTGTCGCCAGGGCCAGTAGTCGATGGGCAGAGTTGGGAGCAATCATCTTTTACCTGAATGGTTAGAGTGAGTCTTGGATTAGAGGGTTGTATTAGGGGTTTGTACATTTCATTAGTACTAGCAGACCATAGTTGGGTATTGTACTTTTCTTGTCATAGGATACATTTCGGTTCTCAAGTTTTGAGTTCACGATCTCGTATCTCGATCTGTTAATTCCCAAAGAGCCGAAGTAAGGAAGGGGAGGTGCTCCTGTCGGATAAGGGGATTTGACCTTCGAAGCAGTCGTGTTCCTATGCGCGTGGTTTATTCAATCATTGACGTCATTAGGTGCATGGCCTGTATCGGAAGGTTATTGGGTACAAGGTTTCGTACTAGAAAGTTTTCACGGCATTTTGAGTGAGGTCCGTACGCGGGTACTAAGTAGAAAATACGACCACCACTTTAGGGACTGTAGTGCGGGGCTAGACCGAACGACAGCAACCTCCTCAGACACGAAAATCTATTGGCAACAGGTTGAGTACAAGGGTAGGATGCATTGCGAGGGATTGACCCTACAATCGGGTGAGGCGAACTCTTTGGAAAGTATGTAGTATGGGATGCATACAATTCTATCGAGTTGATTTTGGAGAAGTATATAGTATGGGATGCATACGTTCCCAAATGAATTGCGTCAGAATAAGTGCATCGTGTGCATTCTTTGTTTTGTAGATTAGGCCATGCTTTGATCTGGAACGTATATAGTATGGGATGCATGCGTATCCAGAGGTCCAAAGTCTTGCTTGTATTAGAATAGGCATGTGATTGGTGTATTTAGTTGTTAGATCATGGCATACACAAACACTAGGGAGTTAGGATGAACTTTTGTTTTTCCATTCAAGATGGTTTGTGGTTGCCAGTTTGGAGATCGCTGCTTCTTATCAGCATTGAGTCAGTCGAAGTACTGACATTCCCCACATTTTAGGTACCGGTCCTACCTTTCTAGCAGGTGCAGAAATATCAGAGTTGCGCAGCAGAAGGCTCAATCCGAGGAGCAAGTTCCAGGGAAGCAGATTGACCACTCAACGAAGCTTCGGCGGTGATCGGTCGATTAACATTCCGGGATACAGCTGATAGCTTTACAATAGGAGTTGGTGAATAATTTGTAATAAGATGTAATGAGTTAATGTGATTTGTATTTCTTGTTCAAAAACAAGATATTGGTTGTAATCAATGATGTAATGACCTTATTTTGCAATAAAAAGTTTTTAAATTTCCGTGTTATTACTGTGTTGAGATGCATTTGAAGGCAAAGATTCTGGTTGCATCACGGATGTCCGGTAACGGGGATCCGGGGTGTTACATGAATCCTAGCGACATCCAGGATATCAACATAAGAGCAAAGTCATAAGGCAGCAATACGGTCCTGAATCTCAATGTCCCAGCCTAACAGGAAACGACAACCTCCATCTTCGTCATTTACCACCATAGCAATAGTAAAACGACTTAGTCGGACGAATTCTGCAGCATACTCGTCCACGGTACGATTCTCCTGATTCAAGACAGTGTTTAGTTTAACGTCGATACTTTATGAAATAGCAACGAAAAAGCATAAATAAACACTATCTCACGAACCTGAGTTAATGAGACAAACTTTCGTTCCATTTCATTCTTAGTGACATTAGGGAAGAACTTCGTGAGGAAGCTCTCAGTGAAAGTAGCCCAGGGAATGGGTCTGCCCAATCGCTCAGCTTCAGCTTGCCACCAGATGTGGGCAAGGTCAACGAGTTGGATGCTCACGACATCCACACGATCGACATCCGAGATTCGTGCTACGGTCAATAGCTGTGCAGTCCTAATAAGCCATTGCTCGGCTTCAAGCGGACCTTCAGTGCCCGAGAATTTATTCGGATGGAGCTTCATGAAATCTGCCACATTTCCAGGTCTCAGCGGCATCAATTCAGGTGCAGGCACAACAGGTACTCTATTAGCAGCTTCATAAGCCATTCTCAACTGTTCATTATGTTCCTATTGCTCCGCATCACCAATTCATTGTGCTCACGTTGCATTTGCAATAACTACGCAACAGTGGGCACGGCAGACTAATCATCTCCAGCACGAAAAGAAGAAGCACATTTTCTAGCCATGGTCTGCAATAAAAATCAAACAGTTAGCATCCAGATCATAAGTTGGATATCAATTGTTCATGCGATCACTGTATTGCACGTACTGTTGAGTCAAACCGACAAAACCCAAATCTGATTAATATATCAGTCAAGGTCAAACTTCCTTTCGTTAGTCATGTTTGATTAATATATTATCCAAACCTACGCTCTGATACCACTAAAAACCTAATCACGCCCCGCTACCCAAAAATACGGAATACAAGCACCTGACATTGGCTCAGCGAATGACTAATGTCACCCTTAAACTGTTTAACCGATTAACTCAACAATATAATCAATACAAAACAAATGCACAGGGAATAATAATCTCATCAACAATAATACATGGAATGAAATAATAAAAAATTTCCAAACATAATAATAATCCAACATCTGGAATAATAATAAAATCCGGGACATAAGCCCAAAACAATAATAAATCCCAAACATAAAAGTAATAAGTAATACAATAAGTTCATTAAAATAATAAGCAACTAGAAAGCATTAAAATCTTCAGAATGTCTATTCTCCAATTCCAGCAGGTAATTCTCAATCAACACCTGTGAACACTTCATCTACAAAAATAAAAGAAAAATTGTCCTTAGAGCAAGTCATGGACAACAAGTAGAGAAAGCAGATAACAATGGAATAACGGTATAACGATGAATTTAATGGATCAATAGGAATTAATAACATGGCACGATAATCAATAATCAATATCACGGTAATCGATATAATGGACATAAACTATGATTCAATATTTGGCAACAATAATCAATGATCAATATTAACAACACTTAGCAAATATTCGATATCAATAGGAACAATGATGAACAATATGTAGTGTCAATGTGATGCAACTCTTAAGTCTATTAATCATTTTAATCCTAACTAAGGTAGCCTTCATGTGTCCTATTTATTTACCACATGGTTGCTACATACAAAAAAGTTACGTTTTAGACTTAGTGGTGGATTTTATAGTTCATGTACTTGGCAACGATAATCAATATTCAATGCACGGTAGGGTCATCGGCAACGATACAATACACGATAGATTGGGTTACCATCGTAAGCCACAATCACACGATAAAATAGTAGCCGGAACAATATTTAGGAAAACACGAGCCTCTCCTCTGAGTACAGTCCCTATATTGTCCACTACTAAAGGTAACCCTTAAACCCTGGCTTATTAATTACTTATCAGTGCAATAATACAATATACAAAAATGAGACATGAGATGAACGATGGAAACAATAGAGAAATAATAGGATGATAACTTGAATTGGACAATTAGAACAATGAAAATAGGATATTAGGATCATGCAATGCAACACACATATGTTAATTCATGCAATAATACGATATAGGAATAATTAATCTATTAAAACTGAAAAGTGAAATTCTGGATAGCAAGAGTGGTCTATACAAAAATACAGTTTTCTGCTGTTTCAAACATCGAAAACCGAATCCGTCAGAAATTCTAGAAACTAGACTTCCACACGGTTCAAATGCATATTTAAAGTTCAAAATCCGACAATAGTAGTTAGGTCAAACACAATGTTCTTTACAGATTTTATGTTCAGGCAGAATTTCGACATCATGTTATTTTACTTTTAGAATCAGCAAAAATTCAGTAATAAATTCATAAAAAATTATTTTTTGGACTCCTAAATATGATTACTAAAAATCTGGAAATTATTAGAGCAATATTTTAAAATTTGATCAGCCTTTTTACTGTTTAAACATGGAAGATACAAGAATATGTAAATCTGAAAATAAAAAAACACAGCTGTAGTAAAACTGGGATAACTTTTGCTACACCACTCGGATTAAGAAATTCAAGATGTTATGGAAACTAGAAAGATAAGGCTACAATTCATATTTAGAAAGTAATTTATTTAAGATCGTTTACTGGTTCAAAAACAGCAGTTAACCTACAGGTCAACAAGCAACATACAGGATTTGTGTAGTTTTCATGAAAATAAATTAATTAATCTTGATGTGTATCGATTATTTAGGTAATAAATTGTTTAATCAACATGATGGGTGCAATAAAAACATGGTAAATAAGATTAAGAGCACATACATACATCCATTTATCAACAATTAACCATCAATAGATTTATCATTGATGGTTCTGAAATGTTGGGGCTCTCACCAACTCCCTCAACCTTGCTCCTCTCCGGTGACCACACCTCAAACTACAGCCTCCCTTAAACCCTTCCTGCCTCCTCTTCTCTTCTGCCCACCGCCCCCTACTGCCCCCTCCACGTTTCAGCTGCTCCTCTCCGACCTCTTCTCCACATTCTTTCACCTCGCTGCCTTTATTCTTCACCCCATCAACGTAATCAACCCACCTCTTCTTCTTCAACCTTACTATCGGACCTGCTTCACTCCCCCATGTTGTCGGAGTTGGAGCTCAGTGGGTGCGGGCCCAACGAAGGGGTCCGATACCCACCACCACCCCCACCACCTCCCCCCACAGCAGAGGGGTCTCCCCCTCCCCCTTCTCCTCTCCCTCCCTCTCTCTCCCCTGTCGTCCAGGTGCTGTACCCCCCAACCCCACTGCCAACCTTGCACCACGTAGGAATGTCCCCGATGCGGAGGGGGCTCCAAGGCTCCGACTTGCGCGCACTCCGCCACGGGCACACCGAAGTGCACAACATTAACAACATAGGAGTGGCGATGGTCATCATCGCCGTCAGGAGGTCTTCCTGAGGGAAGGGGCCCATAGAGGGGGTCCTTTTACAAGCCGCTACGGGCGTAATAGGACCCCCCCAAGGGGCCAGCGCTACACTCAGAGAAGGTACGACGACCAAGTGCATAGGGATAGGGACACCCACCGACGGAATTCACCCAATGAAACACATCAACCGCACCAATCCAACAGCCACTACAGAGAAAAGGATCACAGCAAGGATTCTCACCATCCGCAAGACTATAGAGGCCTCCCAAGGGCATCCACAAGCCACTTCCTCCCTCCAAGACAGTCACGCTCCACAACCAAACACCTAGCCCCGTCATCAAACCAAATGGCACAACCATCACCACAGGTAGACCACATTGACCCTATCAATCCCGTAGTCGTCTGGGCCCAAAGAGGGGAGCCAGAGGGAACTATAGAAGAGATGGACCAAGAAGATGTTGGAATCTCTACCGAGAAGTGGCAAGTAGTTACGCGAAAGGGTAAGAACAAGGCCAGATCCCCACCCCCACTGCCTCAACAAGACAGTCAAAAAAAGCAAAGAAAAGGGATGAGAAAACCGGTGCCATGCTTTAACTGTTGTGAGCTTGGCCATTACCGCAAGGATTGTACCGAAGAGGTACGTTGCCTCAAGTGTATGAAGTGGGGTCATCTCTCATATGTTTGCACCAATGTTGTTGAGACCCATGTCGATGAGGAACGCACAGTGGCTAGAGGAAGGTCACCTGATCACCCAACACCAATCCGCCTCGCCAACTACTTGGATATCATCGAAAAGGAGGAACACTGGCTGCGGCAATGGTGCGCGGTGGCTAAGGTGCGATCAAGGAGGCCCTCCGAGACTCGTTTGCTACAAGCACTGAGCGCTAAGTGGCCCATGAAGGCGCACCAGAACTGGGTTGCCAAGAAATTGCGTCACCTCCAATTTTTGGTGTCATTCCCATCCACAGAGAAGGTTAGGGAAGTCAATGGAATGGGGATAGTAGACTTCGACCATTTCACCATTGAGTTTGTCCCATGGACCCCAAGTTTCGGAGCTGAGCTCCCCTAGGGAGAGCTCTTTTGGGTGTGGATTCACAACGTCCCACTACATTTTTGGAAAAAAGAGGCGTTACAAGAGATTGTTACAGATTTTGGCTCGGTAAAAGAAGTGGATGAGAAGACGGTGAGGCGCTCCGAGATTGTCTTAGCAAGAATACTGATCAGGAGCGTGGATATCTCACAGATGCCACGATTCGCCAAAGTGTACTCTTTCGAGGAATCATACCTCATTTGCTTCGTTCTCGACAAACCAGCGGAGTCTGACACAAAGAAAGTGGCCCTCGCCTCCCCCACCCCAGCAAAAGCTCTCAGAGACAACCGATCATATGTGCAGGTGGCATCACCAAGGGGAGATTTAACCATTGATGGAGCTCACGAGGTTGAGAGAGCACATTGGGAGCTCATCAAAGAGGTGAGAGGAAAGGAACGCCAGGGGGCAGCGGGACCAGCTCCGGTGAAGGAGTCGCCGATCAGAGGTCGTCGAGAAAGAGCTTCGACCATCAGATCCAACGGCCCAGATTCAAGAAACTCAAACCAACAGTCAGCTCCAGATTTGGGTAAGTTGGTAGTCGCAGATGCAACCCACCAAAAGGAGATTCAGCAGGTACCCAAAAATATCAACCTATGCATCGATGCTGGCGAGCCAGCTGAGAAGGCTAAGAGACAGGAACCCAGAAAAGAGAGCGACTGTGTCAGCCCTGCGAAAGGCAAAAGCTTCATGTTTGTCGCCTTGCAAAATGACATGCAGAGTCGGTCGGCAAAGAAGCAAGGGCAGGGTCTGCGAGCGGCACAGGGAAAGGAGGCAGTAAGCGACAAGGGCAAAAGCAACCTGGAAGCCAACATGCAAGGTGATTTGCACAGTCGACTTCCGAAAAGGCAAGAGTGGGTGGTTGTGGGAATTGGGTTGAGAGGGGACCATGCCAAAGTGGGGTACACGACGAATGGGGAAAGGGGAGTTGGTAATGGAAGCGCCCATAGCAAGAGTGACACAGGAGCTCAGAGCTCTGAGCTCGAGCAGAGGGGAGCCCAAAATGGAAAAGAAGAAGAGGGAATTGGTAATGGTAACGAAGGCGGAAGAGAAGGGGTAAAGGAAAATGTCGTCAACGCTTCGTTTTTAACGCCATCTGCCTCGACCGCAGCGTTACCCAATCTCAGCACGCCACGTGGCGCCCATCTGCAAGCGGCAGGCAATTCTCACGAGGAGAATGGTCTGCTGCACTGTGGGGGGGGGGAAGCATTATTTGATTCCCATGGGTGTGAGAGTAGTATACGGGAGAAGGGTATTTATAATGATAATGGGCCCAAAGAGGGGTCCCAAATGCATTGTTCTGTTATTGGGCCCTCTAAAACTACAGTTACTCAAAATGAGCATCGGCATGAGGTGAGTAGCAGGCCCACAGAGGGGTCCGCTGTGGAAAACTCCGAAGCTATGGAACAAGCAGATAGTGATGAGGATATGGAGGGGCGTTTAAATTTAGACGAGGAGTTTTCATTCACTGATGACGAGTCAAAGGAGACCGAATTTGTGGCAGACACCCAGAGAGACATCTCCCCTAAGATGGTCTTGTCCACTTTACCAGAGTCAGCGCCTGTCTACAGCTCTGGTACATCAGACAGGACAGGTGGAATCAGGATACAATGGTTCTCCAAGAGGGCTCATGTGGAGTCCCTAGACGACTATCTGGAGGTAGCGGTGGCAGCCAAAGCTACAAAATTTGTTGATGGAGGTACAAAAACTTTTTTAGCATCTATTTTAAATTACATGTCTGATTCAGATGTTTTTATACTCACTCAAACATGTGGCCTGGAAGTTTGTGACACAAAGCACATTGCTCTACTTCTCAACAAAATTAGGGGATGGGAAACAGAATGGGTCTCGGTGAAACCCCGTCACACATCCACGATCAACCTTGATTTAATTCCCCAATGAATACGCTGTTCTGGAATGTTAGAGAGTTAGGGGATAGAGGGAAGAGAGATATGGTGAGGGACGTGATTAAGAGTTCCAAAGCTGAAGTAGTGGGTTACAGGAGACCAAACTCACGACCGGGCTTAAACTCAAAAGAGTAGGGGGCAACAGAATCAAGGAATGGGTTCTTCACCCGGCGGCAGGAGCATCAGGGGGGATTGCTGTTGGGTTCAACCCGGATATCTTCACCTGCTTTAAGGAGTACTGTGGAACATTTTTCCTGACTGTCCGGCTTAAACGACGATCTGATAACTGGGCTCAGACGATCACTGTTGTCTATGGGCTGAACGTCGCTACAGATCGAGAAACCTTCTGGCAAGAGCTTATCGGTATCCGACAACGCTGGTCGGGAGCTTGGATTGTCGGGGGAGACTTCAATATCACTAGATTTGCTTTTGAGCACAAGAGAAGAGGGTCCAGTGACAGGCACAGAGAAGAGTTCAATAGGGTGATCACGGAACTAGAACTAATCGACATCCCTATTAATGGCAGATTTTTCACGTGGTCAAATATGCAAGCAACCCCGATTATGGCCAAATTGGACAGGATTCTTATATCGATGGATTGGGAGGCTAGATACCCATTAACTAGCGCCAAGTCTATACCCAGGCCAACATCCGATCACACCCCGATCCTACTAGATGCCGGGGTACGTGGACGCCTATGACCAAGAAGATTCAGATTCGAGAAAGCTTGGCTGGAAATCCAAGGATTTCACCACATGGTAATGGAGAACTGGGCGCTCCCAACCACTGGTACGGATGCAGCTTCTCGATGGTGTGAAAAAGTCCGCAGGCTAAGAAAGTGGCTGCGTAGGTGGAACGGGTCTAGATTCTCGACCATCTGGCATGCAAAAGACTCCTTTTTGGATGGCATCGATGAACTCGAAAAACTGGAGGAAACGAGAATTCTATCCCAAGATGAAAGAAACAGACTACTTGACCTACGAGCCAATATCGCCAATCTTTACAAGCTAGAGGAGATCAAATGGCAGCAAAGGTCAAGGATTTCGTGGCTCAAAGAGGGAGACGCGAACACGGCCTATTTCTACTGAGTGGCTAACGCAAGACGTAGGTCCAATATAATCCTGTCACTAGATATGGATACGAGAACTTTGCAAGACGAAACTGAGATCTCCAAAACCTTTCAAGATTACTACAAGAGGCTCTTGGGGAAGAAGATTGACTTCAGGGTCTCGCTAAGGGATGAATTTTGGCAGGGCTGTCAGAGCAAACCAGTGCAAGCCCTTTCCAACTTGGAAGCCCCTTTCTCGGAAGCAGAAGTGGAAGAGGCCATCAAACAAATGGGAGCATACAAGTCGCCTGGGCCAGACGGATTCCCAATGCTGTTCTTCAAGGTGTTCTGGGAAGAAATAAAAGGAGACTTTATGGCGTTGATGGAGGACTTTTTCCACAACAATCTTAGATTGGGTATGTTCAACTTTGCGGAAGTGGTTCTGATCCCTAAGAGGGCGGAAGCATCCAAGGTGGGGGATTTTCGACCAATCAGCCTTATAAACTGCTCAGCTAAGATCATTACAAAGGTCCTGGCCATCCGCCTGGGAACCATAATGGACAGTTTAATTTCCAAGGCACATACTGGTTTCATCAAGCGTAGATGCATCTTGGATTGTGTGGCCATGGTAGAACAAGTCATCCATCAATGTCACACGGGACCTTCCAAGAATTTCCTTCTCAAACTGGACTTTGAAAAAGCATATGATTCCGTTGACTAGGAATGTTTGCTGGAAGCTCTCAGAGGAAGAGGCTTCGGGGTTAAATGGATTAGGTGGATCAAGCAGTGCTTATCCACTAGTAAAACGGCTATCTCAGTCAATGGGCAGTCGGGTCCACCGTTTCCTTGCAAGAAGGGGCTACGGCAGGGGGATCCGCTGTCTCCTCTGCTATTCACTATCGTAGCAGATGTACTGAGGGGCATGCTTGAAAACTGCCAGAGAAAAGGCTGGATTACACCAGTGGCGAGTAGTCTCTCTAACCAAGGATGCACGATCCTGCAATATGCTGACGACACCCTACTCTTTGGCAATGGGGATAGATCAGAGACAGTCTGCTTTAAAGGGGACCTCTACTGCTCTGAAGTTTGGTCAGGCCTCAGGATTAACTTCCATAAAAGTGCCTTGATTCCAATTGCACTATCCGATACAGAGGCACAGGATCATGCGACCATCCTGAACTGTTTGACAGACGAGTTCCCAATCAAATATTTAGGGCTCCCACTCAGGCCAGGGAAACTTACTAAGGCGGAATGGCTACCTATCATTGACAGGGTGGAAGACAGGTTGTCCGGTTGGAAAGGAAAATTGCTATCCCTTGGTGGTAGAGTGGTTCTCATCAACTCTGTGTTGTCTAATCTACTTATTTATTACATGTCCTTTTTTGAGCTTCCTAAATAGGTAATCCAACGGATTGACCGAATTCAGAAGAGATTCCTCTGGAAAGGGGCATATTCGAATAGGGGAAGGTACCACCTCATCAAATGGAGTATTGTTTGCTTGAAGAAGAAGCACGGAGGTCTAGGCATCATTGACCTCAGAGACATGAACCTTGCCCTTCTGGGAAAGTGGTGGTGGAAGGTGTTTCATCACAGTGGGAAAGGATGTCAGGATTTCATTCAACCGTACCTACGAGGAAAAGGGACGAGAAGTTCAGGCTTCCAAGTAGGATCTAGAGTTTCTTGATTCTGGAAAGGAATCACCAAAGCTAGCAAACCGTTTAACTCAGCGGTAACCTCAACCATCGGTAATGGGCGGTCTACTAGATTCTGGTGGGACAAATGGTGTGGTGCCCATACACTTAAGGATACCTTCCCAGAACTGTATGAGAAAATGAATCGACCAAATATATCGGTAGCCGAGACCTGGAAAAGGGGCAATTGGAAGCCGCCGCTCAGAGGAACTCTTACCCCACAATTACATCAGCAACTGGTTGAGTTACAAGCACACATCACACGGACTGGTGCGAGGTGTGCTCAAGGCCCAGATCAGATGCACTGGGGACTCGAGACCAAGGGAGCATTCACGGTTAGATCTCTGTATCATCGAATTCACTACCATGGATGCAGACCCAGCTGGGCCAAGGTGCAATGGAAGGCGAAAACCCCCCTTAAAATTAGGGTATTCCTCTGGCTAGTTCTCAATAATGCAATCCTCACCAGAGAGAACCTTGCAAAAAGACAGCCCCAGATAGCGACCAATTGTGGATTCTGCAACATGCATGTGGAGAACTTGAATCACCTTTTTATTCACTGTCCTAGGAGTAAGGCAACGATGATAGAGATTTTACGAGCCCTAGGAACAGCTGACTATCCCAGCGAATATGAGGAGCTGTGGGTTGGCCCTAAATTTGCCTTAATCCGCCACGATATGAAGGATGCGTGGTACATTGCCATTGCGGCAACTACATGGGTGTTATGGCTAGACAGAAATAATTTTTATTTTCGTACTTCATGTAATAGTATTTCTGGTAACCTTACTCATATCATGCATCTTATCTATTTTTGGGCTATAGCGGCGGCCACAGGAGCGAGAGGGAGGATAGCTAGAGTCTTCCAGGTGGAGGAATTTGATGATGAGGGGGTAGAGTTCTGGTCGACACGGGACTGAGGGGTTGGCACCTTCCATTTTCAACAGAACCTCATTAGTCGCAGTCTTTGCTTCTTTGTATGCTGTATTGACCTACTGTAATTTTGGTTGTTTGATGTATGGATGATTGGACCCACCCCCCAGGGTTTTGTTGGGGGTTTATGTTTTATTTCCTGCAATGTACTTTTGTATTTCTCCCGGTACACCAGGGTTGTTTTATTAATTTCTTATTAATGAAACAGGGTGGCGTTATTCCACCTTTTACCTCAAAAAAAAAAAAAAACAATTAACCATCAATCGATCAAACAACATACAACCTAGCAATTGTCTCTATAATAATTAATTGTATCATGATTATACGATTAACCCTATTATCAATTCTACATGAATGCATGAAAGATCCAATCTTTAGAGTCAAAAGTGGCACGATGTCAAGAATATTGGGATTAGCTTGTGTAAACCCTCAATAGACCCAACGAAGATATGAACAAAGTACAATACGATAAACAAAGGGATCTACTTGCAAGAGTTTCAACAAAACTTGAATTTGATACAATAAACAATTCAAGAGGACAGTAACTTGGGTTTTAGGGTTCAAATAAAAGATAGATCTAAATCAATAGGGTTTAATTAAAAATACGCACTATTAAATCAGAAGAATAGGATCAACAAGAGTAACTCAATCAAGAAGAACGAGTAATTTCATGAACAAAAATTTAAATCCAAATAAATAAATAATTGATACAAATGAAGAAGATATCAATTGGGTTTGAAAAATAAGTTGGAGTTCACCACGAAATTTAGATCAAGTACAATAATAAAATAATTCGATGGATAGATTTTAAATAGATAATAAAAAAATAACAATTAATTATCATGATCATAAAAATAATAAAATCATACAACACAATAATATTCGGGTTTAACAATTTCATTAAAATAATCCAATAACAATAATATATTTGTTTTAGGCTTAAATATAAATAGTCGATCAATAAGATATAGAAATAAGATCAAAATACCCCTTTATTCGAAATGAATAAAATTTTCGATTAAAAAAACACTTCAATAAAAGTTTGAAACAAATTTAGCACAAAATAATTTTTTAAATAATCAAGATATAGAAGTACACGGAAAATACTTAATAGCGGGAATAGGGGTTACACTGCACCCCAAGCCGATAACTTGGGTAATATATGACATCGCACCCCAAGCCGATAACTTGGGTAATATATGACATCGCACCCCAAGCCGATAACTTGGGTAATATATGACATTGCACCCCAAGCCGATAAATTGGGTAATATAAGGTCTATCCCAAACCCCATGGATTCTGTAGGCACTTATAAATAAAAAATTTTACTTTGACCATAAATTAATCACATGACTATCGCTTTTCATTCATACACAAGTGTAAATAAACATACATCCCATTAATTATACCAATTAAGGTCTATCCAATGATAAAACACAGTTTCAAAGCACATTTATTATATACTCAATTTATCACGTGCAATATGCACCAACCTATACTCAATATCACCCATCACCTGTACCCGCATATCATACATACACCATGCCATTAATCACATCATCTTATCATGTATAAATACAATTTATCACTAAAAGCACCAAACATTCAAAACCATGCAAAACACCACATAACCACAATTTCAACTATTGAAATTCCGTCTTTTCCATTAATTCGTCATCCGGTCATATCCATCACAATACACATTGGATGACCCAAAAATTTTACCACAATATAAAATATATCTAGTATAATCATAATCACCTGATGAACCGACACGAATACACCCCACGCTCGCCCAGTCGCCAATAAAAAATTCGCATTTTTTTCCACCTATTAATGAAATTATAGAATCCATTAGCCATTAACTCAAAACTCACTTTATCTACCCCTGAATTCACATCGAATTCTACTCACACGTCAGAAATAACCCACGTAAGCATGCCAAAATGAAAAATCTCTAATTCTACAACCGAATAAAAAATTTACCCCTCAATCCGAGGAGTTCTAATCGATATTTTGATATTTTAAGGGTAAAAATACCCCAAATAAATTTCTATATCCTAAATTAACTTAAATATATACCTCGGGAATGATGTCTTTTATTTGTAAATATTTCCCGCAATTCATCATATTATTATACCAATAAACTCCATTATTATAACTTCCCGATACCGGGAAAATTCTTTACAATTTCATATAATTATTAAAATCTGTCAAAAATGCTACTAAACAATCCCATAATATCCCACACAGTCCAAAACAATTACTAGCATAATAGAAATACAATTCTCTTTTAATTTCCTAAACTCGAACCCTAGTTTTTATAAAATTTCTATATTATCACCATTAAAATTTCAATTATTCTCCCTAAGCATGTTACACATTGTCATGCCCCGCTTCCCAAAAGAGAATACGGAATACGGATACGTGACTAATCCCAGCGAATAATTTTCATCGTCCATAAGCTGTTCGGAAATTTTTACAACATTTCACAAGAATAATTAGAGTCGGAAGCCAAAAGAATCAACCAAGCATGCACATACGAATCAAAATACCAACAAGAATACTTGAAACAAAATATATTAATCGCAAATAATCCAGATCTGAACAAGTCAATATCATGGGTCTCACTGCCCAAATACAGAATAAATCTAAGTAATCAAGTACAATTGTTCAAAATAAGCAACAAGAATAATAATAGCAAAACTCCAACATCTAGTATCTCATATCACCCACGCCATCTGGCACCTGATCTCCAAAATCTGCAATTTAATAAATTGCAGGAAGGGGAAAAGAAAACAAACTCCCGTCAATACAAGTTACGGGCCGCTTGTAGTGCAGGATACAAGTACATGGGAAAGAATAACTACATAGCATGGAATAAACATGATAATGAAATAGAACTAGCTTGAATCAACAGCAAAATTAAGTAATGTAATGTGCTAACATGGTACAGGTAACATGTATCAAGTGTCATGCAAGCAGGTCAACAGGTATACAGATGAACAGGTAAACAGGTGCCAAGTATCATGTACAGATATCAAATATCAAGTATCAAGTAATCACGTATCGTGTTTAAGTGTCATGGTCAAGTATTGTAGTTATTACTATCTAGGTAGCACTTCATGCATCCCGGTGTTTACTACATTGTTGCTACATTCAAACAAGTTACATTTAGATTTCGTAGGGGGTTCTATAGGCCCGTGTACTCAGGGACAAGTAATCCAAATCATATACCAAATTCCAAATTAACCAAATCATATACCAAATTCCATATTAACCAAATCATATACCAAATTCCAAATAATCCAAAACATATACCAAATTCCAAATGTGGGAAACACGGGCCCCCTTCCGGGTACACTTTTCTATATTGTCCACTACTAGATCTTTCCCTTAACCCCGGCTTGTTACTTTTTATTACAAAATACACATGATCACGAGATAACAAAATCGGGACAAGACAAGGATGTATTACGAGCTTATATAATGCAAAGAACATGTTCTAAATCACAAAATGCAAGAAAAAACATAAAAACATTTAAACATGGCAAAATATCAACTCGGGACAGCAAGACGTTGCTGCAATAAAACTGAGATTTCCGATACCAAAGGAATGCAAATTTGGATCCGTTAGAAGATCTAGAAAATAGACTCCCGGCCGAATCCAGCACATATATATAAGTCATATAGTATTTCACAAAAACATGAGTCAAAACTGAATTGAAACCAGAAAACGTGTTCAGCTAGAAATCAGGAGTTTGTATTCAAAGTCAGGAAAATAGCATGAAAACTCATTAATTAATTCCACAAAAATCTGGGGTATTCCCCTATATGTGCAGTATCAGAATGTAAAGTTTCATAATTTTCCAATACAAATAGTTTAGTCAACAAAAATCATAAAACATTAAGATGTAGTAGTTTTGTAAATCTGGAATTGTAAACACTGCAGTACGAAAACAGCAATATCTAACAAACCATAAATCGAAATCCAAATCCACCAAAAGGGTAATAAAATAGATACAGTAGGCTAACTTTCATATTCGGAAATATTTCAGAGACAGCAAGTAGAATTAGGTCGAAAATCAGGTTCTTTACTGAACAGTAAGAAAAATCTGTTAGAATAGTAGTTGTTTGGAAACATAGAACGGTTTGTAAAACTCATCAAATAAATCCCTCATCAAATAAATCCATAAAATTAAGGGTTAATACCAATCAGATCTAGTTATACTGTGCAAAATATTGGATCAAAATAATACTTTTAACATCATAATAAAAATAGATTACTCTTCAGAATTGATAGAAACCACAATCTGGAAATCTCTCTACATATCTGTAGTAAAATAGACATAACTCATAAGCCATAAAACGAAACTGAGATATGTCAAAAGGGTTGGAAAATACATAGAATTCTCTACAGTTCATGTTCACAAAATATTTTCAAATACTGACCTTAAAAGGGTCTAAAATACTGATCAAAACGAAAAAGCCAGCAAAACTAAAAATATCTTCATGCACAAAACCAAATAGTTCATATAAAACTTATCCAAATCATAACTAAACATGAAATATAGTGTACTAGATGTCCAAAAAATATGGTATAGGGTATTTTACAAGCCCACAATAAGTTTACAACAAATAACACGAACGAGCACATGATATCACATGAACAACACGCATATATACAACAAGAAGTGGTCAACCCTAGGTTATTTCATGTCATGTATGTCGTGAGGCAACTATGGTCGATCAACACAATAGAGACAATATCAACAAGAGGTTTCACACACGAATTGTCTCTAGAACCCAACTACACTATATACGGTATTTAGTACTTGTATTACACAAAGAAAAGAATACAAGTTACTTCCCTGAGAGATGAAGACAAGAACGGAGCAAGCACAAGAATAACGGGAACGAATTTCTGGGCACGAACACAACGAACAATGCGGGAACCAATCACGAACAAATGATCATAAACAAAATCATGAACATAGCATGGATCTCGATAATCAAGATCGATCGGATGGCTGAGATCAAGAGATCAAGATCAAGATGATCGAATCAGATCAGACGTCCAGGATTCAATCAATCAAGATCAAGATCACAATTAAACGGACAGCCCACATCCAACTTGATCAAACCCATGATCAACGACCCAAACCCCCGAAGTTCGAAACTTACTCGGGGGAGTCGGACCCCGTGGACCACATCAAAAGCTTTAAGACCCTCATGCTAATCCACCAAGCTTCCGATGCTTTGCTGTGCAAAACCTTCCCCGCCACTCTTAAGGGTTCGGCTCGGGAGTGGTACTCCCGCCTCGCCCCGTCTTCCATATTCTCCTTCGAGCAATTCGAGACCCTCTTCATCACTCATTTTGTGAGCAGCAGACGCACGGAGAAGACCAGCCTCTCATTGCTCCACCTCTGTCAAGAAAAGGGAGAGAAGTTGAGGGACTATGTGAGGAGGTTCACTGCAGAGGTCAGATCGATCGCCTCCCTCGACCAATCGGTTGCGACTGTCGCATTCCAATCTAACGTCCTCAATTCTAACCTTCGCTCGTCCCTTGCTAAGAAGCCCCCACATAATTTCGCCGACCTCCTTCTTAGGAGCGAGAAGTACATTCGGGCCGAAGAAGCCGAGAATCTCCCGGGCTTTGAGGAGACATCTTCCGGGAACAAACAGAAGAGCACAAGCGAAGAGGGGTCCCAAAAATTCCAGAAGGACGGCAATGCACAGCGTCGCTCGAATCCTCGGTTTGAGAAGTTCACCCCCCTCATTGCCAATATATCAGAAGTTCTTATGGAGGTGGACAAGGAAGGGCTACTCCGTGATCCCCCGAGAATTAATACACCTGGCAAGAAGAGGAACAAGGATAAGTGGTGCCGCTTTCACAGGGACCACGGCCACGACACGGATGATTTTCGGGCTCTCAAGGAGGAGATCGAAGAACTCATACAGCGGGGGCACCTGATCAAGTTCGTCCAAAAAGAGGGGGCCGAGCTTACCCCCTGAGGAGCCTACAAACGAGCAGAAGGGCCCGCCGAGCTTCAAGACTTAGAATCTCCTAGCTCCTCCCAAGAGGTCTTCACCTTATTGTAGAAGTAGGATCTTAATTTTCAATAAGGCCGATGCTTGTAACTCGGCCAATAGCATGTAATAATGGCTCGCCCTATTGAAGCGGCCACTTAGTTTATTTCAAGCTTTACATATTTTCATTGAAAATTATTGCTCTTGCTTCTCTATCCCTCCGAGTCGCGACTCTCTTAAATGGTGGGTTCGGAGTCCAGCTTCTTCTACATGGCTGCTCCCGCAACTTATTAACCCTTAACAATGAGTTCGGAGTCCAACACTTGGTTCGATTCCTCTTCAAATAACCTGCTCTTCAGTGGGTTAGAAGTGGTTCGCTATTCGGAATTGCTCCCACAACCGTTGAATACCTCTACCGATGGTTCGGAGTCCAACACTTGGCTCGATTCCTCTTCAAATAACTTGCTCTTCAGCAGGTTAGAAGTGGTTCGCCATTCGGAATTGCTCCCACAATCGTTGAATACCTCTACCGATGGTTCGGAGTCCAACACTTGGCTCGATTCCACTTCAAATAACCTGCTCTTCAGCGGGTTAGAAGTGGTTCGCCATTCGGAATTGCTCCCACAACCGTTGAATAACTCTACCGATGGTTCGGAGTCCAACACTTGGCTCGATTCCTCTTCAAATAACTTGCTCTTCAGCAGGTTAGAAGTGGTTCGCCATTCGGAATTGCTCCCACAACCGTTGAATACCTCTACCGATGGTTCAGAGTCCAACACTTGGCTCGATTCCTCTTCAAATAACTTGCTCTTCAGCAGGTTAGAAGTGGTTCGCCATTCGGAATTGCTCCCACAACCGTTGAATACCTCTACCGATGGTTCGGAGTCCAACACTTGGCTCGATTCCTCTTCAAATAACCTGCTCTTCAGCGGGTTAGAAGTGGTTCGCCATTCGGAACTGCTCCTACAACCGTTGATTCTCTCACTTAAATAGCGAGTTCGGAGCTAAAACTCTCTCCTAGAGTTGCTCCTCAAACTCGTCTTCCAAGTGGCTCTCTCCCAGAGCCGAGCCCTTCACTCCGCTCGCCTCCGAAGCGGACCTCTTCTCAAACGAGTTCGGAGCTCAAACTCTCTCCTAGAGTTGCTCCTCAAACTCGTCTTCCAGATCGCTCTCTCCCAGAGCCGACCTATTCGCTCCGCTCGCCTCTGAAGCGGGCCTCTTCTAAGCGAGTTCGGAGCTCAAAACTCTCCCATAAAGTTGCCCCTTGCACTCACTTGAGAGAATGGGTCTTCTCATGGCTCTTACGAAGATCTTCCTAGCATCTCTTCTCCAACCCTAGGAGTGGAGCTCCTCTTCAAAAATCTCCAAAACCAAACAGAATAGAGGCAGAGCTTCAGAGCCCTTCACCTCTCCCATATGCCGACCCATCCTCCCGAGCCGAGGAGCAGAGCTCCGACCCATCCGCTTGAGATACCGAGCTACTACGGGCAGAGGGTGAACTACTAAGTCACCGAGCCGAGTGGACGAGGAACCGACCCTCGTATATGGAGAAAAATGCTGCCGAGCCATCTCACCGTTGGATCATCTCAAAAAACGTGCTAGAACATGATGAACGGCTCAGATCGCGCCACGTCTCCACAAAACGACAAGATAACGTTTTCTCGAAATGTGAGCCTCTTGTCTTGTAATTCGCGCCACGATAGTGATCAACCATCCAGATGGCTCTCCTAGAGTCGGGCTCTTCGCTCCGCTCGCCTCCAAAGCGGACCTCTTCTCAAACGAGTTCGGAGGACAACTCTCTTCTAGAGTTGCTCCTCAAAACTTGTCTCCCAAATGGCTCTCTCCCAGAGCCGAGCTCTTCACTCCGCTCGCCTCCAAAGCGGAGCTCTTCTCCACGAGTTCAGAGCTAAAACTTCTAGAGTTGCTCCTCAAACTCGTCTTCCAAATGGCTCTCTGCCAGAGCCGAGCTCTTCACTCCGCTCGCCTCCAAAGCGGAGCTCTTCTCCACGAGTTCAGAGCACAACTCTCTCCTAGAGTTCCTCCTCAAACTTGTCTCTCAAATAGCTCTTCTAATGCCGAGCTCTTCGCTCCGCTCGCCTCCAAAGTGGACCTCTTCTCAACGAGTTCGGAGCACAACTCTCTTCTAGAGTTGCTCCTCAAAACTTGTCTCTCAGATAGCTTTTCTAATGCCGAGCTCTTCACTCCGCTCGCCCCCAAAGCGGAGCTCTTCTCCACGAGTTCGGAGCTAAAACTCTCTCCTAGAGTTGCTCCTCAAAACTCGTCTTCCAAGTGGCTCTTCCCTAGAACCGAGCTCTTCACTCCGCTCACCCCCAAAGCGGAGCTCTTCTCCACGAGTTCGGAGCTAAAACTCTCTCCTAGAGTTGCTCCTCAAACTCGTCTTCCAAGTGGCTCTTCCCTAGAACCGACGATTCGGAGCTAAAACTCTCTCCTAGAGTTGCTCCTCAAACTCGTCTTCCAAGTGGTTCTTCCCTAGAACCGAGCTCTTCGCTCCGCTCGCCTCCAAAGCGGATCTCTTCTCAAACGAGTTCGGAGCTAAAACTCTCTCCTAGAGTTGCTCCTCAAACTCGTCTTCCAAGTGGCTCTTCCCTAGAACCGAGCTCTTCGCTCCGCTCGCCTCCAAAGCGGTTCTCTTCTCAAACGAGTTCGGAGCACAACTCTCTCCTAGAGTTGCTCCTCAAAACTTGTCTCTCAGATAGCTCTTCTAATGCCGAGCTCTTCACTCCGCTCGCCCCCAAAGCGGAGCTCTTCTCCACGAGTTCGGAACTAAAACTCTCTCCTAGAGTTGCTCCTCAAACTCGTCTTCCAAGTGGTTCTTCCCTAGAACCGAGCTCTTCGCTCTGCTAGCCTCCAAAGCGGACCTCTTCTCAAACGAGTTCGGAGCGAAAACTCTCTCCTAGAGTTGCTCCTCAAACTCGTCTTCCAAGTGGCTCTTCCCTAGAACCGAGCTCTTCGCTCTGCTCGCCTCCAAAGCGGACCTCTTCTCAAACGAGTTCGGAGCACAACTCTCTCCTAGAGTTGCTCCTCAAAACTTGTCTCTCAAATAGCTCTTCTAATGCCGAGCTCTTCACTCCGCTCGCCCCCAAAGCGGAGCTCTTCTCCACGAGTTCGGAGCTAAAACTCTCTCCTAGAGTTGCTCCTCAAACTCGTCTTCCAAGTGGCTCTTCCCTAGAGCCAAGCTCTTCGCTCCGCTCGCCTCCAATGCGGAGCTCTTCTCCACGAGTTTGGAGCACAACTCTCTCCTAGAGTTCCTCCTCAAACTTGTCTCTCAAAGAGCTCTTCTAATGCCGAGCTCTTCACTCCGCTCGCCCCCAAAGCGGAGCTCTTCTCCACAAGTTCGGAGCTAAAACTCTCTCCTAGAGTTGCTCCTCAAACTCGTCTTCCAAGTGGCTCTTCCCTAGAACCGAGCTCTTCGCTCCGCTCGCCTCCAAAGCAGTTCTCTTCTTAAACGAGTTCGGAGCACAACTCTCTCCTAGAGTTGCTCCTCAAAACTTCTCTCAAATGGCTCTTCACTCCGCTCCTCCAAAGCGGAGATCTTCTCAAACGAGTTCGGAGCACAACTCTCTTCTAGAGTTGCTCCTCAAACTCGTCTGCCAGATGGCCCTTCTAATGCCGAGCTCTTCACTCCGCTCGCCTCCAAAGCGGAGATCTTCTCAAACAAGTTCGGAGCTCACAAATCTCTCCTAGAGTTGCTCCTTGCACTCACTTCAGAGAATGGGTCTTCCCAGCACCTCTTCCTAGCACCTCTTCTCCTAGGAGTGGAGCTCCTGTTCAAAAAAATCTCCAAAACCAAACAGAATAGAGGCAGAGCTTCAGAGCCCCTCACCTCTCCCATATGCCGACCCATCCTCCAGAGCCGAGGAGCAGAGCTTCATCGACCCATCCCCTTCATCAACTCACCGAGCTTCTCCTCACACTCGAGCCGTCCGAACTCGGAGCTCCACTACACCGAGCTACTATGGGCAGAAGGTGAACTACTGAGTTACCGAGCCGAGCGGACGAGGAACCGACCCTCGTATATGGAGAAAAATTCTGCCGAACCAATTTTGCCGTTAGATCATCTCAAAATTCGCACATAAGCGTGATGGACGGATCAGATCGCGCCATGTCACCACAAAATGACAAGATAACGTTTTCTCAAAACTCGTGCCTCTTGTCTCGTGATTCGCGCCACGATCGTGATCAATCGTCCAGATGGTGCCACGTAGCTCAAATCTGAAATCCGAGCTACCGATCTACCGAGCAGCAAAGTGGCGGAAAATGTGCCTCAAAATCCGTGCTCGGATCTGCCGAGCAGCAAAGCAGATGAAGAGCACGAAGAAAAAGAGGCTAACGGGTCGGGGTCGGATCCGATACCCACGATCCGACCCATACCCTTCTTGGCTTCTCCATTCTTCTCCTCCTTCTTCAGTCACCTCTCCAAAAAGTGCCCAGCACTTCTCCTCTTCTCCACTGTGCGAAAGAACAAGGCAGAGGAGAGAACCCAAATGCCTCTCCTCCCCTTCCTCTTCTCCTCTTCTCCACTGTGCGGAAGAACAAGGCACATGAGAGAACCCAAGTGCCTCTCCACCCCTTCCTCTTCTCCTCTTCTCCACTGTGCGAAAGAACAAGGCAGAGGAGAGAACCCAAGTGCCTCTCTTCCCCTTCCTCTTCTCCTCTTCTCCACTGTGCGAAAGAACAAGGCAGAGGAGAGAACCCAAGTGCCTCTTCTCCCCTTCCTCTTCTCCTCTTCTCCACTGTGCGGAAGAACAAGGCAGAAGAGAGAACCCAAGTGCCTCTCCTCCCCTTCCTCTTCTCCTCTTCTCCACTGTGCGAAAGAACAAGGTAGAGGAGAGAACCCAAATGCCTCTCCTCCCCTTCCTCTTTCTTCTCAGAAGAGCTGCCGATCCCATCGATCCGAGGTGCCAAGGTACCGACCTCCACATATGGAGAAAAATTCGGCCGATCCCATCTCACCGTCGGATCGACTCAAAATTCGTGCTAAAACATGATGAACGGCTCAGATCTCGCCACGTCTCCACAAAACGACAAGATAACATTTTCTCGAAATTTGAGCCTCTTGTCTCGTGATTCGCGCCACGATCGTGATCAACCGCCCAGATTGAGCCACGTAGCTCGGATCTCAAATCTGAGCTACCGACCTACCGAACAGCAAAGTGGGAAAAAATGCTCCTCAAAATCCGTGCTTGGATTTGCCAAGCAAGAAGCAGAGCAGAGGAAGAGAAAAAAAAATTGAGAGAAGGGTCGGGTCGGACCCGTTAGGGTCCCAAACCCGAACCCTTCCCTTCTCCTCTCCTTCTCCACTCTCCCGCCAAAACAGCACAGAAGAGAAAACCAAAACTCCTCTTCCTCACGCCACCGAACTCTCCCTCCGTAGAGAAGCTCGTTCATCTCCAACCTCCACTATTGTGCCGAGCTCTCCCTCCTTCACTCGACGAGCCCCTTCGTCGAAGCTTCGACCGCTTCCGTGGCCGTGCTCCGAGCCAAATGACGAGCCGAACCCACTCTCGAGCTCACAACCTTTGCGAAGAACCCATCTTCTCCGTCGTCGAAACTCGAGCCTCCTCGTCGATGCTTCGCCAGGGCTCCGAGCTCACCTCCGCTGCGGGCTCAAACGAAGAACTCTGTCACAACTCCCCATGCGCAGCTCTCTCCCCAAGCTCCGCCATGGCCTGTCTTCGAGCTCCTCGTCGAACCCAGTTCTCCACAGTGCCAAGCTTCGCTGCTCCAAACTCCTCTCAACCTCCGAGCTCCAGCTCTCTCCCTCGTCAAGCTCCGAGCTCAGCCTTCTTCCTCGGCAAAGCTCCGCCAAAGCCTCGTCTCCCATCAACAAGCTAACTTCCACTCGTCGACCACCTTCGCCGAAGCTCCTCGCCATGCCTCTTCCTCGCCGAAGCCTCGACGAGCTTCGACTCCGACGCGCCGAACTTGAAACTCCCTTTCCTCGCCGAATGCCTCCACCGCCGAGCTCCTCGTCAGACAAAGTCGGAGAGGGGGCTAGGCCTAGGTCGAAGGTGGATGGGGTCGGATGGTCCAGTCGAAGAAGAAGAGAAAGAGCGAAGAGGAGAAGAATGAGAAGCAGCGGGGAAGAAGAGGAGAAGGCGGGAAAGAAAAAAAGAACAGAGGAGAAAGAAAGAAAAGAAAAAGAAAAAAAAATATGTGCCACGTGGCATCACCACGTGGCGTCGACTCCAAGGGTCGGACGATTGTCGAAGTGCCAAACCGAGGAGCCGAGGTGCCGATGCTGTAATTGGAGAAAAAAACCAGGCCGACCCACACGATCCGTCCGATTGTTTCAAAATTCGTGTCGCGACACGATCGACGCTCAGAAACGCGCCACGTGTCCAGAACGTGATCTGCCTCACGATGCACGCACATCTGATCATGATCGACGGTCAGGAACACGCCACGTGTCTAGGTAATATTTAAATTATTTATTTATTTATTTAATTGCTTTTTTTATTTAAAAAATCAGAAAAAAATATTTAAAAATCGAGAAAAATTAATTAAAAATTCTAAAAATAATTATTAATTCAGAAAAATTATTTTTAAATTCTGAAAAAATAATTATTAAATTAGAATAATTAATTAATATTTTCGATAATTAATTATTTAATTCGGAAAATGAATAAAAAATTCAAAAAAAATGAGAAAAAATTCAGAAAAATCTGGAAAAATTACCAAAAATCCAGAAAATTCTGAGAATATTTTTGGGCATTTTACAAGCCCATAATAACACTGTTACACCCCGAGCAAGATTCCAAACTCCTTAAGAACACCGATAAAATCCCGTACACCATTAGAACAGTAAAACTACTCCTCAAAGGCTGATCAAACTCAGTCTTCGGGAGTGGGGGGCTCGTGATATGGCTAAAAATAGGATTAAATCGGGACCGTTCACATCGGACACGAATCTTAAAGCTCAGGGGTAAAACGGTAATTTCACATGTAAATGGGTCCGAAGCGGGTACTGGGTCTCCTTCTCACAGATCCAATAACCCGCGAACGGATCCACCTCAGCTGGGTACGGGTCCCGACCCGATACAAACCCAGTCCGACAGGATAGAATTAGGGTCTCTGATTAAACCAAATCAACGGGCCTGATTCGCGACTATCCTCTCACCGGGAATTAAGGGATTACATTTCTAATCTGATTACGAGAATTTTACGCCTTATCAGATCACAGGAATCACATTCCTTATCTGATCCCAACGGCGACTATAAATACCCCCCACCCATCTCCATTAAGAGGTAATCAATCTTTTGCTAGTTAAACGCTCTTTCATAATCATTTCTGGTTACTGACTTGAGCGTCGGAGGGTGCGTCGCCGGGATCAACCCCGGTGTCTCGCACTTCTTTGCAGGTGAACGGCAGGAGTCAGCAGTCAAACTCCGGCAGAACAGGTTCGGATCTGCTATTCAGGTTTTTCCACGAACTCACAAATACTATCTGTTTGCCCCCACACCGAAATTAGCGGCAACAGACATCATACCTTCACACCCCGATAATTATGAAGATAATCTCCCACCGCGAATCTTGATCCCGATAATTCTGAAGAAAAATCTCCCACCGTGAGTGATTTTGGACATCATGCCTCACACCCAGATTATTCTGAAGATAATCTCCCACCGCGAATCAAATATGGCCCTCATACTCATGTTTACCCAAACTTCTTCACATTTTTCCCTAGTGCCTGTCCTTAGGTTTAATTATAATTATTAAGACCTAGAGCTAGCTTACCCACCAGACTTAAATCAAACACTGAGAATGTTAGCCCACACTGGCTACTTCTCAAACAGAAAGTTAACCCACACTGGATACTTCTCAAATTTCATAACTTGCAGGTCTCTATGGGTCTCGCTCAGCCTCTAGATTCCAACAACCACCTTAATAGAGATCAACTAGGTTTCATCTAACCTCTTATAAAAATTCCACTCATTAAACATCTTTTAACTTCTTTTATCCATTCTCTTTGCTATTATCAATCATGAAGTAACCAACTTCTTATAGCAACATTCAATAGCACTTAATGAGTTAAAACCCTTATACACATCACATGTTTAACATTTCAATTTCATCCTTTAATTACTTCTTAATTCATCATAAGGTGCATCTTACAAATATCCCAATTTTAAATCCAATTTTATACGTTGTAAAAGTTTTAAGACAACTAAAAAGAAGACATTAACCCAATGGTATTGAAAAAATCATACAAATTCTAATACTACTCCAAAAATAGATTTGTTAGTTTAATAGGAATCATAAATGAGTCTACTACAACTTTGTAGTTTAGATTAGCTACATTCATCCTCAATTACTTCGTCTAAATTCATTTGCAAAACAGTAGGTCTACAATCCGAAAACTGCAGCTCATGCTACTTGTAAAAACCATAGAAAATTATATACTTCATGAAACTTTGTACTTTTTTGATCAAATTAAAGGTATACAAGTCTACTATAACTTTGCAGTTACAAGTTTCCCCAAAATATTGTGTCTAACCCTCAATTCTTCGAAATTTACTGTAGAGTCGAAATGTTAAAGTACTGCCACTTTTCAATTTTGTTAAATTCATTATAAATTTAATTTTTCAAGAAAATTGATTTCTTAGACTCTAAAGAAATTTTAACGAGTCTACTTCGACTTATTAGTTGTGACTTGTCTCAAAATACTGTATCTAAGATGCTGAAATGATCAAATTCCGAAATGTATACAATTTTTCAGCAAATAGCCAACTGCCAACCAGTCCTAAGTTTGGATTTTATTAAAATAGTAAACGACATCCAAATATTATAATGTTTTAAGGAGATTTTCTTGACATAAACGAGATGCTCCTATAAATATTTTAGCTCTAGATTCCATTCAATTTAATAGTTCTGATTTTTTGAAGTACAACTAGAACTCAAAACAGAACATTATGAAAATTCCCCCAAATCAAACATATCATAATTTCACACATTCAATCAGCAACAAATAATCTAAACATGAATGTTCAATCTATATAAGTTATCATGCATCTAACAATTCACACATATCCAGTATTCTACTAATAAAACTATATTAGAAAGTTTGAGAAACACCCACCTTTTTCGTTATGCAATTAGCAAGTAGCAACTCCTAGAAATAATGCCTCAAAGCTCCAAGCTCCCTTAAAAAAGGTCGGCCTCTTCCTAGCACAACCCACAAGCTCTTCTCCCTCTTTCTCTCTTTTGTTTTTGTTTGAGTTGTGTTGTTCATGACAAAAGTAGGCACTATTTATAGAAAAATTGTGTGGTCAAAATTGCTACTCACTTCCCAAAATTACTCCCCACTTTCCACTAATTCACACCACTCTCCCTCATTCTCAACAATGGTAAAAAAAACGTGCACGTGCAGTCAATGTGTGTGCACACTCTTCATATAAATTTTATTATTAATTTTTATTAGGTTAGATGTGTGTGGTACACATGGCAAGTGTACCAAACTAACTATACTTTAAATGTATACTTTAGTGCACACAAAATCAAAGGGTTTTAAATTAATTTTAGTGTGCTACAAAATGGATTTAGGCCTAATAGATTTTAATAAAAATAAACCACACAATTGTGACTCACAAAAAATGAGAAAAATATTCATGACTCAAGAAAATTTTAGGAACCAACATGTGCACTGTAAATACGTGTGTTGCACGTATCAATACAAAATAAATTTGAGAGAACGAAAAACAGTCAAAATATAAAATACGTAGAACATGTATATTAATAATATTACAGATATTTCACGTAACGGTCGACATGTGTATTGAAAACACATGCAATACAAGTAAAAAACAAAAAAATTAAAATTAATATTTGAGTTGGCTCAAAATAGGATAATTTTTTTTTTTTGAGAGAACGGAAAACATATAAATAATCGGAAAACAAAATATGTATGATATTTATATTAAAATACGTTATGGATATTACTCGTAAAAGTATAAAATACATGTGCATAACACCCGTGGGCAAAATTCTCACAACTCAATTTTGCGGGGTGTTACAAAAATGTCATGCGTCGAAAGGAAAGAAAGATGCTAGGTGTGAATTTTATCACGTGCTTAACATGGAAATGCCAAATGGTGCAAGAAAGTGAATAAAAGAATGCTTACATGGTGCAAGTAAAGGAATCAAAACTCAAGGAAATGACCAAAAAATGCCTACACGGCGCATGCAAAGGAAGCAAAACTCAACTTTATATGTGTGATGCACGATTGCTACAGTCAAAACATACTGTTGTGTATTAGTAAAATATTATTTTCTATTATATAAATAGTGAATTAACCCGTGTTATACACAAAAGTATGCACTAATCACCTATTACACACAAATTACCATGAATTATAACTTAATTTGAGTCCAACTATTTCCCCCTTAATTCTAACTATTTTAAATATTATATACGACATTAGATTATATTTTTAAAATGACAAATGAATAGAAAATTCAAAAATCTCTATATAACTATTTTTATCTCTTAGTATAATTATTATTTAAAACATTAGATCTAACTATTTTATCTCTTAATTAAATGTGCATATTACATGAGATAAGATAGTTTTAAAATATCATGCAATAAGAAAATGGAAAATATTTAATCTAACTAGTATTAATTTAACTATTTTAAAGTCTAATTATACACACGACTGGATTGCACCACATGTCATTCTCTAGGTAAATTCTTTTTACCACATGTCGTCTCCCAGCTGGAAATTTTTGTCAAAACTTTTGCGATACACAAACGATACCCTCAATCTCTACTATCATGCATTAGTGAAAAGAAATTTCTAAGATGTAAATGGTAAAATCACGCATACTATACACAAAATGTGCACACGAATTCTGATGAATTATAACTTAATTTGAATGCAACTATTTTTCCTCTTAATTCTAACTATTTTTATATATTATGTATGAAATGAAATGATATTTCTAAAATAATAAATGAATAGAAAATTCAAAAATCTAAATATATATAACTTTATTTATCTCTTAGTGTAACTATTCTTTAAAATTTTAGATCTAGCTATTTTTATCTCTTAATCACACATGCATGCTACATGAGATTAGCATAATTTTAAAATATCATGCAAATTTTTTTTCTAAAATCTAAATCTAATTACTCTTAATTTAACTCACTATACGCACGAACATACCTCGCCACATGTCAGCCTCTAGCCGAAAACACTTTACCACATGTCTCACGTACGATGCCATCAAGCTCTACTATCGTGTATTGGTAAAATATTTTTTTTATAAGATGTAAATAGTGAACTAACTTGTGTTTTATAGATGATTATGCACTAATCTAATGATACACACAAATTATCATGAATTATAACTTAATTTGAATCTAATTATTTTTCTCTAATACTATAATGTGAGGGTTGGGGTTGTGTAATTTGTAGACAACCTGTAATTTGTAGACAATCAACCATCTAATTTTAACCATTCAATTTTTAAGTGAGAGTTATATTAACCATTCATTTACTCAACTGTTGTTAGTTGCCATAATACCCTCAAAGTTCAAATTTATTTACGACATAATTTGTCACGCCCCGCTTCCCAAAATACAGAATACGAGTACATAACAAAAGTCCAGCGAATGATTTTTATCATTCATAAGCTGTTCAGGAATTCTTTACAACATATCACAATATAATCAGAGTCGGAAGCCAGAAAAGTCAACTACATACACATATGAACCAAATACCAACAAGAATACTTGAAATAAAATATATTAATCTCAAATAGTCATGATCTGAAATACACAAATAATCCTGGGTCACATTGCCCAAATACAAGAATAAATCCAAGTACATGAATATAATTATTGTTCAAGCAAGATACAAGAAATAATAATAGCAAAATTCCAGTATCTAGTACATCATGTCACCAATACCGTCCGGAACTTGTCCTCCAAAATGTACAATTCAACAAATGCAGGAAAGAGAAAAAGAGAAAACACAATTACCCGTCAATTGCAAGTTACGGGTCACAAATAATGTAGGATACAGGCACATAAAAATGGGTGAATCTAAGTAACAAACCTAGCATGGTACAATCATGATATCCAAAATAAACAACTAGCATGGCAAAAGTGAACAAGTGTAAAATGGCTTAAATCAAGTGTCAAGAATTCAAATAAACAGGTCAACATGTAACAGGTATCAGGTAACAGGTATACAGGTAAGCAGGTAAACATGTAACATGTATCAAGTATCAAATCTCATGTATCATGTTCAAATATCATGTATTAAATATCTTGTATTATTACTATCTAGGTAACACTTCATGTGCCATCCTTTTATCACATGGTTGTTACATTGAATGTAGTTTTGCTTTAGATTTTATAGGTGGACCATAGATAGCAGTGTACTCAGGTACAGGAAATAGGAAACAAGTTCATGAATCAAAACAGGTACACGAATCATCCGATTCATGCATCAACAGGTTCATGAATCAACAGGTACACGACCAACAGGTCCGTGCATCAACAGGTAATAGGTACACGACCAACAGGTCCGTGCATCAACAGGTAACAGGTACATGAACCAATAGGTCCATGCATCAACAGGTAATAGGTACATGAACCAACAGGTCCATGCATTAATAGGTAACAGGTACATGAATCAACAGATCCATGCATCAACAGGTTCATGTATCAACATGAATCAAAATCGGAAATACGGGCCCCCTTCTGAGTACACATTTCTGAATTATTCACTATTCGATATTTCCCTTAAAAACCCCGGCTTGGTCATTTATTATTATAATCAGACATGTATGTATGTGTCGTAAAACAAAGTAAGGATATCAGGGTATAAACATGTATCAGGTTCAGGGTGCAAGATGAACAAGTACAGACACAAGATATCACATAATCAGGACAAAACAACTAGTTTTCTAATTCAGGACAACCAGACAGTGTTGTACTAAAATAGTGATTCCAAGAGTTACAAACAAGCAAATCTAGATCTGTCAAAAGATCTGGAAAATAGACATCCACACGCATCCAGCGAGTATAATTAAGTCACATACTAATTCATAACAACACAGCTCAAAGCTGATTTGAACACCGAAATTAGGTTCAGGCAGAAATCAAGAAAACAACTTCAAGAGCAAGAAAACGGCATGAAAACATAGTAAATAATTCCATGAAAAATCTGGGGTAATCCCCTATATGTCCAGAATCAAAATATAGAATTTTAGAATTTTCAATAAAAATAGATAAGTCATCAAAAATAAGAAAGCATCGCGAAAATATAGTTTAGCGAATCTGGAATTCCCAACACTGCTGTACGAAAACGAAGATATCTCGCAACCAGTAAAACAAAATCCAATTCCGCCAAAGGATATGAAAATAGATAGAATTTACTAACTTTCGCATTTCATAAAGAATTTTCATACAGTATAAGGAATCATAGTGAAAATATGATTCTTTACTAAACAGTAAGCAAAATACAGCATGAGTAGATTTTAGAAACGAGCATGAAACACCACATAAAACTTGTCTTTAAAATTCATCAAAAATCTGGGTAGTCCCCAATATCATAAAGAAACACTGACCAAAATATTAGATAAATATAATATGTATAGAATAGTTCTTGAAAATAGTTTGTTAACAAAATTAACCAAAAACTGAATCTGGAATTGATCAACACGTCTGTACCAAAACATTCATAACTCAGTCATACGAAATCCAAATCAAGCAAAACCAGTGGGGTTGAAAATAGAAAAAATTATCTAGAATTCATCTTTTGTACAGGAATCAAGATACTGACTGTAGCATTAACGAAAACAGCAATCAAAACAAAACACACAGTAAATACAGATTTCACACTTCAAATCAAGTTAATCATAACTTCAAGAATATTGATCCAAACGCATCCAAACTTGAAATACAACCTACCAAACATCTAAACATCATGATTTAGGGTTACTAACATGTCCACACCTATTATTTCACATGGACTTCAATCCAAACACAATTTTCACACAAATATTCACATACATGATTACAAATCAAGATTTGGGCAAATCCTAGGTTATCTCCTATCAAGATTTGTGTCATGAGTCATCTATAGCCAAATTATCACAATAAAGATAAAACCCATTAAGGAAAACACAATCTTTGGTCGTCTCTAAACCAACTATACTATATGTGAACTTTTTGACTTGTATCAAACCAATGAATTGTAGTACAAGTTACTTGCCTTAATTTGGAGATGAAGAACGATGCAAATCAAAAGTGGGAGCAATTCCCACGAACGAAAATCTACGGACTCACGAACGATCCACACGCGCACTCGAGCACGCGCAATAACATTCCAAGAGTAAGAGAGCGCGAGACGGCAGATGGAGAGACACGGGAGAGAGAAGCACGGCGCAAAAGTTTGGGGAAAAATTATGCAACATGGTTTGGAGAAAAAGAATATGTAGTTGGATTGCAAACATATATATAGGGTATGATATATTTTAGGGTTTGAAGAAAAAGGGGAGGGGCACACAATGGTCGGCTAGAAAAAAAAAAGGGCAAAGAAGTGGGTCGGGTTTGGTATGGTCAGGTGCAATCCGGGTGCTAACAAGTAGTAGCTCACGGTTGGATTAGATGGTTGTAGGGATTTGGTTTCGGTAGTAATCAGGTAAGAGTTAGATTTGATATGGTATTAGTGATTAGGTAATGGGTAATCTATGAAGGATTTAAAAGGAAGGTGTTTAAATTAGGAAAGTATAAAAAGTATATGGTTTGTGGATGGATGGCTACAGTAGGTATGATGAGTTATTTAATGGGTATGGGTAGTTAAGGTTAAATGGGGATTGGGTTTGGTTTAAATAAATGGTTATTTGTAATGGGACTAGATTTGCCCGTAGACACGTGCCTACGGCACGTTTTCGGAACGATACAACACACAAAAAGCCATGTAAACAGTAAAACAATAATTATGTAGTTCAAGTTTGTATAGTATGACAATAATTAGTTGTAAATAAAAGTCCATGTTTCTATTAGTATATGTTGAAAAAATAATTATAAATGAGGGTGTAAAATTCAACTTCTTAGAACTTTAAGGGTGGAAAATGATGAAATTTAACTGTTGAAGAGATATTGGTTATTTTCAATATAAAATGTGCAATAAAAAATCATAAAAATTCTGAAAATTTTACAAACCTAAAATCTTAAAATCTAAATTTCTAAGTAAGTTAAGAAAGAATGGAAAAGGGAGAGGGGGAGAGAAAAAGAGAGAAATATGAAAAAGTGAAGAGAAAAAAGAGAGATAGTAATAAAGTAATGAGTTTTTTAGTTTTGGAGGGAAAAATTCAATTTTGGGGTTTGAAATTTTAGGCGGAAAAATATGTTTTGAGATAATCAATCGAGACCATTGATTTTAGGGGAGATTGAATGAGAGCCACTTGATAGCTTTCTTTGTAATTTATTATATAGATTTCTAAGTAAGTTAAGAAAGAATGGAAGAGAGAGGGGGAGAGAAAAAGAGAGAAATATGAAAAAGTGAAGAGAGAGATAGTAATAAATTAATGAGTTTTTTAGTTTTGGATGGAAAATTTTAATTTTGGGGTTTGAAATTTTAGGCGGGAAAAATATATTTTGAGATAATCAATCGAGGCCATTGATTTTAGGGGAGATTGAATGAGAGCCACTTGATAGCTTTCTTTGTAATTTATTATATAGATAATGGGTTTAGGTTTATAAATAAAAATCCAATAAGAAAATTAAATAATCAATAAAATACAATTTATAAAATAATGTAATTTAAATTACATTATAGATTTTATTTAAAAATAACTACAAATATAATTTATAATTGAAACTAGGTTTTTAAATAAACAATCAAAGTATTAATACTAATAAAAATAATAACAATAAGGAAAATGATAAAATAATAATAGTAGTAGTAGTAATAATAAAAGTAACAATAATAACAATAATAAGAACAAAAATCATAGAAAAATAGTTACAACTAAAATTATGGATCAAAAATAGATTTTAATGGAAAATCCAATAATACATTTTGACAAAGAACCTGAAAACCCGAAAAAAATAACTTGCGAAAATTTTAAAATTACTGAAAATACACAAAAATACATTTTTGGAAAAACAGGGGTTATATAATTATTTACAAAGTGTCAATCATATAAAATAAAGTTGGTGCCACTAGGAGTAATTTGTAAAGAGTACGCGATGAGTGAAACGATGTCTCAGGTTCAAGGCCAGATTTTGTCTTAATATTTACTTTTTTAAAAAATATTAGAATGTGCATCGCACGTGCAGATTACTAGTATCTCTTAATTCTAGCTGTTCTTATCTGTTGTGTACGACATGAGATGATATTTACAAAATGACATACGAATAGAAAATTCAAAAATATAAATATAACTTATCTCTTAATGTACCTATTTTTATTTAAAAAAAACTTTAAATCTAACTATTTTTTCTCTTAATTATGTATGCATAGTGCATGAGATAAGATATTTGTAAATGACATATAAAAAGAAAATTTAAATATAACTATTTATATCTCTTAATGTAACTATTTTAAATAAACTATAAATCTAACTATTTTCATCTCTTAATTACGTGTGCATACTATATGAGAAGATATTTGTAAATGACATATAAAAAGAAAATCTAAATATAATAATTTTATCTCTTAATGTAACTATTTTTTAAGAAACATTATATCTAAGTATATTTATCTCTTAATTAGTATGCATACTACATGAGATAATATATTTTCAAATGGCATATAGAAAGAAAATTCAAAATAATAAATCTAACTATTTCGTCATACGACTGGACCTGCCCCATGTCATCCTCTAGGGGAAATTTTTCTCTTACATGTCATCTCCCAGCTAAAAAAACTCCATTACTAATAAATAATAATAAATAAGACTAGCATGGAACTTGTGAGATGCATGAACAATACCGTCAAGCTCTACTGTTGAGCATTGGTAAAACATTTTCTTTCCTCTATTTCGGGTGGCAGAACTTCTTGTTGTGGCTCTTCGCGTGGCAGTAATTCTTGTTACGTCTCTTCGTATAATGGCTCTTCTTGTTGCGGCTCTTCATGTAGTGGCTCCTCACGTCATGTCTATCTGTCCATGCCTAGGATGCCTCACCACCTTCTTACATCGTCCCCTATGAGGAACCATACTTGTCAACATGACATCAAGGATCGCTTCCTCACCAACTTCATCGAGTTGTGACTAACACGGTGCAAGAATCTCGCATGCGAACTCTTTGATACCCTTGACCACATTACTCATCAATGCCAAGTGTATTTCCCCGCAATAACCCATACATTTTCAATCAGTAACAAATTAGAACGTAGCATATAAAAATTATAATGAGTCAAATTGGAATATATGTTGAACTTAAATATAGAAAACAAACAGACAAATTTTTTTTATATCTTACGATTTTAAGAGAAGACGAAGCCCTCGGTTGATACATGGGTTCAGTGCAGGAATGTTGGGGAACTGGTTCATGCTCTTTCCTAGGAACAGGAATCTGGATCCCTTCTGGTACAGTGGATAGCTGACCAATATATAGTCGAGTGACCCTCCGATATCAAGACATGTAGTCACCATGCAAGGGTCCATCATATGGAAGAATACCCTCAATATTCATATCAAACCGTTGGTCGTTCCATGCTTCGATATGAACCCGGTGAAAAATTACCCATTTGTGATCTGGCAAGCAACCCACTTCCTTTTCATTGTGCAGAGCATTGGGGTGTCGGGATGCTCTGCTGCAACCTGAACTGTTGAAGGACACGGCCGGCAAAGTATAACTCCTCTACATAAAAGTTTATGAGTGGCGCTTTCGTCAACCATAGTTGTCTCAACACCACACACGTCAGTTGTAGCCTGTCCAATCTGTCATCTGTACGGTTGCCACAAGACATTCTTATCTCAAAGTCGGTCAAGCTTATCTCTGGAATAGGTCAAAACATGACATGAGTTATCTCTCCACGTGTGTCCCCTGTCCAGTACACAACAAGTGGAGCCAACATCACCTTATTCTCCACATCTTCCTACCACCACTATGGCTACCTACTTATTCGGGGTCGACCGATATGGATACACTACCAAATCCATATCTACAGTATCACCATTAGTCTCATCATCTGCACAACATTCAAATCCCCATACACAGACTCCGGTACAAAAAAGCTAATGCTACACTACCCCAACTGTACCGGCTAGCCATCCTAAGATCTGTGAGTAATGGCAAATACATGAGTGGCACGGCATCACCCAAGGATTTTAGAAAGAAAACACCTCCAAATACTGTAAGCATATACGTTCTGGTGTAGCACTCAAACTGGTATTCGGTTGAGTCATTGTTCAAGGGGGTGGAGAACTTCGACTTTAGCCATGAAAGTCGTATCGCTTGGCCCACTAAAGCCATCTCATCGGCCTTAACACCGAGAAAGTCTTTAACTAACTCATCCCCATCAAATGCCATATTCCCTGTCATAACCATCTAATCGATCGGAAGTCTCGAAATGAAAAAAATATCCTGTAGTGTCACAATCAACTCACCTACGGGAAGATAGAATGTAAGTCTCTGTCCACCATCTCCGAAGAAGAATCGTAAGTAGTGGACAATCTAGATTTATATTTCCCATCGATCCAATTAATTAGAATCCCAAATCAACTAACAACCTGTAAGTACGTGGATGCATGGGTAATGGTGTGTATACGTGGAACATGCACTCATTTGATGAGTCATTCTAGACCAACTGAGACCTATATCTTTGTTGCAATGTCAGGAGTGTAGGGTCTGTGGATCCTGGACCTGCAGGTGCATCAGACTACGAAGATGCCTGCCCAACATCGATGGAAGTAGATGATTTTTCAGTAACCTACACAAACATGATAAATTAGTTTAATTAGTTACAACATTATATCTAAATATTCAAAACCGTGATAAGGAATCATAGTAGACTTACATGTGCAAGTTCTCATCCGGTAGTAGATGGCTGACTGGTACTAGTTGATGGTCATCGGCCACTTGTAGCAGCAGCCTCAACCACATCGTCCGGCAAAAAAAATTATACTTTTTGAAAAATATATGAAAATAAATGTATTGTTCAAACATCCAAAACATATTACTTACCCAGGGCATTATAGTACTACTTGAGGGTTTTATACACTGCCTGTATTAACCAAACAGAATTGTCCCCTCACAATATCCCATTACACTACTCATATCAATTCATTCATGTACAACAATTATAAAATTTGTGAGTCATTATCCAATCACAAAGATTATGTTTATGAACTACTCGTATTAACCAAACCGAATTGTCACTTCACAATATTCCAATACACTACTCATATTAATTCATACGTATACAACAATCTCAAATTTGAGAGTCATTATCCAATCACAAGCATAATAAACGAATTTGGATATGAATAATAAAAATTATAACTTATGGTTTTATGATTACCTTGAAAAATTAAAAAACTTAACGGCAGAAGATGACAACATAAATGATGTCAAAGATGAGTGCGGAGGTTGCTACAGACTTCTCTCGAGCTCCTGAGTTAGTATTTTGATTTGGAGAGAAAGAGTTGAAATCGGAGAAAATCTCAAGGAATTAGAGCTTCGGGATTAGTGAGATCCAAGTCGAGGGAGAGAGAGAAAATGTGAAGCCTGAATTTTTGGAAGAGATTTGATAAAGATGAGGAGATGCCACAATTAGGGAGATAGGGGATCTAGGGTTTTCTGGGTTTTTGGTTTCGGAGTGGAGGAGAGAGAGTGGAGAGAGATAAAGTGAATGGGAGAGAGAGTAGCCTGGTATACTTAACTTTAGTCAAAGTGGGCCCCCTCATGAGGTGGCAGTTTCCAACTACAGCCTAAGTATCGTCGAGGCTGCCTTTGTTCTAAATAGAGGCCGTAGTTCCCGCTGCAGTATCTCTTTAACATAAAAAAACTTAGAAATTTTTTCTAAGTCGCCACCACTTGACTTTCTGTGTCTCAAGTATTTTCGATTTTTCACTCTTACCGCAGTTGGGATGTAAAGAAGAAGCCGTAATTCGGAACTGCACCTTCAAAAGAGCTGTAATCTTACATGAGATTGACTGGCTCACTCAGTGAAATAGTTTGGAAAGTGGCTTAGTTTGGAAAATAGTTTCAAAAAGTGGCTTAGTAAAGGAAAAATTGTCCAAATGGGAACGCATTCCTTTTGTCATTTGGATTGAAAAGAAAATGCTAAATATAAAAAAACCTCACTGAAGTATTAGTCATTAAAAAAAAACCCCACTAAACTTTTTTTGTTTAAAAAAACCGCACTCAACTATGTTTTAACCACAATAAAAAAAATCTCACTCACCCATGCCTTAAAAATATAGTTGAGTGCGGTTTATTAAAACAAAACAATTTTAGTGAAGTTTTTTTTAAAATGACCAATACTTCAGTAAGGTTTTTTAAAATTTAGCCAAAAGAAAAAGAAGAAGTCAAAGAGAAAGAGACAAAGCAGTATATTCTTCTCATTTTGGGTTGAAGGAGAAAGAAATAGAAGAAGGCAGATGAGATAGCAAATAGCAGCCCCGATTCCTTCCCATCAGTGGAATACAAATGAGGTTCCTAACAGCACTTCCACCCACATTGCCCGGGCAATAGGCAAAAGGCCCCTAAGCAGTTAATATCTTCCTCTCAAATTTGTATACCCCTTCCTTACTATTCACAATTATTTTATGGCTAAATTAGAAAGAAAAAAAACTCTCTAACTGTACCTAGGGATGGCAACTGGGCCGGGTCAACCGCCGACCCACCCGCGACCCGGCCCACGAACCCGGCCCGCTTAACACCTTCACGGGTTCGGGTCGAACCCGGTGAACAGTACCGGGTCGACCCGGGTCGCCATTTATGCGAATTGGATTCGCGAAACCCGGCCCACGAACCCGCTCAACCCGCGAATCGGACCCGCCAACCCGCGGGTCGACCCGCGAATTGAATTCGCGGAACCCGTTACGGGCCGACCGTTCGACCCGCGGGTCGAACGGGTCGAAACCCACGGGTCGTGTGGCCGTTGTGAGTGTGCGCAGGCTCTGGCTGGCAGCAACGGCTCTTAGAGCCGTTTGCTGCTGGCCGTTGCTTCTTTTTTTTTTTTTTGTTTTGTTTTTTTTTTGTTTTTACCCACTTCTAACCTTATAAATAGCCCCCAAAAATCTCCAAAAAAATCACACCTTCCTCTCTTACTCTCTCTACTATTATACATCAAAAAAAAAAAAAATTTGAACAATTGTAGTAATCATCAAACAAGTGTACAAGGAGGCGTATACACGATCAAATTTTGGTCGTATCGGAGAAAAAAATTCAACGTCTTCAACTCTCTTCAACCATCGGCTCAAATCTACTTCAACCTCTTCTCAATTCAACTCTTCAATTGCGAAATCGGCAAAGCGCTCCTCCATCTTGTCTATTATTTTCTAATTTTCACGGTTTTTTTATATACGCGTATTCCACGGTGAACGGTATCAAAATATCTCTATCTCTCTACTATTTTTTTTTTTGCGTTGTAGTTAAAATTATTGTTCGTTTTTTGAACTTCTCTATCTCAAGATTCTCAACCCTCTTGTTTTTTAGTTTTTTTTTTGTATAATTCACCGCCACTACTTAGTAGATTTTTTTTTACATACCACATTACTACATTATGTCTAGATCACGCGGTAGCGGTCGTAGCGGACAAGATTCCTCCTCCTCTTCACGTAGGCCACCAATTGTCCCTATTAGTGAGCCCGCCCAAGATTACATTGATCCTACTATGGAACAATGGGGTACACACGACATGGATGTTGTAGGTGGCATTCAAATAGAAGAAGAACAACAACAACAACAACCCGAAACCACACAAACCCGTAGTAGTAGGAAAAGTAGAGGAGAAACTAGCGATTGGCACAAGTTTTATGAGTATATCCCGGACGAAAATATTCCGGGTGTAGGTTTGAAAGTGTGTAAAACATGTAGCAAAACATACAAATTCAAGAGGGGTGACGGGACCGGTACAATTAGTAGACACATACAACATAATCACAAAGAACTCCTTGATCAAATACAAGGCCAACAAAAAATTAACCCTAGGACCGGTCAAGTAGATAGCCACCCTTATGATCCCGAACTTGTTCGTCGGGAAATGGCCCGATTAGTAATTAAGGAAGAGTTACCATTTTCCTATCCCGAGAGTAGGAACTTGGAAAACTTTAATCAAACCGCCTTAAACCCTCATTTTAGGAGAATTCCGAGAAACACTTGCAAATCGGATTGTTTTAAAGTGTATGTTGAAATGAAGGACGCGTTGATTGCAATTTTATGGAGTTTAACTTGTAGGGTTAGTTTAACTTCGGATGTTTGGACGGGTGTCAACAATATTCCAACGATGGGAATAACCTGTCATTGGATCGACAATGATTGGATTCTTAATAAAAGAATCATATCACTTGCGTCGTTGCCGTATCCCCATAGTGGCGACGAAATAGCAAACCGTATTATAGAAATTTGTGATGTTTTTCATATTCGCGATAAAATTATGGCTATTAGTTTTGATAATGCATCTAACAACAATGTAGCAATTACTACTTTAAAATCTGTATTAAACCTTCCATCTGACAAAATTTTTCATGTTAGATGTGCATGTCATATTATAAATTTATGTGTTCAAGACGCATTAAAAATAGCTGATCCATATATACATAAAATTAGAAATTGTGTACATTTCATTGCATTAAAACCAAGCATTCTACAAGAATGGAAAGCTTGGTGTAGAGTTAGGAAAGTTCCTTTTAGAAAATTTCCAAAGGATGTTAGACACCGATGGAATTCTACTTTTGATTTACTTAATGTTGTCACCGAATATAAAGCAGTTGTAAATGATTTTTGTATCGCACAAAATATGCCTAATTTTGAAATGACTCCCGCCGATTGGTTTTTTTCTGAAGCTTTGTTGAAATTTTTAGAACCTTTTAAAACCGCAACTTTAAAGTTTTCTAAAACATATGAATCTACTTCTAGTAGCATTTTTATTGAATTAGTTAGCATGGTACAAATATTTAACGAAATGTTAAATGATGTCTATATTAGTAACATTGTAATACCTGCATTTCAAAAATTTTTGAAGTATTATTTTCCTCCTCCGATGTTGATTTGTGTTGCTACTGTTATGGATCCCCGTATCAAATTAGAAGGTACGAAGAATTTGATACAAATGTTTTTTGGATTTTTAGAGAACAATGTAGAATTAACAATTGATTGCGATCAGTTTTTAGTTCAGTTTGAAACTACCTTAAATAACTTGTATGATTATTATGATAGACGTTTTGCTTCTAGTGGTACAACTTCTGTAGTTAGTTCTTCGTCTGGTAGTTCTAGAGATAAGGGTAAAAGTAGAATTGGTGATAGAACATTTAGTTTACTTGAACAAATTCAATCTAAAAAACCTAGGACTAATCAACCAAATGAATTAAATTGGTATAACCAACAGGATACTGAGCCTACTATTTCTCCACTAGATATTTTACAGTGGTGGAAAGAACATGAACACACTTTTAGTATTCTGTCAATTATGGCTAAAGATTTGCTAACTCCTCCTGTCTCTACAGTTGCTTCTGAGAGTGCATTTTCTACAAGTGGCAGGGTTCTATCTGATTACAGAAATAGGTTGAAGCCGGAGTCGTTGGAGATGCTCGTTTGCACAGAAGACTGGCTGAAGGCTGAAGATAGGACGCAAGGAAAAGCACTATCAAGTTCAACAAGTGGGAGCAACTCGCCCGAAGATCAACAACAAGAACAACAACAATGACAACACTTACAATAGCTTTCTCTTGTTATGTCAAATTAGAAAACTTGTACTCAATTAAAATTGTATATAACAAATATGTTATTGTATAAAACTTATTTGTGAATTGAATTCTTCATTTCGTTATAAATTGTTCAAATTGTATAACTTAAATTCATATGAATAAAATTCCAAATTTTGTTGTCATTTTCACTCTTTCAATCTTATTATTAGTCTTCACTCTTCAACGATTTTTTTTGTTTATTAATATTATTAATTACTTAGTATTATAATTAAACATCATTTGGGGACATTTGAAGAATTGTAGTATTATTACTTATTATTATTATTACTGAATTTAATGAATTGTATTATTATTACTTATAATACTAAGTATTATTACTTAGTGAACTTAGTATTATTACTTAGTATTATAATTACTTATTGATATTTGATAGTTTTACTTACTTGGGGATATTTCCCCAAAATTACTTACTAATATAATTACTTACTTAGTAACATTCAAACATAATTTTTGAAATATCCCTCAATTTGATACTAATACTACGTAACTTAGTAATATAATTTTTTAAGAATTGTAGTATTCATAATTCATCAAACAAAGATATGATTGTTTGTATACAAGTATACAACATTCAAAAAATTATTATTATTATTATTTTAATTTAAACTAAAAAAAAAAAAAAAAAAAATATTATACGGGCCAACCCGCGGGTCGACCCGGCCCAACCGGGGTTGAGCCCTAAAGGGTTCGCGGGTTGGGCGGGCCACCCATTTGAGAATGTAACCCGGCCCGGCCCGGCCCGTATAGGGGACCAACCCGGCCCGGCCCGGTTATGAATTCGTCCCAACCCGTCCGGGTTGGGCCCGGCCCGGCCCGAGTGACCCGTTCGCCATCCCTAACTGTACCCCTTGTGCAAATAATCGTTGTGAACTTTTCTGCACGCAAAAAAAGTCATTGAACTGTGCTTTCAAAAAACTTAGGCCGACGACATCAGCTTTTGTTAGCTTTTTGGACACATGCACCGCAGGTGACATATTTTCGGACATAATTGGCCTTATCTGAACATTATCAAAACATTACTCATCTACTAGGTTGTACTAAAAAACCTCATTCATCTTTTCATAATTGGCCTTGTCTGAACATTATCAAAACATTACTCATCTACTAGGTTGTACTAAAAAACCTCATTTATCTTTTCAAGTTTTTTCACAAAACATCACCCATCTACTCAGGTTGTTTTAAAAAACCTCGTTGAACTAATGTTTTTATTCAGAAACCTCACCCAATTAGGTTATGATTAATTTCACACTCATCATATATAGTATGACTTGCTATCAAAATCCAACAACAAGTCAACAAATTCAACATCCACCACATTGAACACATTCTTACCAAATTATCAAATAAATGCATAATATATAACATTCTCACATCCTTTCATCAACAAATACAATATCCAACAAATTCAACACTTTCACACCTGATATGGGTAAAAATAGAACCAAATCGGGACCATTCAAATTGGCGGCGAATCATAAAGCTCTCATGGGTAAAACAGTAAATTCTACCAGAAACAGGCTCATAAAATGGAGTTGAGCCTCTTTTAAGCCCAACAACCAACAACATATTTTTCCATACTGGGTTGCCGTAATGGCCAACATTTACGAGTTCATAATTATCTGTAACGATCATTTAAACTCATAATTATCTATAAGTGACTGTTTAAAACCTTATCTCTTCACCAAGAGAAAAGTTCTAACTCTATCTAACCAACTACTTTTATCTCTTCATGAAGAAGAGAATAACCAACTCAGTCCTAACTCTATCTCAACAATTAATCCTATCTCTTTAGGAAGAATAAAATAACCAACTCTATCAAAACACCGAGAAGTAGAGATAAATTAATATATTGAAACTGACTCACTAAGCGACTATAAGTGCCCCATGACCTTGAAAGAAATTAGGTAATCAGTATTTTGCCACTAAAAACTCTCATATATTTCTGGAGTTCTAACTTGAGCGGTGGAGGATCATTCGCCAGGGCCAACCCCGGTGTTTCAGACTTTTAAAAGTTAATCAGAGCGATCACAACTGTTCAGGTTAGAACCAAAAATTTAAACGAGTTAGGTTTGGGAATCAAGATCAATTTGCAATAGTCAACATCAGCGAAAACTAAAAGGTCAGATATTTATTGTTTCCAAAAAGAATTCAGATCATCTGTGTGCACACATAAAATAGCAGCAACAACACCAAAATTAACATAAAAAATATGGCACAAACAGGAAAAAAATATATCATGTGCCAAACTAGTTTCTGATACAAAAATCTGTTGGAAATACACAACTCCCTCTATATCAGTTTCAAAATCAGAACCCCCTATATCAGTAACCTACACTAGTGTTATGATGAGTTTCAAAAGTCCAAAACAGACCATATACAAACCAGTGCACTTCGGTGGGCATAAAAGAATGTCCCCTCTATACAAACCACTTTAACATCTTCAATAGCACCAAAATAGCACATGCCAGTATAACCTGAAAAGTACGATGAATAAGTAAATGTAGTTGATTATCAAATATTTCATAGAAGAAAAAAACATAATACTAAAATAGGAAACTACCCGTGATACCATGAAAATTGTATGTTATTTCTCATTGATTCACTTGACTAAATATAATGTCAATTGTAAATAAAAGATATATAAGCACAGGTTCTACGCAAAATATAACAACTAATATAACTACAACAATATATCTATTAAATCAATACAAAACCAATTAATGTAGTTTATAATATTTAAGAAGATCATATCTAATCCACCAAATAATAGAAAAATCTTCATACCTAGTTATCCACAATAAAGAATTTGCTCCAAGAAACTCTTGACTTCAGGTGTACCTTAGAGTCGAATCATGTAATCCCTATAAAAAAACCTATCATCTTTCACCTTTTAGAATTTTAAAAACCCTTCCAAAGTTGTCATCCCTAGTCCTTGCTATACAACCTTGTACTCAGTACCTGGTCCTTCTTTAAAAATGATGATGATTGTGATGATGATAATCAATAATATCATCTAAACACATACAAGATTTTATCTTTTTTTATTAATTAACTAAAAATTTTCATAATCACCAAACCCAAATCATTCCCATCAAATTTCCAATTTAATCTACAGTCTAACATGCCAACAGAATCTAAACCCATTTCGGCTAACCACAATTAGATCACCAAAGTCACTCCCCACAAACGAAAATGAGCCCACAAAAGATAATACCCCTTTTACAAAATTTCAAATTTAAATATGAGTTAAATCCTGATGTAGGTGAAAATTACAATTGTTCGGGGGTCGTACAATCTCAGCACGCATCTCAAAGCTTCCAAGGATAGTACAATACTTTCATATTGGCGACAGGCCTGCTAGAAGAACATGGGCCTCCTCCTGGCCCATCAGCTTACCCAGATTAGCAATTAGGGCTCACTTACAGCCTAACAGAGGGGGATTTCCAGCTAGTCACAGCTGTTAATCTAATCCTCCAAAATTAGGGATTGAACAACTGATTTCTGAATCACATATTCTTTCCTATTTGGCTCCCTTCAAGGTCTATAAATAATTCTCCCTCTCCACCATTAAGAGGTAATCACCATTTCAGTAATTAAACTCAGCTTTGAATTCTGGTTACCGACTTGATCATCGGAGGGCCTATAGCCGGGAATACTCTTGGTGTCTCAGGCTTTTTGCAGGTGTCTAGCAGCGGTCAACCACCACCATATCCACTAAATCCAACCATACACTAGCCTCATATCAGGTCAGATCAACGGATGAGGCATGTACTTCGCTCTCATCCCAAGAACTCATCACCTGTTGCTCCCACACCCGAAAAAACAACATCATCAAATTGGCGTTGTCAGTGGGAAAACAAATCGATCCATCCTCTTATTCTGATCCTACACAGTAGCCATCTTCTCCCTTGGCATCCAAGGCCAAAAAGACTACTACAGCGGGGCGTTATGCTGACCCCCCTCTTCTACCTTCTCTTCATATTTCTCGCGGCCAACCAGTCACTTAGGTGCAGCAGCAGCAGCAGCGGGTCGAACGCCCGCATGGTTCGGCTCCGCGAACCTTCCGATTGGTGGCCTAAAAAGCCGAGCCTCTAGTGGTTTCGGATCTTCGGAACCTAATTGGAAATTGGCAAGAAGAGAGGGACCTTCGCCACCACCTCAACTGCTCTAGAAACAAAGGACCCTCTGAGCATCCTCCGAGCCACAGCCGTCATTCCTCCACAGCCAGAATAAGGATCACAGTCGCACATCGAGGGATTTCCGACCCCTAAATGGTCACAGAGAAGGAGGCCACATGACAAGGGCCGAGTTCCAAGAGTTTCAAAAGGACCTCCACCAGGCTGTCTGAGGCAAAGCGCAGAGCGAACATCATACTAACGACCACCACTCTGGAAGGATCGGGAACGAAGATTCCTACGGGTCGACCCGACCCAAGGGACGAGAAGGTGACATCCTTAAATGTATGTAGAAAATGGAAGATCGCCATGTTCGGATTGGTGAAGACGGGAGGTAGTCTAACATAGGTTATCAGTCGGTCCAGCCATCCTTCTCATCCTACATCCTCGTGGCCTCCGTTCCGAGGAGCTTCAAGCCTCTTGCATTGGATACCTACAACGAGAGTCGGACCCAGATGATCACATTGAGGTGTTCAAAACCTTCATGATGATTCACCACGCCTCATAGGACTTCCTAGTCCCTTACTTCGACAAGTTTACCCCTCTCAATAGGACGAGCTTGAACAATGTCACCCCCCTCTAGTCCCTTACTTCGACAAGTTTACCCCTCTCAATGCTAGTATCTCGCCGGTCTTTATGAAAATTGAAGGAGACGGACTACTCCGCCCTCCTCCTATGATGAACCTAACAAACAAAAGAAGTGACAAGAGCTGATGGTGCAAGTTTCACAAGGACCACGGACATGACCCAGATGAGTGTCAAGCTCTCAAAAACGGAATTGAAGCTCTCATCCGTTGTGGGCACCTTTCTGAGTACACCCTGGATAACAATGTCGAACCTCCACCGGATCGTGCAGGATGAAATTTAACGAGGGTGTTGAACGCCCTCCTCTGGACTGTTGAGATTTATAATAAGATCAATCCCTAATATGGTCAAGGCATGTAATAAGATCTAGGCAGCAAGGCAAGCACTTAGTTTGACTCTTCAAAAAAGACATTGTTTCTTTCATAAACTCTGGTACTACCCTATGGATGCAAATAATGACTTTGGTGCTCAGCTTTTCTTCCGAGCTACAACAACAACTCATTAATTTTCAAATAGCGGGTTTGGAGTCCAACTCGTGAATCAAGCTACTCCCACTTCGGAGTTCGGCTTGTCACTCGAGCTGCTCCAGCAACTCGCTAACCATCAAACAACAGGTTCGGAGTCTAACTCGTGACCTAAGATACTCCCACTTTGGAGTTTTACTTGTCACTTTAGTTTCTCCTGCAACACGCTAACTATCGAATAACGGGTTTGGAGTCTAACTCGTGACTCAAGTTTGTCTCACCTTGGAGTTCGGCTTGTCACTCGAGTTGCTCCTGTAACTCGCTAACTATCAAACAGTGGTTTTGGTGTCCAACTGGTGACTCAAGCTGCTCCCACCTCAGAGTTCAGTTTGACACTCGAGCTGCTCCCGCAACTCGCTAACCCTTAAATAGCAGGTTCGGAGTCTAACTCGTGACTCAAACTGCTTCCACCTTGGAGTTTGACTTCTCACTCGATCTGCTCCTGCAACTCACTAACTGTAATGCCCCGGATCCCCGTTATCGGACATCCGTGACGTAACCAGAATTTTTGCCTTCAAATGCATCTTAATACAGTAATAATAGGGAAATTTAAAAACTTTTTATTGCCAAATAAAGTCATTACATCATTGATTACAACCAATATCTTATTCTTGAACAAGAATACAAATTACATTAATTCATTACATCTTATTACAAATGTACATCAACTCCTCTTGTAAAGTTAACAACTGTCTCTCGGAATGGCAATCGACGGCTCACTGCCGGAGCTCCACTGAACGGTCAATCTGCTTCCCTGGGACTTGCTCCTCGGCTTGAGTCTTCTGCGGCGTAACTCTGAAATCTCTGCACCTACATGAAAGGTAGAACCAGTACCTAAAAGGTGGGGAATGTCAGTACTTCGACTGATGCAATACTGATAACAACAGCGATCCTCCGAACTGACAACCACAACCATCTTGAATGAAAAGAGAAACGTGCCTCCTAAATTATGTAGTGCTCGTGTATACCATGATCTAACAACTAAATGCACCAATCACAAGCCTAGTCTAAAGCAAGCAAGACTTGGGAATCTGGATCCGCGTGCATCCTATACTACATGCATTCCAGACCCAAGCATGGCCTAATCTAATGCGCAAAATAAGAATGCACACGATGTACCTACTCTAATACAATTCATTTGGGAACGTATGCATCCCATACTATATACTTTCCCAAAATCAACTTCGATGAAAACCTATGCATCCCATACTACATACTTTCCAAAGAGTTTGCCTCTCCTGATTGTAGGGTTCAATCCCTCGCCTTGCATCCTACCCTTGTACTCATCCTGTTCCCAATAGATTGTCCGTGCCCAAGGAGGTTGCAGTTGGTCGGTCTAGTTACACCACTATAGTGCCTAAGTGGTGGTCGTGTTTGCCACTCAGTACCCGCATACAGACCTCTTCAGAAAGCCGAGTTGAATTCGGTCACAAGATCGTGTAATTCGTGTGTCCACCCCTAACCCGGCTGTGGACTGATGCATGCGCGTTCACCCTTAACCCGACTGTGAACTGATATATATATATAAACAAAAACCCACGTGCATAGGAACGTGATGGCCTCGAGGGTCAAGTCCCCCTGGCCTCCCGTTCCTTACTCCGGCAAAACTTTGGGAAGTAACAGATCAAGATACGAGCCGAGGACTCACTCATGAGTGCCGAAAATGTATCCCTACGACAGGATGGTACAACACCGACTATGATCTGCTAGTACTAATGCAATTACCAAACCCCTAATACATCACTCTAATTCCAGCCTCATTCTAATCACTTTGGGTATAAGATAAGATTGCTTCCGAAAACTTTCCTATCAACCTCTGGCCCTGGCGATACCAGTCTGTTTCACCACTTTCCCAGGCTTGGATTTGTCCAGCACCATGGCCTACATTCACCCCTAACCCGGCTGTGAATGTATGTGTTCACCCCTAACCCGGCTGTGAATGTATGTGTTCACCCCTAACCCGGCTGTGAACTGGTGTGTTTAGCCCCAATGAGCTTAATTTGACGGCATGGCTTGGACGTCCTACGCTTTGGTGGAAGTTCATAACTTAAGGTCGACAGATGTAGGGTATCCCTTACCCTAGTGACTAACTCGAGTCACGCATCCCACTATGGGAGTTAAAAAAACCAACGCAGATACCAAATGTCCCCAGACAAGAGTTATCAACTCCAATAGTACATAGGGGAAAAGTCATCATAATACCTAGTCAAAACCCAAGACTAAGCAACCTACGGGTTTCTGCCCGAAACTTAAAAAGGTCATAACTCCCTCGATGCAACTCCGATTGGGGTGTACAAGCCCAACCCGAAAAGGTAAGAACCTAGGCTACAAATTCCTAGTAGATCATAACCTCAAATTCTACCATCTAAGTCCTCAAAATGGTCTCTCAAGGCTCAGCCTATGTATTTTCTGTACACGGGCTGCACCTTGTCCGTAGCATAAAACACTGCTCAAACATCAGAATGCTACAAACCCAAGTTCTATGAAAAGGTGTGAATGTCCTCAACAATTATCTAGTTGGTTATAAGTCCAAACTATGCCAATAGATCATCCTAACACACACATTACTCACACATGTACCAAGTCACACACTAAGACTTTCTCAATTAGAGCACTCAGCTCAATTCCTGGTCTCTGTCCAGTATTGCAAAAATCATAATAAATCAACCACTTATTGGAAACACCTCATAGGACTTGTTGGAAAGGTCTTGATGTCTACTACAAACCTCTAAGGAAATAGTTCCTCAAATTTTGCTCTTAAGGAGCCTCAAATGTACCATCTCTACAGGGTGTCAAATTTGGCTGAAATCAGCATAGTACATGCTAATAAAATCATTACAAATTTTATACTCATCCAATTGACACAAAATTTACAGTGAAGAAACTAGATATCATAATGAACAACATGGAAAGGTTTCATGTCCAAACTCCAAGTCTATACTGAGTTCTTCATATTTCAATTAAGCACAAAAATCATCATGCTTTTCAGTTACAGCTCTAGCTACTGCTTAAAGATCAATTTTTAACATGCTTATAATTTCATCCAAATATTTCCCTGATTATTCTGTATACTCTATATACAAGTGGGAAAACAATATAAAAATTTCAGATTAATATCTTACTCCAATTAATTATGAAAAATCCAACAATTTCAGGCATCCTGTTAACCAACTGCTGCTGCTACCTTACGACACAGTTCCACAAATGGGTTTTATTAAAACATCAAAACATATCATAAAAATCCAAAATAATTCATGAACCATCTAGACACATATAGGAACAATCTGTAAAAATTTCATGATCTAATTCCATGTGGTTTGCTCTCGGGAAAATCTAGAAAATAGCATACAGATCAAGATTCTAGTTCTAGTTTCTGATTTCATCTTCCAATCTTCTAAATATTCCTCCTAACACTTACTACCATACATGCATGCAAGAAATCAATCATGACACAAAAAGAAAGGTTTAGAGAAACTCCCCACCCTGAGTTGATGCAGAGTAGTTGATGTCTTTAAGCTTTCCTTCCTTGAGAATCCCTCTAAGAGCTCCTTCTTCAATCTTTCTTCTTTCTCTTCTTTTTCCTTGGTTTGAGTTCTAAAATTTTAGAACAAAGGAGATGAAATGAGGGGTTTTTGATGGAGAAGTGAGTGAGAAAAGAGGGGGGAAGGTGAGGCCGGTTTCTAGGGTGTAGGGGGTGTAGGTTTAGGGTGGTTTTGTGAGAAACCATGGTCTCTAGCCAATGGTTTTGGGGTACAATGGGTTGGCTGCCCTATTTAGTTCTTAAATGGGTTCTTAGATGCGAGATGAGAGATTTATCGAGTGTACACAAGATATACCCATCGTAGTATCATACAATAATATATTTGCATATGTATTGTACCAAAAACTAGTGTATGTGCCACTATCGGTTCTCGTGCATCATCTAAAATGCAACCACCCTCATAAACCGTCCCGCAAATATGGACTCACTCCAACATTCATATACTCAATCATATGCATGCATACAGACAATATATATATATATATATATATATATATATATATATATATATATATATATATATATATATATATATATATATATATATATATATATATATACATATAGAAGTGTCATACAATCTAGAGTATTACACTTCTATATGATTGAGTATATGAATCAAGTTGCTCCCACCTTGGAGTTTAGCTTCTCACTTGAGCTGCTCCCGCAACACGCTTACCCTCAAACAGTAGGTTCGGAGTCCAACTCGTGACCCAAGCAGCTCCCACCTTGGAGTTTGGCATGTCACTCGAGCTGCTCCCACAACTCACTAACCCTCAAATAGCAAGTTCGGAGTCTAACTCATGACTTAAGTTGGTCCGACCTTGGAGTTTAGCTTGCCACTTGAGATATTCCCGCAACTGCTAACCCTCAAGCAGCAGGTTCAATGTCCAACTCGTGACTCAAATTACTCCCACTTCAAAATTTGACTTGTCACTCGAGCTTCTCTTACAAATTCACTACGCTCGCCCCTCGGCATTGTGCTTCGATGCTGAGACCTTCACAGACTTCTCCGGAAATAAGGCCCATGCCTCGGGCCAAGCTCCTCAAAATGGTACTCCGACTACGAGTTCATCGTGAATTTTCTCCACAAAATGGTCTGCCTAGCGCTCCTCGGCATGGCATTCTGAACCCATGCCACTCTCGGAATTTCTCTGCAACAAGGCCCTTGCCTCGTGCCCCGCCCCTCGGCGAAGCACTCTGACCCCGATCCACCAGCAGATTTCTCCGTTACAAGGCTCGCGCCTCACACCTCCAACCTCGACATGGTAGTCTGAGATACTCACAAAAGACTCCTCAAATTTTGCAAAAAGCCTACATCGAATTTAGCCCTTTGGCATGGTATCCAGCGTTGAGATTCTGCACCAAAATCCAAGAAACCTGGCTTGGAATTAGCCCATCGGCCTGGCATCTGATGCCGAGACCTTTCACCAAAATCCTTGAAGGATCTCTCCTCGGACCTAGTCACTCGTCGTGGCATCCGACATCGAGATCCTGCACAAAAATCTAAGAAGCCCCCCTCGAATTTGGCCCCTCGGCCTGGCATCCGACGCTGAGACCTTTCACTAAAATCCTTGAAGGATCTCTCATCGGATCTAGTCACCCGGCATGGTATCCGACACCGATATCCTATGCCAAAATGCAAGAAGCCCTCGTCGAATTTAGCCCATCGGTCTGGCATTCGATGTCGAGACCTTTCACCAAAACTCTTGAAAGAACTCTCCTTGGACCTAATCACTCAGCATGGCATCCGACGCCGAGATCCTGCTCCAAAATCCAAGGAGCCCACCTTGGATCTAGCCACTTGGTGTGGCATCCGACACCGAGACCATGCACCAAAATCATTGAAGGATCTCTCCTTGGACCTAGTCCCACGGCATGGCATCCGACGCCGAGACCCTGCACCAAAATCCAAGGAGCCCACCTTGGATCTAGCCACTTGGTGTGGCATCTGACGTCGAGACCGTGCACCAAAATCGTTGAAAGATCTCTCCTTGGACCTAGTTCCACGGCATGGCATCCGACGCCGAGATCCTGCACCAAAATCCAAGTAGCCCACCTCGGATTTAGCCCCTAGGTGTGGCATCTGAAGCCTAGATCGTGCACCAAAATTCTTGAAGGATCTCTCATTGGGCTTGTCGATTGAGTCCCGTACAAAAGTGGCACAACAACTACCTAGGTTCGGCCAAACTGGACCCCACTTAGTTCGGCCTCAGCCTATTGTTCAAGCCCCTCCAAAAGTCAAAAAAGGGGGGAGGGGGCCTCGGGATGGAGGTTTAGGCCATCATGCAAACCTCGGTTTCCTCTACTGTCTTGGCCTCCGGACCTTTTACCGCCTCGGAATCCCCTGCAGCCTCGAACTCTACTTCTCAGAGTCTCAGGTGTCATCTGAACTTCACCCACTTTGCCCCTCGAAATGGTTTCTAACTCCGCACATAGGAAATGCAACTCAAATTCCTTGGACCTCACTTGGATTATATCTTGTCCTCTGAGGCTCTCATCAAACCAATCAAGTGGCACATTGGAGAAGTCTTTTGGATGCCAAGGAAAGGTCTTGGGTCCCCCAACATTTAAATATTTAATTTTCTCTAAGCCGATCTGAGCCACACCTGACAGTTCTGACCCTCGCCGCCTTCGGCTCCAGCACTCGGCATGGTATCCGAGGTCGAGACAGCTGCACATGAAGCGCAACTCAGATTCCTTAGGGCATTGCTCAGTTTATATACTGTCGTCCGGGACTCTCATCAAATAGGTTAAGTGACCTAGTGGCAAAGTCATTTGGATGCTAAGGTGGAGGTCATGGGTTCATATCTGAGCCCCAACTTTTTAAAAGTTTAATTTTTTCAAAGTCGTCTGATCACATCGAAAAGCATGTTGATTCAATCCGATCAAATTTGTAAGACCCCGCAAATTTGAGTTATTACAATTTTGCACCACATGTGCTATGCACATGTATTTTGTACCGTTACGTGTAATATCCGTAACATTATAAAATTTTCTACGTGTTTTAATTATTTATTTTATAACTTGTTCAAATTTATTTTTGTAAATTGAATTCATTTTCTTCTATTTTGAGTCAACTCAAATATATTTTGTTACCGCAAAAATATTAAATTTTAAATATTTTTCTTACGTGCTTTACACGTGTTTTTAAATGCACGTGTTTCTTATATTGTTGTATATATAAAATTAATGAAATGTGCTTAAATTTTTTTATTATGATTAATTTAAACTAGCTCTATTTTAATTCATATTAACTTAGGTAGAATATATGATTACATTAAGTAATAATTAAAAATATTGTAGTGTATATTTTCATGTGCATAAAAACCGATTCGAAAACAATGCATGCTCACCTTGATTAGCCGGCCATGCCATGAAGAGAACATTTTTTTTGACTTCGTCAAAAAGGGAGTAATTGGTGGTTACATTTGCATCATGGGTAGTTAATTTTTTTGTAAATAACCCCCCCCCCCCCCCCCCCCTCCCCCAAATTCTCTTCTCTCATTCAAAAAAAAAGAACAGAAAGAAGAGAAAGACAAGAGAATCCCAGTCATTTAATTTCAGGAGAGAGTGTTGCATTTTTGAGTGCTTTTGGAAGTGGAGGAGGCGTGAAAGCTCTTGCTAGAAATCATCAATTGCAAGGAATTCAACGATTGGGTGGGCGTTCCTTAATTTTCTAATTTGTTCTTGCTAGAATTGCATGCTAGATAATTTATATAAATTGAATATTCATGCTTAGATTATGTGTTGACTGTTGTTAGATTATGTGTTGTTAGTTAATTGTGTGAAAGTAGGATATGATTAACATAGAAACGTTTTATGGTTATTATCCTGAGTTTTAGTCTCAGCTCGAAAAATCAATTCTTTTTATCCAAAAGGAATCTGAATCTAAAACTTTTATACGAGTACCCCGTATATGTCAAGAACATATCCTAAACATTTCATAATATTTGAATATCATTTGCTATTTTAATAAAATCTGAACTTAGGACTGGTTGACAGTTTAGCTAGTTGCTAAAAATTTATATTCCTTTTGTTATCATTTCAGCATCTTATATGCAGTTTCTTGAGGAAAATCAAAACTAAGTGTAACCCCCATTCCCGTAAATACGTATTTCCTGAATTTTTTCTGTATTTTGATTATTTATAAACTTATTTTGTGCTAAATTAGTTTCGGATCTTTTACTAAGTGTTTTATAATCAACAGTTATATTTACTTTGAATAACGATGTATTTTCTATTTATAATTGATTGACTATTTATATGCTTTATTATTACTGTTTGGATTTTAATTAATTTGTTAATCTCAAATCCTACTTTGATACATATTATCATTATTATTATTATTACTATTAATATTATTATCAGCATTATTATTATCACTATTATTATTATTATTGTTACTATTATTTTATTGTTATTATTATTTTTATTATTGAGATGTGTTATTATTAGTGTTATTAGTATTATTTTTGTTAAAGACCACTAGTTTTGATCTATATTACATTATTTAATTATTTAAATTGAAGTCCATCATCTAAAGCCCAATTTTATATCTTGATTTCAGTATTTATTAATATCTAACCTGAGCCCAAAGTTTAGCCCAATCCTATAACTATTTTATTAAATTGTTTTGAGCCCATAAACCAAGCCCAAATCTAAACCCAGTACCCATATGTATTTGTACAGGATCAATCCTATATGCACACCCGTATACAAATCTCTTCACGTTCCCCTACTCTGTTCCCCTAATCTTCACATTCCCGTAACTACAACCCCCCACTATCTCAACTACCCACTATTATATTATATTATTATTTTAAACAACCCCTCCCGTTCTCTCTCTCTCCCACTCTCTTTCTCTTTCCCCCTGTTTTGAAATGAAACAGAGAGCTCTCACATCCCACTTCATCTTCCTACTCCCTGCATTTCTGTCGATCTCGACCACCATCGTCGTCTTCGGCTCCTCCCCCGCAACCAGCATCGTCGTCTCCGTCTTCCTCCTCTTCGCAGTGAGGCATCAAAACCCAACGACGCTCGAACCACTTTCGAGCTCGTCACCATTGCTGCCTGCCGCTCCACCTCGTGCTCACTGCCAGTCACCTCGCCACTGCTGCCTCGCCTGCGATCACCTCCAACCATCGCAAACCTCCTCCTCATCGAGCCGCCATTATCACCGAAGCTCCACCTTCAACCTTTGACTGCCTCCCTCTCCTCCGCCATTACCGTAGTCCCCTTTAGCTTTGTTTGTGATAAGTGTGTTCTTTTTAAGTAAGAGAAATTGATGTATTATATCCTAGCGTCAGTTGTATGCAACTGACGTGCCCACAGCTTCTATGCAGGATAAAGTGATTGACAAAGATTGAATGCTGCTTAAAGAATTGTTCAAGTTATTGTTTAATTTATGTAACATGTTGTAATTTATATTTCTGCTGCATTGATGTAAACTCTGTTATAATAAAAGTTTTTAATTCCTTATAAAATTGCACAAAGTGAAGTGTAAAGATCCTATGGAACTTTGAATTCAGTCTTATTTAGAATTCGGGGTGTTACACAGAGCTCGCTCTCGCCGCTGCCATCTCTTCCCGACCGCAGCATCGTCGTCGCCGCCTATCGTCGTCCTTATCGCTGGCTCACACCCTCGCCACACTCTCCCGCGCTCTCTCTCTCTCTCTCTGTCGAAGTGGGGAAGAGAACAGTGGGTGGTTTCGGTGTTTGGTGTTTTTGTAATGCCCTTGCCCCCAGCTCAGACAATTTATACAATTTATAAGACAAATTAGATACTATGTAGTACAACTGCCCACCACAGGCAGCTTTTCAAAAGGTGGTTAACCGATTAGGTGACTCTTGATCATAGGCTATATTATTTATATATTATTTTATTCTAGTCAATATCCGATATGGGACAATTTCCCTTACTCTCTCTCTCCTTTCCGAAGCCATACACAAGGGGTGGGCCCCCCCAGAATAATTTCCCATGTCATCAACCTGATGACCAAGTCTAGCTTTACATGCTGCACTTCAACATCAAAGCATGCAAATGTTTTTATTCAACGGTTCCCCCCCCCCCTCCATTAACCATTCCATTTCATTTTTCCATCATTTACCAAATCAGCCAACACTTTATCACTTATATCAATATATATATATATATATATATATATATATATATATATATATATATATATATATACACACACACACACACACTATATTTTTGAAACTCCAGGGTGTTACAGTTTAGGTGTAGGAAATCCGATCCGGTGTTTTGCTGTTTTGTGGAGTTTGTGTACTGTGTTGCTGTTTCTATGTGTGCTTTTGCTACTGTGGATTTGTTGCACGTGTGTTGCACGTATCATGATGTGCGTGTGAGTGCGCGTGTCGTCGTCGGAATTCTTATCCTGTTATTCTTTTAATATTCAGAATCATCTCTTAACAGGCAAGCGTCTCTTGATCTCATTTTATTGTTTCTAGTTCAAGAAAACACTCTTTGAAATCTGACAAGTAGTAATCAGATTGATTATCATATCTAATTGAGCTCCATTGTTTATTTATTGTACCATGTTATTGATTCATAGTCTTCTCATTGTGCTATTATTGTTGACTTCATTCCCAAGCCATAAATTTATTGTACTATTGAACATTCACATATACTGCCTTGTCATTTGCTTGACTTTGTAATGAGGTTTCGACCCGCTTCCTGACAAAGAAACTTAAAATCTTGCACATGAAATTGTAGTACACTTATTCCATATATCGTCATGTTTTGCATATAAACTGTGTTTTCCATATTTAATAAATTGTACCATGTGTATTTTATGTATTGTATAGTCTTGATATCATCTTGAAATTGTACGAGTGCTACCGGACTCATCGATTGTACCTGTTGCATGAGTATTGATACCATCGTCCACATTGACACATGCATGTTCATAAATGATTGTTAATAAAATGATAACAAGCCGGGGTAATAAGGGTTGACTTAGTAGTAGATAATCTCAGAAAATGTACTCGGTAAGGCCTTATCGTTATATTGTATTGTCATGGAAGGAGGAGTATCGATTGTGAATTATTGATTGTCAATTGTTGATTGTAAATTATTGTTATCGATGCCGAGTGCACGCTATGTAGATCCCACCACGAAGTCTAAAACGAACATTATTTTGTATACACCGAACCTGTGGTCTGGGACGCACTAGTACGTGCATTAGTTAGGATTGATAAAAGACTTGTAGACATAAATGAACACTGAATATTGACACTAATACTGAATACTGGCTATTAAACATTGATTCCTGATTTCTGAATTATTGATTATCAACTTTTGATTTTGTTACCGTTTATTATTTATTGACTCCGATATCGTTCCAATTTCTATTTTTGTTATATAGTCCTTTATTTCCTATTTTACTGCTTCCTACTACTTGTTGCCCAAAACTTGCTTTAACGAGTTCTCTTCCTCTTTCTTTTAAGTTATGTTATACAGGTATAGTAATGGGTAACTAAAAGGAACTCGTCGAACTGTTATTGCATTGCATATTCTCGAGCTATTTGGTAAGTTCTTGTATCCCAGATTTGGTTATTGGATTTTATTATGTGATTATATATTTCTGCGTGGTTATGATTATTTCGTTTCATGTTGTTGAGTTAAGACCGGTACAACTTATGGATGATGTTAATATCATTCGCTGGGCCTTCGTCACGGACTCGTATTCCCGTTTTTTGGGAAGCGGGGCGTGACACTAAGAATTTTAAGTAGACCCACTAACCTTTCTTTAAAGTCTAAGAAATCAAATTTCCATGAATTTAGGTAATTTTTATTAGTAGGAAGAGCTGCAGTTTTTCAGATTCTAAACCTATTGATTTGCAAATGGATTTTGACGAATTAATTGTGGATATATTTAGATGACCTTAACTAAAAAGTTGTAGTAGACTCATTTATGTTTTCTATGAAACTAAGAAATTTATTTTTGAAGTACTAAAGGAATTTATATGATTTTTACAAAACCATTGAGTTGTTGTCCCAAGATGTTGAATATTCAAATAGTGAATTCTATATATGTTGTTTCCTCGAAAGAAAGTTAGAAAATTAGGGGGCTTGTTGGGCTGGTTATTGGGTGTGATTTAGAACCATAGAGGTTGCACGTTCAAATCTTGGTAAGCTCGGGTTTTATTTTATTCGCAGATTTTGAGTATTTTATAATATAAATTGATATTTAGGGAAAATATTTTGATGGTTAATTGTACAAATATTTTTTAGATTAATTTTCCCCACTTAGATAAAGGATTTGAATAGATATGATTTTAAAGGATATTAGTGTAACGCCCCGAATCCCAAATACACTGAATTCGAGATGTTCTACAGGATCTTTTTGCTTCCTTTAGTACAATTTTACAAGGAAATTTGAAATTTTCACTTTACATCAGAGTTTACATCAATATTACACTTTACATTGCACAGTAGAAGTAAACTTTACAACAATGAAACAAATGTACAACAACATTGAATAATCTTTAAGCATTTGTTCTTCTATAATCCGTATCAAGCCATTTACCTGCATATAAGACTGTGGGTACGTCAGTTTATTCAACCGACGATCATTATACACGACCATCCTCTCTATGCCGAAAATAGTATAACTTATTTTCCATATTTAACAAACACAAACTTGTCACATATCAAACTAAAGGGACTACCCTATTGATGTCATGTTGTGATTGTGCACTTAGTCCTTAATGCATTTATTTATATTACATGACACTAATGCGCACTTGTTCGGATTCTATGCATCCCATACTACATAGGTCCGAGGGCAAGCCCTTAATCGTTCTTCATCTTTGTAGGGTTCAATCCTTTGCCATGACTTAATCTACTACTGTAACTACGGTAGTGTCTTAGATGTCCTATGATCTACGAGCCCATGTCCAGGCAGCCTGGAGGGGAATCCCACGCACTGACACGACCCATCGAGCAGGCAACCTATGGACAATTCAGCCTCCGCCATGGAACAATGGCACCACCCATAGCCACTCGAACATCCCACAAGCGTCGCCACCGGGACGATAATTCTGGAGTAGTGCCCACGCCATATCTTGATGCATCAAGTAGGCAGCCTGTGGATCACTCTCACACCGCTAATCCGATGGCTCCCATACTCGTGTTTTTCTCCTACTTTCATCACGTCTCCACTATGTACTAATCCTTAGTTCTTATCAAAATCATGAACAAAAATCAAAGCTCTAGAGTTAGCCTCTCCACTAAACCGGACTTATTCATTCATTCAAACAGGACCAACCTTGGTCTTTCATTTCAATTTTCATTTCATTTATTTCCAAATGCCGTGGGAGACTTAGCTACTCTTTTTGTTTCAATTTTTAATTCATAATTTTCAAAATGAGCATTTCCAATTCATAAATTTCCATGTTGAGTTATCATACTCAAATGTATATTCTCTTTTCAAATCATGATTTCAAATTTGTTCAAATAGTCCATAACTATACATGAATCTCATATGCTTTATCAATTATCACTTCATATCAAAATTTCACATCACTAACAAATATTCACAATTCATATTTTCCACATTATTCTCAAATGAGAATAAATTGCATTATGTCACAAAATAAAATTCTTTTTGCCAGATCATCTTCTAATCCTTCGTTTCAATTTATTCTTGTAAGTTATAATTTTTCACAAGGTATATATCTAGAACCATAGTTCTATTTATGCCTTTTATTCTCAAATCATAGTGTATTTCATGCAAATAATCCCCAAATCATTTTTATAAAGTCCCTTATATTTTTAGGAGAATAACCATATTTTTTTCACAATTTTTGGACAAAACCCAAAAAAAAAACAATTTTTCATTCTTGCCGAGAGCAAGAATCGAACCCAGCTCCCCTGAGTCACAGCCGAGAACACAAGCCAACAGACCGGTTTGTGCCAGCGATGTAAAACCCGCTGTTAACTTGTTTTTTTAAAAAAAACAAACAAAATAATGTTTCCCATGGGATTCGAACCAGTCACCACAGAGAAGCCAACCATGCTCTCTGACCACTTGAGCTACGTGCTCAGGTTGTCACATTATAATTTCATATTCATTTAACCCATGCTCTCTGTTATTTAGAACATTTCGATGTTCAACTAGTCCTAATTTCATTTGGTCTTCATAAAAATTACTGTACAACTCCAGATTAATACTACTTCACATAATTTACATACCAGTATGAGCAAAATAATTTTTGTAATAATTAAAACGTATTTTCATACACTAATTCAAATTATACATTATAACACTACATTTCTTCTCTTTTTCGACATTTCTTCGCATTTTAGCATTCTAATCTTTTTATCAATAAATTTCACATTAATTCTCTGACTTTAATCATTAATCTAACATACAACTCATATTTAAATATATTCATGCCCATATCAACACAAAGGATCTATTTAACACATGAAAAGGGTATAATCAAGCTACTAACTTGGTGTGTAATTCTTGATGGTAAAAGAATGTATTTTCTATCAATCAATCCATGATTCTAATCAATTCACATACAACTCAAATAATAGAACCACATATAAATTTGTATGTCCACATTTCAATCATTCAAGAAGTCATTTTTCCCAATTAAAGTGTGCTCTTCTTAATCATTTTCATGCTTCAATTTTTCTAATTAAACTAGCATGCAATCCTACTTTAGAAATAGGGAAAATTTTACCCACCTTGTATGGAGAGAAAAACACAATTAGCAACAAAAGTCCTTTGCAAACGAGTGCACCTCCTCCTAGACGCGCGCACACAAGCTCCAAAAGCACCAACACCGAAAGCTCCCTCCTTGAATAGCCGGCCCTCTCCTTCTTCTTGGTGTTGCAAGAACAAGCCCACACACATTCAATCTTTTAACTCACAAACTACTACTAGATAATGCTATTTGACTATAGGTTTGGAAGAGAATATTAAGCACAAAATAACTAGCCATGGGGGGGGGGGTATTTATACTAAAAATCAAATAGAATGGAGGGCTAGGATTAATTGGTTGGTTGTAGGATGGAGGGCTAGGATGAAAGTAGAAGTTGCAATAACTACCCACATCTAAGCAACCACCACACCATGATCACCACTCAAAATTTGAGTTCCCTCCAAAAAGAAGCATTCCCGGCCATGAAGAAAGCATGCATTTTGTACGTGTACGTGTAGTGCATGTGCATGCAACTAGGCCCAAAATTGTACATTAAATTTTTGTATAAAATAAAATAGTCTTTTAAATTGTATTCTACATGACAAGTTGTGTAAAAATATAGTCCATGGGCTTTAGTTTAGGGACCAAAATAGTTATTTTAAAATAAAATAAATAAATTACATTTTGGGCTTTAAGAAAAAGGCTTTTTAATCTAATTAAAATAGGGCTTTTGTACAAAATAATTAAAAGCACAAATTGAAATATCTTTACTCATCTTGATGAAAATATTAACCAAAATATTGCACGTGCACACTACGTGCAAAATAAATAATTTTTCATTAATTGAAAAATCAGGGTATTACAATTAGTATTTTGGAGAATTATTATTTGATGGAAATTGCTACAAATATTTTGGATTAAATTCTATATTTGAATGGAAAATTTTAGTACAGATTTGGTAATCTGAATTGAATTACTAGAACAATTTGGAATTAACAGAGAAGATGTTGATTGAGTTGAGGCGTTTGAAGTCCTATTACAACAATTTGGAAAGTTTATCTAGTTATTTAAGAATGACTAGTTGGATGAAATGAATAAAAGAAGAATTAAGTATATGAATGAATGAAATTTATAATATAGGTTATGGATGACCTGGAAAGTTTATGAACTTTGGAATGTGTAGATTCTAGAGGCTGAGTGAGACCCAGGACGCCGGCAGGATTGATAAATGGAAATGTGAGAAGTGGCCAATGTGGGCTAGCGTTCTCAGTGATTTGTTTAAGTCTGGTATGGTAAACTAGCTCTAGGTCTGACTTATTATGAATGAACCTTAAGGATAGGCTCTAGGTGGGAGAAATGATGAACCTTGAGCAAACATGAGTATAAGGGCCCGGAGTGATCCATGGGGTTAGGTAATCTGGATTAAATTCCAGATTTGAATGAACAATTTTAGTACAGATTTTTGTAATTTGAATTGAATTACTAGAACAGAGATGATGTTGATTGAGTTGAGGCATTTGAAGTCATATTGTAACAATTTGGAACGTTTATCTAGTTATTTGAGAATTACTAGTTGAATGGAATGAATAAGAGATGAATTAAGTTTATGAATGAATAAAATTTGTAATAAAGGTTATGGATAACCTGGAAAGTTTATGGACTTTGAAATGTGTGGATTCTAGAGGCTGAGTGAGACCCGGGGTGCCGACATGATTGATAATGGAAATGTGAGAAGTGCAAAGTGTGGGCAAGAGTTCAAAGTGTTTTTTTTAAATCTGGTAGGGTATACTAGCTCTTGGTCTGACATATTATGAATGAACCTTAAGGATACGCACTAGGTGGGAGATATGATGAACCTTGAGCAAACGAGAGTATGAGGGCCCAGAGTGATCCACGGGGTGAGGTATTCCTCATTTATTTCTGGATGTGAGTTAAATAGTCTCCAGGTTATCTGAGGAATGAGTCTGACCTCCAGAGTTCCAGGATGAGTGCGACGCTCACGGGGCATTCGTGGGATGAGGGTTCTAGAGTGACCTATGGGGTGAGGTATTCTCCATTTATTTTCCAGAAGTGAGTGAAATAGTCTCGAGATTATCTGAGGAAGAAGTCTCCAGAGTTCCGGGGCGAGACCCAACACTCACAGTATGTCTAAATTTTGATCTTTGTCATGATTCTAGGTCTGCATAATGAGGAATTGAACCCTATATAAGGAGTATGTTAAGGGCTTGCCCTCTGACCTATGTAGTATGGGATGCATAGAATCAGAACAAGTGTGCATTAGTATACATTGTGTGCATTTGTGTTTTCATGAATATTTTTTTTATGCCGTTGTTTTATACATTTTGATTTATGTTTCATGGCATACACTTATACACTTAGATAAGATTCACTTTCTGTTTTTATTTATCTCTATCAATATTGCTTATATTTTGTGTATCAGTTAAATTTTTCAGTTGCATTCAACTGATGTGCCTGCAGTTCTCAAGTTTTGTAGAACTCGGATTAGCGAGCGACGTGGACAAGAGTTTGGCATCGAAGGATGTTGCGAGATTGAAGATTTTGATAATGTTAACTGTATTTTATATGTAATTTCTACTGTGCATTGTAAAGAACTATTTTGTATTGAAAAAGTTGTATTTCCTTTTATTTTTGTACGAAATTGATGTAAAGAACTTGGTTGTGCTACGATTTACCTGTTTTTGAAATTCGGGTCGTTATAGAGTGATATCAGAGCGAACTTTCATAAGCTGTACAAAAATTATAAGAGAAACAAAATTAGGTTGGACATTAGATGTGTGAGTGTCAGTTTGGATTCATGAATGTTATTGTTATTGAACTTGCATTCATGATATTCTCCTCGTATACATTGAAGTGATATTATATGCGAGCTTGTTTTCTTGTGTCGCGAGTGCTATGCTTGGTTTGAACCTATAATACCTTTCATGTAGATTAACTTTTCTCTTTTATTTTTTTTCATGTATTTTCTTTATACTATTTTTTATCTTTAACATTTAATACTTTTTCAAAAAATTCTTTTCTTTTACTATTAGTTCACGTTCATAATTATTATCTTATCTACCGTCTTTAGTCTTAAACTTTTAATTCTGTCGTACTTACTTTTTCATTCTAAAACTTTTTTCCAAACTTTTATGTGCTTTTATGTATACTCATTTATTTTGATATTATTCTTACAAATTTATTAAGTTTTAAATTACTACTTATTAAATTATTATTGCGACTATTATTTTCTTTTATTATTATTTTTATTATATTTTAAATTTTTTATTTTTGTAAATTTACATTTGTTTTACATATGCTTCGATTTTACGATACTATATTTTTTTCATTATTTTATATTTTCCTATTTATTTCAATATATTTTAACATTATTTGAATATTTATACTTATATAAATATAATATACTTCTACACATTAATATTTTTCTTTTTATTACTATTTTGTTTTTATGGCTTATATTCACTACCATTGCTGTTCCTTACTATTTACTACCTTTTTGTTTCACTATTAATATATACTTATTAATTTTGTTGCCTTATTTTATTATTTTTATACTTTACTTCTCTAAGATACCATATTCACTTACCATTTACATTTTTACTTAATATTTCTTTTTCCTTTCATTCTTTGCAATTTTCTTACTACATATAATTTCTATTTTTTAATATGAAAATTATATATTTTTTAACATACTTACTACAATATTATTTTACATTCATCTAATTACTACATTATTGTATATTTTATAATATATATTTATTTATGTTTGTTATGCTAACTCACTACACTACACATTTATTTTCCCATTTGCATTCGCATTTAAGCTCATGCATAAATTTTATTACATTTTTCTTCTTACTTCTATAAATTATTTTTATTACTACAAATTTTATAATCTATAATTTTATTTTCCCATCATTGTAACTTTCAATTTCATTTCCTATTTTTACTGCCCCATACTTTTACTTTTACTTTTTTTTATATATAATAGTTACCATTATTTTATTCTTTTTACTAGTTTATACTATTTTATAAAGTTTTACAACTTAACCCATATTATTTCAACTTTATTATTTTTTTAATACAGTTGTACTTATTAAAAATACAGTTGCCACCTATCTGGTCGTGGGACCGAGACTTTCGTCTCCGTTAACCCCATTTCCCCCCATTCCTCTATTTTTTCCCCCTCTCTGGTCCCCGATCCAATTTCTATAGATCAGACAATAAGCTTCTCATACCCTTCTGACCCCTTTTCTGTTTCGTCGATGACTTCTACGGGGGTTCTTAACCCTGGATTGCAGGCATCGGCTAGAGCGCGTATTATACCCATCTCTGTCATTTGCTCTAGTGCCCGTATTCGGGCTAAAAAATCCTCACATCAATCTTCCCCTTCTCAGATTTCCCTTGCGGCTCAGATCCGCAAGAGAGATATAGCTCCCCCCTCGACATCGGAGTTGGGCCAAGACCATTTGGGGTCCATCTACCAAGTTCATTTTGACACCCTATCTAACCTTGATATGCTTTTCCTGTCTATGGAGATGGGATTTTTGGTTAATTCAAATAACTTTGTCGACTTTGATATGATTCGTCGACGTGAAATCTCTTAAGCATGTGAGTCCAAGGTTTTTCATGCATAGTATATCTTGGAACATTCGGGGTCTGTGGTTTGCTTCCAAGCAACAAGCAATGTTTCAACTTATTTCCTCATTTAATTTTGATCTGATTTCCCTCCAAGAATCGAAACTTGAATCCCCGTCCTCCTCCCTCTATCGTTTGATCGGTGGATCCTTTATCACCAATTGGATTTCCCTTGATGCGGTAGGATCAAGAGGTGGGAACCTATTTGGTTTTAAAGAGTCCTGTTTCTCCCTTATTTCTTTTCGTAGATTAACCTTTTTCCTCATTGTTCAACTTCACTGGGTTGATTTCAATTGCGGTCTCACTGTGGTGTCGGTTTATGGACCGTCCACAGTGAATTATCGTAATGAGTTTTGGAACGAATTTAACTCATTCCAAAAAAACTTTCAGGGTTTCTTTTTCTTCCATGGTGACTTTAATGTCACAAGATTATCCTGTGAAAGATCGGGTGTTGCACCACACTCTTTAGATTCTTCCTGTTTTAACGATTGCATTCGCTCTTTCCACTTGACCGATCTGCCTCTCAACGGTAAATCCTTCACGTGGTCCAGCATGCGTTCTTCACCGTCCTTGGCCAAGCTCAATCGTTTTCTTGTGTCCCAAGACTGGATCAATTTCTTCCACAAATCGTTCTCTTCGGCCTTGTCGAACCCATTATCTGACCATGTGCCGATCTCTTTATTCTCCAACCTTAATTTCTCTAGACCTTTCGAATTCCGTTTTGAAAAATTCTGGCTTCAAGACCAAATCTTCGTCAATCTCATCTTGGAATGCCTCTCCTCGATCACGGGCTCCTCCGGGCTAGGTCGCATCCTGATTAAAGTACATGCCATCAAATATGGTTGTAAAATCTGGCAGAAAGAGAGATTTGCTAACGCAAATTTCCTTTAAATTGTTTTCCTGTCTTCTATTAATTCCAATGATAAACTTGAGGAACTTGGTCCTATTTCGGAATCCCTTCGTTCTGAACGTGCATCGTGTAAAAGAGAATATGCGTCCATTCTCCACAACGACCACATTAAATGGGCCCAGCGGGCGAAGTTTCTTTGGCTGAAGTAGGGTGATGGAAACACCTCTTTCTTCCACAACTTTGCCTCGCACCGTTAGCGATGCAATCGTATTTCCTCTATCCTAGACAATGGTGATGATCTCACTACGGATGCTGAAATCCATGCTACTTTCCTTCGTTTCTTTAAAGACCTCTTGGGATCTCAGAAACATCATTCCATTCACTTGGACTGGTCCCAATTGTGTGGTCCGCAGACGCATGATCTGTCTTCTTTGGAAGAACATTTTTCCTTAGAAGAGATCAAGTACGCAGTATTTTCACTCAAAAGTGATGCAGCTCCTGGCCCTGATGGCTTTCCAGCCTTTTTCTTCCAATGTTTTTGGGATGGTCTTAAAGACGACCTGTTCAAGATGTTCTCCGACTTACAGCAAGGAAACTTTTCCTTTGAAAGGATCAACTATGTGCACATCATTCTTATCCCCAAAATTTTGGCAGCTAACTCAGTCTACAACTTTCGACCGATTAGCTTGCTCAGTACTACTTTCAAGATCATTATGAAAGTTCTCTCCACCCGTCTAGGTTCTGTCATTTCTCCCATGATTGATCCTGCCGAATTGGGTTTTATTAAAGATCGTTTCATCCTTGATAGTGTGGTGTCAGCCCAAGAAATCATCTTCGAGTGCCATAGATCCAATTCCGAAGGCATCATGCTGAAATTAGATTTTCAAAAAGCTTATGATAATGTTAGTTGGGATTTCCTTTTTGAGATCCTCTTCCATCATGGCTTTGGTCTGAAATGGATCGCCTGGATTAAATCGAGTCTTTTTGCAGGGACCTCGTCCGTTATTATTAATGGTTCAAAAGGTCACAAGTTCAGGTGTAAACGTGGTCTCCACCAAGGGGACCCTCTTTCTTCCCTCTTATTTTCTCTTGTGTTCGATGTGTTCAGTAAGTTGCTCCGCAATGCTTGGGAGGCCAATGTCATCGAAGGTCTTGGAGGTTCTCAAAGCTACCGTGGTGTACTGAACCTCCAATATGCCGACGATACTATCATTTTTGCCAAACCCAATTGGTGTACCTTACGTAACATGAAGTTGCTCCTTTATATTTTTTGAAAGTGCCTCTAGCTTACCTATTAATTTTCAAAAATCATCAGTTCTTTGGCTTGGTGGGTCTCAGAACCGCCAAGTGGAAATAGCCTAGTTCTTTAACTGTGCTTCTGGCTCCTTCCCTATCCAATATCTCGGAATCCCTTTGAGATGGGGGAAGCTTCATAAATCGGATTGGATGCCGATGATTGAAAATGTTGAGTCTAGGCTTAGCTTTTGGTCAGGTAAGCACCTTTCTCGCATAGGCAGACTCATCCTTGTTAATTCTATTCTTTCCTCTATTCCATTATATATCATGTCATTCTATTTCGTCCCGGTTTGGGTTATCAAGAGGATTGACCAGATCAGAAGGAATTTCTTCTGGTTGGGTGCTGATGTTTATAGAACAGGAACTCACATTTGTAATTGGAAATTGATTTGCACCTCTAAGGCTGCTGGTGGTCTTGGGGTCCTCAACCTCAAGCACCAAAATCTGGCCCTCCAGGGCAAATGGTTATGGAGATTTCTGAAAAATGATCGTTTGCATTGGGCTCACATGATCTCTCTCAATTGTTTCTCCCGGCAGCGGATTTGGGATTTCCATCCTTCTCTTTCTCGCAAGGCGTCTCCTTTTTGGAAGGGGGTCTGGAAAGCAGCCAGCCCTTTTCGCTGCGGTATTTCCCACGTGTGCGCTGATGGTGCTAAGACCAAATTTTGGGATGATTTATGGTTCGGTAATATCAAGCTTGCGGTGGCCTTCCCTTCGCTCTACCAATTGGCCTCTAACCCATCGGCCATTGTAGCGGACTACATTACTATCCTCAATAACCAGAAGTTCTGGTCCATACCCTTCCGTTGCATTCTCCCTTCTCCCCTGGTGGACGAGCTTCACGTGCTTTTTGCCAGTCTAAACCTTTACTCCTGGCATCCCACTAATGATTTCAAATGGAGATGGACCAGTTCTGGGTCCTATACTGTTAAGTTGTTCTACCACTTCCTTAATTTCGGAGGTACCTTATCCATGAATGCTACTTTCTTTTGGAGCGCTTATGCTCCCCTTATAGTTAAAATCCTCACTTGGCTTGCGCTTAACAACAAGCTTCTCATAGTCGATGTGCTTAATAAAATAAATTTGGCTCTAGGTCAATTATGCGCGTTGTGCTCTTCAGCACACGAGGACGCTCGTCACCTGTTCCTTCACTGCAACTTTATTCATTCGTTTTGGATGATTACTGTGCGAGCTTGGCAAGCTCCATCTATCCCTAACGAATTTTCATCCTGCTGGATGCCTCATTCTCTCAGGAAAGAGTATCGTAAATCCTGGCTGCTTTCCATTATGGCCATCATTTGGGTGGTTTGGTCGGAAAGGAATAATCGTATTTTTGCTCTCTCTTCGGTCATGATCGATAACATTATCGATGACTTCCTTTTCTTCATTAAATTTTGGTCTTCCACTTTATCGCATGATAAAGCGAAGCTTTACAATTAAATCGCCTGGATGAGGCGATCAGTTTTTCCCGTTCTACTTATAATTTATCCGTTTACCTTTATTTCTTCTCTAATATTGTTCTCTGTTCTCTCTGTTTCCCTGCAGCTGTGCGGTGGCTCTGGTGGATCATTCCCTTTTCCTTGGGATAGTTTTTTGGGTTTTGTTTGTTGGTCTCAGTCAGCCTCCTCGCTTTGCTGCTGTAGGCTATTTTGGTCTATTTTGTGCTTACTTTCGTTTTTTTCCTGCTGGCTTTAATTATGCTCCGATATATTTCTCTGGTTTGTTTGTTCTGGTTTGATGGTTGTTTTGGATGGTCCTATCTCTTTTGGAGGACCAGTTACTCTTATCTTGGGTTAGTCGATCCACTTATTATGGATGATGTTTTGCGCCGAGTTTGGTTTTCTTCCCGTGCTGCCTTTTTCATTTATTGTTGTTGTGGCTGCGGGACGTGCTGGAGTGGTTGTTATCTGTTCTTTGCTTTGGTTTGTTGGCATTGTTGTTCTTTCTGTTGCTTTGTTTGTTGTTGGAGTTGTTTTGTTGTTCTGCTCATTGCTTGTGGCTCGGAGCTTGTGGTCAATGCTTGTTTAGCTGTCGTCGTTTTGGATGTGAGTCGTTTGGTGTTTCCTTTGTATTTTTAGGTTTTTACCCAAGATGTGCGTTGGCTGGAAGCATGTTACTTCATTTTGTTAGTTATCTTGAAGAGTCTAGCTGCTTAGTTTTTGCTAATGATTTTTGCTTCCTTACTCTTCACTACACTCGACTGTGTTCACCGCTTGGGCGGTTGTTTTTTTCTCTGTGTTCCCTCCCCCCAGAGGCTCTTGTTTCAGGATATCGGCCGTCTCTCTCCACCTTGGCTCGCCGAGGTGAGACTCTTGGATCATTTAGCCAGGTTGCAAGTTTTTTTATTCTTGGGCCTAAAGGCCTGTAATAGCCCTTTCGATCCCCTTGGATTTTGGGGTTTTTGTCGCCGTTAGGCGCTGGCATTGTGTTGTTTGTCTGTTTCTTTCAGGTCGGTTTTCTTACCCTGTTGGCTTTCAAGTGTCGCCCTTTTTGCGGCCCCCTTCTATGGAGGGACTCCGTAGCGGTGTCTGGTGTTATTCTTGCCGCTGTTTTTCCATCAATGGTTCTGGGGTGGTTCGGCGCCCGAGTCCCTGGCATCGCGGATGTTCTCCTGTGTGTGTTCTGGCTTTCTAGCTGGTTTTGGCAATGCACTCTATTGCTATTGTATGCGAGTCTGTACATTTGTGTTGCTGTTGCGTCTTTTGTTTTACTATTCGTAAAATTGTATTCGTTTGTTTTCCTCATTTTTTATTTATATATATTGGGCTGGAATCTTTTGATTCCATCCGCGTTATCAAAAACAAAATACAGTTGTACTTATATACATATTTACTTAATAACCTTATCATTTATACTTGTTTATGTATCTACCCTATATGCTTTATTATTATTTTATTTTATTTACAACTTATATTTTACTATTTACTGTTAACTATTTTGCTATCTTAATATTGTTATTTTGTATATATACTTTATCTTTACATATGTTAGTACTTTTGTATTTTTATACTATGTCATTTTATTTTATAATTTATTGTTAACTTATCTTATATTTGGTTGCTACTCATATAGTATAATTTTTATTTACTATTTACATTTTATTTCTATACAATTAATATTATATATTTTCCAATAATATATTATTACTTTTACTACTATTATATTTTGTTTTTCCACACCAATTACTTACAATTTTCATGTTATAGTATTATTTGTTTTATCATATAGTTTTCATGTTATAGTATTATACTCTTTCAATTATTTATCAGTTTGTTAAACATTTCGATATTCTTTTTGTTTTATACTATTTATTTCTTTATCATAACACTACTCTTCTTATCATAGTTAATTTTTAAGATACTTAATCTTTATTTTGCTCTTAGTCTATTTGTTTTCAACTTTTCCCTACTTTATTAAAATTTATCGGTATTATTTCAATTCTTCCATTCTTTTTATTCTTTTGTTCTTAGTTGACTAAATTGTTTAACATTTTTACTATACTCTGATAAGCTAAGCTTTCCATTTTTTTTCCTATATATACTTTATACGTTTACTTTGTATTTTAACTGTGTTAATTTCACTATATTCTAACTATCTTTCTTCTTAACTCTTTTACTACTTTGGTCATGAATCCCTACATTTTTTTAATTTTTTTTAATTTTTTTTTTTTTTTTTTTTTTTTTTTACGTTTGTGTTTGTATTACTTTTCACTATAACTTGTATTTACTTTTTCTTCAAGTATATATTTCATTCTACTTCTTATCACTTATTAATTTTGCTTAATAAGCTTATTATTAATTTATTAAAGCATCAATTTTACTATGCTTTTCTTTATTCTTTCTAATTTATTGTGTTTTTCAATTTCTTTCACAGTTGAAAACTTAATCTATATTTCTTTTTACCATATTATCTAATACTTAACCTAATACTATTTTGTATGACAATTTTATTCCATCCATATCTTCTTTCACAATCACATATCTATTCTACAAATTTTGTGGTTCGTTTAATATTTTTTTGTTTTTATTCTTATTAATCTCTTTTACTTTTTATATTTGTCATCTTCGTATATCTTACTCGATACTCATATTTTCTGATATATCTATTTAATTTTAAGTATATTTTGTTTCAACATTATGTATTTTGATACTACATTTGTTTTTCAAATTCTTTATATGGTGTGTTCAAGATATAACTTTTACCCTAGTAAGTTCTGTGGACATAAATTTTCTAAGGGGGGAAGAGTGTAACACTCCGCAAAATTGAGTTATTACGATTTTGTACCACATGTGTTACACACATGTATTTTGTGCCGTTACGTGTAATATCCGTAACATTATAAAACTTTCTACGTATTTTCTATGTGTTTCAATTATTTATTTTAAAACTTGTTCGAATTTATTTCTTTAAATTGAATTTATTTTCTCCTATTTTGAGCCAACTCAAATATATATTTTGTTACCGCAAAAATATTAAGTTTTAAATGTTTTTTCTTACGTGCTTTACACGTGTTTTTAAATGCATGTGATGCTAATATTGTTGTATATATAAAATTAATTAAAAGTGCGTAAAACTTTTTATTATGATTAATTTAAACTAGTTATATTTTAGAATATATGAATATATTAAGTAATAATTAAAAATATCATTGTGTATATTTTCATGTGCATAAAAACCCGTTCAAAACCCATGCATGCTCACCTTGATTGGCCGGCCATGCCATGAAAGGAACATTTTTTTGACTTTGTCAAACAAGGGAGTAATTAGTTGTTACATTTGTATAATGGGTAGTTAATATTTTTTTAATTAACCCCCCCCCCCCCCCCCCCCTTCCCTTCATTCTCCTCTCATTAAAAAAAAAGATAAAGAGAAACACAAGAGAATCCCGGTTATTTGATTTTAGGAGAGAGCGTTGCATTTTTGAGTGCTTTTGGAATGGGAGGAGGGGTGGATACTCTTGTTATCATCAATTTCAAAGAATTTATCGATTGGGTGGGCATTTCTTAACTTTCTAGTTTATTTTTGTTAGAATTGCATGCTAGATAATCAATATAAATTGAGTATTGATGCTTAGATTATGTGTTGACTGTTGTTAGATTATGTGTTATTAGTTAATTGTGTGAAAGTATGATATGATTAACTTATAAATGTTTTTATGGTTGTTGTCTTGAGTTTTAGTCTTACTTCAAAAAATTATTTCTTTTTATCTAGATAGTATCTGAATCTAAAACTTTTATATGAGTACCCTGTATATATTAAGAACATCTCCTAAAAATTTCATTATATATGAATGTTGTTTTGTATTGTAATAAAATCCGAACTTAGGACTAGTTGACGGTTTGGCTAGTTGCTGGAAATTTGTATATATTTCGGATTTTGATCATTTCAGAATCTTATATGCAGTATTTTGAGGAAAATCAAAACTAAGAATTTGAAGTAGACTCATTAACCTTTCTGTAGAGTCTAAGAAATTAAATTACCATGAAGATGGGATTTTAGGTGATTTTTATAATTAGCAAGAGCTGCAGCTTTCGTATTCTGAACCTAATGATTTGTAAATGGATTTTGACGAATTAATTGCGGTTATATTTAGATGATATGTAACCCTTGTTTTCTATATTTTTCGGGGAATTTTTATTAATTGATTTTCTTCTTATTCTTTTCCGAACCCTATAATTTGATTTTCTATTGGTGGAATTTATTTATTGCTTTCGACTAAATTTTTGTCTCCCGATCTACTTAATCATTTCTGCTAAAATTTTTGTTGATCATCATGTTCAAAATTTTGCTTGACATCATACCTAATTAGTCTATTTTATTCATCCTATTTGATCTAATTAATTACAACTTCTCCTATTGGATCCAAACCCAATATCCAAAACCATTACCCATTAAGCCCAATAACCCTATATCCCAACTTACCCTATAAATACCCATTAACCCTAATTAATCTTCTCTTTCTGCTATCGTTGCTCTCATCTCCCGACCCTCTCTCTGTTTCGATTTTTGAACCCATCACCCGCTGCCTTCCTCTGTCATCCTCCCTCAGTGCTCGTCATCCTTTGCCCTCGACCACAAACACCGCAGCCATCCCGTCTTTGTCACCTCCGCGAATCCATCCTACGTCATCTCCTGCCATCTTCACCTTCTCACCCAACCACCGAAGAACCCAACCCGTCACCGGCCTTCCCTCTCGTCTTCGTTAGTCCTTGAGCGCCACCGCTCGATCCAACCTCGTCTTTGTCACACTTCGAATTTGTAAAATACCGGAAATGCCTGTTTTTATATATTTTGAGGGGTGAAAATTATTTTTGATGTATTTTATTTAAATATTGATATTGGTATGAATATTTGTAGTAGATTGGTATTATTGTTATATTAGAGTTATGAGTTGAGATTTTATGTGAGGGGATATAGTTTATTTTATTTTACATTCTTGGGGATTATTATAAGATAATTTAATGTATTTTGTATTGTTCGTATTATTATAGAAAAGAGTTGGGGTTTATTTGTAATATTTTAGATTTGGAAGGCTTATATGTAAATATACCATATTATTATTATTATTATATAAATTATATTTTTTAAAATCCCCTTCCCCATTCCTTCTTTATTTTCCTTCCTTGTTTTTTTTTCTTCTTCCCGATCGGAAGCAGCGACCGAACGAACCCATTCGGTTCAATTTCTCCCCACTCAAATCCACTTGGGTTCTTCGCCAAATCCAAATTAAATTGGGAGCTAGACTAAGTGAAGGATTCTCTACATCGTGGTAGCGTCGGATTTTCGAATGGATTTCGAAAAGGTAAACCCTAACTATTTTATGGTATAAAATTAAGTTGGATTAATTTCTATGGAGTAGGATTATTATGGTAGAGAGATTTAGAGATGTTGGAAGTGGTAGATTTGGGGAATTAGTAGATTATTAAGGAAATTGTAAGTTGTTGATAAATTAGGGGTTTGGGTTTGTAAAAGAGAGTTATATATATGAGAATTATCTCTGGTATGGTAGTAAAAATTGTAGTGAGCCATTAGAATAAAATGGGGAGTGGTGATTTTGGCATAAACTCGGATTATAGGGTTTATGAAATCAGGTAGGAAACTCGATCCTAATAATTGTAGAAAGTGCATATGAGGGTGTAGAATATTCTGAAGTATTAATATGAATTTAGGATGATTTTATAGGCTTAAGCTCAATTAAATTGAGTGAAATAGACCATAAGTGAAAAGTGCACGCCGGGTGTTCGATGAAATGCCCGAGCGAAATTTAGGTGAGGATTTGATGGGTTCGGAGGTGTAGTTGAGTCTCATTATTATTATTAACCCTGATATGTGGGATTAGGAAAAAGAGGATTAAAAAATTAGAAAATACGAATTTTTCTTATTAGAAAGCCTCCGATCAATAAGGGAATGTTTGTATTGGGACCCGAATTCGAAATCCGTCGAGGTAGCTCGGCTACTTAGGTCATTTGTAACGAGTGGGTGAAGACGGATTCGAGTTTGGAGGTTCGTAGGTTGAGTTTTGAGTTTTATGCTAATCGATCCTATAATTTTCCATTAGGTGGAAAAAGTCGAACTTCGACTGGCTACCGAGCGGACGTGGGACATCGTTTGCTCGATCCGTCAGGGAGTATGTTTTATTTATAAATATTTTATATTGTGGCCGAATTTCGTGGCTTTTTGATGTATTTCGTAGAAGTTATACTAAAAACTGATTTTGAAGGAAAATACGGATTTTTAAGGGCCCGAAACTGAGTTTTTGTGATATTTGAGGAAATTAACTATTTTAAGTATATAAAACCTATATTATGGTTTAATGTGAAGTGTTGAAGTATAAAAATTAAATATATTAAACAGTTTATACATATAATTACCCCATGCATGTTTTGTGCGTGTTTTTGGGTGAATAAGCTGATATAGGCGATTTGGTATATGTGGAGCCTTGTGTATGGGCTAGCATGATATAAGATGTAATTAGACGAAATTAGTAATTGTGGTCATGTTTTGGAGACTCGCGTTTATATAGTGCATGTTTTATGCTTATTTTGGGGCATATAGACCCTTATAGGTGATTTTACTCACATAGAGCATTGGGTATAAGTTAGTATGCTATGATTGGTTGTTATGGAGTTTAATTAGATGAAATAAGCGATTATGGCCCTATCTTTTGGAAACTCGCAATTGTGAGGTATGTTGTGATATATAGGTAGATGATTATGGTTTGCGATGCAATAATTGATGAAATTAGTAAGTGGGTATATGTTTACAGTCTAATTATGTTCTAATGAATTACTAGGCAATAGTATGGTATTAATATGTGGTTTATCTATTTTGATACCCTTACGATATGGAATAACATAATATAGTTCTTTTATTAATATCATAACTTGGCGTATGCCTATATCAGATACAATGAGATAATGAATATCATGGTACCCTTAATGTGGATTGTTATGGCAAAATAAATATCTTGGCGCATTAATATTATGCAATAATATGATATGATGAGTTATGTGTGGAATAACAGGGTGTATGCATAACCTGGTATATTGATATAAAGATAAAAGATCAGCTGGTACGTGCTAATAAAATGTGGTATTAATTCACGTGATTAAAGTCAAGGATGTGGGTATTGTTTAATTAAAAGTTGTGATGCTTTATGTTGATTCTGTGAAATGAAAAGATGAAATGAGTAATGCTAATAACAGATGACTTTGTTGACCAGTACCTACAGCAATCCTGGGGGTTTGGGCTAGACCTCCTAATACCCAAGGACCGGCTTAGGGTGCGGTGTTTTCCCTCCTGGCTTCGGCTGGGAGGAAGTACCCAGTTTATCTGGGGTGCAGAGTTTTATTGCCCAAGCTATCGGCTTGAGGCCCAGGTTTCTCTCGATGACAGCTGTCGCGAGGAAGTACCCAGTTTACCTGTGGTGCGGTGTTTTTCCCTCCTGGCTATCGGCTAGGAGGAAGTACCCAGTTTACCTGGGGTGCGATGTTTTTCCCTCGATGATAGCCGTCGCGAGGAAGTACCCAGTTTACCTGGGATGCGGTGTTTTTCTCTCGATGACAGACATCGCGAGGAAGTACCCAGTTTATCTGGGGTGCGGTGTTCCCTCGCTGGCATAGACTGGAAGGAAGACGTAGCCTCGGACGAGTAAGACTCTGTGTGAGCATCGGTCCGCGTGTTTTACTGGGCTGTCGGCTTTCAGTATATTGGGATACTGTGGCTCACTAGGTCGACAAACTAATCAAATAAATAAGTGTTAATAATAAATGTGGTAGTAAAGAAAGTGGAAAGTGAATTGTGATTGTGAAAAAAAGTGGTTGTGAATGAAATGAAAATGAAGGAATACGAGTTGTGAGTTTGTGTATGAAAAGAAATGAAAAATGCAGCATGTGGTTAATTTAAAATGAAAGTAAAAGAGGCATGTGTTATTATGAGTAGTATAAAGTAATTGTGTAATAAGAATAAGTATTAAAGTGAAATACAGGATGATATGTGTTGAAACATCTTGGAATTGTGTCAAGGAACTACTCGCCCACTATTTCTGTGGAAATGGTGGGAACTACCTGCCTTGGCATAATTCGCAGGGTGAGTTGGTATGATAGTGGTAATGACTAATGAAAATGAAGAATTAAGTAAAGTGAAGATAAAAAGTAATTGAAGTGAATTTATAACCAAGCTATCGGCTTGAGATGTGATGTGATATTACCCAAACTGTGTGTTTGGGGTGCGGTGATTATTACCCAAGCTATCGGCTTTGGGGGTGTGATATGTTGTGACCCAAATTGTGTTTGGGGATATGGAGTATATTGTGATGAGAATGAAAGTGAAATAAATAGTAATTGAGATATAAGTGAAAATGAAAATAAGTTTAATTCTCAATTCGATTGAGTAGTAACTAAATGAAATAATGAGATGTGAATGAGCCTATAAAACATGCTTTTGATGCAATGAGAATAAGCATTCTAATTAGTGATGCGCTAATGATGTGATGATATGCAAGTACCTCACATAGTGTAATGAAATGTAATAATTGTGTTATACGACATAAATGAGTGGGATATTCTGGGAATGAATGCATATGTTTATGATGCTATAAAAACAGATAAATGTGATGTTATTCATTAAAATAAATACTTGTAATAAGATGTTATGATGATGTAGATGGTATGGTTGTTTGTATGCGTGTGATGTGTGTAATAAGATAAGGATTGTGAAAATGATTATTAAAGAAAATATGTCGTGTTATAATACAAGTAAACGAAGTGCATGGGTTATACAGATGAAGAAAAGAGGTAGCAAGATCATGTGTGTATAAATATATATAAAGAGAATGAGAAATAAAGAAAGTGCTTTTGTGTGATACTTATGTGATACATTATTATGTGAATAATAAACGATTAAAGTATATGCATGGTTAGTGGGATGTATATAGTGAAGCTATATATATATATAGTTGGATGCAGATTCGAAGAATGCTTGATGTAAAGCAATAATTGTGATGTTTTATATCCAGAGTCCAGGTTTTATTTCTTATCTCGATAATTGTAAGATCAATTTATTTTCTTTATACAAGTTAATTTATTTGTTAGATTTTTAAATTATACTCACACCAGAAATGGCTAACCCCTGATGTTTTCTGGGGGTTAGGGGGTCCCTCCCAGAGGGAGGACAACCCTAACTCTCCTGCAGGTTGGTAGCAGCATGGCGAGGTAGTTATAGAGTTAGGAATTTTATTTTGTCGAGATGTTAGATTATTTATGTATTTAGTATATGTAGAAGAGTGAATAGTGGATGTATTATTTTGTATTATGGTAAAGGTATATGTACATAGTGCTGTGATGAGTTAAGAAAGCCCGTACCCACCTCGTTGTGGAGTATTGGGTTCTGTGGTTGGCTTTTAGAAAGGTTTTCCTAAATTTTTACAAAAATCTTATATGTTTTCAAAGGAATTTATGGTTTTTATTTAATATTTGATAATCCGTTATGAGTTTGGCCCCCAGAGCATGATATTATATTGCCTGTGTGATGCTGCTCATTTTGGCCTGGGGAGCTCGTGATATTACTGCCTGTGTTGTGAGCTACGGAATTTATAGCAGAATTCCGTAAGCTAATTGTGTTTTGGGACAGAAATTATATGGGAAACTCTGCCCAAATTTTTATTGAAATATAACTATTTTAGTTTATGTTTAAAGTGGTATAGAAATTGATAGAATTGAATTTGGAGGTGGTGTTTTCAAAACAAAAAAAAAAAAAAATCTTGGGGTGTTAAAGTCTTCCTCGTCCTCTGTCGCCACCTAGCACACCACCATGGACCTGCACCCTTCGAAACCCACCGATTCCCCCAACTTCTCCCTTCCCCTGTTTTCCTCCCCGAAACAGAGCACCCCCAACCGAACCTCTGTTTTGACTCCCGAAGCCCCCCTGTTCACCATCAACCGTTGCCTGAGCCTTCCCCAGCTCAGTCGACGACCACCCTCACCCCAGTCGCCGCACACAGCCCCATCGTTGAGCCGCCGTCCCCGCTACCTCTCTCCCTTGTTGAATTTCGCTGGTTGCTGTTCAGGAGTAGAAGGGGTGGCTGTTTGCTATTTTATGGAGTAGGTAGTGATTGTCTGCTGTTTTGCTATTGTCTGCTATCGTTGTGTGCTGTTCGTTCGGGTAGAGCTGGGTTGCACGTGCTTTTGTGCGTTCGTGGTTAATGTCGCTGTCGGGATTCTCATCCCGTTATTCTTTTATAGTCAAATTTATTAGCTAACAAGCAAGTCTCTCTTGAACTAGTTTATTTTTCTTGTTCAAGAACTCAAAAAGTCCCGGAAAGTAGATCTTTTTATCATATTTTCACACTATTCATCTTCTGTTGAATATATTGAGGGTTACACGAGCTAACCCAAGATATCCTTGACTTCGATCCAAAATTTGATTTGTACCTTAGTCCCCATTGCACATTGCAGAAGCACGAAATACATGAAAATTACTAGATCCATGTTATAGAATTGTTTGAGGAATTGAATCTTTCCAATTGAATATGATTTATTGAATTGATTGCCATGACTGTAAATTGTATCATAAAACTTGAAAATTGCATGTTAATCATTAAATAACACTTTGTTTATTAATTATCATGAATTATATGCTTGTATGATGAAATTATTGCCTATTCATATTAAATTATTTTCTGGCCTGCTATTTACTTCTTTTTGTATCAGAATTTTGAACCTGTTGCTGTAGTAATTTGAGAGAACTTTGTAAACATAAATTGTAGCCCTGTGAATCTATCTTCTAGAATATTTGATGGAATTTAATTCCAACCTATAATCTGCTAGATATCAGTATTTTAGTAATGCTAGGTCTGAATTTCCAGATTCAAAATTTTATGTGTATCACCTAGATTTATTAATAAACAGAACATGTTAACAGTAAAAATAAAATGTAAAATTAATTTTGCTGAAACTAGACATGTTTAGGAATCACCGTAAATTTTTGTGAATTTAATTGATGAGTTTTCTGACCTGAAACATATATGTGAACTCAATCTATAACCTACTGCCTGAACATAAAATCTGTAAAGAAAAGAAAATTGAACCTAGTTTCTGCAACTTTTATATGTCGTATGTATATTCGCTGGAACCGTAGAGAGTCTAGTTTCTAGAACTTCTGATGGATCCAGATTTGCTTTTTTGTAGCAGCAGAAATATCTGCTTTTGTACAGTAACGTCCTGCTGTCCAGATTGTGTGAGTTGTGTTGATTTAACTTATTTGCTTCTTGCTTTGTCTGTAACGAGTAGAATTAGTCACACCTAGTATGACACAACCTTGAAATTTTCTTGCATGCTCACATAGGATGAAATAAAATATTAACAAGTCAGGGTATTATGGGTTGACTTAGTAGTGAACAATCGGAGACTGTACTTGTTAGGCCCCTTACTGCTTGACATGATCACTGTACTGACTGATGGCCATAAAATACTGCTTTGATAATTACTTCTACTGAACATTAATTACTGATTACCGGGTCGAGTACAAGAACCATGCATTCACCATCACAGTCTAAAACATCTACTTGTTTGCTTGCGCCGAACCTGTGGAATAAGACGTAGTAGTACGTGCACTAAGTAGGTTAATAAAATGATTAATAAACCGCACTTGGCATTTCATGCTTGATCCCATATATTGTCATCGATATTGAACTTGAATTGCAATCATTAATTATTATATGATTAAACATAGACCCTTGACATTATTGCCATTCCTTGTCCTTGTTATTGACTTTGATCCCGTCCCTTATTTTTGATATACCGTGTTCCTACTGTTCTCTATTTTCCTCTACTTGCTTTCCATGACTTGCTCTAAGGATATTATTTTCTTTCTTTTTAGATTACGAGCTTACAGGTACTGACGGAGCGATACCAGAAGGAATTGGTGAGCAACGATTCTAGAAGATGGAGTCCAAGAATAGATTGCTTGAATTATTTTAGGCTATTTTCCCCTTTGAACCTTGTTATTGATATTGTACTTTGTTTTGGGCTTTTATGACCCGGAATTTGTTTTATCCCAGATGTTGGATATTATTTGGTAAATTTATTTCATGATTATTTTGGAGTTTATTCATTGTTTATGTGATTATTCCATTCTTGTGTGGTTGTATTCTCTTGTATATTGTAGAGTTAAGACTTGTACAGCTTATGGATGGTGTTTACATCATTCGCTGGGCCTTCGTTTTGTACTCGTGTTCCTGTATTTTGGGAAGCAGGGCGTGACAGGTTTTTAGTGGTATCAGAGCCCAGATTTGGCTAAGGTGTTAGTCCTGTTTGGCTAATATGTTGGTCAAGTCTGGCTCTAGCCAGGTTAACTCAACGATGTGCGCACCACGTTGATCACATGAACACGTAATAACCAACATATAATCTAGGTACTGACCAAATTTGATCTTGTTTCAGGCTATGGCTCACAAAGCTTCTTCCGCTTCCTGTCTGAGGGATGAGAAGCCAGATAATGCTGCTATTCTTCAGACGATGTAGCAGATGATGGCCCTTTAGTAGGAGAATAATGAATTGATGAGGACTTCATTGAAGGCGGCCAACCAAACTGCCACTATACCTGCACCAGGGCTACTGCCACCCAAGCCCGGCACAGTGGCAGACTTCATGAGGCTGCACCTCGATAAGTTTTCGAGCACTGAGATGCCGCTGGAGGTCGAGCAATGACTTATCCGGACAGTGCAGTTGTTGATTACAGCCCGAGTTGCTGATGTTGATCGTGTGGATGTAGTTAGCATCCAGATGGTGGATTTCTCCCATATCTGGTGGCAAGCTGAGACTGAAAGGCTTGCGAGGGCCATCGAGTGGGCTACCTTCACGGAGAGCTTCATGGCAAAGTTCTTTCCTAGTGTTAACAAGACGGAAATGGAACGGCAGTTCGTTTCCTTAACCCAGGCCAGCCTGATAGTGTTATTTAATGTCATTTACTGTTGCCTACTTCACATGTGACAATATTAATTTAAGCATTGTCTTGACTCAGGGGAACCGTTCCGTAGACGAGTATGCTGCAGAGTTTACTCGGCTTAGCCGCTTCGCTCCTGCCCTGGTAGCCACTGATGAGGATAGGGCTCGCAGATTTCAGTTGGGTTTGAGCTTTCCCATTCAAGACAGTTTGGCTGCTCTTCGGCTTCGCGCCTATGCCGACGTTCTGGATGCTGCCCAAATTTAGGAGCAGACTCTTAGGAGGTCAGATGTTTCTCAGCGGGCTGTTTCGCACCCTGTTGCAGTTCGACCTATAGGGGGACCTATTCGGAGGTCAGTTCTGACCCCTTCTGCAATAGTAGAGCCGTATCTGCCTGTTGCTCCGAGGACTGTTTAAACTTACGACTACTATCATAAGGCTGAATATTCACGGCGGGACTGCAGAGTAGCCAATCGGCTATGTCTTGCATGTGGAAGTAGTGATCATATGATTTGATACTGTCTCCGAAGTAGGTCAGCTGCACAGATTGGAGGTGCTGCTAGGCTGGGAGCACTTGCTCGTGGTCAGGGCGGACCACCTCTTCCACTGTAGAGGCAAGTCTTCGATCAGAGGTGTGTGGCCCCTAGGGGAGGTCAGACTGGGGGCCGTGGTCAGGCTTATAACCTAACTGCTGAGGGAGCAGAGGCAGCTATTGGAGTGGTTGCAAGTATATCACAGTAATTATATTGTTTATTTTTTCTTTATTCTATTTCTGCATGTTATTCCTTTTCCTTTGTGCAATTATTTGTGCATATATCCTGCTTGCATCTCATTCTCATTTCTTTGATCATTTTTATGTGTTATTTTAGCTTTCTCTCTCCCAGCTCATGTTATGTTTGACTCCGGTGCTACCCACTCCTTTATTTCCTCCGACTTTGTTGATCAGTATTGTTTGGCAAGCGACGCTATACCCGCAGCTTGGGACATCACCACAGGTGGAGGTGTCATTGTTTGTTCTAGGGTATGCAAGCCAAGCCTGTTGCTGATTAGTAGTGTGGATTTCTTGGCTGATTTGAATGTGATTCCCAATTCTGGCTTTGATGTTATTCTGGGCATGAACTGGTTGGGTGTTTCTCATGCTGTGATTGATTGCCAAGAGAAGAAGGTGACTTTCAGGCTTCCTGGGCAACCTGAGTTTGAATTTCTTGCGTGTGAGACATCTTCAAGGCGTGTCAAGATCCCGATGAACCCTAAGGCTGTTGCACTTGAGTCGTTGTGCACTGACAGGGATGTTGCACCCTTGGTCATGTAGGACTTCCTTGATGTCTTTCAGGAGGAATTTCCCGGATTACCGCCAGACCGAGAAGTGGAGTTCTATATTGATGTTCAGTCAGGTACGATGCCTATCTCAAAGAGTCCATATCGCATGGCACCGGTTGAATTGGCAGAACTAAAGGTGAAGTTCAGGAGCTCTTGGATATGGGTTTTATTAGGTCGAGTGTTTCACCTTAGGGAGCCCCAATTCTGTTCGCCAACAAGAAGGATGGCAGTCACCGACTTTGCATTGACTATCGAGAGTTGAACAATGTCACTATGAAGAATAGGTACCCATTACCGAGGATTGATGATCTGTTTGACCAACTGGGAGGTGCTTATGTGTTCTCAAAGTTGGATCTCCATTTCGGTTATCATCAAGTTAAGGTGAAGTCAGAAGATGTTCAGAAAATGGCATTTCGAATGAGGTACATGCATTATGAGTTCTTGGTGATGCCTTTCGGAGTTACCAATGCACCAGCTGTGTTCATGAGTCTGATGAACAAGGTGTTCTTGCCATTTTTGGATCAGTTTGTTGTGGTTTTCATGGACGACATCTTGGTGTATTCTCAGAACTGGGAAGATCATGCTGAACATTTAAGGGTTGTTCTGCAGATTTTGAGGGAGAACCGACTGTATGAGAAGCTCAGTAAGTGTGAGTTTTGGCTGGATCGGGTTACTTTTCTGGGGCACATTATTTCTGGTGAAGGTGTTTCCATTGATCCGTCGAAGATCTCTGCGGTCAAGGATTGGCAGATTCCTAAGTCAGCATCTGAAGTGCAAAGCTTTCTGGGTTTGGCAGGGTATTATCGGAAGTTTGTTCAGAATTTCTATTAGATAGCTAGGCTTCTGAACAGTTTGATGAAGAAGGAGTAGAAGTTTGTTTGGGATGAGGCTTGTTATGAAGCTTTTGCAGAGTTGAAGCATCGGTTGATGATAGCACCTGTACTGACTATACCCGATAGTTCAGGCAATTTTGTGATCCATTGTAATGCTTTGGGTAAAGGTCTGGGAGTAGTGCTGATGCAGCAAGGCAGGGTTGTCACCTATGCATCCAGGCAGTTCAGGCCTCATGAGAAAAATATCCCACGCATGATCTGGAGCTGCAGCCATGATTTTTGTCTTGAAGTTGTGGAGGCATTATCTGCTTGGGGATAGAGTGGAGATTTTCACAGATCACAAGGGCCTCAATTATGTGTTCATGCAGAAGGAATTAAACATGAGGTAAAGGATATGGTTAGAGTTGATGGCAGATTTTGACATCAATTTGCAGTATCACCCAGGTAGATTGAACATGGTACCTGATGCCTTGATTAGGAGAACCGCTTCTATGTTCCTCACTAAGCAGAAGGAAATAGTGGAGGATATGAGAAGGCTGGAGTTGGATGTGGTACTTCCTGGATCAGCACCGCAGTTCATTATGTTACAGTTGCAGTCTTCTTTGGTAGAGCAGATCAAGGAAGCTCAAGCGGGCGATCAGCAGTTGCAGAAGTTCCGAAGTGAAGTGGAAGCAGACCTGAGAACTGATTTGATCATTCACTTAGAAGGGTCACTTTGTTTTGGCTCTAGGTTGTGTGTACCTAGAGTAGAAGTGTCACGCCCCGCTTCCCAAAAAAAAATACGGAATATGGATACGCGACAAAAGCCCAGCGAATGATTTTCATCATCCATAAGCTGTTCAAGAATCTTTAAAATATTTCACAAGAATAATCAGATTCGGAAGCAAAAGAATCAACTAACATGCACATATGAACCAAAATACCATCAAGAATACTTGAAACCAAAATATATTAATCTCAAATAGTCATGATCTGAATAAGTCAAAATCCTGGGTCACATTGCCCAAATACAATAAATCCAAGTATCAAAATATAATTGTTCAGCCAAGCTACAAGAAATAATAATAACAAGATCCAGCACTAATACTTCATTTCACCAATACCATCTGGAACCTGTTCTCCAAAATCTGCAATCTAACAACTGCAGGGAAAGAGGAAGAGAGAAAACAAGGTACCCGTCAATTGCAAGTTACGGGCCGCTTGTAATGCAGGATATAAGTACATGGGAAAAACTAACTAATAGCATGGAATAATCATGATATCAAAATACTAGCATGGCAAAGTAATCAAGTGTAAATGGCATGAATCAAGTATCAAGTAACATGTATCATGTAAACAAGCATCAAGTATCAAGTATCATGTAATCATATATCAAGTATCAAGCTTCAAGTCTCATGTATCAATTAGTCAAGTATCAAGCAAGCATGTATCATGTTCAAGTATCATGTGGCAAGTCTTGTAGTGATTACTATCTAGGTAGCACTTCATGCATCCCAGCTTTTACTACATGGTTGCTACAACAAACAGTTTCGCTTTAGATTTCATAGTGGACCATAGAGGGTAGTGTACACAGGGACAAGTCAAGTAACAAGTATCAAGCACGAGTCACGTAATCGTGAACACGTGGCAGCAAGTAGTATCAAGCATGAGTCATGTTATCGTGAACACGTGGCAATAAGTAGTATCAAGCACGAATCATGTAATCGTGAACATGTGGCAACAAGTAATATCAAGTACGAGTCACGTAATCGTGAACACGTGGCAACAAGTAATATCAAGTACGAGTCACGTAATCGTGAACACGTGGCAACAAGTAATATCAAGCACGAGTCACGTAATCGTGAACAAGTGGCAACAAGTAATATCAAGCACGAATCATGTAGTCATGAGACATGGCGGCATATAGTATAACAAGCATGAATCATGTAATCATGAAACATGGAAACAAGTAATGGGAAGCATGGGCCCCCTTCCGAGTACATGTTTTTGAATTATCCACTATTCGATCTTTCCCTTAAATCCCAGCTTGATTATTTTATTATTAATGTCAAACAAGCATGTAGTTGTGCAAAACATATCAAGAATAACATGGCATCATCACGTGACAAGTTCAAGTTGCAAGATAAACATGTACGGGTAATAGGTAACACACAAAAGAATGAAATACCCAAATCTCAAGTTCAGGACAGCAAGACCATACTGTAGTAAAAGAGAAAAACCCGTTGTTAAAAAATTGCGAATCTAAATCCGTCAAAAGTTCTAGAAAATAGACTCCCAACCGAATCCAGCGAGTATAAATAAGTTATATAGTATTTCACAAAATCATAACTCAAAACTGATTTGAATCCAGAAAACACGTTTAGGCAGAAATCAGATAATCGAATTCATAGTCAGAAAAACAGCATCAAAACATCTCAAATAATTCCAGGAAAAATCTGGGGTATTCCCCTATCTGTCTAGTATCAAAATAGAAAGTTTCATAATTTTCCAGCAAGATTACTTTAGTCAACAAAAATTAGAAAATATCAAGAAACAATAGTTTGGAAAATCTGGAATTCCCAACACTGCAGTACGAAAACTGTAATATCTCGCAAACCGTGAAACGAAATCCAAATCTGCCAATGGGAGATGAAAAAAAGACAAAATAAGATAACTTTCATATTTCACAAATATTTTTCATACAGTAAAAGGAATCAGGGTGAAAATACAAATCTTTACAGAACAGCGAACAAAATCCAGCAAGTATAGCTTTTGTAAACAAGCATGAAATGGCATATAAAATCATCAGCAAATCCACCAAAATTCTGGGTAATTCCTAGATAGATATAGAAATACTGACCAAAGTTTTAGATCAAAATAATTTGTGTAGCACAAATATCAAAATAATTTAGTCATCAAAATCATCGAGAAACGAAATCTGGAAAAGATCTACACGTCCGTAGTAAAACAGTCATATCTCACACATATGAAAACGAAATCGAGCAAGATCAGAGGGGTTGGAAAGAAGACGAATTTCTCTAAAAATCATATTTTATACTGAAATTAAGATTCTGACATTAATGTCTAAATTGCTGATTAAGACAGAATATCGGCAAACTACAGAATTTTCTCAAAGACCAAAATCAACATAGATTCAACGAAACTTGATCCAAATGCAACCAAATATGAAATCGAGCGTACCATGTGTCCAAACATCATGACATAGGGTAATTAACATATCCAAAGCAAGTCTATCACATGGATCTCAACAAATACCCAAATTCTCACAAAAATTCCACATACATGACCAAATCAAAAACGTGCAAAACCTAAGTTGTTTCATGTGAATTTTGTGTCGTGAGTCAACTATGGTCAAATAGCACTATAGAGACAAAACCCATCAAGAATAACACACACAAGAGTTGTCTCTAGAACCCAACTACACTACAAGCAGTATTTTTGACTTGTATCATACAAAAGAAGTTAAGTACAAGTTACTTGCCTTAACTGACGACGAAAACGAATCCAAGCAAGAATAACGGGAACAGATTCCCGGCCAACGAACAACGAATACCAACGAGCCACGAACGGGCTACACGAACACACCAAAACTCACGAGCACCAAGACACAAAAACAACTCGAACAACTCTCGAACAAACGCACGAACTTAATAAGACTGGCACACACTCCAAGAGGGGAGAGAAGGCGGATGGGAGATCAGCGGTGCTTGCTGTGCCGGTCTTCAACTGCGCGAAGAGAGAGCCAGCAAGTGGGGGCCAGTGACAGCGACGGATCGCTGTAGTCATGGCTGCAGTCGGCGTCGCCCAGGGAAAGCACGGCCAGCGATGCACGGGGGAGGGAGGCACTGCAGGATAGGGAAGAACTACAGTGTGCCGTCACACTACAAGGGAGCTCAGCATGACAGGGGCGCGGCTGTCATTGGAGTGGAGCGGCGCAGGGAGGCTGTGCAACACCGGGGGGTCAACAGTCGAGCAGGAGGGCGGGGTCGGTGCTGTGGTGCAGTCGTGGCGAAACAGGGCAGCACCGTAGGGGACAGGAGGTGCGGGAGAGTAGAAGGATGACAAGAGTTGGGAGGGATGAGCGGAAGAGGATGGGTTATGGGGGCGGCTGGTTGTAAGGACGATGGTGAACAGTCGGGGGTATAAATATGAGGAAGGGGGTATTATTAGGGTTTTGCTGAAACAGTGTGGGTATCGGGTAGGGAATAGTGGGTTAGGCATATACAGGTCTGGGGTAATTGAGTGAATGGGTTGGGTATTGCGGGTTGGGTAGTTAGGTGGATATCGGGTTAGGGTAGTTAGGAAAATGGGTAGGATTAAGTAATTGGGTTTGGGTGTGCATGGGTTTCGGGTAATAATGCAGATAGGGTATTTGGGTTTGGGGTTTTAAAAGAAGAGAAATCCAATTAAAAATACCCAATAAAAAAATATGATCTCTAGTAAAATGTAATTCGCATTACTCTATTGAATTTATTTGAAATAATTACAAATACAATGAGTAAATAGAAGTGGATTTTTAATAACCAGTCAAACTACCAATAATAACAATAATACTAATAATAATAACAAAAATAAGATTTGCATTACAATATAAATCATAGAAAATTGTTACAATAAAATCATTGATCGAAAAATAGGTTTTCGTGGAAGATCCAATAATACATTTTGACAAAAGAGTTTGAAAACCGAAAAAAATAATTTGCAAAATTTTTAAATACAAAAAATATACAAAAATACATTTTTGGGAAAACAGGGGTTACAAGAAGTCCGGCAGAAGCCACTTGAAGAAGCTCATCGGTGTCCCTATTCTATTCATCCAGGAGGTACTAAGATGTAAAGGGATCTGAAGCAACACTTTTGGGGGCATGGTATGAAGAAGGCTGTGGCAAGATTTGTTTCTTAGTGTCTGATCTGTCAGCAAGTGAAGGCAGAGCATCAGAGGACCGCAGGACTGTTGTAACCTCTTCCAATCCCAGAGTGGAAATGAGAGAATATCACTATGGATTTTGTGACAGCTTTGCCAAGGAGTCCCAAGGATCATAATGCTATCTGGGTGATAGTGGATCGGTTAACGAAGTGTGCCCACTTCATTCCCTTCCACGTGGGTCAGTACATTGAGAGTTTGGCTGAGAAGTATATTCGGGAGGTTGTGAGACTACATGGAGTTCCTGTCAGCATCGTATCGGATATAGATATGAGATTCAGATATCAGTTTTAGGAGAGTCTACAGAAGAGCTTGGATACTAAGTTGAGCTACAGTACAGCATTCCATCCACAGATAGATGGGCAGTCGGAAAGGACGATTTAGACCCTGGAAGACATGTTGAGATCCTGCGTTCTTCAGTTTGGAGGTTCGTGGGAAGATCATTTACACTTAGCCGAATTCTCATACAACAACAGTTATCTGGAGAGTCTCAAGGCAGTGCCATTTGAGGCTCTGTATGGTCGTAAGTGTAGATTGCCGGTATGTTGGGATGACATCGAAGAGAGAAAACTTTTGGGGCCTGAGTTGATCACGAAGACAGTTGATGATGTGGCTCAGAACAGGAAGCATTTGCAGGCTACCCAGGATAGGCAGAGGAAGTGGGCAGATGTTCATCGAAGGCCTTTAGAGTTCGAAGCGGGGAATCACGTGTTCCTCAAAGTGTCACCATGGAAAGGTGCCATTCGCTTTGGTAGTGGTCGTTTGATGTTGTGGAGCATGTGGGCAAGGTGGCCTACAGGCTTGCTCTACCCCCGATACTGTTTGGAGTCCATGATGTATTCCATGTTTCCCAGCTTAAGAAGTACATCAGGGAAGACAGTCATGTTTCCCAGTTTTCCGTGAGGTCGGACTTGTCCTGTGAGGTTTAGCCACTCTCTATCTTAGACCGATGAGAGAAGGTGTTGAAAAATAGTGTCATCAAGCTGATTCGAGTTTCTTGGAATCCTCACTCACTGGGGGAGTTGACTTGGGAGTTGGATGAGGAGATCCGGGAGAATTTTTCTCATTTGTTTGAGTAATTTTATTTTGTTTTTGCTTTTTTTTTCGGGGTCGCCCTTTGTACCACTTGTATGAATTTCGAGGACGAAATTCTTCGTGTAAGGTGGGTAGGATTGTAACCCCTGTTTTCTGTATTTTGTATTTTTCTGAGAATTTTTATTAATTGATTTTCTTCTTATTCTTTTCTGAACCCTGTAATTTGATTTTCTATTGGTGGAATTTATTAATTGCTTTCGACTCGATTTTTGTCGCCCGATCTATTACTCTTTTCTACTAAAATTTTTGTTGATCATTATGTTCAGAATTTTGCTTGTCATCATACCCAATTAGTCTATTTTATTCATCCTATTTGATTTATTTAATTACCTCTTCTCCTATTGGATCCAAACCCAATATCCAAAACCATTACCCAATAAACCCAATAACCCTATATCCCAACTTACCCTATAAATACCCATTAACCCTAATTAATCCTTTCTATCCTACAGCCGCTCTCATCTCCCAACCCTCTCTCTGTTTTATTTTTGAACCCATCACCCACCGCCGTCCTCCGTCGTCCTTCCTCGTCCTCATCATCCTTAGCCCTCGACCGCAACCACCGCAGCCATCCCGTCTTCGTCACCTCCGCGAATCCATCCTCCTTCATCTCCCGCCGTCTTCACCTTCTCACCAAACCACCGAAGAACCCAACCCGTCACCGACCTTCCATCTTATCTTCGTCCGTCCCTGAGCGCCACCGCTCGATCCAACCTCATCTTCCTCATCCTCCTTCGCCACCTAGTACACCTCCGTCGCCACCTTGCACAGCATAGTACCGATCAGTGGTTAAAGTCTCTCCTGACGGAGTAGCTACTGCTAAAACCTTACCTAGAAATATCTTCGGTTCAAGTCCCAGAACTTTAGCAAATTTGGGTGATGCAAAAGTATGAGAGGACCCAGTATCGAACAAAACAACAGCTTTCTTTCCATTCAAATAAAGTTCTCCTGTTACATAACACACACTCGTTACATAACAGTATACTAATCAAGCAGGAAAAGAGACAACAAAAAAAGAAAAGAACACTCCTATACTCCCCCACTTGTACAAGTAATGACGTGATCCACCTCATCAACGTCAGCTTCAGTCAAGGCAAATACTCATCCCTACTGGTACGGCTTCTTCCCGGCCTGCTAAGTTGGTCCATTACGGACGACATCCTGCAGCTTGGGGCAATGACTTGTAGTGGCCTGTCTCTCCACCGTTGAAACAAGTCACCGGAGGTCTTACCCAAGTATTTCCGGGTCTTCCTGCCACCTGAACTGCATTCGCACCCGTAGGCTTGAACCTTTGAGCTGGTGGCTGTCCCCTGACATTGCCAGCAACTGTGGGCCTCTTCCTCGCATTCCAGTTGTTCCTTCGATTCTAAATAGCGTGGAACTGCTCCATGTCTGCCTTAGTGGCTGCAGCTTGTTTGACCAACTTATCAAACCTCCTGATACCGAGGGGTATCATCCTGGATCTCAGACTTGGCCTCAAACCATGCTCAAATTTTCGAGCCTTCTTTGCCTCGTCCATCACCAATTCGGGTGCATTCTCGAGAGCTGAGTGAATCTTGTCTTATACTCCTTAACCGACATGCCGCCCTACTACAGCGCCAAAAACTCCATGGCCTTCTTCTCCTGGATGTCTGAGGAAAAATAATAACTGCGAAATTCCTCCAAGAATTCCTCCCAGCCAAGAGCAACATCTCCCATCGTCCGCTTCATCGACTGCCACCATACAGTCGCATCCTTCTCAAACTGCAGTGCAGCCAGCTTCACCTTGCTACCCTCCGGAGTCTCCAAGACTTCGAAGATAGTCTCTACCCAACGGATCCAACTGTCAGCCGTGTCAGTGTCTGACTTCCCCTCAAACACTGGTGGTTTCATCCGCTTGAATGATTCCACGAGTTTGATTGCTTCGGGTACTGGATTCGCAGGCACCCTTCCCTGATTCTGATTCATGCTAACGGCATTGAGTGTCTGATAGACCCTCGCTAGCTCCGTTTCCAAGCCAGACCTTCTCCATTTCGAGCTCCTCTTCTAGCCATGTTCTGATGCAAAAGATCCATTAAATTCGAAGTATAAAACACGAACTTTTAAGTCAACTTTTCATTTCATTGAATTTCAAACATTATACATTCGAATTTAAAATATTTCTGACATCAAATGAAAGCAGTAAGGAGGTACAACAGTCTAACTTCTACGGTTCCTCTTGACTTCTTAAAGCTCTCCCCTACTTCCTCCACTTCCTCCTTCAGTACATCGTATATGTTTTTCCTCTTCTCGAGTTCCCAAACACGATGATTGAGAACTGTAATATTGTCCTTGCACTTCGCCAACTGAGTCTCAGTAGCCCGACTCTCTCCCGTTGAGTCTCTACCTGCCTCTGAAGAGACACAATGAGACTGCTCGGAACTGGTTCTTCCTTATCAGAGGAATCATCAGACGGATCCGGAGGTGGAGTGATCTCTCGAGACTCAGGCCATTCCTCTTCAAACTCTTCAGGATTCTCTTCGTCTGAATCAGCTTGCCCGGATAGTAATCCTCCTCGACGATATGCCAGTTATCATCTCTAGCTGGGTCGAAGTGGTCCGCCATCTTAAAGAAAATAGAAGAAGAAGCATCAATCATAGAGCAGCACAAATGTAAGTGACTTACATTTAAATCTCTAGACTCAACACATGCTCTAATGTCCACTTCTAGGGTGTTGTTCCTTATAAATTTCTACTACTTGAAAGCGTGGCTCTGATACCACCCTGTAACACCCCGAATCCCAAATACAACTGAATTCGAGTTCCACAGGATCTTTTCACTTCTCTTCGTATGATTTTACAAGGAAATAAAACTTTACTTTACATCAGAATTATATTTACATTAATATTTTTACAGCGAAAGCAAATTTTACATCAATGAACGAAATATAACAATAGTTGAATAATCTTTAAACATCATGTCTTCTTTAGTCTTTTTCATGTGCTTTACCCTGCATAGAAACTGTGGGCACGTTAGTTCATTCAACTGACGAAATATTATACACGGCCATTCTCTCTATGCCGAAAATAGTATAACGATTCCCAATACTTAACAAACTACAAACTTGTTGACAAACAAAGCTAAAGGGACTATCTTATTGATGTCGTGTTGTGAATTTGCACATAGTCCTTAATGCAATTATTTCTATTATATGGCACTAATGCACACTTGTTCAGAGTCTATGCAGCCCATACTACATAGGTTCGAGGGCAAGCCCTTAACCGTTCTTCATCTTGTAGGGTTCAATCCCTCGCCATGACTTAATCTACTACTGTAACAACGGTAAGTATCCTAGATGTTCTATGACCTACGAACTCATGTCTAGGCGTCCTGGAGGGAATCCCAACGCACTGTCACATGACTCATCATGCAGGCATCCTGTGGTAATTCAGCTCCTACCATAGACATGACACCACCCGCAGTCACTAAACACCCCACGAGCGTCGCCACCGGGACGGTACTCTGGAGCAGTATCCACGTCCTACTCATGACGCATCATGGGACATCCTGTGAATACTCTCACGCCGCCAATCTAATGGCCCTTATACTCATTGTTTTTCTCTTATTTTCATCACATCTTCACTATGTATCTAATCCTTAGTTTAATTGAATCATGAACATAATCAATCCCTTAGGTTTAGCACTCCCACTATACCGGTCTTATTCATTCATTTCGCCTGACCCAAATCTTGGTCTTTTCATTTCAAATATCATTTCAGCCTTTCTTTTATTGCCGGTATAAGGCTTAGCTATACCCTAGTTCTTAATTTCAACACATAATTACAACATTGAGTTTTTCATACTCATAAGTTCTCTTTTTCATGGTTAACAATAATTTCCATTTCATGTTCACATCACTTGTATATTCATAAATTCATCAAGTCATTCAATTTCCATTTCATGTGCACATCATGCATAAATAAATAAGTACAATAAGTCGAACTCAACTAATTTATTCTTTCCACAACGCTTTAATCTTATTTTAATCAACAATAACCTTTATTTAATTCTTCCACTAATGTTTGTTTCATTTATCTAATTCAAAGGTATGAAGTCGTATTTTCATTTATAAACAATACTTAATTTAACAATGAGAATCCATAGCTAACACACTTGAATCTTCTTTCTTCCAAAAATTATCTTTTATCTCTTAGTGTAATTTCTCGAAATAGATTACTTTTATAGTTAACAAAAATACAATTTTCTATGGAATTCTACCCAATTTTCACCTCTAACTCATTTTTACTTGTCTAAATAGTGTTCAAATATTTTTCACAAGATCTACATATTTTTAGAATAATTGTAGTATTTTTCTTGGATTTTTAAAAGTCAAAAATTTGATTTTAAACTCAAAAAAATCAAAGATGTTCAAAACTGCCAAAGTCCGAATTCGAACCCGCAACCTGGACCAAGTCAACCGCCACCGCAAGCCAATTGGGCTAAGGCACCTATGCATTATGAAAGGGGTTTTTAATAGGATAAGTTTGTTCTCGGATTTTGGGTTTTTACTCAAAAAAATCAAAATAAAATGCAGGGCTTGGATTTCGAACCCGAGACCTGAGGGTCTGACTGCGGCTACAGTAAAAGCCACCGCACCGCTAGCCACTTGGTCTAAGGGGCCAGATTGTCTCAAATAGTATTGGGTGGTTTATAACCCAGTTCTCTGTTTATTTCTAAATTTTATAAAAACTCAAAACGATTTTGTTTCTTTTTCTTCTCTTTTGAAAACAAAAAGATCCAGATTTTACCAAACATGAATTTACAGTAAACCAGTATTTTTATAACCATTATTTACTTTATAAACCATATATTTTGGCCCTACTTTGTGTTCTATGTCCATAATTTCGACATTGAGAACAAACATCATATTTCTTGATAACTTAGAGTTAGATTTCCACCACTACTATATTTCATTGTTCTTTTATTCATTAACCACCTACAATAATTTAGAGACAATTTCTCATCTTTCTATAACAAAGAAACTTTATTTTAAACAATCAATTACACAAAAGGCATTTAATTCAACTAGTTGTCTTATAAGCACAAATTTTATCATAGCATTCATGTAGCACAACAATATGGTGATTTCTAGCACTTTAATTCACAATTCATTCATTAGCAATCAATCTATCAAACATTCTCTAAGTTACCACTCCACTTTTAATTAAACAAGCATGGTTCCAATTTCAACTAATTGATTCATAATAATTTCATTAAATCATCCCTAGCATGGTATCTAGTTCTAGAAGTATGAAAAACACCCACCTATTTGGAGAAACGAAAATGAAAGCTCCTAGAGTGCAAGAAAAGTGGCCTTCTCCTCCTACAATGTATTGCAAGTTTCTTCTCTTCCTTGCTCCTTGGTGCAACCTGAGCCTTGCTTGATGGTGATGATGGGGTAGCTGGCCTCCTCTTGAAATGAACACACACACAATAATGCACACTCAATCTTTTATTCACTAATCTCCTCAATCTTTTTCTCACTAGCCTTTTCTTTTCTTAGCAATTTGTTGTGCATAAATGAGAAGAAACTAGGGGTATTTATACACTTTTAGGATGAGATTGAATGGATATGATTAATCTAGGAGTTAGAAATCAAGGACTAAGATGAGTTGGGAAGGTTTAGCAACTTCCATGAATTCAATAACTACCCTTCAACTCAACTCCACTCTCCCTCTCTCTCTTGGCCACAACCGGCCTCCCAAAAGTGTGCAAAGCACACACAAGTGCATGCACGTGCCCCTTTTAGTACCCCCTATTTAAAGTTGTACAAATTTAATTAATCAGTTGTCCACTAATTGTGTCTACATGACAAGTTGTGACAATTTAAAAGATTAATTAAGTTTGTGGGCCTCAAAATAGTGTGCTTTAGGTTCATGGGCTATTTAATAAAATATTTAATTATTAGAGTGGGCTTAAAATAAGAAAACAAGTTTAGGCTTTATAAAATAGGCTTTTTAGAAGATAAAGAGAAAGAAAGAAATAATTGTCCATATTATAAAAGATAACTTTATAGGAAAATATGCATACAAAATTTTGCACGTGCACAACACGTGAAAATCAATATTTTTCATTAAAATGAAAATTTAGGGTATTACATAATCTGCTAGATATCGGTCTTTTAGTACTGCTAGGTCTAAATTTCCAGATTCCCAATTTTATGTTTATCATCTAGATTTATTAATAAACAGAACATGTTAACAGAAAAAATAAAATGTAAAATTAATTTTGATGAAACTAGACATGTGTAGGAATCACCCTAATTTTTTTTGGAATTAATTGATCAGTTTTCTGACCTGAAACATATGTGTGAACACAATCTATAACCTGCTGCCTAAACATAAAATCTATAAAGAAGAGGAAATTGAACCAAGTTTCAGTGATTTTTATATGTTGTATGTATATTCACTGGAACCGGCAGAAATTCTAGTTTCTACTATCATTGTGTGCTATTCGTTTGGGTAGAGCTAGGTTGCACGTGCTTTTGTGCATTCGTGGTTCATGTCGCTGTCGGGATTCTCATCCCGTTATTCCTTTATAGTCGAATTTATTAGCTAACAAGCAAGTCTCTCTTGAACTAGTTTATTTTTCTTGTTCAAGAACTCAAAAAGTCCCGGCAAGTATATCTTTTTATCGTATTTTCACACTATTCATCTTCTCTTGGATATATTGAGGGTTTACACGAGCTAACCCAAGATATCCTTGACTTCGTTCCAAAAATTGATTTGAACCCTAGTCCCCATTGCACATTGCAGAAGCACGAAATACATGAAAATTACTAGATCCATGTTATAGAATTGTTTGAGGAGTTGAATCTTTCCAATTGAATTTGATTTATTGAATTGATTGCCATGACTGTAAATTGTATCATAAAACTTGAAAATTGCATGTTAATCATCAAATAGCACTTTGTTTATTAATTATCATGAATTATATGCTTGTATGATGAAATTATTGCCTATTCATATTAAATTATTTTCTGGCCTGCTATTTACTTCTTTTTGTATCAGAATTTTGAACCTGTTGCTGTAGTAATTTGAGAGAACTTTGTAAACATAAATTGTAGCCCTGTGAGTCTATCTTCTAGAATATTTGACGGAATTTAATTCCAACTTATAATCTGCTAGATATCAGTATTTTAGTACTGCTAGGTCTGAATTTCCAGATAAAATATATCACCTAGATTTATTAATAAACAGAACATGTTAACAGTAAAAATAAAATGTAAAATTAATTTTGCTGAAACTAGACATGTTTAGGAATCACCCTAAATTTTTATGGATTTAATTGATGAGTTTTCTGACCTGAAACATATATGTGAACTCAATTTATAACCTACTGCCTGAACATAAAATCTGTAAAGAAAAGAAAATTGAACCTAGTTTCTGTGACTTTTATATGCCGTATGTATATTCGCTGGAACCATAGAGAGTCTAGTTTCTAGATCTTCTGATGGATCCAGATTTGCTTTTCTATAGCAGCGGGAATATCTTTTTTTTTACAGTAACGTCCTGCTATCCAGATTGTATGATTTGTGTTGATTTAATATATTTGCTTCTTGATTTGTCTGTAATGAGTAGAATTAGTCACACCTAGCATGACACAACCTTGACATCTTCTTGCATGCTCGCATAGGATGAAATAAAATATTAACAAGTCGGGGTATTATGGGTTGACATGGTAGTGAACAATCAGAGACTGTACTCGGTAGGGCCCCTTACTGCTTGATGTGATCACTGTACTGACTGATGGCCATAAAATAATGCTTTGATAATTACTACTATTGAACATTAATTAATGATTACTGGGCCAAGTATATGAACCGTGAATTCACCATCACAGCCTAAAACGTCAACTTGTTTGCTTTCACCGAACCTGTGGAATGGAACGCAGTAGTACGTGCTTTAGATAAGTTAATAAAATGATTAATAACCCCCACTTGACATTCATGCTCGATCCCCTATATTATCATCAGTATTGAACTTGAATTAAAATCATTAATTATTACATGTATAAACATCGACCCATGACATTATGGCCATTCCTTGTCCTTGTTCTTGACTTTGATCCCATCCCTTATTTTTTATATACCGTGTTCCTATTGTTCTCTGTTTGCCTCTACTAGCTGTCCATGACTTGCTCTAAAGACATTATTTTCTCTCTTTTTAGATCAGGAGCTTACAGATACTGAACGAGCGATACCAGAAGGAATTGGTGAGCAACGATTCTAGAAGATGGAGTCCAAGAATAGATTACTTGAATTATTTTATGCTATTTTTCCCTTGAACTTTATTATTGATATTGTACTTTGTTTTAGGCTTTTATGACCCGGAATTTGTTTTATCCTAGATGTTGGATATTATTTGGTGAATTTATTTCATGATTATTTTGGAGTTTCTTCAGTGTTTATGCGGTTATTCCTTTCTTGTGTGGTTGTATTCTCTTGTATATTGTTGAGTTAGACTGGTACAGCTAATAAATGGTGTTTACATCATTCGCTGGACCTTCGTTATGTACTCTAGTTCCTGTATTTTGGGAAGCGGGGCGTGACATGATCTTAACTACAAAATTGTAGTAGATTCATTTATGTTTTCTATGAAACTAAGAAATCTATTTTTTGATTAGTACTGGAATTTATGACTTTTACAAAACCATTGAGTTTCTGTCCCAAGATAGTTGAATATTCAAATAGTGAATTCTATATATGTAACCCCCGTTCCCGTAAATATATATTTCCTGAATATTTTTTGTATTTCAATTTTTTATAAATTCATTATGTGTTAAATTCGGCTTGGATTTTATATTAAACTATCTCCTAATTGACAATTATACTTATTGTCGAATAGTGATGTATTTTAACTTTGTTTTATAATCCTAATTGATCGATTATTTATGTCTGAGCCCAAATCAAATGTATTATTACTATTTAGATTATTTTTATAAATTTGTTAAACCCCAGTTCCTATTTTGTTATACAATCTTATTATTGTTATTATTATTATTGGTATTATTATTATTATTATTATTATTATTATTATTATTATTATTATTATTATTATTATCAGTATTATTATCAGTATTATTATTATTATTGTTGTTATTATTATTGTTATTATTATTATTACTGTTATTATTGTTACTGTTGTTATTTTTTTATTGTATATTAAAAATCCATCTTTTGTTATTATGAAAGCCCGCAAATTTTAATCCATCTATTATTATTATTATTATTATTATTATTATTATTATTATTATTATTATTATTATTATTATTATTATTATTTTAAAGTACATGTCAAGTATATTATTTATATATGAATATTCTAATTCTTGTGAAAAGCTAAATTTTAATCTAATTGTATTCTTTCAATTAATTCTATTTTCTATTGAACCTTGTAAAATCCTGTTGTACAACTTACTTGAATATATTGTGTATTGAGTACTCTAATACACAACATTGTTCTTAGAGAGTTTTGCGCCTCAAGCAGACCAACTAGGTTATTATAGACAAAAATTCCCAAGATGTATCTTGCCTTTATCAAAGATGACTTGAGTGGTTGCTTCTAAGTTCCAAGCCACTCAAAAATAACAATGTAGATTAAAATATGGAATAAAAACTGCTTGACTCAGGAGTCGCTTGAAGTTGGTTGGAGCGATGTTACAACACCCTTTTAGTACTTCATTAAGTGGTCAACATTCCAAGTCCTCGGTATTTTCTTGCCCCCCGGGTCTTCGAGTTGATACGCACCTGGGCAAATAACTCTGGAGACCTTGTATGGACCTTCCCAATTGGGTGCTAGCTTGCCCTTCTTGCTTGGGAGAGAGATTGATAGCTTCCGGAGTACTAGGTCCCCCTCTTTAAGATTAGAGGGTCAAGCTCTCTTATTGTAGGACTGGGTGATCCAGTGCCGGTACGTCTCCTTTCCGATGGAAGCTATTTCACGGATCTCATCGATGAGGTCAAAACTGTTGAGAAGCTGGTTCGCGTTCTGCTCTTCATTGTAGGCGATCCACCACAGAGAAGGTAGGCCGACCTCGAGGGGGTTAATGGCTTCGGAGCCATAAGTAAGATTGAAGGGGGATGCACAATTCAGAGTTCTCTTCGTGGTGCGGTAGCTCCATAGCACGTTGGGCAGCTGTTCGACCCATAATCCCTTGGTGGATTTATCGAGCCTCTTCTTTAGGTCGGAGAGTATTTGTCGATTAGCGTTCTCTGCTTGGTCGTTAGACTGAGGATGGGATATTGAGGAGAACCGCTGCTGGATACCGAGGTCAGCGCAGAAGTTGCAAAAGGTTGTCCCTGCGAACTGGGTTCCATTGTCAGTTACGAGGATATGGGGTACCCCGAACCAGAAAATAATGTTCTTCCAAAAGAACTTCTAAACCTTGTTCTCAATAATTGTTGCAAGGGGTTCGACCTCGATCCACTTGGAGAAGTAATCTATCGCCACAACCAGGAACTTCAGCTGGCCTGGTGCTAGAGGGAACGACCCAAGCAAGTCCATCCCCCACATTGCGAATGGGATTGGACTGGCCAAAGAGGAGAGCTGGGCTTATGGTAGACGACGGATTGGAGAAAACTTTGGCATGCGCCGCACTGGCAGACGTATTCCTCAGATTCAGCAAGTAATGTGGGCCAGAAGTAGCCATAATTTAAAAGGTTACGGGCGAGGGATCTCGCTCCCAAGTCCGCACCACACATACCGTCATGGACCTCCTTTAGGGCATAGAGTGCTTCTTCGAGGGAGAGACACCTTAGGTAGGGTCTGTAGTCGATTTGAGTGTAGGAGCGTTTATACATGACCCCATCAAGGAGTATGTACCGCTCAGCTCTGGTCCGGACCCTTCTCGCCTCTCTTGGGTCGGCTGGAAGAACTCCGTCTCTAAGGTACTTGAGTGGGGGGTTCATCCAATTCTTCCAAGGGTGAGTGGCATAGTCTCCATCGGCTCTAAGTTGTCTTCCTCAATACTTGGCCTCAGGAGGACCTCTATCAATATGATTCGTTCCAAACCCTGGAAGGAGGAGGAGGCGAGCCTTGAGAGGGCGTCCGCCTGTGCATTTTCCACTTGGGGAACCCGCTGGAGCCGAGCATTTTCAAATAAAGCCAGTAGTCCCTTTACCTTTGCCAGGTACTTGGCCATGTGCTCATCTCTTGCTTCGTACTTCCTAGACACTTGATTCACGACCAACTGCGAATCACTGAAGACCTGGATACGCTTAGCCCCTGCTTTGCTGGCCATGCAGAGCCTTGCTATGAGGGCCTCGTATTCGGCTTTGTTGTTCGATGTGCGGAAGCTGATGCGGAGGGAGTATTGTAGAATGAAACCATCTGGGCCGGTCAAGATGATGCATGCCCCACTTCCATCGGCGCATGAGGACCCGTCAACATACACGGCCCAGAGCAGGGGTTCGGCGGTAGACTCGCAGGGGTCGGGAATAGTGCTCTCCACAATGAATTCTGCTAGGGCTTGTGCCTTGATAGCGGTTCATGGTTGGTAGCTGATGTCATGCTGGCTCAGCTATATGGACCATTTCATCAAGCGGCCCGACGTCATGGGCTTGTGGAGAACTTGCTTCAGCGGCTGGTCGGTAAGAATGACCACCGAATGGGACTGAAAATACGGGCGAAGTTTCCTCACCCCCATGACCACCGCATATGCCATCTTTTCCACCTTCGGGTAGCAGAGCTCTGCATCCCTAAGGACCTGGCTCACGTAGTAGATGGGGCATTGTGTCTTCTCCTCCTCTCTTACCAGGACGGTACTAAGGGTTTGCTCCGAAGTGGCCAGGTAGATGTAGAGGGTTTCGCCAGGCTTCGGCTTGCTCAAGAGTGGGGGTTTACCAGGTAAGCCTTCAGTTGGTCGAGGGACTCTTGTTGTTGTTGCCCCCACTCAAAGCCTTTCACTCCCCTGAGAGCTTTGAAGAACGGAAGGCATTTCTCGCCTGACTTGGAGAGAAATTGCCCTATAGCGGCGAGGCGTCTCGTGAGCCTCTGCACTTCTTTGACATTGGAGGGAGGGGCCATATTACGTATGGCTTTGATCTTCTCAGGATTGGCTTCTATGCCCATCTGACTCACCATGAATCCAAGGAATTTGCCGGACGAGATGCCGAAGGCGCATTTGCTCGGATTCAACCTCATGTTGTGCCTTCTCAACACCCCCGAAGGCTTCCTGGAGGTCGAGGACATGCTCCTGCCCTCGGATGCTCTTGACCAACATGTCGTCCACATAAACTTCCATATTGCAGCCAATTTGGTCTTGAAAGACCTTGTTGACTAGGCACTAGTATGTAGCTCCCGTGTTCTTCAGCCCGAACGGCATAACCTGATAGCAGTACAGGCCTTGTTCAGTCACGAACGAGGTCTTCAGAATGTCGGGGGGGGGACATCCAGATCTGGTTATACCCTGAAAAGGAATCCATGAAGCTGAGGAGCTCATGGCCGGAGGTCGCATTGATTAGAGCATCGATGCTCAGAAGGGGGAATGGATCCTTTGGGTACACCTTGTTGAGGTCGGTAAAATCGATTGATATCCTGCAACTCTCGTTGGCTTTTTTAACCATCACCACATTGGATAGCCATTCAGGGTAGTTCACCTCCTGGATGAATCAAGCATTCAGGAGCTTCTCGACCTCTTCCTTGATCGCTTGTTGACGCTCAGGAGCGAACTTACGTCGCTTCTGCTGGATGGGCTTTACTCCCGAGGCAATGCTGAGATGGTGCATCAAGAGCTCCTCTGAGATCCCCAGCATATGCGCTGTGGTCCAAGCGAAGAGATTGCGGTTCTCTCTTATGCATTGAGAGATATCTTTCTTGATGGAGGGGAAAAGAGCCTTGCTAAGCTAGAATGTCTTGGTGGCATCTTCCTCTGAGAAGGCCACTTCTTCCAACTCGTCTATTGGCTCGGAGATGGTTTGACTACTTTCCCGTGGGAGTTCGAGGGCTTCAAGGGAGAGGACCGGGCCTCCCATCGAGGTCATGTAACACTTGTGAGCTGCCTTCTTGCTCCCTCTCACTTCTCCCACTCCTGCGGGGGTGGAGAACTTCATCTTCATGTGATAGGCCGAAGGAATGGCCTGGAGTGCGGCTAGACCTGGTCAACCCAGGATAACATTATAGGCGGCTTTCACATCTACCACCATGAAGTCCATCGGCTCCATGCGAGTGACCGGGGTTTTGCCAGTGGTCACGTCGAGGGTTATAACTCCCTTGATCGTCACCGGCACCCCAGTGAATCCATGAAGATTGTAGCCGGCAGGCTTGAGTCGATCTCTCGATAGCTAGAGGCCCTTGAACGCCTCTATGAAAAGAATATTAACCGAACTGCAATTGTCCACCAAGATCTGGTGTATGTCGAAGTTGGCCATTCGGAGGTTAATGACATGGGCGTCGCAATGGGGCGTTCAGACGCCCTCCAAGTCTTTATCGGATAACATGACTGGGAACCCAAGACCCTTCGGAGGGGGATGGCTCTGCACGGCGTTCACTTCCCAAACGAAGACTTTTCGGGTGGAGTTGGAATCTCCCCCCATTGGGCCTCCGTGTATGAGGTGTAGGATGGCTTCTACTTTGACATTCGGGGTCTCATCATGTTGTTCAGTTCGTCTGTTAGCCCCCCTGGGGAGCGGAGGTGGATCAACCCTGTCCCTCTTCACGAACCTAGCAAGCTGCCCTCTCTGAATAAGGGCCTCGATCTCGTCCTTCAGGGTCCGACAGTCGTTTGTGTCGTGCCCATAGTCCCGGTGGAAGCGGCACCACTTATCTCGGTTTCTCTTCTTTTCGGGGGTGTTCATCTTTGGAGGCAGGCGGTAGAAGACCCTCATTACCAATTTCTATCAAGATGGTGGAGACACTCGCATTGAGCGGAGTGAACTTTTCAAAGTAGGGAACAGGGCAACGTTGACCTCCGTTGTCTTTTTGGAGCTTCTTAGCTCCTTCTTCTTTAGCAGTCTTCTGTTTGTTCCCGGAAGATGACCCCTCAAGAGTGGGGTGATTGAGAGCTTCATCAGCTCAGATGTACTTCTCACTCCTGAGAAGGAGCTCTGAGAAGTCCCAAGGAGGCTTCTTTGCCAGGGACGCCCTGAGGTCGGGATTAGTGACATTAGACTGAAAAGATGCCGAGGCTACGGACTGATCTAGCAAGGCGATAGATCTGGCCTCCGCCGTGAACCGCTTGACATAGTCCCTCAGCCGTTCGCCCTTCCTTTGGCTGAGTAAGGGTAAAGAGGTTCTAGTCTTCTCGGAGCGGTGGCTGCTCACGAAGTAGGTAAGGAAGAGACCTTCAAACTGTTCGAAGGAGAAAATGGAGGCTGGAGCAAGTCTAGAATACCACTCCCGAACGGGCCCTTTCATGGTGGCTGGGAAGGTTTTGCAGAGAAGGGCATCAGAAGCATGGTGGATCATCATGAGAGTTTTGAAACTCTCGATGTGATCAGCGGGTTTGACTCCCCAGTATACGTCTCGAAATGCGGGGGTTTGAAGTTCTCTGGGACGGGGCCCTCCATGATAGTTCGAGAGAACGGGGGCCTTCTCAGGCGAAGGTTCCTCGCCCGTTGTTCTTCATCTCTATCGAGCTGGCCGAGGCTCCTCTCCATCTCGTGGAGATGGCGGTAGACCGAGTCCCCCCTTCGGTCATGCCTCACTGAACCCCGAGACTCATCTTCATGTGGAGGAGGGCTGGGACTGCGGTGGCGATAGCTTTGAGTAGGACGAGGATTGGGAGAGGGACGGCGATGGCTCGGAGCCGGCCGAGGACTGGGAGCCCGTTGGCCATTGTTGGGGGCAACATTGAGTGCCTACAGGACCGACTCCTGGAACTATTGGAACTCCGCCCTTGTTACGGGGGCCTCCTGCTCCCGATGGGCTCGGGCGGCAGGACGGGCAGCCAGGGAGTGACTTCTTCTCTGGAGATACTAAGGTGACTCTCTCCGCCTCCTTGGAGAGTGGGACCCTCTACAATCTGTCCTACGGGGTGAACGGACCCTCTGATGCTCCCGTCGAGGGTTCCCATCACAGGTCCGCCTATCGTCCAAGCGGATCCGAAGATCTGGCTCGTTCTGCTGGGTGTTGAGAACGTCTCGTAGATTTCTCTGTGTTGGAGGGTTATGGGAAGCCATGGAGTCGGAGGAAGGGTTGTGTACGGAGATATGGACCTGGTGAAGAGGTTACTTCTGGCAACTTTGGCGAGATGGTTCTCCAACAGTCACTTGAGCCCCTTGAGGTTGCAGAACGAGTTGAGGGATCGGTTGTTCGATCTGTTGAACCGGCTGGACGAGCAAAGGGAGGCTCTCTGGAAGAGGATGAGAGATAGAATTTGTTCGCCGGTTAGAGGCCACAGACTTCCCTTTCTTCGGAGGCATGGCTAAGAGCTGCTTTGCTGATGGAGTAGGGTCGGATTGTTATTCGATTTCCCATAGACGGTGCCAATCTGTTGCCGCTGATTTTGGTGTGGGAGCAATCAGATAAATTTGTGAGTTTGAGAGGAATTGAATGGGTCAAACCTGACCACTCTTACCATTGTTGAGCTGGCTTCTAGCTGCTCCTGCTGACCTGCACGAAGTTCGAAACACCGGGGTTGATCCTAGTGTTTCGAACCCTCCGACGCTCTTTTCAGTACTCAGAAAAGAATATGAAAGAGCTTTAGGTAGGCAAAGAGTGATCACCTTGTAAAGGTAGGAGGTAGGGGGATTTTTATAGTCGCCGTGGGGATCTGCTTCGAGATAAGAACGAATCTTTACTCCCCAATGTGGCTGGATAGAGGTGGTTAGAACCACTTCCTAGAGATAAGGACGAGCCAGGATTTCTTCATATCTTTGTGAACTGGTCCTTAACGGGTTGGAAGCCGTACCCAGTCAAACGGATTCGTTTATGGGTTATTGGGCCCTAGAGAAGAGACCCAGTTCCCATTTTGGACCCGTCTATAGGGGAGATTACCGTTTTGCCCTTGTGAACTTCAAGCTTCGTGCCCAATTTGAACGGTTCCGATTTAATCCCATTTTTATCCTAGTCCTCAACCAGCCCTGTAATACCCCGGATAGTATAATACTTATATATATATATATATATATATATATATATATATATATAACGCAAATGTTGTGAAAACCCGTGAAAACAACCTAGGCCGTTGTTGGAAACAAAGGCCTAGGTTATAATGCATTATAACTCCAACAACGGCCTAGGTGGTTTTCCATGTTTTCATCGATATTTGTGTTTTCAACTGAGCATTTCCCATATATATATATATATATATATATATATATATATATATATATATATATATATATATATATATATTGTCTGCATGTATATATATGTGTGCAAACATATGTTGTCTGCATGTATATATATGTGTGCAGTGTTTGCTTGATTATATATGTATGAATGATGGAGTGTGTTTATGTTTGCAGGATGGTTCGTGTGGGTGTTTGCATTCTAGATGGTGCACGAGAATGAGAAGGACCGATACAAGTACATGCACTAGTTTTGAGTGCGGTGTCTATGTGAATATGCAATTGTATTGTACTACAATGGATATACTTTGCATGCACTAAAATCTAACCTCTTACTTCTCATCTAGAGCTTGATCAAGACCAAAAAATTTCGGCCAAGCTTGTCTTCAAAACTAGGGGCTAGAGTCCAGTGTTTTGGGGGAAAACTACCTTCCACCTCACCCCCTACCCCTCCCCTATTTGGACGGCCTACCCCACCTCTCTCCCTCACTCCTCTCTTGATAAATCCCCTCATTCTCACCTCTTGAGCTCTGAAAATTTCAGAAAGAAAAAAAAAGAGAAAGGAGCCAAAAGGAAGGAGTGTTCTTAAGATTTGGAGAAGGATTTGAAGGGAGAAGCTCAAGACAAACCTCATCTTCTCAAACCAACTAAGGGTGGGGAGTTCTCTGAACTTGTTCTTGTTCATTCTTGTTTAATTTCTTGCATGCAATGAGTATTAGTAGTTTGAGAATGGTTGATAAGGAGTAGATTGTTAGAATCTGAAAATGGAAACAGAAAATATGATCTGCATGCTAAGTTCCCGAATTTTCAGAGAACAAAATAATTGGAATTTGGTCATGAAATTTTCACATAATGATCTTATTTATTAATAGAAGCTACATGATTTATTTTGGAATTTTCTGATGATATTTGATATTTTAATAGAATCCATTTTGAGGACTGAGTAGTAAGGCAAAGACTGGTTCTGTCTATTGTGATAACTGAACTTGTGGAAATTCTTAGAATTAATTGACACATGATCTATTTTTGAAAGTTTTACCATGTTATCTCGCATGCATCTGGACTATACAGAAAAATCATGAAATTATTTGGATGAAATTTGATGCATGTTCAAAATTAATTAATCAAGAGTAGTCAAGACAGTAACTGAAAAAAAGCAGAACTTTTATGCATGTTTATAATATGTAGAACTCATTGAATACTTGGAATCTGGATGTGAACCTTTTTGCATGTTATACATAATGATGTCTAGTTTCTGTAATGCAAATTTGATGACCATTTGATAACCATATGATTTATGATGAATACTTTAGCATGAACTGTGCAAAACTCAGTCAGTATTGACACTCTGATAAGATGGTACTTTTATGGCTCTGTATGAGCAGAATTGGAGAAAGAGTACAACTAGGAATTTGTAGTAGACATCTAGAGATTTCCAAGAAGCCCAATTTGAAGAAATTTCTGTAAGTAGATTAATAAATATGATTTTTGCAAGTTTGGACAGAAACCCGCTCTGTTTAAGTAAAGCCTTATGTGTGGTTCTGTATACCTGAGAGAAATGACTGGTTTAGGGTAATCAAATGAAACAGTTGGGATTGGTGATCAACTAGAAAATTGTAGAGGACATTCATACCTTTCCACAGAACCTGGATTTGTATCATTCTGATGAGCAGGTAGAGTTTTATGCTATCGGTAAGGTACAGGAAGTACACAGGCTGAGGTTTGTGAGGCTATTTTGAGGGTTTAAATGACTGAATCTGAGGTGTTGATCAAATAGAGAGTTGTAGCCCAGGTCTTTACCTTTCCATATTGAGCTTGAACACCCAATTTTGAGTTGTATTGTGGGAGTTATGATCCTTTTAAGTTTCAGGCAGAAACACCGTAGTTGTTTAGTCATGGTTTTGACTAAGTGTTGAAAGAACCTTTCCCCTTGTGTACCTAAGAGTTGAAGAATCGTTGTTTGGGGATGAATGGTGTCTATTTGCTGGTCTTGTTTGTGTTGACTCCTGTGGCAGATTATTGTGACTCGAGTTAGTCACTAGGGTAGGGCGATACCCTACGTCTATCAACCCTCGAGGTGAACTTCCACCGAGGAGTTGGACATCCAAGTTGGTGTCGTCGAGTTGTATTCATACCGGTTAAAGGTGAACGCGGGCCATGGTGAGGGCTGACTCCAAGCTAGGGGAAGTGGCGAGCATTACTTGGGTCGCCGGGGCCAGTGGTCAATGGGCAGAGTTTTAGGAGCAATCTTATAACTGAATGGTTAGAGTGAGTCTTGGATTAGAGTGGTGTATTAGGGGTATATACATTGCATTAGTACTAGCAGACCATAGTCGGATGTTGTACTTTTCCTGTCATAGGGATACGTATTTGGTTCTCATGTGTTGAGTTCGCGGGTTTCGTATCTCGATCTGTTAATTCCTAAAGAGCCGAGGTAAGGAACGGGAGAGGAGCTCCTGTCGGATAGGGGGATTTGACCCTCGAGGCCATCATGTTCCTATGCACATGTTTTTTGTGTTATATATGAATCATTAACATCATTAAGTACATGGTTTTGTACCGGAAGGTTTGACACTGCTTTTTGAGTGATGTCCGTGCATGTGTACTAAGTGACAAACGTGACCACCACTTTAGGGACTGTTGTACGAGACTAGACCGATGGACTGCAACCTCCTCAGACATGGAAATCTATTGGGAACAGGTTGAGTACAAGGGTAGGATGCATGGCGAGGGTTTGAATCCCTAAAACGTGGAGAAAGACGGCTTGATTTGGGGGCATATATAGTATGAGATACATGCGTTCTCCAAAGTCTTGCTTGCAATAGAAGTAGGCATGTGATTGATGCATCTAGTTGTAGAATCATGGCATACAACAACACTATAACCCGAATCCATTAACCCCAAGTTGTCACATCACTTTTCTCTTTTGCATAAAATTATGGTTGTGATTGTTAGTTTGGAGATCGCTGTTATTATCAGCATTGCGTCAGTCGAAGTACTGACGTTCCCCACCTTGTAGGTATCCGGAGCCGATTCACAGGTACAGCAGCGCTCTAGTTGGTCCAAGCATCCAAGGGACATATTCAAGTATTATTATATTATTTGTAAATCTTGTAATTTTATTTGGATATTGTAACACTTGTAAATGTAACATTTATGTGGAATAAAAGTTTTAATTTTCCTGTACTTTTCTGTGATTGTGGCTATTTTGAAGTTTGACTTCGGGAGTAGGGTCTCAGATTTCCAGTATGGGGATTTGGGGTGCTACAAGCCCCTAGCCATCGCCATCGCACTCCTAGTCCCTTTCTACATGAGGATGAGTCCTGGGGATCAGCAAGATTTGACCAGAGGGAAGACTCGATCTATCGCCGTCTCCACGAGATGGAGAAGCACCTTGGCAGACTTGATAGAGAAGAGGAAAAGCGGGCGAGGAATTTCCGCCCAAGCAGGCCTCCAGTCTCCCGAACCATCATGGAAGCCCCGGTCCCGAAAAACTTCAAACCCCCTCATTTTTAGTCATATAACGGGGATTCATACCTCGCTAACCACATCGAGAGTTTCAAAAATCTCATGATGATCCACCAGTCTTCGAACGCGCTCCTTTGCAAAACCTTCCCGGCCACGCTAAAGGGGCGCCGAGAGAATGGTATTCCCGACTCACCCCTGCATCCATCTTCTCCATCGATCGGTTTGAGGGGCTCTTTCTTACCCATTTTATGAGTAGCCGCCACGCCGAAAAGACAAGCACATCTTTGCTGGCACTCAATCAAAGGAAGGGCGAGCGTTTAAGGGACTATGTCAAACATTTCACCACCAAGGCCCGGTAAATCGCCTCCCTAGACCAGTCGGTATCCTCTGCTGCCTTCCAACACAACATCAACCACACCAACTTAAAGGCATCTCTCACTAAAAATCTGCATCGAGACTTCTCAAAACTCCTACTGAGGAGCGAGAAATATATTAGGGCAGAGGAGGCCCTCCTCCCACTTGATCAGAAAGAGCCCCTATTTGGAAACAAACGGAATGGCGCTGAAGAAGAAGGGCTAAGAAGCTTTAGAAAGATAATGGTGGTCAATGCCGCCCTCCTCCCTACATTGAGAAGTTTACTCCAATTAATGCTAGTGTTTCGGCCATCCCAATGGAGGTCGGGAAAGAAGGACTGCTCCCACCACCTCTGAAGATGAATACACCAGGAAAGAAGAGGAATATAGACAAATGGTGCTGCTTCTATAGGGATCACGGCCACGACACGAATAACTGTCGGGCCCTGAAAGACGAAATTGAAGCCATCATTAAGAGGGGGCAACTTTCTAGATTCGTAAGGAAGGACAGGGTAGATCCTCCCTCGCCTCTCCGAGGAGCTAATAAACGAACTGAGCGACCAGTTGAGACCCCAGACTCCGAAGCTGAAGTTGTTCTACACCTCATTCACGGAGGCCCAATGGGGGAAGATTCGAACTCCTCTGAAAAGCCTTCGTCCAATAGGTGAATTCGGTGCAGAGTCATCCTCCCCCCAAAAGCCTTGGGGTTCCTGTTACCTTTTTAGACAAGGATTTGGAAGGCGTCCGAACACCTCATTGTGATGCTCTTGTGATAAACCTCCATATGGCCAACTTCGAAGTACGTCGAGTCCTGATCGACAACGATAGTTCAGTTAACGTCCTTTTTTCTAGAAGCCTTCCAAGGCATCAAGTTGTCTAGGGATCGCCTCAAGCCCGCCGGCTACACTCTCCACGGGTTCTCCAGGGTGCTAGTGACGATTGAGGGAGTTATAACTCTCGGCATAACCGCTAGGAAAAACCCTGACCACTCGAACCGAACCAATGGATTTCATGGTGGTAGACGTGAAGGCTGCTTACAAGGTCATTTTGGGCCGACCCAGCCTAGCTACTCTTCAGGCCGTACCCTCAGCCTACCATATGAAGATGAAATTCCACACCACAGCAGGGGTAGGAGAAGTCAGAGGGAGCCAGGAGATGGCTTGCAAATGTTACATGATTTCGGTAGGAGGGCCGGTCCTCTCTCCGGAAGCCCTCGAGCTCCCTCAAGGGAGTAGCCAAGTTATCTCAGAGCCGGTCGATGAGTTGGAAGAAATAGCCTTCTCAGAAGGAGATATGCCCAAGACATTCCAAATTAGTAAGGTCCTTCCCTCTCCTTTCAAAACCGTCATTATCCGATGTATAAGAGCAAATCGCGACCTATTCACTTGGACCGCGAGCGACATGCCTGGAATCTCCGAAAAAAATTATGCATCACCTTAGTGTTGCTCCCAGGGCCAAACCTGTCCAGCAAAAGCAACGCAAGTTCGCGCCAGAACGCCAGCAGGAAATCAAAGAAGAAGTAGAGAAACTCTTGAATGCTCGGTTCATACAGGAGGTCAACTATCTCGAATGGCTATCCAACGTTGTGATGGTCAAAAAGGCCAATGGGAGCTGGAGAATCTGCATTGATTTCATGGATCTAAAAAAAGCTTGTCCGAAAGATCCGTTCTCGCTCCCAAGCAATGATGCTCTGATTGATGCAACCTCTTCCCACGAACTCTTGAGTTTTATGGATGCCTTCTCCGAGTACAACCAGATCGGGATGTTCCCTCCTGATATTCCGAAGACTTCGTTCGTAACCGGCCAAGGCCTATACTGCTATCGGGTCATGCTGTTCAGGCTAAAGAACGCCGGTGCAACTTATCAGCGCCTTGTCAATAAGATCTTCAGAGAACAGATCGGCCGGAACAAGGAGGTTTATGTGGACGATATGTTGGTAAAAAGCATCGGCAAATTGAACCATGTGTCCGACCTTCCGGAGGCCTTCGATGTGTTGCGGAGACACAATATGAGACTAAACCCGAACAAGTGTGCCTTTGTTGTCTCATCCGGCAAATTCCTTGGGTTCATGGTTAGCCAAAGAGGCATAGAAGCCAACCCGAAAAAGATTCAGGCCATACTGAACATGGCTCCCCCTTCCAGTGTCAAAGACATACAAAGACTCACAGGATGCCTCGTGGCTTTTCTCTCCAAGTCAGGAGAAAAATGTCTCTCGTTCTTCAAGGCCCTTAGAGGGGCAAAAGACTTTGAGTGGGGAAAACAACACCAGGAGTCCTTCGATCAGCTCAAAGCCTATTTGATTAACCCCTCACTCTTAAGCATACCAAAGCCCAGGGAAGTCCTCTACATATACCTCACCACCTCATAACAGACCCTCAGCGCTGTCCTGGTAAGGGAAGAAGATACGACACAAAAGCCAATCTACTATGTGAGTAAGGTCCTCAGGGATGCCGAACTCCGCTATCCAAAGGTAGAAAAGATGGCCTATGCGTTAGTCATGGCAGCCCGAAAGCTCTGCCCCTACTTCCAGTCTCACTCAGTGGTCGTCCTTACTGACCAGCCACTCAAGCAAGCTCTTCACAAGCTCGAAACTTTGGGGCGCCTTATGAAGTAGACTATAGAGCTAAGCCAACATGATATCAACTATTAGCCCAGAACCGCTATCAAGGCACAAGCCGTGGAATAATTTATAGTAGAGATCACTATCCCTGACCCCAGCAAGGCAATAGAGGAACCCCCATTCTGGATCGTGTATGTTGATGGGTCCTCATGCACTGACGGGAGTGGGGCTGGGGTCATCCTGACTGGCCCCGATGACTTTGTCCTTTAGTACACACTCCATATTCTTTTTCGGGCATCAAACAACAAGGCACAATATGAGGCTCTCATAGCTAGTCTATGTATGGCACGCAAGGCCGGGTCCCAGCACGTCAAAATATTCAGTGACTCACAGCTGGTAGTGAACCAAGTATCGAGGGAGTATGAGCCAAGAGATGATTGCATGGTCAAATATTTGGCCAAGGTCAAAGAGCTGCTGGCCACTTTCAAGGATGCACAACTCCAACGAATCCCCCAAGAGGAAAATGCACAGGCAGATGCCCTCTAAAAGCTGGCCTCCTCTTCCCTCCACGGGATAGAACAAACCGTCTAGATAGAAGTCCTCTTGAAACCCAGCATCGAGGAAGAAGGTCCTGAACCGATGGAGACGCTGCCCCTAGCACTCGGGGAGAATTAGATGAGGCCCTTGCTCGAGTTTCTCAAAGACGGAATCCTCCCTCCAAACCCTAAAGGGGCTAGAAGAATCAGAATCAGAGCCAAGCGATACACGCTCATCGAAGGGGTCATGTACAAACGCTCTTACACTCAAGTGGACGGCAGACCTACTTGAGATGCCTCTCTCCCGAGGAGGCCCAGTAAGTTCTAAAGGAGGCCTATGTAGGGATGTATGGAGCTCATTTGGGAGCAAGGTCCCTCGCCCGCCAAATTATTAAATTATGGATACTTCTGGCCGACACTCCTTAGCGACGCCGAATAGCTTGTTCGCCAATGCGTCCCCTACCAAAGTTCTCAACAATTCAGCACTTACCACTAGCCCAGCTGTCCTCCTTATCCAGTCTGAACACTTTTGCAATGTGGGGGATGGACTTGCTCGGGCCGTTTCCCCAAGCACCGGATCAGTTGAAGTTCCTTATCGTTGTAGTCGACTACTTTACAAATGGATCGAAGCCAAGCCTCTAGCGACAATCACTAGGATCCTCCATCCGTCAGGAGATTTATCGACGTATGATCGAGCATTCCTACAATAAGAGTGTCCGCCCCACTAATCTCAAAGACGGAGATTTGGTTCTTAGAAAACTATGAATTTCTTTCCCGAGCAAGAAAGGGAAGCTATATCCTAATTGGGAAGGACCATATAGGATCTCCAAAGTTGTCGCCCTGGCACTTATCAACTTGAAGACCCCGGGGGCAAAAGAATACCAAGAACATGGAATGCGGAACACTTGTTGAAGTACCAAGAGGGTGTTTAAACATCGCGCCAAGCAACTTCTAATCCTAGAGCATTTCCATGTTTGTTTTTCTTCTTATTTAGTTTATTTTTCCAAATGTAATAATGGTTTGCAACTCAGAAGAAGCCACTTAGTCGTCTTTAATAAAAGCAGTTTATTTCTTAAAGAACCTGTTGTCAAAATGTTTGTTTGCCTCGCCCTGAAGCGTACACTCTAAATGTGAAACTCTCTTAACGACAAATTTGAAGTTCAACACTTGGTTTGATGCTACTTTAGCTACTTGTGAACAAGCAAGTACAAAGTAGCTCACCATTCAGAATTGTTCCCACAACTGTTGAAGCTCTCTTAACAACAAGTTCGGAGTCCAACACTGGGTTCGATGCTACTTTAGCTACTTGCGAACAAGCAAGTGCGAAGTAGCTCACCATTTGGAATTACTTCTACAACTGTTGATGCTTTCTTAACGACAAGTTCGTAGTCCAACACTTGGTTCGATGCTACTTTAGCTACTTGCGAACAAGCAAGTGCGAAGTAGCTCACCATTCGGAATTGCTCCCAAAACTTGTAACCCCCATTCCCGCTAATAAGTATTTTCCATGTATTTTCTATATCTTGATAGTTTATAAATTTATTTTGTGCTAAATTCGTTTCGGATATTTTATTGAAGTGTTTTCTAATTGAAAATTTTAATTATTTTGGACGATGGTATATTTCAACTTTATTTCTAGTTGATCGACTATTTATATTTTATATTGTTACTATTTGGATTTTAATAAATTGTTAATGTCAAATCTTATTTTGATCCATATCATTATTATTGTTATTGTTATTATTATTAGTAGTAGTAGTATTAGTATTTTTTGTTACTGTTATTAGTATTATTATTATTAGTATTGTTATTATTATTATCACTATATTATTATTATTATTATTATTATTATTATTATTATCATTATTATTATTAACATTGTTTTCATTATTATTATTTTTGTAAAACCCGAACATACTCATTTATATTTATTTTATTATTTGATTTAATGTATATTTATATGTATATTTTATTAACCCTATAGCCTATTTTCTTATTGGATCCTAACTCGCAACCCTAACCCATTCTATCATTGGAATCCTACCCAATAACCCATTAACCCTACATCTCTAATTCCCTATAAATACTAATCTTCTAATTAAACCCTAATCCATCCCCTAACCCTAACCCTGCTATTCACAGCCACCAACCCCAACCATATTCCCTGTTCATCTTCTCTCTCCCTTTCCTCTGTTTTCTCAATTCAAAACAGAGCATCCCTGTAGCGCCCCAATTTCCATATACTGGGAAACCGTGACACATGCCAAGATCTTTTCTTCAATTAGTCACGATACACAGAAAAAGCGGGAAAATTTAAAACTTTTCACTCAACACAGGGTTACTACGCAGTAATTACAATTATCAGTTTGTAATACCAAACTGTAACGCCTGCCCCTATTTCTTTCTTTTTGACTCCAAAATCAATTCTTCCAATTTCTATATCACTTTAAACATAAACTAAAATAGTTATGTTTCAAAGAAAATTTGGGCAGAGTATCCCTTGTAATTTTTGCCCCAAAACACAAAAAGCTTACGGAATTCTGCTCTAAATTCCGTATCTTACATCACAGGCAATAATATCACGGGTTCCCTAGGCCAAAATAAGCATCATCACACAGGCACTATATATATATATATGCTCTGGGGGCCAAACTCATAACGGTATATCAATTATCAATTAAAAACCATAAATTCTTTTGAAAACGTAGTAAGTTTTTAGAAAATAACTTGTAAAAACATACCACAGCGTCCGGTACTCCACAACGAGATGGGTACGGTCAAAACCATATCATGTCACTCCACACTCTACTCATCATCATCCACATGCTTATACATCAAAAATACAATTTAAAGCATAAACCTTCACTATTTACAATTTAAACCATAACCAACAAATAGTAAAGTGAAGCTCCACTCCACAGGAACCTGAACCTATACCTCACCTCTGCACTGCTGGAGACCTGTAACAGTAGGGGACCTAGGGCAGTCCAGGGACTCCCTAATCCCGAAACACTAAGGGGTTAGCCATTTCTGGTGTGAGTATAATTTATTAAATAAGTAAATAAATTAAACTTACAAGTAAAAACATAACGAACTCACAATTACCAAGATAAACAAATCTCACTTGACATCTGAACATGTAAACATCATAAATGGGAATTCACATCAAATACTCTCTGAGTCAGTTCCTGTATGCATATCCATACCCGCTCATAACATACTTATCTTTAGTAATCATTTGAATAACCCCTCTCATAATACAAATATTGATCTTATGGCATTATATCACGTATCACATCATAGACATATGCATTCATTCGCATACTACCCCATTCATTCATGTCCAACCTAACATCTCATTGCACATTACCATTTATATGCATTTCATCACAATATACTCCGTATCCCAAACATGGTTTGGCAATAACATATCCCACCCCAAAGCTGCTAGCTTGGGTAATAATCACCGCACCCCCAAGCCAAACTTGGGTAATATCACGTCACATCCCAAGCCCATAGCTTGGTTATCAATTTACTTCAACTATCACAGACGCAATTCAACTTGAATGGAAAAGAAACGTGTACATACAATTGAGGTGCCAGTGTATGTTATGACTTAACTCTAATGCATGATTACCAATACGATGATGCTCTTATTCTAATGCCAGCAAGTCTCCGAAGCAACATGCATCCCATACTACATGCGCCCCATCTCAAGACGTTTCTCCATATATAGGGATTTGAACCCGCGTTATGAATTTCTAATTGTACACAACCTGTTCCTGACAGATACAACATGACTGATGAGGTTGCAGACGTGGTCAGTCCTACCAAGGCAGTGTGTATCCCTTTGATGGGAACCCATGCTCCCAACTCGTGAGACGCCACCGTGCATATCCCTTTGACGGGAAGGTACAACCCAATAACACCACCTAAGGTCTGTCCCAAGGGACGAGTTAGTCGTAAGGGGCCCCCTACAACCAACTCCTCTCTTTCCGGCAAAAGGGTTAAGTAAATGATCTTTATAAGTCATTACCTGATGATGTCTCTAACCCTGAACAATCCTAGGGACGACAATATTATAACACAACATGCTAGGCCTTAAATTAGACTTCGCAAGACAACTCTAATAGGCTGCTCAACCTGGACTTACCAGAACCCCTCAGGATTCGGTTCCTGGCCCATCGATCCAAGACCCCGGCAATGCGAACATACATGCATGCCACTACTCTGAACTTGGATTCCGTCTATACTCCGGTCCTCGATCAACCTACACCGGTTAAGATCCGACGGCACCCAAGGAGTGACTCCTCCACAGTTCCTTAGGGTAAGAAAACATATGTCTTGATGGTCGATAGCCCCTAGGGTAATAATATCACCCTAGATGAGCACAACACTGGGTACTAGCTAACAAGCTATATATGAGTAACCAGAACACATACGAGCCAACAAGCTACGTATGAAACCGACTACTGCATACGAGCCAGGCAGGCTACGTATGAGACAACAATATACATACCAGCCAAAGAAGCTGCGTATGAGACCAACAGCTACATACGGCCCAGTGGAGCCACGTACGAGCAAATCACATACCAACAACCATACAGGTAATCAAACCTGAAAGCAACCAACTGTGCTTAGTAGCAAACTTGATCTTCTATAATTAGAAGTAACAGAAGAATCTACTATAATCAACTTAAACATGAGTTTCTTTCTAAAATCGACTCAACCATGATAGGTTTTACTGGAATGTCACATAGGCATGAATGGGTTCTTCACACAACTAAAGCATGATGTTCCACTACACTTAACCATGGGTTTCTTTCTATAACAATTTAAGCATGGATTCTTACTATATCACAAGTGTGGGTTCTTTCTCTACAACAATCCGAATCCATAGGATGGGTTCTTTCTACCCACCACTACCAACAACTAAAATGGGTTCTTTTTTGCATACACAAATAATATAGCCATAGGAATAGGTTCTTTCTCAACCTACAATAAGTAATCAACATAAAGGTGTGATCTTTTAACATCCTACAACTGACAACATCAGAAGATTGTTTCTTTATCATACTACAACTAACATAACATCAAGTTGGGTTCCTTTAGCATCCACAATTTACTCAACCCTCAAAATGGCTTGTTTCTCAACCTACAACAACTCACACCTAAAGATGGGTTCTTTTAGCATCCACAATTTGCTCAACCCTCAAAATGGGTTCTTTTCTTCACCTACACAAGTAGTAACCCTAAAGATGGTTCTTTTTACACATACATAAATAGATAAAGAGAGCAAGCAACTAAATTAGAAGTAGGGAATCCCTACATACATAACTAATCCCTTTATCCATAAATTTATACCAATACACGTTATCCCCATACGCCTCATCCATAATTCATATCAATACTTTAGTTTATTCGAACCTCCTTAAACATCAAAATACGTATATCAAACCATACACACCATATTTTGATACCATCATATGAATATAACTCACTCCCATATACACATATATGTTATTCAAACATCCTTTAAAACACCAGTACATAATTAAACCATACTCACCATATTCCTTAACACACAAAATACGTAAATAAATTTATACTCACATATTCCTCAACCCACAAAAATATATAAATAAATTAACTCACATATATCTTTAACCACAGAAATACGCAAATAAATTACACTCACATATTTCTCAAACCATAAAATACATAATAAATCAATACTCACCATATTTTTACAATCACAAAATACGTAATAAATCGATACTCACATAATTTTGCGAAGATCCAAAGCACCGTGCCACCTCGCATCCAAGGTCGCAATATATCCTATCATTAATTTCAAAGCAATTAAACTCAAATAATTCGAACCAATCATAAAAGCTAATAACACTATTCCAAATATCACACAAGCGTTTATTGAACGCTTGGGATATACACGTGCGATGCACGTGATAATCTAATGCCTATGCTATTTTCATCCCCGAATAATTACTAAAATTGCCCCCAAAATATTCTAATAGTCCAACTACAATTTCTATTACCATACGAGAATTTATTCATATCCATATAATTCTCTTTTACAAACCCAAAACCCCAATTTACTAATAACTTACAAACTCTCTAACGATCCACTAATTTCTCACATCTACCACTTCCAACATCTCTAAATCTCTCTACCCTAATATTCCTACTCAATAAAATTTTAACCCAACTAAATTTTATACAATACAATAGTTAGGGTTTTACCTTCCCGAATCCATTCGAAAATCCGACGCTACCACGATGTAGAGAATCCCTCATTTAGTCTACTCCTCAATTTAATTTGAATTTGACGAAGAAATGAGATGGATTTGAGGTGGGGGAAAGTATCGATCGATGGGTTCTTTTGGGCGTCGGGATGGAGATCGGATGGGAAAGAAGAAGTAGAAGAAGAAGGGAACAGGGGTGGGTTTCTTCACCTCCGGCTGGGCGCGAACGGAGAAGGAGGAAGGGAGGAGAGGACCGGGGGGTTTCCATCGGGTTTGGGAAAAGAAAGGAACGGGAAGAAGGAAGGAGATGGAGAAGAAGGAGAGAGGTGGGAGGGGGTTTTTGTAAATAGTAATAATAAATAAATAGATAAATCAATAATGTAAAGGGATATTTCGTATAAGCCCCCTAGTCTTAACACATTTCAATAGAACCCAACTCTCTACTTTAATAGTCCAAACAATACAAAATACATTAAACTACTTTGTAATAATCCGTATAAAAATAATTTAATTTCGAAAATAATAATAAAATAAAGTAGACAATATATCTTATATTTCTCCATTAAAATAATTATTTTCAGAAAATACATAATCGCGTAAAATTCTCAATCGCGCATACATTTCGATGCAAAATAGCCATATGCTATTTTTCGGGTTGTTACATCACTCCCTTCTTAGAATCGTTCTGTCCTCATAACACTGCTAGTGGAGAGGAAGACAACCACAAACATCAATGGTTCACAAGATATTTCCCTGAACCATCTCCAGTTCCCCGAGTGATGTTCTTAAAAACTGGTCTTCTACCAAGTTGAACTGTTGTCCTTCAGCCTTCTGGACAGACCCACCATGAATGTGATGCTGACATTCTTCTGCTCCTGCTCTAGAGTAGACAGTGGCTGCATTACCTTGCTCTATCTTTGTCTACAAGTGATGTTGATTCACTCCTTGATTACGACTTCTGTTGGTTGGTGACCACTTCCTCCTTAGAAAGGACGAAGTCACACATTGCCTGCTTCAGCCCCTGAGCAGCTCCTCTTGGTGACCTTACTTAATTGTTAACACGATTGCCCTCTATCTGAGCAAGATTTCCTCCTTGACGTGCTCTTAGTGGCTGCTTAATCATAAGCTGATCTTGGAGAACTCTGCCGCTTCAGCGCTTCAATCCCTGCATCTCCTGCGTAAGCCTTCTCACTTGCTCACTTGGACTCGGTTGCAGCTCCCATCGTGCCAAAATTGAGCTCTAAACTTGAGTAATCACTCTAATACTGGCTTGCTGGATCTCGTCATCTACCTTCTTGCTTCCTTCACGGTCTTTGGCTGAGGTCAATCCTTCACTTATCTCGATCTTTTGCAGTTCAGTAGCCGCACCCTCCTTAGAATAGGGCATGGCCTACGATCATTACTTCAAACTTCTAGGATTCTCTCCTGTAATTTGCTCGAAGTTGATGCTCCAGATGGTGTATTCAACAAACCAAATCTAGAGTTGCCTCCCGCACACATCTCAACACTTGAAAAATAATTCAGACAAAAGAATGTGATGAACCACAATTGAACAAAACAGTTGCATGGATTCCATATATATATATATATAAATCCAACTGGTTACGAAAGTGTTTCATCATACCTTACTTCTTAGTCCAAAATAAATTTCAAAATACAACTTTTAACTTAGTTGCAGTTCTATATGCACAAATCGGTACTAGCACTCCTGCCTTCTACAGCTTGCTGGTAGTAAGGGCGAACTCTACCCTTGGTGAACAGGCTTTTTTTTTCTTTTTTGTTCGTTTTCGGGGTTGATCTACCTGTCCTTCCTGTGAAGCTGGGGACAATCTGGTCGGATATGAGCAATCCTCCCATATTTGTAACATGTACGGGTATCTAAGTGTCCTTCCTTGAACACTAGTTATTGAGATGACCTTACTCACCACATAAGAACAACTTCCTGTCTTGGTGCCTCCAAGTTTGCCCTCTGTTTTCTGAGTCTTCTGCTTCCGACCTTGGTTCTTGAACCCTGATGCTGGTGCAGATCTTGTCCCTTGTAGTCGTGGACAGGCTAATTTCTTGTGCCCGACTCTCTCACAAGGATTGCATACTACAACCTTGGTGGTCTCTAGGATTTGCTCCCATTCATGTTGTAGTCGTGCTAATCTGGAATCAAGGTGTCGCTGCTCCTTTTCTAGGCCTTCTAATATAGCTCCGAAGGCATCACCCAGTTTCTTAGCTTGACGACCTTTCCTAATCACGTACTTCCTCAACTTTCCCATTTCCCGATGTTATGCTGGCTGCCGTCGCTGTGCGTTGATCCACACTTAGTCCATGCGGTGGTGAAATCTCCTTCGGCTCTGCGCTCAAGATCATTGAATCATCCATCAATACCGGTTCACTCTCCTTCACCAGCACATTCTCGGTAAGGATATCCTCGAACACCATTCATGTGTTTAAATGACGGTAACACATATACTAGGATTAGTCCAGATATAGAAAAATTATAAAACATAAGTTGAAAGAACCAACAATATGAATTATAACTATCTACAACTAGCTAAAACCCGACTCCTAAAGGCATTCAAGCTTAATTTTCCCTACGGTGTTGGACTGTAAATTGAAGTCAGCTCTGATACCACTCTGTGGCGCCCCGATTTCCATATACTGGGAAACCGTGACACATGCCAAGATCTTTTCTTCAATTAGTCACGATACACAGAAAAAGCTGGAAAATTTAAAACTTTTCATTCAACACAGGGTTACTACGTAGTAATTACAATTATCAGTTTGTAATACCAAACTGTAACGCCTGCCCCTGTTTCTTTCTTTTTGACTCCAAAATTAATTCTTCCAATTTCTATATCACTTTAAATATAAACTAAAATAGTTATGTTTCAAAGAAAATTTGGGCAGAGTCTCCCTTGTAATTTTTGCCCCAAAACACAAAAAGCTTACGTAATTCTGCTCTAAATTCCGTAGCTTACATCACAGGCAATAATATCACGGGCTCCCCAGGCCAAAATGAGCATCATCACACAGGCAATATATATATATATATGCTCTGGGGGCCAAACTCATAACGGTATATCAATTATCAATTAAAAACCATAAATTCTTTTGAAAACGTAGTAAGTTTTTAGAAATAACTTGTAAAAACATACCACAGCGTCCGGTACTCCACAACGAGATGGGTACGGGTCAAAACCATATCATGTCACTCCACACTCTACTCATCATCATCATCCACATGCTTATACATCAAAAATACAATTTAAAGCATAAACTTTCACTATTTACAATTTAAACCATAACCAACAAATAGTAAAGTGAAGCTCCACTCCACAGGAACCTGAACCTATACCTCACCTCTGCACTGCTGGAGACCTATAACAGTAGGGGACCTAGGGCAGTCCAGGGACTCCCTAACCCCCAAACACTAAGGGGTTAGCCATTTCTGGTGTGAGTATAATTTATTAAATAAGTAAATAAATTAAACTTACAAGTAAAAACATAACGAACTCACAATTACCAAGATAAACAAATCTCACTTGACATCTGAACATGTAAACATCATAAATGGGAATTCACATCAAATACTCTCTGAGTCAGTTCCTGTATGCATATCCATACCCACTCACAACATACTTATCTTTAGTAATCATTTGAATAACCCCTCTCATAATACAAATATTGATCTTATGGCATTATATCACGTATCACATCATAGACATATGCATTCATTCGCATACTACCCCATTCATTCATGTCCAACCTAACATCTCATTGCACATTACCATTTATATGCATTTCATCACAATATACTCCGTATCCCAAACATGGTTTGGCAATAACATATCCCACCCCAAAGCCGTTAGCTTGGGTAATAATCACCGCACCCCCAAGCCAAACTTGGGTAATATCACGTCACATCCCAAGCCCATAGCTTGGTTATCAATTTACTTCAACTATCACAGACGCAATTCAACTTGAATGGAAAAGAAACGTGTACATACAATTGAGGTGCCAGTGTATGTTATGACTTAACTCTAATGCAAGATTACTAATACGATGATGCTCTTATTCTAATGCCAGCAAGTCTCCGAAGCAACATGCATCCCATACTACATGCGCCCCATCTCAAGTCGTTTCTCCATATATAGGGATTTGAACCCGTGTTATGAATTTCTAATTGTACACAACCTGTTCCTGACAGATACAACATGACTGATGAGGTTGCAGACGTGGTCGGTCCTACCAAGGCAGTACGCTCATGGTGTCTATGTTGCCACTACCACCCTGCTAACCGGACCTCACTCAAAAACCTGACGAACCCTCGGGGTTACTGCCAACAGGGGAGCCCCCTACCGCCCCCAAGCCAGACCACAGTCCATGGCCTGTTCGCCTCCCTGGCATAGGACCTAATGGAGTTCCGGGGTGGCCCTAGCTCTGCCCGCCTTATCATGGCACTTCAGGAAATAACAATCAAGATACGCAACCCATGCTCCCAACTCGTGAGACGCCACCGTGCGTATCCCTTTGACGGGAAGGTACAACCCAATAACACCACCTAAAGTCTGTCCCAAGGGAAGAGTTAGTCGTAAGGGGCCCCCTACAACCAACTCCTCTCTTTCCGGCAAAAGGGTTAAGTAAATAATCTTTATAAGTCATTACCTGATGATGTCTCTAACCCTGAACAATCCTAGAGACGACAATATTATAACACAACATGCTAGGCCTTAAATTAGACTTCCCAAGACAACTCTACTAGGCTGTTCAACCTGGACTTACCAGAATCTCTCAGGATTCGGTTCCTGGCCCATCGATCCAAGATCCCGGCAATGCGAACATACATGCATGCCACTACCCTGAACTTGGATTCCATCTATATTCCGGTCCTCGATCAACCTACATCGGTTAAGATCCGACGGCACCCAAGGAGTGACTCCTCCACAGTTCCTTAGGGTAAGAAAACATATGTCTTGATGGTCGATAGCCCCTCGGGTAATAATATCACCCTAGATGAGCACAATACTGGGTACTAGCTAACAAGCTATATATGAGTAACCAGAACACATACGAGCCAACAAGCTACGTATGAAACCGACTACTACATACGAGCCAGGCAGGCTACGTATGAGACAACAATATACATACCAGCCAAAGAAGCAGCGTATGAGACCAACAGCTACATACGGCCCAGTCGAGCCACGTACGAGCAAATCACATACCAACAACCATACAGGTAATCAAACCTGAAAGCAACCAACTGTGGTTACTAGCAAACTTGATCTTCTATAATTAGAAGTAACAGAAGAATCTACTATAATCAACTTAAACATGAGTTTCTTTCTAAAATCGACTCAACCATGATAGGTTTTACTGGAATGTCACATAGGCATGAATGGGTTCTTCACACAACTCAAGCATGATGTTCCACTACACTTAACCATGGGTTTCTTTCTATAACAATTTAAGTATGGATTCTTACTATATCACAAGTGTGGGTTCTTTCTCTACAACAATCCGAATCCATAGGATGGGTTCTTTCTACCCACCACTACCAACAACTAAAATGGGTTCTTTTTTGCATACACAAATAATATAGCCATAGGAATAGGTTCTTTCTCAACCTACAATAAGTAATCAACATAAAGGTGTGATCTTTTAACATCCTACAACTGACAACATCAGAAGATTGTTTCTTTATCATACTACAACTAACATAACATCAAGTTGGGTTCCTTTAGCATCCACAATTTACTCAACCCTCAAAATGGGTTGTTTCTCAACCTTCAACAACTCACACCTAAAGATGGGTTCTTTTAGCATCCATAATTTGCTCAACCCTCAAAATGGGTTCTTTTCTTCACCTACACAAGTAGTAACCCTAAAGATGGTTCTTTTTACACATACATAAATAGATAAAGAGAGAAAGCAACTAAATTAGAAGTAGGGAATCCCTACATACATAACTAATCCCTTTATCCATAAATTTATACCAATACACGTTATCCCCATACGCCTCATTCATAATTCATATCAATACTTTAGATTATTCGAACCTCCTTAAACATCAAAATACATATATCAAACCATACACACCATATTTTGATACCATCATATGAATATAACTCACTCCCATATACACATATATGTTATTCAAACATCCTTTAAAACACCAGTACATAATTAAACCATACTCACCATATTCCTTAACACACAAAATACGTAAATAAATTTATACTCACATATTCCTCAACCCACAAAAATATATAAATAAATTAACTCACATATATCTTTAACCACAGAAATACGCAAATAAATTACACTCACATATTTCTCAAACCATAAAATACATAATAAATCAATACTCACCATATTTTTACAATCACAAAATACGTAATAAATCGATACTCACATAATTTTGCGAAGATCCAAAGCGTCGTGCCACCTCGCATCCAATGTCGCAATATATCCTATCATTAATTTCAAAGCAATTAAACTCAAATAATTCGAACCAATCATAAAAGCTAATAACACTATTCCAAATAAAACACAAGCGTTTATTGAACGCTTGGGATATACACGTACGATGCACGTGATAATCTAATGCCTATGTAACACCCCGCAAAATTGGAAATTATAATTTTGCCCTCGTGTGTTATGCACGTGTATTTTGTAACGTGTTTTCACCACGTATTTTGATTACTGACTATTTATATATTTTCAGTATTAATTTTTCCCTATTTTGAGTCAACAAAATTATAATATTTCGATATTTGTATTCTACGTGCTTTCTACGTGTTTTCAATACACATATTAATATCATATTTTCTGCCGCTACATGTGATAATTTCTGGGTTCCAATTATTTATTTTATGTTTACAAATCTATTTTTATAAAACTGAAATTTATTTTTCCCCTATTTCGATTCAAATGCATTTTTCAATTTTCTGCACGTATAATGCACGTGCTTTCTACGTGTTGTGATTTCATCATGAAATATATGTAAATTAGTAAATATAATTTTTGCTTATCTTGTTTTCAATTATATTTAATGATTTTTGATCAATAAAGTCGATTTCCGCATTTTCATGTTTTCACGTGCGACGCACGTGTTTATTTTGGTGCGCGCATTTAGGCGTATCCTTTCTTGAAACGAATTTCATAAAATGTGTGTGCATTTAATTTGAACTAACTTTACTTAATAATATAGTATACAATATATAGTGTATAATATATAGTATGATAATTATATGTATGATATAATGTATGAAATGATGATTCAAATTTGGTGGCATTAAATTCTTTACAATGCATGCATGGATTCTTACTTTTGATACTTATATATATATATATATATACATAGATACCACTCTGATCTATTAACGTGGGTTTATCGGACTCTTTGGTTTTGTACTTGTCATCATCAGATACATTTTTTGGTGAGAATGGCCCTTTTGTGAATGGCAACTCTTGTATACCATGTATAGTTTTAATAACTGGCTGCTTGTCCCAAGCCAATGGATTAAATGAAAATGAGTGGTTGGGAGGTTTTGGATGTGAAAAGTTGAGAAAATGAAAGGGTGGGAGTTTGAGAGTTATGAAATATGAAGAGTTGGTGAATTAATTTTAGTAATTTATTAGGTGTGTAATTTTGCAAATTGAACCCTCTACATATCCTATAAATAGCACCATACCCCTTTTCATTTCACACGTCAAAAAATAGAATCAAAGGAATAGAAAGGAAAGGAAAGAAAAAAAAGGAAGAGAGAAGAGAGTTTTGTGCTTGGAGGCCATTGCTAGGAGGAGAAGAGCTAGGAGCCCTTGAAGCTAGAAGTTGTGTCTTCCTTTCAATTGTTCAAGCTTCAATAAGGTGGGTGATCCTATACTTTCTAATTTTAGAATAATGTATGCTAAGTACTAAATAATGAGTAGTATGGAATTTCTTATATGATCTATGCTATGGTATGAGATGAGAATGATAAGTAATTCATGTATGATTAATAAATTAAGTCATGTTAGGGGTTAATGAGAAAAAGAATTGATTGATTATTTGTCATACATTAGCATGCTATTATGATTAATGAGTAGTATAAATTTGATGTGATAATTAGAAGATAAAATTCATGTTTTTTTTTAATATATCGTCATGGAGCTAGGAGGTATACCATAATCACTTATGTATATTTGTGATTATTGTATTTTGTTTCGTTAATAGACATTGTAAGTTTCATGATGAGAAATGTGTTATGTTATATATTTATCAAATAATTTGTATGTGTTTAAAAAAAGGGATGTTTATCAAAACAATATTAGATATCATATACATGGACTTATATACACATAACACCCATTTTATGATCACAAATTTGGGCTATAAAATATAACGTATAAATAAAATGTAACGAAATGATAGTGCTCAAATCATAATATCTCAAAGAAATCATTTTTCCCGTATGTGGCCGAAGATAGTTCATCATTTTCCGTAAACTTATGTATATCCGTATTTTGACTTAAAATCTATTGCAAGTACATGAACAAGTTGTCAAGTGACTCAAATTGTTTCATACGGCTACATAAGAGTTTTTTTTAATTTTTCTAAAACTCTATTTGCATATAAAGAATTGAATAAAAGAAATCTTAGAGTATATAGTCTAGTTTTGATATAAAAATGATATGGAAATACTAAGAGTTAAATTCTTGTATATTTTTTTTGAAGTGTAATAAGAAATAAATTTTTGAGAATAGAAACTTTCCTTTTGAAAAAGAATAAAATATTAGTTGTGAAGTAATTTTTCTTGAAGAGTTTATGCTCTTATGGTGTTAAAGAATAATTTGTAGCAAATTTACATATTGTAAGAGTTTGAAATTGTTAATAATATTTCATTGTGTTCTTGAAGAAAAATTATCCGCTTCCAAGATTATGAATGAATAGATTATGAATAATGATGAGACTATGCTTACTTGTGATTAAGTTGAAAGAAGAAATTATTTAAGTTTCAGACATGATTATTAAAGGGTGTGAATACCCATGTTTCTTGTACATGAAAGTTTATGATTTAGAGTTAGTAAGACCTCGGTACCGGCATTATTGAAAGAAAGGATTTGAGAAATGATTTGGAGATATGGCTAAGGAGCCGTCTCGTATTTGTTGATTAAGTCCGGTAGGAGGTAAAACTAATTCTGTGAGTGAAAATTATTCATGTCTTGAACTTAAGAAAATTTAGGCACATAAGTGAAGATGTAGTAAACTTAGGGAAACGTAAGTGGGGTGCTCTATATAGTCGGCGGTGGACTCCAAGACTATAGACCCAGTTGGTGGACTGAGGTTGCCCTGTGGGAGACGGATTATTATATTTTAATCCGGGACTATGAGGACGGGTCAGCGGTGGACTCCGGGATCTTGAATAGTCGGACGGATGGGTTTTTGTGTTTACCGTCTCCAATGTATATATATATATACTGGGCTAGAGGGTCACATACGAGACGATTCGCACGATGTGGAATCTGTTATAACAGCTGGCGGTGGACTCCAAGGCTGGGATTCAAATTCGTGGAATAGTCTGAACTTTGTTTTGCTACCGGGTAGTTTTCATGGCGAGAGATCGAGCCCTGTATTGTGAAGAACGTAGGCGCTTGCCCTCGGACCTATGTAGTATGGGATGCATAGAATCCGAACAAGTGTGCATTAGTGTCATCCTAGTGTAGAATGGTATGCATTAGGCATTAAGACATGACATACACTTATGTTTAGAATAATCACTTTGACACTTTACTGTTTCATTCAATCTTTTTGTGATTTGTTAAAGTATGAGATCGTTATACTATTCCCAGCATAGAGAGGATAGCCGTGTATAACATTTCGTCAGTTGTAAGTAACTGACGAGCCCACAGATTAACATGCAGGTAAAGGACCGTTCATGGAGTTATAAAGTGGATATGCTATTGCTATTTGAAAGTTAAAGAAGTTGCAAATGATGTAAAATCGTACAAGTTATATTTTTTTCAATTGTTGTAAGTTTTTCTGCTGTGTAAAAATCAAGTGTAAAAGAACTCTGATGTAATATTGAAAAGTTTTAAAATTTCCTTGTAAAATTGTACGGAGTGAAGTAAAGATCCTGTGAAATCTCGAATTTATCCTTATTTGAAATTCGGGGCGTTACAGATGGTATCAGAGCATGCTTCAAAAGTAGTACAAGTTTATAAGGATCGATAAAAAGGGACGATAAATTTGGGAACAAGCTAAAGGAGTCCTTCTGTCAACCGGGCGTAAACAGCCCTAAGCGACACGGTATTTAAGCGTCTTCGGACCACCGCTAGCTGGGAACCGACTCCTACAGCTAACCCAAGTAAATCAGAACTTGATAGACTAAAGATTTGTTTAGGAAGAGTAGTAAGATCATTAACTATAGTCTAGAACCCGTGACACCTTATTGAGTAGTTACAATATTATTCCTACAGACACTAGAGTCTGAGTTTCAGTCTATAGAGATTTAAATGTAAGTGATTTACATTTGTGTTGCTCTATGCACTGATGTTTTCTCTTTCTTTTGGATGGCTGGAGTCGTGAATGAAGTTGTTATTGAACTTACATTCAATTTCATTCATGATGTTCTCTCGTATACATTAATATGAGAGTGTATGCGAGCACATTTTCCCCTGGGTATCAGAGTGGCGCAGTGAAAGCGTGGTTGGCTTGGACCGTCATTCATGACACCTTACACACTTCCATCTCAAATTATTTTTTGTAGATTTTTATCATGCTACTTTCTCCATTTTTTTTTTTCGAATAAATATTTTCTTATGTTATTAAATCATTTAAATATTTATTATTTATCTATCTTCCTTAGTCTTGAAATTTTAAACTTGTTTTTCAAACCTAAAATTTCATCTTTCATGTATTTATGTCACTTCATGTTTACCCGTCTATGTCTACTATTACTTTACGTATTTTGTCAAGTTTTAAATTGCCATTTATTAAATTAATGTTTCAACAATTATTTTCTTCATTTATTATTCTGGATTTTTCTTATGAAATTTTCTTTTGTGCACTCATTTTATTTGATTTTGATTTATGTGATACAATATTACCTGATCCTATATATTTTAAACTAAATTTAAATTTTCTACCTATATAAATGTGACCTACTATTTGTTTTATTTGTTTACATTTGGTACTATTATTGCATATTTGTTTTGATATATTCATTTTTACTATTGATCGCTACTCATTACTTTTATAGTTTTGCACTGTATATACTCACTATTTATACATTATCTTTTCTCAAATTTTAACTGTCTTTACACTCTTAGTTATTACTTATATTCTTCCAATGATCTCTATATATATATCATATATTTCAATATTCTTATTATACATATCATTTTACCCTCATCTAATTACTACATTAATATTTTTGCATATACTTGTTTATGTCTTGTCCTAATTTGCTACACTATATAATTATTGTTTTCAATTGTGTTTCCATCTCGTGTATGTGCTTTACACTATTTTGTCTTAATGTTATAAAATATTTTCATCACTACAAAATTTTGTATATTCACAAAGTATTTCAACGTATGCTTTCTATTTTTTCAAATTGTGTGTATAATTATTATAGTTCCCTTACAAACTATTTTATTAATTGATATACAAAGTCATTTTATGTTATCTACACTTTCAACCATGTCTCATTCCCATTTTTTTTCCAAACTCTTGTTCAATGGTCTCGTTTTAAATTGCTAATTTGATTTCGTTTTACAGTTTGCGAATTTTTTTTACCGTTTATTACATCGATAAATTTTTCTAAATTACCTATTGACTGTGTCTCTTCGCCACATTGTTTTCCGAACTATTTCGAAAATAACGACATAATTGACTTTTCCCTTCTTATCTAATAGCTTACCTAATATTATTTTTGTACGAAAATTTCTCTCAAACTATGCTATCTCTTGTCACATTTCAGTTCTTATGTCATTTTCCTAATTTTCTTGTTCCGTCTTGTAACATCTTAATATTCATAGTTTTCTTATAAAGAGTTTGTCTTGTTTTTCCTTGTTGCGAATACTACATTTATTTTTCTTAAAGTTGCAGTTTTCTAAATACAAAAATTTCCTATGACATGTACAAAATATAACCTTCACCCTAGCAAGTTCCGGGGACGGAACTACTCTAAGGGGGGGAGAGTGTAACACCCCGCAAAATTGAAAATTATAATTTTGCCCTTGTGTGTTATACACGTGTATTTTGTAACGTGTTTTCACTACATATTTTGATTATCGACTATTTATATATTTTTAGTATTAATTTCTCCCTATTTTGAGTCAACAAAATTATAATATTTCGATATTTGTATTCTACGTGCTTTCTACGTGTTTTCAATACACATATTAATTACATATTTTCCGCCGCTACGGGTGATAATTTCTGGGTTCCAATTATTTATTTTATGTTTACAAATCTATTTTTATAAAACTGAAAGTTATTTTTCCCCTATTTCGATTCAAATGCATTTTTCGATTTTCTGCACGTATAATGCACGTGCTTTCTACGTGTTGTGATTTCATCATGAAATATATGTAAATTAGTAAATATAATTTTTGCTTATATTTTTTCGATTATATTTAATGATTTTTCATCAATAAAGTCGATTTTCGCATTTTTCATGTTTTCACGTGCGACGCACGTGTTTATTTTGGTGCGCGCATTTAGGCGTATCCTTTCTCGAAACGAATTTCATAAAATGTGTGTGCATTTAATTTGAACTAACTTTACTTAATAATATAGTATACAATATATAGTGTATAATATATAGTATGATAATTATATGTATGATATAATGTATGAAATGATGATTCAAATTTGGTGGCATTAAATTCTTTACAATGCATGCATGGATTCTTACTTTTGATACTTATATATATATATATACATAGATACCACGCTGATCTATTAACGTGGGTTTATCGGACTCTTTGGTTTTGTACTTGTCACCATCAGATACATTTTTTGGTGAGAATGGCAACTCTTGTATACCATGTATAGTTTTAATAACTGGCTGCTTGTCCCAAGCCAATGGATTAAATGAAAATGAGTGGTTGGGAGGTTTTGGATGTGAAAAGTTGAGAAAATGAAAGGGTGGGAGTTTGAGAGTTATGAAATATGAAGAGTTGGTGAATTAATTTTAGTAATTTATTAGGTGTGTAATTTTGCAAATTGAACCCTCTACATATCCTATAAATAGCACCATACCCCTTTTCATTTCACACATCAAAAAATAGAATCAAAGGAATAGAAAGAAAAGGAAAGAAAAAAAAAGGAAGAGAGAAGAGAGTTTTGTGCTTGGAGGCCATTGCTAGGAGGAGAAGAGCTAGGAGCCCTTGAAGCTAGAAGTGGTGTTCTTCCTTTCAATTGTTCAAGCTTCAATAAGGTGGGTGATCCTATACTTTCTAATTTTAGAATAATGTATGCTAAGTACTAAATAATGAGTAGTATGGAATTTCTTATATGATCTATGCTATGGTATGAGATGAGATTGATAAGTAATTCATGTATGATTAATAAATTAAGTCATGTTAGGGGTTAATGAGAAAAAGAATTGATTGATTATTTGTCATACATTAGCATGCTATTATGATTAATGAGTAGTATAAATTTGATGTGATAATTAGAAGATAAAATTCATGTTTTTTTTTTTAATATATCGTCATGGAGCTAGGAGGTATACCATAATCACTTATGTATATTTGTGATTATTGTATTTTGTTTCGTTAATAGACATTGTAAGTTTCATGATGAGAAATGTGTTATGTTATATATTTATTAAATGATTTGTATGTGTTTAAAAAAAGGGATGTTTATCAAAACAATATTAGATATCATATACATGGACTTATATACACATAACACCCATTTTATGATCACAAATTTGGGCTATAAAATATAACGTATAAATAAAATGTAACGAAATGATAGTGCTCAAATCATAATATCTCAAAGAAATCATTTTTCCCGTATGTGGCCGAAGATAGTTCATCATTTTCCGTAAACTTATGCATATCTGTATTTTGACATAAAATCTATTGCAAGTACATGAACAAGTTGTCAAGTGACTCAAATTGTTTCATACGGCTACATAAGAGTTTTTTTAATTTTTCTAAAACTCTATTTGCATATAAAGAATTGAATAAAAGAAATCTTAGAGTATATAGTCTAGTTTTGATATAAAAATGATATGGAAATACTAAGAGTTAAATTCTTGTATATTTTTTTTGAAGTGTAAGAAGAAATAAATTTTTGAGAATGGAAACTTTCCTTGTGAAAAAGAATAAAATATTAGTTGTGAAGTAATTTCTCTTGAAGAGTTTATGCTCTTATGGTGTTAAAGAATAATTTGTAGCGAATTGAGATATTGTAAGAGTTTGAAATTGTTAATAATATTTCATTGTGTTCTTGAAGAAAAATTATCCGCTTCCAAGATTATGAATGAATAGATTATGAATAATGATGAGACTATGCTTACTTGTGATTAAGTTGAAAGAAGAAATTATTTAAGTTTCAGACATGATTATTAAAGGGTGTGAATACCCATGTTTCTTGTACATGAAAGTTTATGATTTAGAGTTAGTAAGACCTCGGTACCGGCATTATTGAAAGAAAGGATTTGAGAAATGATTTGGAGATATGGCTAAGGAGCCGTCTCGTATTTATTGATTAAGTCCGGTAGGAGGTAAAACTAATTCTGTGAGTGAAAATTATTCATGTCTTGAACTTAAGAAAATTTAGACACATAAGTGAAGATGTAGTAAACTTAGGAAAACGTAAGTGGGGTGCTCTATATAGTCGGCAGGTGGACTCCAAGACTATAGACCCAGTTGGTGGACTGAGGTTGCCCTGTGGGAGACGGATTATTATATTTTAATCCGGGACTATGAGGACGGGTCAGCGGTGGACTCCGGGATCTTGAGTAGTCGGACGGATGGGTTTTTGTGTTTACCGTCTCCAATGTATATATATATATATACTGGGCTAGAGGGTCACATACGGGACGATTCGCACGATGTGGAATCTGTTATAACAGCCGGCGGTGGACTCCAAGGCTGGGATTCAAATTCGTGGAATAGTCTGAACTTTGTTTTGCTACCGGGTAGTTTTCATGGCGAGGGATCGAGCCCTGTATTGTGAAGAACGTAGGCGCTTGCCCTCGGACCTATGTAGTATGGGATTCATAGAATCCGAACAAGTGTGCATTAGTGTCATCCTAGTGTAGAATGGTATGCATTAGGCATTAAGACATGACATACACTTATGTTTAGAATAATTACTTTGACACTTTACTGTTTCATTCAATCTTTTTGTGATTTGTTAAAGTATGAGATCGTTATACTATTCCCGGCATAGAGAGGATAGCCTGTGTATAATATTTCGTCAGTTGTAAGTAACTGACGAGCCCACAGATTAACATGCAGGTAAAGGACCGTTCATGGAGTTATAAAGTGGATATGCTATTGCTATTTGAATGTTAAAGAAGTTGCAAATGATGTAAAATCGTACAAGTTATATTTTTTTCAATTGTTGTAAGTTTTTCCGCTGTGTAAAAATCAAGTGTAAAAGAACTCTGATGTAATATTGAAAAGTTTTAAAATTTCCTTGTAAAATTGTACGAAGTGAAGTAAAGATCCTGTGAAATCTCGAATTTATCCTTATTTGAAATTCGGGGCGTTACAGCCTATGCTATTTTCATCCCCGAATAATTACTAAAATTGCCCCCAAAATATTCTAATAGTCCAACTACAATTTCTATTACCATACGAGAATTTATTCATATCCATGTAATTCTCTTTTACAAACCCAAAACCCCAATTTACTAATAACTTACAAACTCTCTAACGATCCACTAATTTCTCACATCTACCACTTCCAACATCTCTAAATCTCTCTACCCTAATATTCCTACTCAATAAAATTTTAACCCAACTAAATTTTATACAATACAATAGTTAGGGTTTTACCTTCCCGAATCCATTCGAAAATCCGACGCTACCACGATGTAGAGAATCCCTCATTTAGTCTACTCCTTAATTTAATTTGGATTTGACGAAGAAATGAGATGGATTTGAGGTGGGGGAAAGTATCGATCGATGGGTTCTTTTCGGCGTCGGGATGGAGATCGGATGGGAAAGAAGAAGTAGAAGAAGAAGGGAACGAGGGTGGGTTTCTTCACCTCCGGCTGGGCGCGAACGGAGAAGGAGGAAGGGAGGAGAGGACCGGGGGGTTTCCATCGGGTTTGGGAAAAGAAAGGAACGGGAAGAAGGAAGGAGATGGAGAAGAAGGAGAGAGGTGGGAGGGGGTTTTTGTAAATAGTAATAATAAATAAATAGATAAATCAATAATGTAAAGGGATATTTCGTATAAGCCCCCTAGTCTTAACACATTTCAATAGAACCCAACTCTCTAATTTAATAGTCCAAACAATACAAAATACATTAAACTACTTTGTAATAATCCGTATAAAAATAATTTAATTTCGAAAATAATAATAAAATAAAGTAGACAATATATCTTATATTTCTCAATTAAAATAATTATTATCAGAAAATACATAATCGCACGAAATTCTCAATCGTGCACACATTTTGATGCAAAATAGCCATATGCTATTTTTCGAGTTGTTACAATCCCCCCCCCCCGACCTGCGTCATCTTCCCGCTCGAGCGCCGCCTGTGCACCCCTCATCTCCTCCTTCCCAATCCACCTCCACCGTCGACCACCACCGAAACCACTCATCGTCCTCCATCCTATCGCCTCCGCCCTCCAGTCCTTGTGAACCCCATCGTCTCCAGCCGCTTCACCACTAGTGCTAACCAACGCTCCTGCCACCATCGCCCGTCGAGCACCCCTAGGAGCACCTCGCCGTCAGTCGAACCCGAGCTCTGACCTCCCTCTTCCATGTACCCACTCCGAACACCCCTCGGTCGATCGCTCTGTTCACCACCACCACCTGCCGACCCTCCTACCGCTGTCCCTCACCTCTGTGAACCATCGTCGTCCGACTGCGGCCACCTGAGACCCCCTCAACGCCAGCGACTAGTAATCCCGCCGCTTGCACCGTCGTCTACCGCCGTCAATCTTCGCAGCAAGCCAATGCCGGTCGCTGCTGCCACTGTTCCCGACTTCCGTGTTATTGCTCTCGATCCTTGCAATAGCCAGCCTCCCTGTTGCCCTCTGCGCTGCTCTTGCTGTTGGTGCTGTGCTTTTGCTGTGTGCCCCGATTCGCTGAGTTGTCTACTGTTTGTTGTTGGGGGTATTGGAGTCACTAATGCATTGTTGTTTTGCCTCTTGTTTTGTTGATGTTGGATTTCTTGTGCATGTTGAGTGTGCGTGTTATTTCGTGTGTTCGTGGGTTCGTTGCTTCGGGATTCTCATCATGTTATTCATGGTATTCAATTTCATCGTCCATAAGGTAAGTCACTTTTCCTCTTGAATTGCTAATTGTATCAAATTCAGGAATTTTTATTGAAACTCCGCAAGTAGATCTTAATCGTTTATCGTATCGTTGTATTGATTATCTTTTGTTGGGTCTATTGAGGGTTTACACGAGCTAACCCCAATATTCTTGACTTCGTGCCACTTTTGACTCCAAAGATCGAATCTTTCATGCATCCATGTAGTATTCATTATAGGGTTACACATATAATCATAACACAATTAATTGTTGTAGAGATAATTGATAGATTGTATGTTTGATTGATCAATTAATGTTGGATGTTGTTAGAATTGTGTACGTGTGAGTTCTTAATTGTATTTATCATGCTATTACACCTATTATGTTGATTTCATAATTTATTAACTAAAGAATTGATACCCATCATGTTTAATTAATTTATTTTATGAAAAATATCCAAAAACCTGTATGTTGTTTGCTAGCTGTATGTTGTCTGCTATTTTAGACTTAGTAAAGGATCTCAAAATAAATTACTTTCTCAATAAGAGTTATAGCCTTATCCTTCTAGTTTTCAGAACATCTTGAATTTCTGAATTCCAAGTTGTGTAGTAAAAGATATTCTCGTTTTACTACAGCTGTGTTTTTATTTTCAGAATTTCAGATTCTTGTATATTTTCATGTTTAATCTATTAAAAGGCTGATCTAACATTAAAATATTGCTCTGAAAATTTTCAGAACATTATTTAACATGTTTAAGAGTCTTATAAATATTTTTAATGATTTTATTTTGAGGTTTTGCTGATTCTAAAAATAAAATAATATGATGTCAAATTTTTGTCTGAACATGAAATCTGTAAAGAATGATATGTTTAATCTAGCTAATGCGATCGGATTTTGAACTTTAAATATGCATTGGATCCGTGTGTAAGTCTAGTTTTCAGAACTTTTGAAGGTTTTAGTTTTCGAGTTCTGGAACAGCTGAAAATTATGTTTTAGTACAGACTACTCTTGCTGTCTAGAATTTCACGTTTCAATTTTCATGAATTAATTGTTCCTATATTTTAGTCTTGCATGATTTAGAGTGTGTATATTGCATTGCATGATCCTAGTATCCTATTGTCATCATTTTGTCTTATTCAATTTATCACCTCATTATTTCTCTATTATTACAATCGTTCAAGAAATGTCCCTTAATTGCATATTGTATTGTTGCATCGATAAAATAATTAACAAGTCGGGGTTTAAAGGGTGATTTAAGTAGTGAAAAAAGTAGAGACTGTACTTGGAGGAGGGGCCCGTGTTTTCCTAAATAATGTTCCGGCTAGGTATTTTATCGTGTGATTGTGGATTACGGCCGTAACCCAATCTATCGTGTACCGTATCGTTGTCGAAGACCGTATCGTGCACCAAAAGGTGAACAGTGTTTACCTTTGACAAGTACATGATCTACAGAGTACACCACTTAAGTCTAAACGAAATTGATTGTGTGCATCGAACCTGTGGTATGGAACATATGGGACACAGTAGTGCGTGCATTAGTTAGGATTAAAATGATTAATAGACATAAGGATTGACACATCATTAACATTGGATATTGTACATCGTTGTTCTTATTGATATCGAATATTGTCCAAGTGTTATTGATATTGATCATTGAATATTGTTATCAATTATTGAATCATTGTTCATAACCAGTGCATCGTTTATCATGACATTGATTATTGTTATTGTCTCATGTTATTGATTCCTATTGATCCATTGAATTCATTGTTATATCGTTATTCCATTGTTCCTTGCTTTCTCTACTTACTGTCCATGACTTGCTCTAAGGACAATTTTTTCTCCTCTTTTTAGATGAAGTGGTTACAGGTGTTGATGGAGAATTTCTTAACGGGTAGAAAGAACAACATTGGTGAAGGAATTGATAGCATCGCCGCTTAATAAATTATTGTTTTGTCATGAAGACTTAATTATTGAACTATTGTTATTTCATTATATTATGGGCTTTTGACCCGAATATTGTTATTATTATTTCTGATGTTGGATTATTATTGTATTTGGATATTTCATATTGCTTCATTCCAAATATTATTGTTCATGAGATTATTATTATTGTCTGCGCAATTGTTCTGTATTGATTATATTATTGAGTTGATCGGATAAACAACTTATGGATGATGTAAGTCATTCACTGGGCTAATGTCATGTACTCGTATTCCATATTTTTGGGAAGCATGGCGTGAAACAACTGTTGAAACTCTTTTAATGACAAGTTCGGAGTCGAACACTTGGTTCGATGCTACTTTAGCTACTTGCGAACAAGCAAGTGCGAAGTAGCTCACCATTCGGAATTGCTCCCACAAATGTTTAAGCTCTCTTAACGAAAAGTTCAGAGTCCTGCACTTGATTAGATGCTACTTTAGCTACTTGCGAACAAGCAAGTGCGAAGTAGCTCACCGTTCGGAATTGCTCCCATAACTGTTGAAAACTCTTGAACACAGTGTTATTAGACAAAAGAAACTCATTACAAAATTGAAAGATGCAATTAACTAAAACATTGCTTGAATACTACAAATAATTCCATTAAAAGTCAAGATACAAGTCTTATTCAAAGATTATGCTACAAACATTTTGTTCTGCCAAAAATGGAGATACAAGTCCTATTGAAGACTACAGACTCCTACAAAACTACAAAGTCTCGCTCTAACTCCTCCTAGAAAGTTGTACACTTCTATTAAGAGATACCCAGGGAAGACGAGCACCGTGCCCCTCCTTCGTGGCCTCCAAGGGGATCTCCAAGCCTACGAGCTGAGTGGTACCATCAGGACCCATGGACCTAGGTGTCGCCCCAACTGAGGCTCCGCTCAACGAGCCGGCCACTCCGCTTTGAGCATCCCCAGGGTTCCACGGAGCACTAGGCATGCGAAGGGCCAACTCATGAAACGACCTCCCCAGGACATACTCCCCATGCGGGCAAGCGTTACTCCTGACATTGCTCCCTTCGGAGAGTCGCTTTAAGCGAAGATTCTCCGCTTCCAATTCGACAAGTCGCTCTTTGAGGGAGCCTTTTGTTACTCTGAACTTCAAACGAGGTATTCCACTCATGCCCCACCCCCCCCCCCCCCTCGTGAGAATTCAGAGATGGTCCTCCGCAAATGAGCCGCCTCTAAACTTTTCTCAAGCACGATGTTCTTCAGCTCGTCTCTCTCCGACATCACCTCGAATAAAGAGTTCTTCAGCTCGTCCCTCTCAGTCGTCACCGCGAATAAGGAGTGTCGAAGGAACTTTATCCTTGAAGCTTTTCCTGCAGCCATCGAGGGGCCGACCTCTCCCCCTTCGGGGAGTACTTCTGGGAGAATCTCCTCGAGATACCTCATCTCGATATTTCGGCAAGCCAAGGCCAATCTTAATTGGCAGAGCTCCAACTCCGTCTTTGAAAGCTTATCCCGAGATTCGGCAAGTCCTAACTTAGCGACACGGAGCTGGGTGCAAAGACGCGACGATTCGTTACCCTGGGAAAGTTAACCAAAGAAGAAGCGTAAATCACTAAGTATAAAAGAACAACACGATGGCTCTACAGCTTAATAAGGCTGCTACGAGGCAATTCTAAGCAAGCCTACAAGTAGTCCAAAGTCACACAACACTTGTCCAAAAAGAAACATTTCATTAACTCCAACGAAGGTACAAGAAGCGGTGGCCAGTCCGCTATTATGCTTCAATACAAAACACCTAAGTCTAGAAAGGAAATGAAAGTACAACTAAGTCAGAGGTTGACCTCTTTCGAATGATCCCCGATTGCAGAGGGTGCTTCAGCAACAATCGCTAGGGGCATAACCCCTGAAGCCGTGTCTGCCTCTATCTCTTCGGCCACGACCTTAACCTCCTCCGCCTCCTCGTCCTCTTCGCCTTTTTCCGAGACATCATCAAAATCGGGGACAGCGTCAGGGAACAGATGCCATCCGGCACAGTCGACATCTGCGAACTTCTCCCGAACTTGGTCAGTAGGATGGGCATACGCCTTTGCCATGTTCACATAGAGGTACCCTTTGGCCATCTCCGTCGCTTGGACTTCGACTTCCTTTGCCGCCGCTATCTTCGCATAAGCAACAGCCTCCTCATTGTCCTTTGCAGCGAGCTCTTTCTCCTTCAATAGCTGAGCATTGTCCGCCTCCAACTTGGTAATAACCGCCTCGAGGCGCTCCACCCTCGAGGTCTTTAGCTATGCCTGAACCCTCGATTGCTAGAGGTCCTTGGCGATCTTAACTCTATCGGACCGAGCCTTCTCGGTCTCAAGCATCAACTCCTTCTCTAGTTCGGTCATCTTCTCCATCAGATGCCCAAAGTGGCAAGTGATCTGCATAAAAGGTGTAACTCAATCATGTCAAGCTAAAAAAGAAAACCAAGACTTGGCAAAAAGAAAAGGTTCTAGGATGACACGAGACTAACCGACATAGCAGCTCGAGCAATTTCGAGCGCGTCGGCACCAATCATCCTCGCCACCAAGGCGGCCTTGTCCTTCGGCGAAGCAAGATGCCGAACCGCCTACATACAGGAGGACAAATTGCCAAGGAATCCGTCGAGCTTCCTGACCTGCCAATCGAGGATGAATATCTTCTTATGCTCCTCGGTCAGAAACTCCTCGGCTTCAACAGTTAGGGGAGGAGCCTCCAAGCCCAAAGAGCCGATATGGGGAAGGCCCTCGTGTCCACAGAGACCGACGGTGTCACAAAAGTCCCTGGCTGCTGGACCACTACAACTGCCTTTGAGGACTGCTCCACAGCGGTGACAAAAGGCTTCAGCTTCGGCGAGGAAACCTTGCTGGCCACTCTTTTCCTCTTTTTAGGGGCCTTGCTGCCCAGAACGCCACGCCCCGCTAGCATCTCGTCGAAGTCCATTGATTCTGCAACGGTGGAAATTGATGAGGGTAAGGGCAATAAAATTCGATAGTTATATATAGTTATATATATATATATATATATATATATATATATATATATATATATATATATATATATATATATAAGTTACGCTAAGCTAAAATGATAAAAAGAATACTGGGGCTTATATGGATGAGACCCCTCCCCCCCCCCCCCCCCGAAGAGCCCCTCTTCAGTCAAGTCCTTCCAATCGAACTTTGGTCGATCAAGGAGCGTATGGACCATCTCAGTCTCCTCGGGGCTAAGAACTAGACTCTCCTTCCCCATTTGCAAAATTTCCTCGACCCAAGCAGTTGGGATGACCCAAGGTTCTCGACTTCGGATCAGAAAGTACTTATCCCTTCAATTTTTGATCGAGTCAGGACAGCTGATGAGCTTTGCACCATGCCTCGGAGACAAGTAGAACCTAAACTCCGACTTGTGCTGCTGGTGTACCCAGTATACCGTTCGCAGCACACTCAATCGAGGCTCGAAACCCGCAGCTTGGCAATGAAGGATGAACCCATTGATTAGCCTCCACACGTTCGACATAAACTGAACCGGGCTGATCTGGCACCATCGTAGGACTTCGACGATAAAGGGATGAAGAGGTAGTCGAACACCGGCTAAGAAGGCATCGACGGGCCAAAAATACATGTCCACTAGCATCGGCGAGTTGGCCCCCACACTAGGTCCTGGCAACATAAAGTCAAATTCGCTCGGGATCTGAAAGCACTCCCAAATCAATGTTAGGTCCATTTCAGAGAGAATAGAAATGGTGTCGTTAGCCTCCGAAGTCTCTCAAGTCGCGTTCTCCTCGAAGCTCCGTCCCAGACCGTACACGATACATTCTGCCATGTCATCCAGAAGATCCCGAACTCTATGGAGCCCAGTCAGAGACCCGGGAAACCTGCCGAACTCTCCCATTCTTCACTCCGTCTCGACAATAGTCTCCACTACCGCCAAAGAAGACCCTACCACGGCCTTACCCTTGTCGGTTGCAGGAACTTGACAAGAGGTCGGCTCAAGGTCGACAATAGGGGAGGTCTCCTGCCTCAAAGGAACGATAGACATTCTCTGAAAAGCAAGCTAAGTTATCTAAAATTGCCTTGATTTGACGACAACGGCCAGAAAAGATCACCGGATACAAAAAATTCTGCCGGAAGCTCTCGTTAGACTTTAAAAAATCGCTGAGCAAAAATTTAGAGAGTGAGCAAATGAGGGGTAGAGTGGAGATTTATAGGGAGATAAGTCGTTGGCACATTTACCAAGGTTAAAAGGCCCCCATGAGAGCAAAGGCCAGGCCCATTTACCTCAAGACGACAAGAAGAGTGAGGCAAACCAAGACGGTTGACTGGTCAATGATCAACGGTCAACGGTCAATGAAGCCACGTGTCACCCTCTCGAAGTCTTCCTAGACTTGGGCAACACGTGTCGAGCATTCTTGCCACCGATAACAAAACGCGAGAAATGGCGTTGACTGGTCAACGGTCAACAGTCAACGACGCCATGTGTCGCCCTCTCGAAGTCTTCCAAGACTTCGACAACACGTGCCGAGCATTCTTGCCACCGACAGTAAAACACAAGAAATGGTGTTGACTGGTCAACGGTCAACGACGCCACGTGTCACCCTCTCGAAGTCTTCCTAGACTTCGGCAACACGTGCCGAGCATTCTTGCTACCGATGCCAAAATGCAAGAAATGGGTTGGCTGGTCAACAGTCAACGGTCAACGATGCCACATGTCGTCCTTTTGAAGTCTTCCCAGACTTCGGCAACATGTGCTGAGATTCTTGCCATAGACGTCAAAATGTGAGAAATGGCGTTGACTAGTTAACGGTCAACGGTGCCACGTGACGCCCTCTCGAAGTCTTCCTAGACTTCGGCAACATGTGCCGAGCATTCTTGCCATCGACGTCAAAATGCTAGAAATGGCATTGACTGATCAACGGTCAACGGTCAATGGTCAACAACGCCACGTGTCGCTTCCTCGAAGTCTCGATGAACTTCGGCAGCTCTCGTCGAGCCTCCTTGACTTCGACAACCACCACGCCACGTGTCATCCTGTCAAGATATACATGGGGTTCGGCAACTCGCGTCGATCACTCTTGCCACCGATCCCCGCTTGAGGGAAAAACATTTGCCTCCCGATGCGTGCCCACGATCAGAATGCCCAAATTGAGTCACGTCAGCTAGCACCAGATCAGCCGGCTGATCATTCAGAAAATCGTGCCATTGATGTGATCGACGCTCCAGATCGCGCCACGTCGCTAATTAATTGATTAATTTTTTTAATTTTATTATTAATTTGAATTAATTATTTTAAAATTGCAAAAAAAAAATTAAAATTGCAAAAAAATTAAAAATTCAAAAAATTTAATTAAAAATTCTAAAAAATAATTATAAATTCGGGAAAAAATGTTTTTGAACAATTGGATAAATAATTATTATTTAGACTGATTAATTAATACTTTTTGAAAATAGATTATTACCTCGCAAAATTGAATAAATGATTCGAAAAATTAAAAAATTAGAAAAATCAATGGAAAATCCAGAAGCTCCCGCCAACACGTTTGAATACAAGGAAAGCTAAATTGAATGATGTCAAGCCCCGTGTGCGATTCTAAAGCTCCTAAAGAACTCCGATAAAATCTCGTACGCCATTAAAACAAGAAAACTACTCCCTAAAGGCTGTTAAACTCAGTCTTCGGGAGTGGGGGGCTCGTGATATGGCAAAAAATGGGATTAAATCGAGACCTTTCAAACCGGGCACGAATCTTAAAGCTCTCAGGGCTAAAACAGTAATTTCCACCACAAACGGGTCCGAAATGGGAACTGGGTCTTTCTTCAATGCCCAGTAACCCGAAAACAGATCTATCCTATTGGGTACGGGTAGCGACCCATTACAAACCAACTCAAATACTGAAAAAATATTTCAAATTCATGATTATCTCTAAGAGCCGTTTTAAACCGCCTCTCTTATCATGAAACGAGTTTAAACTCTACATCTTATCCAAAAACACTGGGACATAGAGATAAATTATTATCTCTAAACTGTCTTTTAAGGCGACTATAAATACCCCTCTCCCCCCACCGTAAAAAAATGTAATCAATATTTTTTCACATAAATGCTCTTTCATAATCTTCCTAATTACTAACTTGAGCGTCGGAGGGTTCGTCGCCGGGACCCATCCCGGTATATCAAATTTTTTGCAGGTCAACGGCAACGGCAAGAAACCAGTCAAACATCGATGAAAGTCAACATGTTTGCCTTATTTTTTTCTAAAAGAATCGACAAATTTATCTGTTTGCTCCCACACCAAAATCAGCAGCAACATCTGCCGCAACTCTTTCTTTTTGCAGTTGAAGTTGTATTGCGCCCTGCTCCGCTTGTTCTGCTAAGTACTTTTTCATGTCACTAGTGGATGTGGTCCCTTCCTTCGCCTTCTATTTTTCCAATTGGTTGACTCAAACCTACGGATGGTGACCCTCCCTCAAATGGCAATTCCATTGACGTACTAGCCCTTGGCGTACCCGCCACCGAGCCCAAACCCGATGCCGGCGAATCATGTAAAGGTGTCTCATTTAAGGAAACATTTGTAGGAGGTGGAATGATCATAAAACACTTCTTTACCACTTCTCTACAGTGTTCACGGGTGAAATTCTTTTTAGTGGCTTGATTGTACCACCTTTGTGCTTGAACAAGATATAAAAAATAAAAAATATCTATTTAACAATTATTATAATTTAATCACATTTACTTTAATAAAATTAAATAACAAATGATACAATTATATTATCTAAAACAAACTATCTCATCACGTCCCCTAAACTTGTATCACTTTGATAATTGTCTTGTGCTTTCTTCTTCACATACCTCCATTAGTAGAATTCTTTGTTCAACAATTTTCACCAACTTTGGAGACCTTGCTCCGTACGATGTGATCCCGACCTTGACTGAAATTCTTCCAAACAAATTCCTCCATATTGACGACATCCTCATCTTAGCACCCGCAATTAGGTGATGACAAACACAACATTGGTACAACAAAATATCTTCCGTTATCGACCAAGCGGCGCCAGCTTCTGCTGAAGACGATATATATTAAATGAAAACAAATTTTAATTTAAACAAATAAGAATATGTGAAAAGAGAAATAAATAATTTTGGAGGGTGTAAACGTTAATAGATAGTGTAGAGAGTTAATAAGATTGATATATTTGGGCAAACTTTTATAGATTTTCCCCCCAATTTTTTTTTCTTTAAAAAAATGAAAAAATTCCAAAAAAAATGGTCATTGGAAAAAAAAATAGTTAGTCATTGGGTGCCCAATCCCATATCTGGTTAACGTGTGTCCCACCCACTACTCATGTTGTCGCACCCTGAATTTCCAATAAATAAAATTAGAAATAAGTGGCACAACTTTCAGAATCAACTTCAATGTAATCCAAACACAATATTAAATACAGGACAAAATTAAAAACTTTTTATTACATCAGTTCTTTCTTACATTTGCACAGCGGAAAATTAATTACATTTATTACAACACAACCCAACACTTAAACTTTAATCATCTCAAATCCAAGCTTCCACTTTACTTAGGCAACTCACTTACAAGTCCTGCAAAATAAACTGAAGAGTGGGGATGTCAGTTAAAGAATACTGACGCAATACTATAGTAATAGCAACCTTCCAAAGTCTCACAATCACAATCTTGCTACATAACATGAAATGAAATAACAATGAAAGATTTAATAAACAAGTGAAACTATACTAAGTAAGTATGTGTCAAAAAAACGAAAGAGAAATGCATTAAAACAATGTTCAAGAAAACACAATGCACACGATGATTTATAAGGCATACTTGTCAGATTCTATGCATCCCATTCTACACAGGTCCGGTACAAACCCTAATCGTCTCCAATTTATAGGGTTCAATCCTTCATTATGCAGCCTACTACCATGAATACTACGAGAGTTAGACATTTTGCAAGTATTGGCTCTCGCCCATGGAATACTGGAGACCAATCTCACTCCGTGAATCATTCTGTGACCTATTTCATCCATCGTCCCAGAATACTGAGGATTGTCTCACTCCACAGGTCATTCTGGAGCCCTCATTGTACAAATATCCAATGAGCGTCACTCTCGTCCTGGAATACTGGAGATCAATTCCACTCCGTGGATCATTCTGTGGCATATTTCATCATCGTCCTGGATTACTGGGGATTATCTCACTTCGCAGATCATTCTGAAGTCCATAACTCATGTTTGGTCTTGTTTCATTATATCACCATCTAGTGTCTATCCTTATGCATACATATAAGTGACCTGAGCCACCTAAATCTAGATCCACCCTATCGGACTTAAACCCACAAAACTAGGAACACAAGCCCTCCCTGACCAATTCCCACGATCAATTTATTCACTGCCGGTATTTATGGGTCCTGCTCAACCTCTAATGCTTACCACACAAAATCCCCAACTAATTTCCTAGGGTCCATAACATAACTCTAATCTCAAATCAAACCCAGTTTGGTTCAATAATACAAAATATCCTTTCATATATGGAAAATAAATTCAACTTACGGAAATTCTTTAAACTCAAGTTTTTGAATCTCACTGTCCATTCATTCATAATGTTCAATTAATTCAACTATAAATTCATTCAATCTTAACTGAAACAAATCTTTTAAATATATGAGATCTCATTCCTAAAATCTGAAATTTTATAGTTTCCAAAATATGAAATTTATCCTCTTTAAAACTGAGAATAACTCTTAAAATTCCGAAATAATTATCCTTCAAAACTGAAGCATACAACCCTTAAAAAATGAGAATTTCTTATAAAAAAATATAGATTTATTTATCGAAAATTGAAACTAGATTTCACTAAAATCTGAAAATTATATGATTTCGTTCTTCAAAACAGTACACTCTAAAATAAATATTAAATTCTGGAAAAATTAATTTAAATCCAGCACATATTAAGGAACTCACCATAAAAATCTGGACTCAAAAAAATTAAGTTAAAGGGTTTAAATTCAATAAATTCTGAAAACTATCTTTTATCCAAAATCTGAAAGTTATACCTTCTTATCTTCAAGAACAAATCATTCAAAAGTAAATATTAAATTCTGGAAACTTTTGTTTATATTTACTCCATAAACATAGAATTTTTTGCCAAATTTATAATCCATTCACGCAAAAATTGAAGCCCCAAATCATCAATAAACTGAAACTCGTACTTTTCATAAAATCTGGAACTTTCCTCTTTTAGAATTTGAAAAATACTCCATTAGAACTCAAAATTTTTGTCTCTAAAAACTGAACTAAATAGTCCTTCAAACTGAGAATTTAATCGCTCAAAAATGGAGATTTATTTTCATCAAAACATTGTTTGAACATATCAAAAACTTGGAACTAGATCCAACAAAAATCTAAAATTTAACAATTTCGAAACGCAACCAAAACTCAATCGAATCTCATATAAATATTACATTAAATACATACATATGCACTTCTATATGTATACTAGTGTTTTCCCACCATAGCACACAAGCCCCATATACAAAACTCCTCGAAATTCGTGCCCAAACACTCCAACCTAGAGCCAACAGCAGCCGGGTTTGCACAGTGCTTGGGTTGGCACTGCGCAACCCTCGGTTGCTGTTCAACCCCAGGCTGAGCCAACCCTAGGTCCTACACCACTTCTTGCATAATTTCTTCGATTAGTTTGACATGTAATTGCATATAAAAACACAAATTTTCAATTCATCATAAATTTATCTCAAAACAGCCCAAAAATTTTGCATCTTTTAATTATTCAAAATATGTTCTTTAATCATGCATATAGATCTACACATGTACAATAACATATAGGTTTATTAGATCTAATTCTACAAACAAAATTTGATCTTTCATGCATTGAAGATTTTCACTAATCAAGAGCAACTTAATTTAGATCAACATGGATATTTAGATCGTATGACAACTCCAATAATCTACAATAATACATGGGTTCAAATAAATTTTCACAAATAAAACATAATCTTTCATACATCAAATATTCTTTATTCAAAAGAGAATCAATATAAGAGTATCATGCCATCATGATTATATTTTTATCATATCAAAAGTCCATGTTTCCTAATATATATATATATATATATATATATATATATATATAGAGAGAGAGAGAGAGAGAGAGAGAGAGAGAGAGAGAGAGAGAGAGAGAGATAATTAAATAAATAAATGAGTTGTTTTGGGGGGATTTGAATTTGAGTTTTGGGGGGAAACTTTTCGGGGGGAAATATATTTTGTGATGTTAGATCTGGGACTTTGATTTTGGGGTATTTAAGGAGAGCCACTTGATAGCTTTCTTTGTGTTTTATTATTATTATTATTATTATTATTATTATTATTATTATTATTATTATTATTATTATTATTATTATTATTATATATATATATATATATATATTATATATATATATATTATATTATATATATATATATATATGTAACCCCTGTTTTTCATTTTGTGTATTTTGAATATATTTTTCGTTTTGGTGTATTTTCTCCCTTATATTTTTTTGAACCGTATATTGGAATTTGTTTTCGATATATATTCGTTTATTTCATTTTTGAGCTCTTTGTTTTTTTGTTTTTTTTTTTTTTGACTCTTTGGTTTCGTTCTTCATTATTTGCTCTTTCTTTCATTTGGGCTCGTTCTCTTTATTTTTTTTATTTTTTTTTCTTGGGTGCTTATGGTGGTGTTTGGTTGCTCATCCTTTTTCCCAATCCTATTAGTTGGCCCCTAATAAGATTTACCAAAGCCAATTAAAATCCAAAATCCTATTTGTATCCAAATTAAAATCCAATTAAACAAATCCTATTACTACTCTTAATTACCTACAACCCAAATACCCATTAACCCAACTTGTATTTCTCAACCCTAATTCCCCACATATATATATACTCTCTCTCTCCCTCATCTAACCCTAATACCCTAAACCTAATCTCCCACAACCCGACGCCACCCTCTTCTCTCCCGGCCTGTGCCCCAAACCGATTAGCCCCAGGCCGCCACCCCCTCCAGGCTGAGCACACCCCCTCTCCTCCGGCCTACAATCAACCCGAGCCCCATCTCCAACACCCGATCCCTCATCCCCTTGGCCATCCGATCATCTCCTACACCACCATCATACAACCCTCTTGCACCATACATAAATCCCTCGTCTTTCTCTCTTGGTGTTCTCTTATAGCCGCAAGCCACTATTGTCATCATCCCTCTTGGATCATCTTGCTTTTGGAGTTTTTGTTCGTGTGGAGATTTTTGCTCTAGTTGCTTGGATTCGTTGATTCGTGGATTTTTGTTCGTGGGTTTTGCTCGTTACTCTTGGTTTTCGTTGTTCTTCATCTTCGATTAAGACAAGTAACTTGTACTCCAATTCATTTGTTTGATACAAGTCAAAAATACCACCTATAGTGTAGTTGGGTCTAGAGACAACACTTATTTGTATTATGTTTGATGAGTTTTGTCTCTATTGTGAAAATTTGACCATAGATGACTCACGACATAATATGGACATGAATTAACTTAGGTTGTATCCGTTCTTGATTTTGATCATGTATGTGAGACTTTTTGTGAGAATTTCGTTTTTTGGTTGAGATCCATGTGATATATTTGGTGTGGACATGCTAAATACCCTAATCTATGATGTTTGGACACTTGGTAGACTCAATTTCATGTTTGGTTGTGTTTTGAACAAGTTTTGTATGATATATGTTGAGTTGTCGTTAAAGGAAAAAATCTGTATTTTGTCGCTGATCTGTTTTGTTTGCTGTTTTGGACTGTTTTAAAGCCAGTATCTTAATTTCGGTATAAAACATGAGTTTTAGAGAACTTCTTCTATTTTCAAAACCCTCTGACCGTACTTGATTTTATTTTCGTATGATTGAGTTATGACTGTTTTACTACAGAGGTGTCGATCTTTTACATATTTTACTTTTCGATGTTCTTGATGACTAAATGATTTTATTAATTATGCTACATATATTATTTTGATCCAAAACTATGGTCAGTGTTTCTTTATCTAGTTAGGAATTATCCAGAATTTTGGTGAATTTTATTGATGAGTTTTATGTGTTGTTTCATGTTCTTTGATGAAAACTACACTTGTATTTCACTCGCTGTTTTGTAAAGAATCATATTTTCACCCGGATTCCTTTTACTGTATGAAAAATATTTGTGAAATGTGAAATTATATTTTATCTATTTTTTTATTCCTTTGGCGGATTTGGATTTTGTTTCACTGGTTGCGAGATATCATAGTTTTCGTACAGCAGTGTTGGGAATTCCAGATTTGCCAAACTATAGTTTCTTGATGTTTTCTTATTTTTGATGACTGATCTAATTTCACTGGAAAATTATGAAACTCTATATTTAGATACTGGACATATAGGGGAATACCCTAGATTTTTCGTGGATTTATTTAATGTGTTTTCATGCTATTTACCTGTTCTTGAATTCGTTTTCCTGATTTCTGGCTGAACCTATTTTCCGTATTCAAATCAGTTTTGAGCTATATTTTAGTGAATTAATATATGACTTATTTATACTCGTTGCATTTGTGTGGAAGTCTATTTTCCAGATCCTTCGACGGATCCAGATTTGGATATTTGTAACACTGGGAATCACTGTTTTACTACAGTATGGTTTTACTGTCCTGAACTTGAGATTTGTCTATTTTATTCTTTTATGAGATATCTTGCACTCGTACATGTTTATCTTGTAACTTGCACTTGTTACATGATCATGACATGTTATTCTTGATATATTTTGTACATATACATGCTTGTTTGACATTAATAATAAATAACCAAGCCGGGGTTTAAGGAACAGATCTAATAGTGGATAATTCAGAAATGTGTACTCGGAAGGGGATCCACTGATCCTACATGATTACTTGAGACATGATAATTGACACGTGATTACTTGATACTTGCACGCAAGAACGATACTTGCCACTTGCACAACTTGACATGTGATTACATGATACATGATACTTGGAGCTTGGAGCTCGATTACTTGACTTGTCCTCGAGTATGCTGCCCTCTATGGTCCACTATGAAATCTAAAGTAAAACTGTTTGTTGTAGCAACCATGTAAGGTGGACTGCATGAAGTGCTACCTAGATAGTAATCACTACAAGACTTGATACATGATACTTGAACATGATACATGCTTGTTTGTTACTTGACTACATGATACATGAGACTTGAAACTTAATACTTGATACATAATTACGTGATACTTGACTCTTGATGCATGCTACATGATACTTGTTCACTTGGCCATGCTAGTTGTTTATGTTGACATCATACTTATACCATGTTGCTAGTTAGTTTCCCCATGTGCTTGTATCCTAAATTATAAGTGGCACGTAACTTACAATTGACGGGTACTTATTTTTCTCTTTTCCTCTTTCCTGCATTCGTTGAATTGCAGATTTTGGAGAACAGGTTCCAAATGGTATCGGAGACATGAAGTATTAGTGCTGCTTTTTATTAACATTATTTCTTGTAGCTTGCTTGAACAATATTGTATTTGAGACTTGGATTTATTCTTGTAGTTGGGCAATGTGACCCAAGACATTTATTTTATTCAGATCATGACTATTTGAGATTATATATTTGGTTTCAAGTATTCTTGTTGGTATTTTGGCTCATTATGTGCATGTGGTTGATTCTTTTGCTTCCGACTCTGATGATTCTTGTGAATGTTGTAAAGATTTCTTGAACAGCTTATGGATGATAAAAATTATTCGCTGGACTTTTGTCTCGTATCCATATTCCGTATTCTATTTGGGAAGCGGGGCGTGACAATATATATATATATATATATATATATATATATATATATATATATATATATATATAGAGAGAGAGAGAGAGAGAGAGAGAGAGAGAGAGAGAGAGAAATAATTAAATAAATAAATGTGTTGTTTTGGAGGGGGAATTTGAATTTGAGTTTTAGAGGGGAAACTTTGGGGGGGGGGGGGGGGAATGTGTTTCGTGAGGTTAGATATGGGCCTTTGATTTTGGGGGGATTGAAGGAGAGCCACTTGATAGATTTCTTTGTGTTTTATTATATAGATAATTTTTATATAAGAATCCATCTCTACAATCATCTCATCAACAAAACATCAGGTTCATGCTAATATAATCATAATCTAACAAAATCTAAACCCTAGTATGATTCTATGTTGTTCATGAGAAATAGAAAAGAAACAAATCAAGAGAGTTGGAAGAACTCAAGTAAAACCAAATGAAAGATAACAATAAGAAGAAATGAACTCCTCCTTGCGAAAATTGAGATATCCAAAGCTCCAAACTCCCAAAAATGATTAAAGAGGAAACATTTTGTTCAAAAAAGTGGGGGGGGGGGGGGGGGGGGGGCGCGGCTATTGCTGTAGCTATTATAGGCCAGACTGATTATTTGGGATTTTTACGGAGATTTTACAAAAAACCCTTAAGAAAAATATTTTTTTTACATGACTAGGTCTTTCCAAATCAATTAGTCAGGTCAAATCAAATCAAATATAGTAAAAATCTAACCCCCCTAACTCCTCCAACCTATCGACCTTCACTGCAGCCCAGAAATTTCAAACTTTTAATAATTTTCCTCTGAGTGGCAATTTTACAAAAAAAGTCCTTCACATTGAAATATTTGCAAATATGTCATAAATTATTCATAAAAAATGCAGAAAATTTAGAATTATTATCTACTAATAAATATTAAAATTTTCAAACAACTTTCTGATGAAGAAAAATATTTGCAATCAAGTCCCCAACAATCCCAAAATTGCATATATATATATATATATATATATATATATATATATATATATATATATATATATATATATATATATACACTCAATAAAATCAAATCAAACCAAATTAGAGGGATAAAATCTCTCCCCCCAACCTCTCTCCTATCAAAACCGGCCTACCAAAATAACCCAACCAAATTTTGAAATCGAATTTACCTCCAAACAACATTTTGCGCAAAACCCCCTTTCTTTCAAAGTATTTACAAAAATAGTTTCTTTATTCAGAAAAATCGCAAAATTTAGAATATAATCAATTATAAAAAGGATAATTTACTCAGAAATTCAAAAGTAAAAATTTGCACTTTAAAAATATTTGCACGTGTTTTGCACGTGTAAAAATATCAATTTTACAAAAATTCAAAATAATTAAATAAATTAATTTAAAAATTGTTTATTTATTATAAATATTATATTAAAAATTACTGGGCGTTACACATGCAACTTTTGAGTGGTGGGATTAGAGTTTTTTTCTTCTTTTCTTGTGTGGTACCCACCACATGCCCTGGCACGGCCATGCGGTGGACTAATGTAAAAGATGAGGAAATCGGGAATTATCAAAAAATAAATTTAAACCATCTGAATTTTATAATTAAAATAAATAAATGGGTATATAAATGTTGAATAAATAATTAGTAGACCTGAATGCCCAATTAACCTTCTGATAACAGGAAGAAAGTGTGGGAACAGCTCGAGGCGTGGATTTCACTTTCTTTAAAAAGCTATTCGGTCGATTCTGGAGATGAGTCGTTGATCACCAAATACTCCCACTATGATACAACGAGCATCTGTTTATAGTGTTGCCTAATATTCTAGTGACAATATGTACCAACTTGCACTACTCAATGTTTAAAAAAAAGCTCAATAATTGGAAAAACTATTTGAGAAGAGAGGAAGAATGTATTTTTTCTTTGCATTTCTATTTTCTTTTTGATTGAAATCCTCTTTTTATAACGAAAAGAAGAGAAAACGTTTCACTGGTTTTTGTCATAAAAACGGGAATTATTTTCATCATAAAAGATCCTTTAATGCCATAAAAACGTTTCATTGATTTTTCTTTACTGGTAAAAAATGGCTAGTAGAATTTGATGAGAAAAACGTTTTTGATATGTTCAAAATCTAAAAATTCAAAACCAGTAAAAAAAATACTTTTTGAATAGACCCCCAAGCCCGGTCAAAGATATATAAAGATCTATATATATTTAATATGTGAAAGATGAGAACTGATCGTTCAACCTCATGTAAGCCCAAAACTTTAACCATTGGGCCACAAAACAAGATAAAGGCCCATCTCGGTCAAAGATATATAAATATCTATATATATCTAATATGTGGAATATGAGAATTGATCCTCCAACCTCATGTGAGCCCTAAACTTTAACTATTGGGCAACTAGACAATGTTGACAATAAACAATAAAATAAGTGTTTTAAATGTATACTAAATTCCAACTAAAAATAATCAATTTTAAGGTGGTGGGGTTTCTATTTGTAACCCCTGTTTTTCATTTTTATGTATTTTGAGTGTATTTTCTTTTCCTTGTATTTGATTCAGTTGTATCTCTCTTTGGACCGTATATTGGATTTCATTTTATTATTTTTTTGTCTCTTGTATTTGAATTCTTGATTCTTTGTCCGTTTTTTTTATTTCGTTCCTGTAGATCGAGCTATTATTGTGATCCTCTTTCTTTTAATTGCTCCTACCCTATATTATTTACTTCTAGTATTTTGTTCTTGCTCTATCGATTTTTGGATCTTATCATACCCATTTGCACTCCTAAATCCTATACCTCAAGATCCACTTAAATTAACCTAATACCCACTCTTAAATAAAACCCAAACCCATCTATCTAGACCTACTCCCAGACCCGTTAGCCCCAAGACCACACCCGCATGCCTCTATACTGAATCCCCTACCCGACCCGTTTGCTTTCCACTGTGTCGCCTTCCCCCTCACTTTTAACCCAAATACTAAGACATATATTTAAACCCATTTTGCACCTGTAGCCGACTCCATCCTGCTCAAAACCCCGTCGCCATTTCCCTCTTCCTCATCCCGTTCAGCCTCCTCCGACTTGCCTCTCTCTCCCCGATCGTCCCTCTCTCCACTGCCCTGTGTGCACCTTCCATTCGGCCTCCCCCCGACCACCTCGCGCCACTGCAACGGGCAGCACAATAGTGGGCTGTTCTTCCGCAACTGTAGCGTCACAGCTCCAGCCTGTGTTGCCCTCGATGACTACGGTACTGCGTCTCGCTGTTGTCGCCTCCCCGCAATCTCGAGTCTTTGGTTGCTCGTGCGAGTGGTTGCACGAGTCATCTTAGTTATGTGGTCTTGAGGTTGGTTTGTTGGTGTCGTCTTGGTTCGTGGGTTGTTCTCTTATTGAGTTCGTTTGCTCGTTTTGGTTCGTGGACTCGTAGTCGTTCATTGAGATCGTTTCTAGAAATCCATTCCCGTTATTCTTGCTTTTGGTTCGTTCCGCGTCGTCTTTCAAGCAAGTAACTTGTATTCTTTTCTTTGTATAATACAAGTACTAAATATCGCTTGTAGTGTAGTTGGGTTCTAGAGAAAAATTTTCTGTGAAAACCCCTTGTTGATAATGTCTCTATAGTGATGACTTGACCATAGTTGCCTCACAACATACATGACATGATATAACATAGGATTGACCACATCTTGTTGCATATATGCGTGTTGCTCATGCGATAACTTGTGTCCGTTCATGTTATTCGTGGTAGACTTTTTGTGGACTTGTGAAGTACCCTATAACATGGTGCTTGGACATCTAGTATACTCTATAACATGTTTGGTTGTGTTTTGGATGAGTTCTATGTGAACTAGGAGATTTTTGTGTATATGCGATATTTTCAGTTTTGCTGACTTTTAAGTTTTGATCTGTATGTTTGACCCTATTAAGATCAGTATTTGAAAATATTTTGTGAACATAGTTTGAAGAGAATTCTGTCTATTTTCTAATCCTTTTGATGGATCTCAGTTTCGATTTACGGTTTGTGAGTTATGTCTATTTTACTACAGGTATCAAAAGGTTTCCAGATTTTATTTTCTAGGAATCCTGAAGAGTAATCTATTTTTATTGTGATGTTAAAATTATTGTTTTGACCTGAAATTTTGCTTAGTACTTCTAGACTTAATTGGGGTTTACCCAGAATTTTGGTGGATTTATTTGAGGAGTTTTACAAACCTTTTCATGCTTGCAAATAAAGATTTTACATACAGAATTTTACTACTGTTCTGTAAAGAACCTGATTTTCGACCTATTTCTACTTGTTGTTTCTAAAATATTCCTGAATATGAAAGTTAGCCTACTATATCTATTTTATTACCCTTTCAGTGGATTTGGATTTCGATTTATGGTGTGTGAGATATATCGTATCGCAGAGTTTGTGATTTCTGATTTACAAAACTACTGCATCTTGATATTTTCTGATTTTACTTGGCTACTCTATTTATATTGAAAAATTATGAAACTTGATTTTCTGTTACTAAACACTAGTAGTTTACATGTACGATGCACGTCATAATAAATATAGTTTTTTTAAAAGTAAAAGTTCAAACGTAGTCTGGTTTTGATCTAAAACCTCATTTACAATAGTTATGCACGTGCGTTGCACGGTTTGGTAGATAGACAAATTACACTAAGGTATTCTCCCATTATAGTAGTAGAGATTAATAAATATAGTTTTTTTTTAAAAGTTATAGTTTGGATTTGATCTAAAACCTCATTTACAATAGTTATGCACGGGTTGGTAGATGGACAAATTACACTAAGGCCTTCTCCCATTATAGTAGTAGAGAAATAGGGAAGTACCCCATATTTTTCGTGGATTTATTTATCAATTTTTCATGTTGTTTTCCTGTTCTTGAATACGATCTTCTGATTTCTGGCTGAACATATTTTCTGGTTTCAATTCAGTTTTGTGCTATGTTTTTGTGAAATACTATATAACTTATATATGTTTATTGGATTCGGTCGGGAGTCTATTTTCTAGAATTTTTGACGGATTCATATTTGCATGTTTGTAGCAACGGGAATCACTTTTTTAGTGCAGTACTATCTTGCTGTCCTGAACTAGAAATCTCGTTGTTTTATCCTTTTATGTGTTACCTTACACCCGTACATGTTTATCTTGCAACTTGGAATTGTTACTTGATTATAACATGTTATTCTTGTCATGTTTTGTACATGCACATGCTAGTTTGACAAGAATAATAAATAACCAAGCTGGGGTTTAAGGAAAAGATCTAATAGTGGATAATTCAGAAACATGTACTCGGAAGGGGATCCACAGATCCTACGTGATTACTTAATAAATGATACTTGACATGTGGTTACTTGACACTTCCATGCAAGACACGTGATTACTTGCCACTTGCACAACTTGACACGTGATTACATGATACATGACACTTGGAGCTTGGAGCTCGATTACTTGATACTTGTCCCTGAGTACACTGCCCTCTATTGTCCACTATGAAATCTAAAATAAAAATGTTTGTTGTAGCAACCATGTAGTAAAAATTGGGATGCATGAAGTGCTACCTAGATAGTAATAACTACAAGACTTAATACATGACACTTGAATATGATACATGCTTACTTGATACATGCCTACTTGACACATGATACTTGATACATGACACTTGCTACGTGTTTAGTTGATACTTGACACTTGCTACGTGTTTACATGATCCTTGATACTTGTTTCTTGTTTACATGATACTTGTTCACTTGACACTTGATACATGCTACTTGTACTTGTTCACCTTACCATGCTATTTGTTATATTTTGTTATCATGCATATTCTATAAAGTTAGTTATCTTTTTCTATGTACTTTTATCCTGCACTACAAGCGGCCTGTAACTTGCATTGACTAGAGTTTGTTTTCTTTTTTCTATCCCTGCAATTGTTAAATTGCAGATTTTGGAGAACAGGTACCAGATGGTGTTGGTGATATGAGATATTAGTACTGGATTTTGCTATTATGATTCTTGTTGCTTATTTGAATAATTGTACTGGATTACTTGGATTTATTTGTATTTAGCAATGTGACCCAGGTTATTGACTTATTCAGATTTGGATTATTTAAGATTATAATATTTTGGTTTCAAGTATTTTTGTTGGTTTTGACTCACATATGCATGCTTCGTTGATTCTTTTGCTTCCGACTCTGATTATTCTTGTGATGATTATTCTTGTGAAATGTTGTAAAGATTCTTGAACAGCTTATGGATGATGAAAATCATTCTCTAGGCTTAGTCACGTATCCATATTCCGTATTTTCTTTTGGGAAGCGGGGCGTGACAAGGTTTTTAGTGGTATCAGAGCCCAGGTTTGGCTAATGTATTAGTTGCCTCATATATTAGACAAGCTTGGCTCGATCTGGGATTGGCTTAACATTTCACCAACCATGCATACATAAATGAATTATTATCAACTTTGATCTGGATGCTAATTATTTTTTGTTTTGTGTAGACTATGGCTCGTAGAGACTCTACTTCTCGTCTTCAGGAGCATCCCGGGTTTGAGGCTGTCACCACTGTGTTGGAACGGCTGATTAACATGCAGCAGAACCACAGTGACTTAGTGATGGCTGCTTTGGAAGCTGCTCAAGTTTCGCTGCCCGCTGTGCCTATGCAGGCAGCTCTTCCTCCCCATCTAGGTACAGTCACAGACGTCATAAGGCTGCATCCCGACAGGTTTTCAGGTACTGAGACGCTTTTGGAGGCAGAACAGTGGTTGATTCAGACTGAGCAACTGCTCTTGGCAGCTAAAGTTGCAAATGCAGATAGAGTGGATGTGGTGGCCATCCAGTTGGTGGACTTGGCTCATATTTGGTGGAGGTCCGAGTTCGAAAGGCTCGAACAACCGATCACTTGGGCCACTTTCACTAGGAGCTTCTTGGAGAAGTTACTTCCTAGCAGCACTAGAGTTGTGATGGAGCAACAATTCTTGGCCCTGAAACAGGTTGGTCATTATTTCTAGTGATGGAATTTTGTTACATATTGTCCATGCAATTTTGTAACATGAAACTTTCTTGAAGCAGGGCTCCAGGTCTGTGGATGAGTATGCAGCTGAATTTACTAGACTTAGCCACTTCGCAGCCGTTCTTGAGGCAAACGAAGAGGATAGGGTACGTAGGTTCATTTTGGGGCTTGAGCGAGACATCAAGGTGCAGCTTGTCTCTCTTCGCTTGCGTACTTATGCTGAGGCTCTCGAGGCAGCTCGAGCTCAGGATGAGGCCCATAGTGGATTGGCTCCTTCTCAGCGGACTGTTCCACACTCAGTTGCTAGGCCTTCAGGTGGGCCTATTCGGAAGCCTGTCCCATCCCCTCCGGTCAGGGCAGCTCCTTACTCTGCTGCTAGTCATCTGAAGGTTGGTTTTTGCAACTTTTTCTGAATCCACGGCATGAGTGCAAGGATTGCCGACGTGCCAATCGTCGCTGTTTTGGATGTGGTGCTGCTGACCATTCAGTGTGGGACTACCCGCAGTTGGCTCTTCTAGCTGGGGGTCCAGTTCAACCTGTTGCCCCAGCTCGTGGTCTAGTTAGTCCACTTCTTCTTCTGCAGCACCAAATTGTCGGTCAGAGGACCGCTGCTCCCAGGAAAGGTCAGGCTTTCAACCTGACTGCTGCTGATGCTGTGTCAGCTGAGGGTGTGGTTGCATGTATCTTTTGCTGTTATTATTATTTTGTTGTTTCTCTTTTGTTTCTTCATTTCCTTTTGCTTTATTCCTTTCATGTTTATCTTTTCTGCATTTTGTTTTTCCTCACCCCTATGCAACCATTCTTTTCTCTGTCTCTTTTGATTCTGTCTTAGGTGTTGTCCTTGTTTGCTCTTTTCCTGCTTATGTTCTTTTTTATTCTAGGGCAACCCATTCTTTTGTCTCCTCTCGATTTGTGGCTCGCCATCAGTTGGAGTGCAGCAACATCTTAGAGGCTTGGAACATTGTGATAGGTGGTGGAGTTTTCATTTGTTTCCGGGAGTGCAGGCAGTGTCCCGTGATTATTTGCAGTGCAGATTTCAAGACCAATCTGATTGTAATTAGGAATTTAGTATTCAATGTCATTCTGGGTATGGATTGGTTGGGTGAAACCCATGCCATTATTCATTGTCATGCCAATAAAGTTATATTTTAGATTCCAGATCGCGCAAAGTTTGAGTTCCATGCTTGGGAGATGTGCCTTGGCCAAACTGCAGTTGATCAGGAGGTTTGTGCGATGAAATTGCATTCAGGCTGTGAGGTTGTGCCTCTAGTAGTTCGGGATTTCCTGAATGTTTTTCCAGAGGAGTTGCCTGGCTTATCCCCTGATAGGGATGTAGAGTTCAGTATTGAAGTTCAGCCGGGTATGGCGCCTATATCGAAGAGTCCCTTTAGGATGGCACCGGTTGAGTTACCTGAGCTTAAGGTGCAGATTCAGGAGTTGCTTGATTTGGGATTCATCAGACCCAGTATTTTGCCTTGGGGTGCTCTAGTCCTTTTTGTCAACAAGAAGGATGGTAGTCGTCGACTGTGTGTGGATTATCGGGTACTAAACAGTGATACTGTGAAGAACCGATATCCGTTGTCCAGGATCGATGATTTGTTTGATCAGTTGAGTGGGGCTGCTGTTTTCTCGAAGTTGGATCTTCATTCTGGGTATCATCAAGTTAAAGGGAAGGGGACTGATGTACAGAAGACTACTTTCAGGACCAGATATGGCCCCTATAAGTATCTTGTGATGTCGTTCGGGGTTATGAACGTGCCTGCTATATTCATGTGTCTTATGAACCGGGTCTTTTCTCAGTTCTTGGATAGATTTGTGGTGGTCTTCATTGATGATTGTAACACCCTAGATTTGATATATGAGATTTTTGTGATTTTACGTGTTTTGCACGTGTAATTTCATTCATATAATTTCTTATATAAAATATTATTATATAGTATTTGTTCTCTTTATTTTTCCAAAAATTATTCTCTTTAAAAGCCAAATTAAAAATCTAGGCCTAATTGTCTTTTTAAGCCCACTCCATTTACTGATTTATTTAATTATTTAAAGCCCATGGTTAGTTTTGGCCCATTAATGAGCCCATTTACTTTAATTCTCTTTTGAATGGTCTAGCTTGTAGTGTAGACTCATTTCATGGAAAATTAAATTTGTCACGTGAACAAATTTGTAGATAAGAGACACTAGGTAGCATGTGCATGCAATGGAGTGTGCATTGCACACCCTTCTTACCTAGGCCGGATTGTAGATGGAGGGAGTGGGAGAGATGGAAGTGGTGGAGAGGTAGTTGCTCATCATGGGTAGTTTCTATAACTCCCTAACGCATCTTGGCCCTTAATATCCAACCATTTGATCTAATCTTGGCCCTCCATTAACCCTAGAAAATTGTATAAATACCCCCTCCACACTCTTCATTCTCAGACTTGAAAAATTTTAAAAAGAAAGAATAGAAAGAAAGAAAAAAAAACAAGTTGTAAGGCAAAAGATTGAGGAGTTTTTGTGAGATTGAAAAGAGAGAGTATGGTGTGCGTTCAACCAAAAAGGAGGAGGCCAGCATTTCAAGGACCAAGAAGGGAGAGGCTCGGGCTCTAGCTTGATCAAGAAGGAGGCGACTCACGTGGCTTGATCTAGGAGGAGAAGGCTTTGTTCATGAGACAAATTGCCATAAGTTGAATGTGTGTTAAAAGGGAGTTAAATTGATTGCAAAACTATGATTTGTTAACATAGATGTTTACCATGCCACCATGCTCTATTTGTTTGTACTAAATTTAGATTACATGCTTATAGTTGATTAAATACATCATGTGTAGTTGATTGTCTAAAATAAAGTTTCATTATTGTAAAAAGATGAAAACTTGTGTTCTAGAAATATTATTTCGTGGAAACCTTGATTATAAATAATAGGAAAATTGTGATCTTATTTTCAATGTCAAAAATATATCCACAATCTAATCAAAATTGCAACTTGGTACAATCGACAGTCGACCGAATTATAGTCGACAGTCGACTTTCAAGTAATAAATTTCGAATTTTAGTTACAGAACAACTGACTGGCCATGTTTTAACAGTTGACTGCCCTGATCACTTTATTTTCGAGTTTTAAATCGTCGCAGAAAAGCCGACTGGCCATGTTTTAACAGTCGACTGTCCTGATCATTTTATTTTCGAGTTTCAAATCATTGCACAACAGCCAACTGCCCATGTTCTAACAGTCGATAGAATTGAAGTTTCAAATGATATCTGGATTTTCGTGAGATAATTTTCTTGGACCTGTGGCCTAGTATAAATGAGAACTTGAGACTATATTTTTGCAAGAAATAACTTACTATAAATTGTTAGTTTAAATTGTCTTTGGAGGCTTATAAAATTTGGGAAAAATACTATAATTATTCTCAAATTATATGGACTTAATGAAAAATATTTGGGACATGATTTGACTAAAATGAAGATGGTTTAGAAGTAAAATTATATAAAGTTGATATTCGTATAAAATGAAAGGTGATTATTTTCATGAAAAGATTACACTAAGTTATAAAAGAAGAATTTTTGAATGAAAGAAAATTTAAGTGGGTTATCTATGAATTTTATTGCTTATTGTGAATATTGAAAAAATGTGACTTTATGATTATGGAATTAAGGAAAGAAACTATAGTATGAGAATTTATTGTGCTTATGGAAAAGAAAATTTACGAGCATGAAGTATAAGAATTGAAATTGAAATTGATATGTGAGTTTTGATTCATAGAAATAAAAAGAAATCATGTTAATTATGAAAAAGAACTTATAAGTATAAAGACTTAATTTTGTGATTATGGATTGAAATTGAGAACTAGAGTGTAGTTAAGCCTCATACCGGCATTGAAAAGAAATGTGTTGAAATGAAATTTGACATGAAAAGACCAAGATTTGGGTCATGTTGAATAAATGGTTAAGACAGGTATAGTGGAAGGGCTAACTCTAGAGAATTGATTTTATTCTTGATTCAAATAACTAAAGACTAGATTCATAGTGAAGACGTGATGAAAGTAAGAGAAAAACACGAGTATGAGGGCCTTGGAGCTACAGTGTGAGAGTATTCACAGGCTGTCTTCACGATGCGTCGTGACATGATGTGGATATGTCTCCAGGAGTCCGTACTGCAGGCGATGCTCGTGGGGTGTTTGGTGACTGCGGGTGGTGTCATGTCCCATGACGGAGGCTGAATTGTCAATAGGTTTTTTACGATGCATCGTGACATTATGTGGAATTTCCCTCCAGGCTGTCTGGACATGAGCTCGTAACTCATAGAACATATAGGATACTTATCGTAGTTACAGTAGTAGTTTAAGTCATAACGAGGGATTGAACCCTACAAGATGAAGAACGGTTAAGGGCTTGCCCTCAGACCTATATAGTATGGGATGCATAGAATCTGAACAAGTGTGCATTAGTGTCATCTAATATAAATAACTGCATTAAGGACTAAGTGCACAGCACAACACGACATCAATAGGATAGTCCCTTGTAGTTCTATTTGTGATCAAGTTTGTGATTTGTTTAAGTATTTGAGAATCGTTATACTGTTCGGCATAGAGAGGATAGTCGTATATAATATTTCGTCGGTTGTAAGCAACTGACGCGCCCACAGTTTTTATGCAGGGTAAAGTGATTAACAAGACTAAAGAATGCATGCTGATTAAAAATTGATTCAACTGTTGTACATTTTCAATTCATGTAATTTATTGTATATTGCTTCCGCTGTAAATATGTAATGTAAGTGTAAACTCTGATGTAACAAAAAGTTTTTTCCTTGTAAAATTGTACGAAAGAAGTGTAAAGATCCTGTGGAACTTCGAATTCAGTGTGTTTTGGAATTCGGGGTGTCACAGAGTGGTATCAGAGCCACGCTTCCAAGTAGTACAAATATATTAGGAACGACACCCTAGAAGTGGACATTAGGGCATGTGTTGAGTCTAGAGATTTAAATGTAAGTTACTTACATTTGTGTTGCTCTATGATTTATGCTTCTTCTTCTCCTTTCTCTAAGATGGCAGATCATTTCGACCCAGCTAGAGGCGATGACTGGCACATAGTTGAGGAAGATTACTACCCCGGGCAAGCTGATTCAGACGAAGAGGATCCAGAAGAATTTGAAGAGGAATGGCCTGAGTCCCGAGAGATCACTCCACCTCCGGATTCATCTGATGATTCCTACAATGAGGAAGAACCAGTTCCAAGTAGTCTTATTGTGTCTCTTCAGAGGCAGGTAGAGACTCAGAAGGAGAGAGCAGAGCTGCTACAGGCACAGTGTGAGAAGTGCAAGGAGAGCATTGCCATGCTCAGTTATCGTGTTTGGAAACTCGAAAAGAGGAAAAACATGTACGAAGTACTAAAGGAGGAAATAGAGGAACTACGGAGAGAGCTTCGAGAAGCCAAGAGGAACCGTAGGAACTAGACTGTTGTATCTTCTTATTGTTTTCATTTTGATGTCAGAAATGTTTTAAATTTGAATGTATAAAGTTTGAAATTCAATGAAATGAAAAGTTGATTTAAAATTCATGTTTATACTTCGAATTTAATGGATCTTTTGCATCAGAATATGGCTAGAAGAGGAGCTCGAAATGGTGAAGGTCTGGACTTGGAAACGAAACTAGCGAGGATCTATCAGACACTCAATGTCGTTGCCATGAATCAGAATCAAGGAATGGTGCCTGCGAATCCAGTACCCGAAGCAATCAAACTCGTGGAATCATTCAAACAGATGAAACCACTCGTAATTGAGGGGAAGTCAGACCCTGACATGGCTGACAATTGGATCCGACAGGTAGAGACTATCTTCGAAGTCTTGAAAACTCCGAAGGGCAGCAAGGTGAAGTTGGCGGTGTTGTAGTTTGAGAAGGATGCGGTTGTATGGTGGCAGTCGATGAAGCAGACGATGGGAGGTATTGTTCTTGGCTGGGATGAATTCTTGGGGGAATTCCGCAGTCATTATTTTCCCTCAGACGTCCAGGAGAAGAAGGTCATGGAGTTTCTGGCACTGCAGCAGGGCGGCGTGTCGGTTAGGTAGTATGAGACAAGATTCACTCAGCTCTCGAGGTATGCGCCTGAACTGGTGATGGATGAGGTGAAGTAGGCTCAAAAATTTGAGCATGGGTTGAGGCCAAGTCTGAGATCCAGGATGATACCCCTTGGTATCAGGAAGTTTGACAAATTGGTCAAACGAGCTGCAGCCACTGAGGCAGATATGGAGCAGTTCCATGCTGTTCAAAATTGGAGGACCAACTGGAAAGTTGGAAAGAGGCCCACAGTTTCTGGCAACTTCAGGGGACAGCCGCCGGCCCAGAGGTTCAAACCAACCGGAGTGAATGCTGTTAACATAGCTGCGAGACCCAAAAATAATTGGGTGAGACCTCCTGTGGTGACTTGCTTCAACTGTGGTGAGACGGGACATTACAAGTCTCAATGCCCCAAGCCACAGAATGTCACCCATAGTGGACCAACGCAGCAAGTTGGGAAGAGGCCGTACCAGCAGGGGCGAGTATTTGCCTTGACAGAAGCTAATACTGATGAGGTGGATCACGTCATCACTGGTACGAGGGAGGATGTTTAAAGTGTTTTCTGTCGTTTCTCTTTTTCCCGCCTTATATAATGAATAGTTATGTAACGAGTGTGTGTTATGTAACATGAGAACTTATTTTGAATGGAAAGAAAGCTGTTGTTTTGTTCGATACTGGGTCCTCTCACATTTTTGTATCACCTAAGTTTGCTAAAGTTTTGGGAGTGGAACCGAAAGTCTTTCCAGGCAAGGTCTTGGCAGTAGCTACTCCATCAGGGGAGGCTCTAACCACGGATTGGTACTATGCGGACTGCGAGATCGTGATTGGGGACAGAATTTTCAGGATTGATCTGATCGAGCTGAATGTCTTGGGAGTCGATGTTATCATTGGCATTGATTGGATGTCAGTGTACAGTGCGAACATCGAGTGCAAGACCAAGGAAGTAATAGTGAAGGCTCCAGGTGGACCTGAAGTCACTTTCCAAGGGAAGAAGAGATGTTCTGGTTTGGTGGCAACTATCTGCAAGAGGGATGTTCCTGTAGAGGTGCAGCAAATTCCTGTGGTTTGGGATTATCCGACCGTATTCTTGGAAGATTTGCCTGGGTTACCCCCGCATCGTGATGTGGAGTTCAGTATCACTATTCAACCGGGGAGTGCACCAATTTCCAAGGTACTGTATAGGATGGTGCCTGTGGAGCAGAATGAGATCAAACGGCAGATTGAGGAACTGTTGGAGAAACGCTTTATTCAACCGAGTGCGTCGCCTTGGGGAGCACTGGTGCTTTTGGTTAAAAAGAAGGATGGATCGATGAGGATGTGCATCGATTACCGGGAGCTGAATAAGGTCACTGTTCAAAATAAGTATCTGATTCCCCGAATTAACGACTTGTTCGATCGTCTACAAAGAGCAGCTATTTTCTCCAAAATAGATCTTCGATCAGGTTAGCATCAAGTTCGAGTGAAGACTGAAGATGTGCATAAGACTGCGTTGAGAACTCGACACGAGCATTACGAATTCTTAGTTATGCCGTTTGGAGTGACGAATGCACCTGCAATCTTCATGGATATGATGAACCGAATTCTGAAGCCGTTTATTGATTCCTTCATCGTGGTATTTATCGACATATCCTTGTGTACTCCAAGTCGGAGGAGGAGCGTACAGAGCATCTGGCTGCAGTTTTGAAGAAGCTTCAGGAGCATGAGTTGCATGCCAAGTTGTCCAAGTGCAATTTCTGGAAATCTGAAGTGGCATTCCTGGGCCACATCCTTTCTAAGGAGGGAGTGGCAACTGATCCACAGAAGATAGAGGCGGTGAAGGATTGGGCAAGGCCTACTACAGTGAAGGAAATCAGGAGTTTTCTTCGGCTAACTGGAAACTACAGGAGGTTTATCCAGGGCTATGCTCAGATAGCCGTGCCGCTCACTGGTCTAACCAAGAAGAATATGAACTTCAAGTGGATTGAGTAGTGTGAGGCAATCTTTCAGGAGTTGAAAAAGAGGCTGACTATTGCACCCATTTTGGCTTTGCCTAGAGCAGGTGTTGAGTATGATGTCTGCAGCGACGCTTCACATCGCGGGTTTGGTTGTGTCTTAATGCAAGAAGGAAAAGTGATTACTTATGAGTCTAGGCAACTACAACCGCATGAGAAGAATTATCCGACTCATGATCTAGAGTTGGCTGCGATTATCTTCGCCTTGAAGCAATGGAGACATTACGTGTATGGTGAGAAATTGAACATGTACACGGACCACAAAAACTTGAAGTACATCTACCAGCAGAAGGATCTGAATCTGAGGCAAAGGAGATGGCTGGAAGTACTTGAGGACATTCGTTCGGAGATCAAGTACCATCCTGGGAAGGCTAATGTTGTTGCCGATGCACTTAGCCGCAAGAGTAGTCTAGCTAGTTTGATTACGACTCAGAGGCAGCTTGCAGAAAAGTTGGATCAGGATGGTATTGAAGTCGTTCTGCAAGGCTTGGGATCATCCTTAGCTCAGTTGAGGCTTCAACCAACATTGAATGAAAGGATTATCACAAGTCAGAAGGAAGATGCAGAGATTCAGAAGATGAAGGAGCAGGTCGGTGCTGGCAAGTTGTCCGAGTTCCAGATCAGGGATGGAGTGCTGTGGTTTGGAGAGAGGCTGTGTGTTTCGGATCAGTCGGACTTGAAAGAAAGTATTCTTCAGGAGGCACATGCTACTCTTTTGTTTGTACATCCTGGGAGTACTAAGATGTATAGGGACATTAAGTAGCATTTCTGGTGGTCAGGTTTAAAGCGGGATGTGGCCGAGTTCGTGGCGAGGTGTGAGATCTATCAGCAGGTCAAAGCCGAGAATCAGAAATCCGGAGGTTTATTGCAACCGTTACCTATTCCGGAATGGAAGTGGGATAACATCAGCATGGATTTCATTACGGGTTTGCCCAAGAGTTCCAAGGACAATGATGCGATTTGGGTCATAATCGATCGACTAACCAAATCCGCTCACTTCTTGGCGATGAAACTCACTTCGTCGATGGATAGATTGGCTGAGCTGTATGTTGGTAAGATCGTCAGGCTTCATGGTGTTCTGTTAACCATTGTGTCTGATCGAGATGCACAGTTTACTTTGCATTTCTGGAGGAGTCTTCAGACAGCTTTGGGTACCAAGACGGATTTCAGCACTACTTTTCATCCGCAGACCGATGGGCAGACCGAGAGAGTTAACCATATTCTTGAGGATATGTTTCAGTGCTGTGTACTAGACTTGGAGGCAGTTGGGAAAGGCATTTATCTCTAGTGGAGTTCGCCTACAACAACAGTTTTCAGACTAGTATTGAGATGGCGCCGTACGAAGCTCTGTATGGCAGGAAGTGCAAAATACCTGTTTGTTGGTTCGAAGTTGGGGAGCGATAGATGTTTGAGCCTGAGATTGTGCAGCAGACCTCTGAAAAGATCGGTCTGATCAGAAAGAGGTTGGTGGATACTCAAAGTAGGCAGAAGAGCTATGCAGACAACCGGAGGAGGGACCTTGAGTTTGGGGTTGGTAACTTTGTCTTTCTGAAGGTTTCACCTAACAAGGGTGTGATTCGCTTCGGCTGAGGTGGGATGTTAGCCCTGAGGTTCATAGGCCCGTACAAGATATTGAATCAGATTGGGAAAACTTCTTATCGGTTGGAGTTGCCGGAGGAGTTGTCTCAGGTGCACAATGTCTTCCATGTGTCTATGCTGAGAGGGGACATCCCAGATCCTAGTCACCATTTGCCCAAAGTACCGGAGGGTTTGCAGTTGGATCTGAGTTACATTGAGCTTCCGTTTGAGATTGTCGATCGTCGGGAGAAAGTCTTGAGGAACAAGATAATACCGATGGTCAAAGTAGTTTGGAGAAACCAGTTGGTTGAAGAGGCTACTTGGGAATCTGAGGAGAGGATGATGAAAGATCATCCTGAGCTCTTTGAGTGATTTGTATCTTCTTTTCTGTTCTTATCTCTTTATTGTAATCCTGTTTTCTCATTCTTTAAGTGTAGTTCCGAGGACGGAACTATTCTAAGGAGGAGTGTTGTAACACCCTAGATTTGATTTATGAGATTTTGTGATTTCATTCATATTTTAATATAATTTCATTCATATAATTTCTCGTATAAAATATTTTTATATAGTATTTTTTCTCTTTATTTTTCCAAAAATTATTCTCTTTAAAAGCCTAATTAAAAATCTAGGCCTAATTTTCTTTTTAAGCCCACTCCATTTACTAATTTATTTAATTATTTAAAGCCCATGGTTAGTTTTGGCCCATTAGTGAGCCCATTTACTTTAATTCTCTTTTGAAATGGTCTAACTTGTAGTGTAGACTCATTTCATGGAAAATTAAATTTGTCACATGAACAAATTTATAAATGAGAGACACTAGGTTGCATGTGCATGCAATGGAGTGTGCATTGCACACCCTTCTCACCTAGGCCGGATTGTAGATGGAGGGAGTGGGAGAGATGGAAGTGGTGGAGAGGTAATTACTCATCATGGGTAGTTTCTATAACTCCCTAATGCATCTTGGCCCTTAATATCCAACCATTTGATCTAATCTTGGCCCTCCATTCACCCTAGAAAATTGTATAAATACCCCCTCCCACACTCTTCATTCTCACACTTGAAAATTTTTAAAAAGAAAGAATAGAAAGAAAGAGAAAAAAAATACAAGTTGTAAGGCAAAAGATTGAGTAGTTTTTGTGAGATTGAAAAGAGAGAGTATTGTGTGCGTTCAACCAACAAAGAGGAGGCCGGCATTTCAAAGACCAAGAAGGGAGAGGCTCGGGCTCTAGCTTGACCAAGGAGGAGGCGACTCACGTGGCTTGATCTAGGAGGAGAAGGCTTTGTTCATTCGTTGTAGAAGATTCTCTAGGAGTTCTTTTGATTTTATCTCCATTTAAGGTGGGTGGTTCTCTTAAACTTCTAATTAGACATCATGTTAGGATGTGATTGATAAATTAAGCAGAAACTTTAACTAATCTAGCCATGCATTATGAAAATGAGACAAATTGCCATTAGTTGAATGTGTGTTAAAAGGGAGTTAAATTGATTGCAAAACTATGATTTATTAATGTAGATGTTTACCATGCCACCATGCTCTATTTGTTTGTACTGAATTTAGATTACATGCTTATAGTTGATTAAATGCATCATGTGTAGTTGATTGTCTAAAATAAAGTTTCATTATTGTAAAAAGATGAAAACTTGTGTTCTAAAAATATTATTTCGTGGAAACCTTGATTACAAATAATAGGAAAATTATGATCTTATTTTCAATGTCAAAAATATATCCACGATCTACTCAAAATTGCAACTTGGTACAATCGACAGTCGACCGAATTAGAGTCGACAGTCGACTGTCAAGTAATAAATTTCGGATTTTAGTTACAGAACAGCCGACTGGCCATGTTTTAACAGTCGACTACCTTGATTACTTTATTTTCGAGTTTTAAATCTCGCAGAAAAACCAACCGGCCTTATTTTAACAGTCGACTGTCCTGATCATTTTATTTTCGAGTTTCAAATCATTGCAGAACAGCCGACTGCCCATGTTCTAACAGTCGACTAACTTGAAGTTTCAAATGATATCTGGATTTCATGAGATAATTTTCTAAAACCTGTGGCCTAGTATAAATGAGAACTTGAGACTATATTTTTGCAAGAAATAACTTACTATAAATTGTTAGTTTAAATTGTCTTTGGAGGCTTATAAAATTTGGGAAAAATACTATAATTATTCTAAAATTATATGGACTTAATGAAAAATATTTGGTACATGATTTGACTACACTAAGTTATAAAAGAGGAATTTTGAATGAAAGAAAATTTAAATGTGTTATCTATAAATTTTATTGCCTATTGTGAATATTGAAAAAATGCGACTTTATCATTATGGAATTAAGGAAAGAAACTATAGTATGAGAATTTATTGTGCTTATGGAAAAGAAAATTTGCAAGCATGAAGTATAAGAATTGAAATTGAACTTGATATGTGAGTTTTGATTCATAGAAATGAAAAGAAATCATGTTAATTATGAAAAAGAACTTATGAGTATAAAGACTCAATTTTGTGATTATGAATTGAAATTGAGAACTAGAGTGTAGTTAAGCCTCATACCGGCATTGAAATGAAATTTGAGATGAAAAAACCAAGATTTGGGTCATGTTGAATAAATGGTTAAGACCGGTATAGTAGAAGGGCTAACTCTAGAGAATTGATTTTGTTCATGATTCAAATAACTAAGGACTAGATTCATAGTGAAGACGTGATGAAAGTAAGAGAAAAACACGAGTATGAGGGCCTCGGAGCTACGGTGTGAAAGTATTTACAGGCTGTCTTCACGATGCGTCATGACATGACGTGGATATATCTCCAGGAGTCCGTACCGCAGGCAACGCTTGTGGGGTGTTTGGTGACTGCGGGTGGTGTCATGTCGCATAACGGAGGCTGAATTGTCCATAGGTTCTTCATGATGCATCGTAACATGACGTGAAATTCTCCTCTAGGCTGTCTGGACATGAGCTCATAACACATAGAACATCTAGGATACTTATCGTAGTTACAGTAGTAGTTTAAGTCATAACGAGGGATTGAACCCTACAAGATGAAGAATGGTTAAGGGCTTGCCCTCAGACCTATGTAGTATGGGATGCATAGAATCTGAACAAGTGCGCATTAGTGTCATCTAATATAAATAACTGCATTAAGGACTAAGTGCACAGCACAACACGACATCAATAGGATAGTCCCTTGTAGTTTTGTTTGTGACCAAGTTTGTGATTTGTTTAAGTATTTGAAAATCATTATATTGTTCGGCATAGAGAGGATAGCCGTGCATAATATTTTGTCGGTTGTAAGCAACTGACGCGCCCACAGTTTTTATGCAGGGTAAAGTGATTAACACGACTAAAGAATGCATACTGATTAAAGATTGATTCAAGTGTTGTACATTTTCAATTCATGTAATTGATTGTACATTGCTTCTGTTGTAAATATGTAATGTAAGTATAAACTCTGATGTAACAAAAAAAAAATTCCCTTGTAAAATTGTACGAAAGAAGTGGAAAGATCCTGTGGAACTTCAAATTCAGTTTGTTTTGGAATTCAGGGTGTTACAATGATATTTTGGTGTATTCTCGGAATCGGGAAGATCATTCTGAGCATTTTAGAGTGGTTCTGCAGACTTTGAGAGAGAATCAGCTATATGGGAAACTCAGCAAGTGCGAGTTTTGGCTCGATAAGGTTTCTTTCTTGGGGCACATTATCTCAGGCGATCGTATTTCTGTGGATCCTGCCAAGGTTGAGGCTGTGAAGTTTTGGCCTGTTCCCAAGTCAGTTTCAGAAGTCAGGAGTTTTCTCGGTTTGGCTAGCTATTATCGGAAGTTCGTCCAAGACTTTTCGAAGATAGCAGGATCGTTGACTAAATTGACTGGAAAGGATCAGAAGTTCTGCTGGTCTGATGAGTGTGATGGAGCTTTTGTTGAGTTGAAGAACGATTGACGCCAGCGCTTGTGTTGACTATTCCTGATGGTTCAGGCAGATTTGTAATTTACTGTAATGCTTCTGGTAAGGGTCTTAGAGCAGTTTTGATGCAGAAGGGCCGAGTCGTTGCGTATGCATTGAGGCAGTTGAAGCCGCATGAGAAGAACTATCCGACTCATAACTTGGAGTTAGCAGTAGTGATTTTTGCTTTGAAGCTGTGGAGACATTATTTACTTGGAGACCGAGTGGAGATCTTTACATACCACAAAAGTCTCAAGTACGTCTTCACCCAGAAGGAGTTAAACATGAGGCAAAGGCGTTGGTTGGAACTTATGGCCGATTATGACATCAGTTTGTAATACCATCCTGGTAAAGTAAACTTAGCGCCAGATGCTTTGAGCAGGAGACCGGCAGTTATGTTTTTGACTCAGCAGAGGGATCTGATTGAGCAGATGCGGAGGTTGGAGTTGGAGGTTATGTTGCCGAGTTCTTATCGGAGTTGTTTGGGGCTCCAGCTTCAATCGTCACTTTTTGATCAGATTAAAGAGACGCGGGCTGGTGATACACAGTTGCAGGGTTTTCGAGCTGAGGTTGAGTCTGGGTGTAGAACGGACATGGTTATTCATGCTGATGGATCGCTTCGTTTTGGGTCCAGGTTATGTGTCCCGAATGGTGAAGTTAGTCAGAGGTTGCTTGAGAAAGCCCAACAGTCATCCTATTCTATCGATCCTGGCAGTACTGAGATGTATCGGGATTTGAAGCTTCATTTCTGGTGGCATGGTATGAAAGGGGGCTGTGGCTCGGTTTGTTGCTCAGTGTTTGATCTGCCAGCAGGTTAAGGCAGAGCATCAGAGAACCGCTGGACTTCTTCAACAGCTTCCTATTCCAGAGTGGAAGTGGGAACATATCACTATGGATTTTGTGACCGCTTTGCCGAAGAGTCCTAAGGGTCATAATGCTATTTGGGTGATTGTCAACCGTTTGACGAAGAGTGCTCACTTCATTCATTTTCATGTCGGACAGTCTACTGAGAGCTTAGCTGAGAGGTATATGCAAGAGATTGTTAGACTTCAGGGGGTTCCAGTCAGTATTGTATTCGACAGGGATACGAGTGTAATGCCCCGAATCCCAAAACAGCTGAATTCGAGATGTTCTACAGGATCTTTACACTTCATTCGTACAATTTTACAAGGAATTTAAACTTTTTATTTCAACAATGATTACATCAGAGTCTTATGCAGCGGAATCAATAAAATACATCAATAATAAAAGTACAATTGTTACACTTTAACATTCAAGTAATCAACAGCATCAAATCATCTTTATATCTTCATGTAACTTCAAATCCTGCATATAAAACTGTGGGCGCGTCAGTTGCTTACAACTGACGAAATATTATACACGGCCATCCTCTCTATGTCGGAAACAGTATAACGATTCTTAAATACTTTAGCAAACACAAACTTGATCACAAATAAAGCTACAAAGGGACTATCCTGTTGATGTCGTGTTGTGCGGTGCACTTAGTCCTTAATGCAGTTATTTATATTACATGACACTAATGCGCACTTGTTCGGATTCTATGCATCCCATACTACATAGGTCCGAGGGCAAGCCCTTTATTTGTTCTTCATCTTTATAGGGTTCAATCCCTCGCCACGCCTTAATCTACTACTGTAACTACGGTAGGTATCTTAGATGATCTATGAGTACAAGCACGTGCACTGGACCCTGGAGGGGAATCCCACGCCATATCTTGACTCATCAAGCATGCATTCTGTGGTAATTCAGCCTCCTCCCTGAACACGATCCTCTTGCAGTCACCAAACATCCCACAAGAATGGCTAAAGTCCGATCATTACTGAGTTGTGCCCACGCCATGTCTTGACTCATCAAGCATGTATTCTGTGGCTCACACACCCGCACCGTAAACCCTAGTTCTCATACTCGTGTTTTTCTCCTACTTTCATCACGTCTCCACTATGTATCTATCTGTAATTTTCGGTAAGTATCATAGATGTTCTATGATTACAAGCACGTGTACAGAAAACCTGGAGGGGAATCCCGCGCCATGTCTTGACTCATCAAGCATGCATTCTGCGGTAATTCAGCCTCCTTCATGGCACACGATCCTCTTGCAGTCACCAAACATACCACAAGCATTGCTACCGGGATGGTACTCTGGAGTAGTATCCACGTCATGTCACGACGCATCGTGAAGACAGCCTGTGCATACCCTCACAACACCCATCGAATGGCCCTTATACTCATGTTTTTCTCTCACTTCCATCACAGCCTTACAAAGATTTGTTTTAAAAGAAAATCATCACAACCTAGAGCTAGCTTACCCTACCGGACTTAAATCAAAACAACAGAGACAGTCAGCCTACCTGGCTACTTCTCAAGAGACGCTCAACCCTCAACGGTTAGCTCCCAAATCATTAATAAAAACTGCCGGTCACTAGGGTCTCGCCTAGCCTCTAGATTCCAGCAACTATTCTCTTTCTAGAGATCAGCAATATTTCATAATCAATCTCAATAATCATTTCCATTTCTTTTGTTCACAAACTCTTTCTCAAAACATTTCTTTTATAATCTCATAACATGAGAACAATTAAATCTGATTTCTTTATCAATTTCATCTTCCACCCCTTGGTGTGCATTTCACAATAAAATCAAACAAATCTTAATAATCATAAAATCTCGTATTCAACTTATTTAACTTTCATTTGTCAAAATCAAATCCAAACTCAAAACCAAAATAAACAGTTCGGTTCAGTCGACTGGTGACAGTATCAGTCGACTGTTCAGCAAACATCAAAACATCTCAGTCAGTATCAATCGACTATCGACAAAGAATCAGTCGATTGGTTTACGAAACTTTAAAAAAACATCAATAATACACAGTCGGTTCAGTCGACTGTCGATCAGGAATCAGTCGACTGTTCTGCGAATACTTGAAAACTCAAACACCAAAATTCAGTACAGCAGTAGTCGACTATGAAGGTAGACAGTCGACTGTCCTGTCGACGAAAAACCAATTTCTTACACTTGCCAGTCGACTGTGGAAGGTAGTCAGTCGACTGTCAATTACACCAATTGCAGCCTTTTTAAAGTGTCATTACTTCATTATAAAATAATATCGTATATGTTCTCAAATCCACAAGTTTCTCATTTTTCAAATGAAATCCTTACAATGCATCAAAACACATATTCAATCAATTTTTCAAATAAACTGTTTTTCTTTTATCAAAATTCACTTATAAAAATCTCTATACTCAAAAATAGATATTTTGAAGTTAGGACCACACTTCTTTGCCATATTAACACCAAACACTTCTTTTAATCACATTTGCATTATTTTAACCAATGTCTCAACATACGTCAATTTCATGTAATCACTTCAATTCTAGCATTTCAACTAGCAATCATAACAATTTAAGGAATAGCATAGCAATTTGCATTTACCACAATCAATCAAAATTTAACGATTCATTATTGTGCATGTAATCTCGTAATACCAATTCAATTTCAACCAAATGAATCATATATCATCTATCATGCAATGTCTACTCCTAAATTAGAAAGCATTTAAGAAACACCCACCTAAAGTTGAAGAAATGTACTCAAATGAACTCCTAGAATTGGGAGCTCCTAAAGAAAACTCCAATTGCAACTTCCTCGAAATCCGTGCACCAAAGCTAGCCCCACAGTCCATCTCGGCAAGCAACAATCATCAAGAGCATCTCTATCCCCACTCCATTTCGGCAACATCAAGAACAACTCCCATCATCTTTCATATACACATATTATTCTGTTTTACCTCTTGTAAAACCATTGATGCTTGTATGTTTCATTACTGATTTATTGATTAATATATTTTTGATGGCTGGAGCCTTAGGGCTCTATCCGATTCATCAAAAATCTTTCATATACACATACTATGTATGTACATATATATACATTAGTATATGTATATAGGCAAGTGGAATGGTGATTAGGTGGAGAAATGGGCAAGACTTTGCTGGCTTGGGGTTGCTTTCGGCATGGGCAGGTGAGATGAAGGAAAAGAGATAAGAAAAAGAGAGACTAAGGGTGCAATTTTATAGATTAACTAATAGGTAGTTATAGTAACCACCCCCACATGAACACCACTAACCCCATGATTTAAATTTGAAACTTGCTTTCCCTCCTATTTTCAAAATCAAATCTTTCAGATTTCCCTCTTCTCTAAAACAGCCCGGCTCTCAAAAGTGTGCACATCGCACGTGTGCACGTGCACGTGCTTTGTGTACAAAACAATTTATTTATTTACTCCTTTTAAAACAATTTTTTATATATGTAATAAATATGTAAAATTAACTTTAAAATTATATTTTTCATGCACAATAAAATAGAAAGAAACATTTCATGAAAATTTATTTTGAAAGAATAATACGCTTAAAACACGTGCACCGAAACACGTGCATCGCCCGTAAAATCTCAAAAATACAAAATTGACTTTATCAACCTGAAAAATATTTATAATCGATTGGAATGCAACATAAAGTATTTTTAATATACATATATGATAATGTACTCAAACGTACAAAAAACACGTGTATTGCACGTAGAAAATTCATTTTAATAAAGATAGACAAAAATTGAATTTTCATTTACAAAACAAATTAAAACATGTTTATAAAAATAAATGATTGAAATCCATTGAAAACTTTGCACGTAACGGTGGAATACCCGAAATCGACACGTGCATCGATAATACGTAAAAAGCACGTAAAACTCAAAGATTGAAATTTAGCATTTGAGTTGTCTCAAATGGGATTTCAAGAATACAGAATTGCATAAATAATCGGAATTCAAAATACATATCAAAATGCGTTATGGATATAATCAATAACAGTACAAAATGCACGTGCGTAACACCCGAGAGCAAAATTGTCAATTAAATTTTGCGGGGTATTACAACGAGATTCAGATTTCAGTTTTGGGAGAGTCTTCAGAACAGCTTGGGGAGCAAATTAAAGTACAGTATAGATTTTCATCCCCAGACTGATGGACAGTCAGAGAGGACAATCCAGATTCTTGAGGACATGTTGCGGTCCCATATGCTTCAGTTCGGTGGATCATGGGAGGACCATTTGCATCTCGTAGAGTTCTCGTACAATAACAGCTTTCAAGCCAGTATTAAAGTTTCACCGTTCGAGCCACTCTATGGGCAGAAGTGCAGATCACCAGTGTGCTGGGATGACACTGGTGAGAGGAAGTTGTTAGGTCCGGAGTTGATCACCAGGACAGTTGATGCGGTGGTTCAGATCAGAAAGCATTTGCAGGCTGCTCAGGATAGGCAGAGGCGATGGGCCGATGTCCATCGGAGAGCTTTGGAGTTTGAGGTTGGTGACCATGTTTTCCTAAAGGTATCGCCTTGGCACGTTGTCATTCGGTTCGGTGGTGGAGGCAAGCTCAGTCCTAGGTTTTTTGGACCGTTAGATATTGTGGAGCGAGTAGGCAGGGTGGCCTATCGTCTTGCATTGCCACCAGCTTTATCAGGAGTGCACGATGTTTTCCATGTCTCACAACTCACGAGGTATATCTGAGATGAGAGCCACGTGAGCGACTATTCTGCGTTGATCGTTCGGTCGGATTTGACTTATGAGATTCCGCCAGTTGCTATTGTGGATCGGCGGGAGGAAATGCTTAAGAACAAGGTCATCAAGTTGGTTCGTGTTTCTTGGAATCCTCACTCGCGCAGTGAGTTGACTTGGGAGCTGGAGGAGGAGATTCAGCAGAAGTTTCCTCATTTGTTTGAGTAGTTTTTGTTTTGTTCTTTTTGTTGTTTTGGGGGTTACCCTATGTATCTTCTTGTTTGAATTTTGAGAACGAAATTCTTCTTGTTAGGTGGGTAGGATTGTAACCCCTATTTTTCATTTTTATGTATTTTGAGTGTATTTTCTTTTCCTTGTATTTGATTCAGTTGTTTCTCTCTTTGGGCCGTATATTGGATTTTATTTTCAATATATTCATTTTATTATTTTTTTGTCTCTTTTATTTGAATTCTTGATTCTCTGTCTGTCTTTTTGTTTCGTTCCTGTCGATCGAGCTATTATTATGATCCTCTTTCTTTTAATTGTTCCTACCCTATATTATTTTTTTCTAGTATTTTGTTCTTGCTCTATCTTGATTTTTGGATCTTATCATACCTATTTGCACTCCTAAATCCTATACCTCCAGATCCACTTAAATTAACCTAATATTCATTCTTAAATAAAACCCAAACCCATCTATCTAGACCTACCCCCAGACCCGTTAGCCCCAAGACCACACCCGCATGCCCCTAAACTGAATCCCCTACCCGACCCGTTTGCTTTCCACTATGCCGCCTTCCCCCTCTCTCATAACCCTAATACTTACCCATCTATTTAAACCCATCTTGCACCTGTAGCCGACTCCATCCCGCTCGAACCCTAGTTGCCGTTTCCCTCTTCCTCATCCCGTTCAGCCTCCTCTGACTTCCTTCTCTCCCCCCGATCGTCCCTCTCTCCGCTGCCCTGTGTGTACCTTCTGTTCGGCCTCCCCCCGATCACCTCGGGCCACTGCAGCGAACAGCACAACAGTGGGTTGTTCTTCCGTAACTGCAGCATCACAGCAACGGCCTGTGTTGACCTCGATGACTGCGGTACTGCATCTCGCTGTTGTCGCCTTCCCGCGGTCCCGAGTTCCTTTTAGCAGTGGTCCCGACTCGCTCTTTGGTGGCTCGTGTGAGTGGCTGCACGAGTCATCTTAGTTGTGTGGTCTTCGAGGTTGGTTTGTTGGTGCCGTCTTGGTTCGTGTGAGTTCGTTTGCTCATTTTGGTTCATGGACTCATATTTGTTCGTTGAGATCGTTGCCGGGAATCCGTTCCCGTTATTCTTGCTTTTGCTTCGTTCCACATCGTCTTTCAGGCAAGTAACTTATATTCTTTTCTTTGTGTAATACAAGTACTAAATACCGCCTGTAGTGTAGCTGGGTTCTAGAGACAATTTGTGTGTGAAAACCCCTTGTTGATATTGTCTCTATATTGATGATTTGACCATAGTTGCCTCACGACATACATGACATGATATAACATAGGATTGACCACATCATGTTGCATATATGCGTGTTGATCATGTGATATCTTGTGCTCGTTCGTGTTATTCGTGGTAGACTTTTTGTGGACTTGTGAAATACTCTATAACATGTTGCTTGGACATATAGTATACTCTATATCATGTTTGGTTGTGTTTTGGATGAGTTCTATGTGAACTAGTGGATTTTTGTAAATATGCGATATTTTCAGTTTTGCTGACTTTTCAGTTTTGATCGATATGTTAGACCCTATTAAGGTCAATATTTGAAAATATTTTGTGAACATGATTTGAAGAGAATTCTGTCTATTTTCTAACCCTTTCAACTGATCTCAGTTTCGATTTACGGTTTGTGAGTTATGTCTATTTTACTACAGTGGTGTCGAAAGGTTTCTAGATTTTGTTTTCTATGAATCCTGAAGAGTAATCTATTTTTATTGTGATGTTAAAATTATTATTTTGATCTAAAATTTTACTCAGTACTTCTATACTTGATTGGGGTTTACCCAAAATTTTCGTGAAAATTTATTTGAAGAGTTTTACAAACTTTTTCATGCTTGCAAATAAAGATTTTACATGCAGAATTTTACTACTGTTCAGTAAAGAACCTGATTTTCGACCTATTTCATTAAAGGGAGTTTGTTTTCTTTTTCCTATCCCTGCAATTGTTAAATTGCAGATTTTAGAGAACAGGTACCAGATGGTGTTGGTGATATGAGATATTAGTGCTGGATTTTTCTATTATAATTCTTGTTGCTTATTTGAATAATTGTACTTGATTACTTGGATTTATTTGTATTTGGGCAATGTAACCTAGGATATTGACTTATTCAGATCTGGATTATTTGAAATTATAATATTTTGGTTTCAAGTATTTTTGTTGGTTTTGACTCATATATGCATGCTTAGTTGATTCTTTTGCTTCCGACTCTGATTATTCTTGTGAAATGTTGTAAAGATTCTTGAACAGTTCATGGATGATGAAAACCATTTACTGGGCTTAGTCACATTTCTGTATTCCGTATTCTCTTTTTGTAAGCGGGGCGTGACACTAATATTTATAGTACCTAATTGGTTTTAAAATAAATCAATTTCTAGGTTTAGGCCTGGCAATCAGTCTCCCTAATTATTAATATATTTTCCCTATAACTGGAAAGGGATGGTTTTAAAATTAAATTTATTAATATTTACAAGTTTGTTAACTTATTATATAAATTCATAATTTTTAGAGTTATATAGTTAAGAGGTATGGCACTAGCCTTCGCACATCAATATTGTATATATTTAATACAATAAAATGACTTAGTTGTATTAATCAGAGATGATTTCAAGAACGTAGTTTTAAAATCATGTTATTTTTAAATATAGGTGTTAGTCTTAGAGGATTTTCAAGTGTAGTTTCAAAATTAGGTGCTGGTCAGAGAAGGATTTTCAAAACAAAGGTTATTTTACCAAAATTCTTACTTTTTTTTTTCAATGTTACACTATATAATAAATAAGTCCAAAATCTTTTCTTTAAAACCAAACCTTTTACTCTATGTTTCTTAAATCTCGATGCGGTTTTATCTCCTTTCTCCTTTCCTGCAGTCTCATTAACAATTTCATTCATCTCTTCTTCATTTCTTCTTTTAGTCTTTTTTTCTCAAAGTATGTGCTGAAATTAAGAAACCTCTCACCGATATCTTCCCCTACTTAACAGTCCATCGTTAACTTGGTGTTAAATTGATAATTAAAATTTATGAATTTACCCTTCCATCCATTTAAAGCACATTCCAGCTTTTATCATTTTCTTTTCTTTTCTTATTCTTCTTGTTCTTCTTGTTCTTCTTCTTCTTAATTTTACCTTCTCTACTATGATTCTCACTGTTCTTTCCTAATTCCTTTGTAATATCCCATACCATCTCCATTTCTTCTTCCGTGGCCGCTTTCTTTCTTTAATTTTTGTGATACAGCCCTAAAAACGGTATTTGAATATTTGTGTATTAACCCCTCTAGTATCTTCTTTCCTTGTTGGGTTCACTTGCAAAATTAGTAGTCGTTTTGTAATAAAGTCATTTTACTAGTTTTACGGGTGATGCACGGGCTTAGGTAGCTCTCTATTAATACCTATTGTAATTTCATTTTCATATTATGAATGAATATGAATTAAAATCTTCTAAATCTTCTTATCTTCTTCTTCTTCCTTGCTCTGGTTTTCTTCTTTTCTATCTGATTCATGGATGCCATCTTCAGCACCATTAGCCATTATGATTATCCACCGATGGGAATTGTAATAATGGTATCAGAGCCATCTCCGCCCTCCACTCCTGCTCCCAAACTTTTCCCCACAACCCCTCCACCTCGACCATCAACGGCAACTCCAATATCACCAACAAAACAGCAAGAAGAAACCCATTTTCGATCATCGGCTGATCTTCCCTCCGACCATCACGAATCCTCTCTAGACGATGTCTGCATGGCAAACATCGGCTCGGTCCGCTCCGTCGCCGACGGCGTCCGGACATACCTCGGCCCCAAAGGCAGGGACAAGATGATCTCCTCCTCCACTTCGACCACCACCTCTTCCTATGTTACGGCTACTGTTCCGGCTACTACGACTGTTATTGCTGCCCCCTCTCCGTTCCTACAACTCTCCTCAACCCTCACCACTTCCACCTCTTCAATTTTTGTTGGGTCTTCTCCAAAATTCAGTAACCTGCCAACTGTTCGACGAAATCCCCAAGAGAACTAGGGAGTGAACTCCTCAAACTTCAGCCTAATTTCTTTAAGCTCAGATCGCTCATCAGGTATTCAACCAAATGTTTCTTCAAATCCATCAATCCAAATTGCCCATGAACCCATGCTAGAGTACTATTGCAATCTTTGTCTTGCTAATTATACCTACAAACGGTACCAATGCAACACCCTATGAGATTATGATTTGTCCCTTGATTGTTTCACCCGTGAAGGATTGGAGTTGAGATGGACTCCATTAAGCTTCAGTTATATAGAGGATGAGGAGAGAAAATTTGATGTACTAGAATACTGGTGCAATCGTTGTTTCGGTAAATGTACCGACGAGAACTATCGTTGCAATAAATTTCTTAGCTACCACTTGTGCTCCACTTGTTTGACTAATGGAGAATCGGAATTGGGATTGACTCCAAGGAAAAAAAATTGTGAGGACAACGGAAGGAGATTCTCTTTCCCATGAGCAAGTAATCGAGGGTGAAGAATTCTGAAAAGTCAACGATGCAAAGTGTCCTTCTTTTTCTGATGAACTCCTTCAATAAACATGATGAAGAAGTTATTGGAGTATCGTCTGATGAAGATGGAGCTTTAGAGGATGAAATGGCGGGGCGAGTAGGGCTGCAATCGAGCCGAGCCGAGCCGAATACCTTCAGGCTCGAGCTCGGCTCGTTTACGAAACGAGCTCATTCTTGAGCTCGAGCTCGGTTCGAGCCGAGCTTTGACTGAGATTTGACCGTATTCGAGCCGAATAGCTCGCGGGCTTAGCCTAAAAAAAACGAAGCACGAGCTCGGCTCATTTACGAAACGAGCTCAGATTTGAGCTCGAGCTCAGCTCGAGCTCGGTTCGAGCCGAGCTTTGATCGAGCTCGAGCCAAATAGCTTGCGGATAGCTCGATTCGTTTGTAGCCCTAGGTGCGAGTAGAGATTCATACCCACTGCAATGAATGGAGACAGCCGGATTGGTAGCAAAGATTGGTGCTAAGTCTGCAGTTGTTTCTTCTGAAATGTCTATGTCTACAACTGTTGCTGACGAACTTTTACATGATACACTTGATGATTCTTTTTACGAATTATGATTATATATCTCAGATGTTTGGAGCAGATGTAGCTGACCTCATCAAGGGGGTCTCGAAGTTAGGTCATTTGAGCAAGCTTGCTCGTGAGAATAATGTTAGGAATTGTGGCCTCAAATAAACGTAGGCACGGGGTACTTGAAGTTGGAGAAGAAGAGAAGAAGACAAAGAAGCAAGGGAAGACAAGCAGCAAGTAGAAGAAGAGAAGTCTGGAGGGTTGCAGTCGACCGGCTAGGGGTGCGGTCGACCGATCCAGTCAACTGGGAGTTCTTCGAGTGTAGGCGTCCAACAGAGAAGGGGACAATCGACCGGTCTGGGCAATGCAGTCGATCGGTTAGCCCTCGGGTCTGGATCTGCACGTTGCGGTCGACCGGCTTGGGGTGCGATCGACCGACACCGATGCTAAGTTGTTCTTTTGGGCTTACGGGATAAAGGCCCAATTTGCTAGATTTGTGTATATCTTTTAGGGTTTGCTTAGAGGGCTATATATATGGCCGTAAACTCTAGGGTTTAGTTATCTAAATATATCTGATCATTATTCAACTTCAAGAGAGATTGTGCCGAGTGCTTCAAAGGCGAGAGAGAGAGATTGAAAGTTGCACTCTTTTGTAATCTTTGTATTTCTTTGGTAATAAGAAGTATTGGTTATCTCTATATATTGGTTGTGTTCTTGTGAGATCCATATATTGTGGTGGCTTGTTCTTGGTTCATCTATTTCTTGGGAGCTTCTATTGCTTGTGGTGCACTTTTGCTATTAGCACTACGAGTTGGGAGTAGATTTCTCCGACAAGTGGTATCAGAGCAGTTGGTTCGAGACGGCCGATAACAAGATGAAGATCGAGAGATTCGTTGGGAGTGACTTCGCGATGTGGAAGATTCAGATGATAGCATATCTTCGTCAGAAAGATCTTGATGGTCCGTTGTTTGATAAGAAGCCAGGTAGGTGCAGACAAGGATGCGAAGGACTTGGTGGAGTGGAATCGTTTGGATCAGAAGGCTTTGGCGCAGATTCAGTTGGAGCTGAGTAGGAATGTAACCCCTGTTTTTCAATTTTTTTTGTATTTTTGGAGTGTATCTTTCGTTTTGGTGTATTTTTTCTCTCTTGTATTTTTCTTTTTCTGAACCGTATATTGGAGTTGTTTTCAATATATATTCGTTTTACTTCACTTTGAGCTCTTTGTGGTTGATTGGCTGTCTCTTTGTTTCGTTCTTCATTATTTTGTTCTTTCTTTCATTTTGTTCTTGTCCTTTTTATTTTTGTTCTTGGGTGTGAGTGGTGGTGTTTGGTTGTGACCCTATTGCCAATCCTATTATTTGATCCCTAATAAGATTTCCAAAGCCAAATTAAAATCCACAATCCTATTTGAAATCCTATACAATTTGTATCCTATTTGAAACCCAATTAAACAAATCCTACTACTACTCCTAATTACCCACAACCCAAATACCCATTAACCCAACTTGTATTATTAACTCTAATCCCTCCATTCCTTCCCTCACACAAACCCTAACCCTAATACCCTAACCCCTAGTCTCCCTCTCTCTCCTCGTTGCTTGCACCGCACACAGCCGACCCAACCCCCCGGCCGCCGACTCCCTCTCCCGGCTTGCCTCCAACCCCGACATCCCCCTACCCCCTTCTCCGACCAGTAACACCCCAGCCCGAGCCATCATCCCTTTGGCCGATAACACCTTGCACCTCCTACACCACCATACATAAACCCTAGTTCTCTTTCTTGGTGTGCTCGCTCGGCCACAAGTTGTCGCCGTCTCTCTCTCCCTCTTGGGCACCTCTCTATTTTGGAGATTTGTTCGTGTGGAGATTTTTGCGCGAGTTTGCTTGGATTCACTCGTTTGTGGATTTTAGTTCGTGAGTTTCGCACGTTACTCTTGTTTTTCGTCGTTCTTAGTCTTCGGTTAAGGCAAGTAATTTGTACTCTAATTCATTTGTTTGATACAAGTCAAAAATACCACCCATAGTGTAGTTGGGTCTAGAGACGACTCGTGTTTGTATTATGTTTGATGGGTTTTGTCTCTATTGTGAAAATTTAACCATAGATGACTCACGACACAATTTGGATATGAATTAACTTAGGTTTTACCCGTTCTTGATTTTGATCATGTATGTGAGACTTTTGTGAGAATTCATGATTTGGTTAAGACCCATGTGATATATTTGGTGTGGACATGCTAGATACCCTAATTCATGATTTTTGGACACTTGGTAGACTAGATTTCATGTTTGGTTGTGTTTTGAACAAGTTTTGTATGATATATGTTGAATCGTTAAAGGGAAAATCTATATTTTGTCGCTGATCTGATTTGTTTACTGTTTTGGACTGTCTTAAATTCAGTATCTTAATTTCGGTATAAAACAAAAGTTTTAGATAATTTCTTCTATTTTCAAACTCCTCTGACCTTGCTCGATTTCGTTTTCGTATGAGTGAGTTATGACTGTTTTACTACAGAGGTGTAGATCTTTTCCATATTTTGTTTTTTAATGATTTTGATGACTAAATGATTTTGATACTGATGCTACATATATTATTTTGATCCAAGACTTTGGTCAGTGTTTCTTTATCTAGTTAGGGATTACCCAGAATTTTGGTGAATTTTATTGATGCATTTTATATGTCGTTTCATGCTCGTTTATGAAAACTATGCTTCCTGTATTTTACTCGATGTTCTGTAAAGAACCTTATTTTCACCCTGATTCCTTTTACTGTATGAAAAATGTTTGTGAAATATGATAGTTAGTATATCTTAACTATTTTTATAAACCTTTGGCGGAGTTGGATTTCGTTCCACTGGTTGCGAGATGTTATAGTTTTCGTACAGCAGTGTTGGGAATTCCAGATTTGCCAAACTACTGTTTATTGATGTTTTCCAATTTTTGATTAATGATCTAATTTCACTGGAAAATTATGAAACTTTATATTTAGATACTGGACATATAAGGGAATACCTCAAATTTTTCGTGGATTTATTTAATGTGTTTTCATGCTGTTTTCCTGTTCTTGAATTCGTTTTCCTGATTTCTGGCTAAACCCGTTTTCTGTATTCAAATCAGTTTTGAGCTATATTTTTTTGTGAATTAATATATGAATTATTTATACTCGCTAGATTCGGTTGGGAGTCTATTTACTAGACATTTCGACAGATTTAGATTTGCATGCTTGTAACACTGGGAATCACTATTTTACTACAGTATGGTCTTACTGTCCTGAACTTGAGATTTATCTATTTTATTCTTTTATGAGATATCTTGGACTCGTACATGTTTATCTTGCAACTTGTACTTGTTACATGATCATGCCATGTTATTCTTGATATATTTTGCACATAGACATGCTTTTTTGACAATAATAATAAATAACGAAGTCGGGGTTTAAGGGACAGATCTAATAGTGGATAATTCAGAAACGTGTACTCAGAAGGGGATCCACTGATCCTATGTGATTACTTGAGACATGATACTTGACACATAATTACTTGATGTTTGCATGCAAGAGACGATACTTGCCACTTGCACAACTTGACACGTGATTACATGATACATGATACATGATACTTGGAGCTTGGAGCTTGATTACTTGGGTTGTCCACGAGTATACTACCCTCTATGGTCCACTATAAAATCTAAAGCAAAACTGTTTGTTGTAGCAACCATGTAAGGTGGGCTGCATGAAGTGCTACCTAGATAGTAATCACTATAAGACTTGATACATACTACTTGAACATGATACTTGAACATGATACTTGAACATGATACATACTTGCTTGATACTTGACTACATGATACACGAGACTTGAAAATTGACACTTGATACATGATTACTTGATACTCGATACTTGACACATATTTATAAGATACTTGTTTACTTGACTCTTGATGTATGTTACATGATACTTGATCACATTACCATGCTAGTTGTTTACTTTGATATCATGCTTATACTATGTTACTAGTTAGTTTCCCCATGTACTTGTATCCTACATTATAAGTGGCCCGTAACTTGCAATTAACGGGTACTTGTTTTTCTCTTTTCCTCTTTCCTGCAAATTGTTGAATTGCAAACTTTGGAGAACATGTTCTAGATGGTATCGGAGACATGAAGTATTAGTGCTGCATTCTATTATTATTATTTCTTGTAGCTTACTTGAACAATATTGTATTTGAGACTTGGATTTATTCTTGAATTTGGGCGATGTGATCCAAGATATTTGTTTTATTCAGATCATGACTATTTGAGATTTATATATTTGGTTTCAAGTATTCTTGTTGGTATTTTGGTTCATTATGTGCATGTGGTTGATTCTTTTGCTTCTGACTCTGATGATTCTTGTGAATATTGTAAAGATTTCTTGAACAGCTTATGAATGATGAAAATCATTTGTTGGGCTTTAGTCTCATATCCGTATTCCGTATTCTTTTTAGAAAGCAGGACGTGATAGGGTTTTTAGTGGTATCGGAGCCTTAGGTTTGGCTAATGTATTAGTTGCCTAATATATTAGATAAGCTTGGCTCGAACTGGGATCTGCTCAACATTTCACTAACCATGCATGCATAAATGAATCAAATGTTATCAACATTGATCTCAATGCTAACTGTTTTTAGTTTTGTACAGACTATGGCTCGCAGTGGTTCTACTTCTCAGTCGCAGGGTGACCCGATTGAGGCTGTCACTGCGGTGCTTGAGCGCTTGATGAATCAGCAGCAGAACCATAGTGATTTGGTGATGGCTGCTTTGGAAGCCGCTCGAGTTACTCCGCCTATTGTGCTTAGGCAGGATGTTCTTCCTCCCCGTCCCGGAACGGTCACAGACTTTATGATGCTGCATCCCGACAGGTTTTCAGGCACTGAGACACCTTTGGAGGCTAAACAGTGGTTGATTCGGACAGAGCAACTGCTTTTGGCAGCTAGAGTTACTGATGCAGATCGTGTGGATGTGGTTACCATCCAGTTGGTGGACTTGGCGCATATCTGGTGAAGGTCCGAGTCCGAAAGGCTCGAAAGACCGATCACTTGGGTCACTATCACTAGGAGCTTCTTGGAGAAGTTCTTTCCTAGTAGTACTAGAGTTTAGATGGAGCAACAATTCTTAGCCCTGAAGCAGGTTGGTCGTTATTTCTAGTAATGAAATTTTGTTACATATTGTCCATGCAATGTTCTAACATAAGACTTTCTTGAAACAGGGCTCCAGGTCTGTGGACGAGTACGCAGCCGAATTTATGAGACTTAGCCTCTTCGCAGCCGTTCTTGTGGTGAACGAAGAGGATAGGGCTCGTAGGTTCATTTTGGGGTTTGAGCGATACATCAAGGTGCAGCTTGTCTCTCTTCACTTGCATACTTATGCTGAGGCTCTTGAGGCAGCTAGGGCCCGGAGCAGGCTCGTGGTGGATTGGCTTCTTCTCAGCGGACTGTTCTGCACTCAGTTGCTAGGTCTTCTGGTGGAACCATTCGGAGACCTGTTTCAGCTCCTCCAGTCAAGGCAGCTCCTTACTCTTCTACGGGTCCTCTGAGAGTTGGTTTCTGTGACTTTTTCCGTATTCCAGGGCATGAGCGCAAGGATTGCCGACGTGCCAATCGTCGCTATTTTGGATGTGGTGCTGCTGATCATTCGGTGCGGGACTGCCCGCGATTGGCTCCTCCAGCCAGGGGTCCTGTTCAGCCAGTTGTCGCAGCTCGTGGTCCAGTTAGACCACCGCTTCCCCCGCAGCATCAGATTGTCGGTCAGAGGACCGCTGTTCTGAGGAGAGGTCAGGCTTTCAACCTGACTGCGGCAGATGCTGAGTCAACTGAGGGTGTGGTTGTAGGTATCTATTGTTTTATTGTTTTATTGGTTGTTGTTTCTCCTTGTTTTCTTCATTCCCCTTGCTTTATTTTCTTCTGTTTGTTCTTTCTATATTTTGTTTTTCTTCACCCCTGTTCAACCATTCTTTTCCTTGTCTCTTTTGTTTTTCTATCTTAGGTGTTGTACTTGTGTGCTCTTTCCCTGCTCATGTTCTGTTTGATTCTGGGGCAACCCATTCTTTTGTCTCCTCTCGATTTGTCGCTCGTCATCAGTTGGAGTGCAGCAACATATCAGAGGGTTGAAACATTGTGACAGGTGGTGGAGTTTTCATTTGTTCCCGGGAGTGCAAGCCCCGTGATTATTGGCAGCGCAGAGTTCAAAGCCAATCTGATTGTAATTGGGAATTCGGGGTTCGACGTTATTCTGGGTATGGATTGGTTGGGTGAAATCCATGCCATTATTGATTGCCGTGCCAAGAAAGTTGTGTTCCGGAGATCGCGCAGAGTTTGAGTTCCATTCCGAGGAGTCTTCCCTTGGCTGAGCTGCAGTTGATCAGGAGGTTTGTGCGATGGAATTGCATTCAGGCTGTGAGGCTATGCCTCTAGTAGTTCGGGATTTCTTTGATGGTTTTCCAGATGAGTTGCCTGGCTTACCCACTGATAGGAAATTGGAATTCGGTATTGATGTTTAGCCTAGAACAGCGTCGATATCGAAGAGTCCCAACAGGATGGCACCGGTTGAGCTGGCAGAGCTTAAGGTGTAGATTCAGCAATTGCTTGATTTGGGTCTCATCAGACCCAATGTTTCGCCTAGGGGTGCTCCGGTCCTTTTTATCGACAAGAAGGATGGTGGTCGTCGACCGTGCATGGATTATCGAGAACTGAATAGAGTTACTGTGAAGAATCGGTATCCTTTGCCCAGGATAGATAATTTGTTTGATCAGTTCAGTAGGGCTGCTTTTTTTCGAAGTTGGATCTTCATTCTGGGAATCACCAAGTCAAGGTGAAGGCTGCAGATATACAGAAGACTGCTTTCAGGACTAGATACGGGCACTATGAGTATCTTGTGATGTCGTTCGGAGTTACGAACGCGCCGGCTGTATTCATGAGTCTTATGAACCGAATTTTCTCTCAGTTCTTGGATAGATTTGTGGTGGTCTTCATTGATGATATCTTGGTGTATACTCGGAATCGAGAAGATCATGCTGAGCATCTTAGAGTGGTTCTGCAGACTTTGAGGGAGAATCAGCTCTATGGAAACTTAGCAAGTGCGAGTTTTGGCTCGACAGGATTTCTTTCTTGGGGCACATTATCTCAGGTGATGGTATTTCTGTGGATCCTGCCAAGGTTGAGGCTGTAAAGGATTGGCCTATTCCCAAGTCAGTTTCAGAAGTCATGAGTTTTCTCGGTTTGGCTGGCTATTATTGAAAGTTCGTCCAAGACTTTTCGAAGATAGCAGGACCGTTGACTAAATTGACTGGGAAGGATCAGAAGTTCTATTGGTCTAATGAGTGTGATGGAGCTTTTGTTGAGTTGAAGAACAGATTGACGCCAACGCCTGTGTTGACTATTCTCGATGGTTCAGGCAGATTTGTAATTTACTGTGATGCTTCTGGTAAGGGTCTTGGAGCAGTTTTGATGCAGAAGGGCCGAGTCGTTGCGTATGCGTCGAGGCAGTTGAGGCTGCATGAGAAGAACTATCTGACTCATGACTTGGAGTTAGCGGCAGCGATTTTTGCTTTGAAGCTGTAGAGACATTATTTACTTGGATACCGAGTGGAGATCTTTACAGACCACAAAAGTCTCAAGTACGTCTTCACCCAGAAGGAGTTAAACATGAGGCAAAGGCATTGGTTGGAACTTATGGCCGATTATGACATCAGTTTGCAATATCATCCTGGTAAAGTAAACTTGGTGCCAGATGCTTTAAGCAGGAGACCGGCAGTTATGTTCTTGACTCAGCAGAGGGATCTGATTGAGCAGATGAGGAGGTTGGAGTTGGATGTTTTGTTGTCGAGTTCTGATCGGAGTTGTTTGGTGCTTCAGCTGCAGTCGTCTCTTGTTGATCAGATTAAAGAGGCGTAGGCTAGTAATGCACAGTTGCAGAGATTTCGAGCTGAGGTTGAGTCTGCGTCCAGGACAGACATGGTTATTCATTCGGATGGATCGCTTCGTTTTGGGTCCAGACTATGTATCCTGGAAGGTGATGTTCATCAGAGGTTTCTTGAGGAAGCCCATCAGTCTTCGTATTCTATCCATCCTGGCAGTACTAAGATGTATCGAGATTTGAAGCTTTATTTCTGGTGGTAGGGTATGAAATGGGTTGTGGCTCAGTTTGTTGCCCAGTGTTTGATCTGCCAACAGGTTAAGGTAGAGCATCAGAGAATCGCTGGACTTCTTCAACCGCTTCCTATTCCAGAGTGGAAGTGGGAACATATCACTATGGATTTTGTGACCGCTTTGCCGAGGAGTCCTAAGGGTCATAATGCCATTTGGGTGATTGTCGACCGTTTGACAAAGAGTGCTCACTTCATTCCTTTTCGTGTCGGGCAGTCTACTGAGAGCCTAGCTGAGAGTTATATGCAAGAGATTATTAGACTTCATGGGTTTCCAGTCAGTATTGTATCCGACAGGGATACGAGATTCAGATCTCAGTTCTGGGAGAGTCTTCAGAACAATTGGGGGAGTAAATTAAAGTACGGTACAGCTTTTCATTCCCAAACTGATGGATAGTCAGAGCGGACTATTCAGATTCTTGAGGACATGTTGAGGTCCTGTATGCTTCAGTTTGGTGGATCTTGGGAGGATCATTTGCATCTCGTAGAGTTCTCGTACAATAACAGCTTTCAAGCCAGTATTAAAGCTGCTCCGTTCGAGTCACACTATGGGCGGAAGGGCAAATCGCCAGTGTGCTAGGATGACATTGGTGAGAGGAAGTTTTTGGGTTCAGAGTTGATCACCCAGACAGTTGATGCAGTGGTTCAAATCAGGAAGCACTTGCAGGCAACTCAGGACAGGCAGAAGCGATGAGCCAATGTCCATCAGAGAACTTTGGAGTTTGGTGTTGGTGACCAAGTTTTCCTAAAAGTATCGCCGTGGCGTGGTGTCATTCGGTTCGATGGTGGGGGCAAGCTTAGCCCTAGGTTTATTGGACCGTTTGAGATTTTGGAGCGAGTAGGCAAGGTGGCCTATCGTCTTGCTTTACCGCTAGCGTTATCAGGAGTGCACGATGTTTTCCATGTCTCACAACTCAGGAGATAAATCCGAGATAAGAGCCACGTGATCGACTATTCTAAGTTGACCATTCGGCCGGATTTGACTTGTGAGATTCTGCTAGTTGCTAATGTGGATCGGCGGGAGAAAGTACTTAAGAACAAGGTCATCAAGTTGGTTCGTGTTGCTTGGAATCCTCACTCACCTGGTGAGTCGACTTGGAAGCTGAAGGAGGAGATTCAGCAGAAGTTTCCTCATTTGTTTGAGTAGTTTTTTTTTTTTTTTGTTCTTTTGGTTGTTTTGGGGTTACCCTATGTATCTTTTTTTTGAATTTCGAGGACGAAATTCTTCTTGTTAGGTGGATATAATTGTAACCCCTATTTTTCATTTTGTGTATTTTTGGAGTGTATCTTTCGTTTTGGTGTATTTTCTCTCTTGTATTTTTTTTTTGAACCGTATATTGGAGTTGTTTTCAATATATATTCCTTTTACTTCATTTTGAGCTCTTTGTGGTTGATTGGTTGTCTCTTTGTTTCGTTCTTCATTATTTTGTTCTTTCTTTCATTTTGTTCTTGTCCTTTTTTGTTTTTGTTCTTGGGTGTGAGTGGTGGTGTTTGGTTGTGATCCTATTCCCAATCCTATTATTTGATCCCTAATAAGATTTCCAAAGCCAAATTAAAATCCACAATCCTATTTGAAATCCTATACAATTTGTATCCTATTTGAAACCCAATTAAACAAATCCTACTACTACTCTTAATTACCCACAACCCAAATACCCATTAACCAAACTTGTATTATTAACCTTAATCCCTCCATATAAATACACCCTCCCTCACACAAACCCTAACCCTAATACCCTAACCCCTAGTCTCCCTCTCTCTCCCAGTTGCTTGTGTCGCACACAGCCAACCCAACCCCAGGCCGCCGACTCCCTCTCCCGGCCTGCCTCTAACCCCGACATCCCCTACCCCCTTCTCCAACCTGCAACACCCCAGCCCGAGCCCATCATCCCCTTGGCCGATAACACCTTGCACCTCCTACACCACCATACATAAACCCTAGTTCTCTTTCTTGGTGTGCTCGCTCGGCCGCAAGTTGTCGCCGTCTCTCTCTCCCTCTTGGGCACCTCTCTATTTTGGAGATTTGTTCGTGTTGAGAATTTTGCTCGAGTTTGCTTGGATTCACTCGATCGTGGATTTTCGTTTGTTGTTTTTGCTCGTTACTCTTGATTTTCGTCGTTCTTCAACTTCGGTTAAGGCAAGTAACTTGTACTCCAATTCATTTGTTTGATACAAGTCAAAACTACCATTTATAGTGTAGTTGGGTCTAGAAATGACTCTTGTATGTGTTATGTTTGATGGATTTTGTCTCTGTTGTGAAAATTTGACCATAGATGACTCACGACACAATTTGGACATGAATTAACTTAGGTTTTACCCATTCTTGATTTTGATCATGTATGTGAGACTTTTGTGAGAATTCGTGATTTGTTTGAGACCCATGTGATATATTTGATGTGGGCATGCTAGATATCCTAATTCATGATGTTTGGACACATGGTAGACTCGATTTCATGTTTGGTTGTGTTTTGAACAAGTTTTGTACGATATATGTTGAGTTGTCGTTAAAGGGAAAAATATGTATTTTGTCGCTGATGTGTTTTGTTTACTGTTTTAGACTGTCTTAAAGTCAGTATCTTAATTTCGGTATAAAACAGGAGTTTTAGATAACTTCGCCTATTTTCAAACCCCTCTAACCTTGCTCGGTTTCATTTTCTTATGAGTGAGTTATGACTATTTTACTACAGAGGTGTAGATCTTTTTTAGGTTTTGTTTTTCGATGATTTTTTATGACTAAATGATTTTGATACTGATGCTACATATATTATTTTGATCCAAGACTTTGTTCATAATTTATTTATCTAGTTAGGGATTACCCAGAATTTTTGTGAATTTTATTGATGTGTTTTATATGTCGTTTCATGCTCGTTTATAAAAACTATACATACTGTATTTTACTCGATGTTCTGTAAAGAACCTTATTTTCACCATGATTCCTTTTACTGTATGAAAAATATTTGTGAAATATGAAAGTTAGTATATCTTATCTATTTTTATATCCCTTTGGCGGAATTGGATTTCGTTCCACTGGTTGCGAGATATCATAGTTTTCGTACAGCAGTGTTGGGAATTCCAGATTTGCCAAACTACTGTTTATTGATGTTTTCCGATTTTTGATGAATGATCTAATTTCACTGGAAAATTATAACACCTTATATTTAGATAATGGACATATAGAGGAATACCCCAGATTTTTCGTGAATTTATTAATGTGTTTTCATGCTGTTTTCCTGTTCTTGAATTTGTTTTCCAAATTTCTGGCTGAACCCATTTTCTGTATTCAAATCAGTTTTGAGCTATGTTTTTGTGAATTAATATATGACTTATTTATACTCGCTGGATTCGGTTGGGAGTCTATTTTCTAGATATTTCGACGGATTCAGATTTTTATGCTTGTAACACTGAGAATCAATGTTTTACTACAGTATGGTCTTTCTGTCCTGAACTTGAGATTTTTCTATTTTATTCTTTTATGAGATATCTTGCACTCGTACATGTTTATCTTGCAACTTTCACTTGTTACATGATCATGGCATGTTATTCTTGATATATTTTGCACATAGACATGCTTGTTTGATAATAATAATAAATAACTAAGCCGGGATTTAAAGGACAGATCTAATAGTGGATAATTCAGAAACGTGTACTCGGAAGGGGATCCACTAATCCTACGTGATTACTTGAGACATGATACTTGACACGTGATTCTTGATATTTGCACGCAAGAGACAATACTTGCCACTTGCCCAACTTGACACGTGATTACATGATACATGATACTTGGAGCTTGGAGCTCGATTACTTGACTTGTCCCCGAGTATACTGCCCTCTATGGTCCACCATGAAATCTAAAACGAAACTGTTTGTTGTAGCAACCATGTAAGGTGGGCTACATAAACTGCTACCTAGATAGTAATCACTACAAGATTTGATACATGCTACTTGAACATGATACTTGAACATTATACATGCTTGCTTGATACTTGACTACATGATACTTGAAACTTGAAACTTGACACTTGATACATGATTACTTGATACTCGATACTTGACACATGTTTATAAGATACTTGTTTACTTGATTTTTGATGTATGTTACATGATACTTGATCACATTACCATGCTAGTTGTTTACTTTGACATCATGCTTATACCATGTTACTAGTTAGTTTCTCCATGTACTTGTATCCTACATTATAAGTGGCCAGTAACTTGCAATTGACGGGTACTTGTTTTTCTCTTTTCCTCTTCCCTGCAAATTGTTGAATTGCGGATTTTGGAGAACAGGTTCTAGATGGTATCGGAGACATGAAGTATTAGTGCTGCATTCTATTTTTTTTTTTTTTTGTAGCTTGCTTGAACAATATTGTATTTGAGACTTAGATTTATTCTTGTATTTGGGCGATGTGACCCAAAATATTTGTTTTATTCAGATCATGACTATTTGAGATTTATATATTTGGTTTCAAATATTCTTGTTGGTATTTTGGCTCATTATGTGCATGTGGTTGATTCTTTTGCTTCCGACTCTGATGATTCTTGTAAATGTTGTAAAGATTTCTTGAACAGCTTATGGATGATGAAAATCATTCGCTGAGTTTTTGTCTCGTATCCGTATTCCGTATTCTTTTTGGGAAGCAGAGCGTGACAAGGAAGGCGCTATTTCATATCTCGAAGGCAAAGACCACAAAGGAGGCTATGGAGATTCTCACGGATATGTATGAGAAATCGTCGGCATCTAATCAAACTCTTCATCTGAAGAAATTGGTTAATATGAAGTTGAAGGAAGGGGGTTCAGTACCAGAGCATGTGAACAATTACTGTATGGTTTACAACCATATGGAAGCTGCAGGTTTGAAGTTTTCAGAAAGGGGACAGTCATTGTTACTTTTATCTATTTTACCTGATAGTTATGGTGTAACCACTGTTTTCGTAAATAAATATTTTTTATATATATATTTTATCTATTTCGAATAATTATATATTTTAACGTTAATTTATATTTCTATTAGATCGACTATTTATAATATATACTGTTTGAATTATTTTAATAAATCTCTCTAACTCGAATATATATTTTGACATATATATTATTATTTTATTAAAAATCAAATTCTATGTGCTAATTGCATTTGTAGTTATTTCAAATTAATTTTATACTGTAAAGCAAACTACATTTTGTTATAAATATTATTTTTATGTTATTGATTATTTTATTTCCCCAGTGGATTTTAAAACCCTATGTTACTTCTTCTTGATCCTATATATTTTATCTTGAAACCCATTTTAATTAAACCAAGCTTCTACCCTATTATAAACCCAAATACCCAGTTGCATACCCGTTAACCCGTTAGCACCCAACCACCCTGTTAACCCAAAACCCATATACCCAAAACCCCTATACAATCCCATATATAACCTGTATATTCCCTTCCCCTATTCTAAACCCTACCCCCAGCCGCCAACCTTTATTTCCCCTACCCTTTTCATCTTCTCTGCATTGTTTCGAACTCCAAAACCCATCTTCAAACTCCTGTCGCCGCCCTCCCGGCCCCACACCCCCGACCTATCCCACAGCGCCGCGACCTCCCTCGGCGACTCCCCTGCCCCTGTCACGACTGCAGCGCAGTCTGCGACTCCCCCGATGCTCCTCCCTCGACGTCGACAACAGCACCTCGTCAGCCTCGCCCCAACAACAGCACGACCCCCCTCATCCGCGTGCCTCCCTTACGCACCCTCCACCATGTTGACAGCCAGTGCAGCCCCGACGCTGGAAGTCGTTCCTGTCGTCATCCCGCCTGTGCGCCTATGCGCACAGTCGCAACGCCCCATGTCACGCACCTCTCCCTGTTGCGTGCTCCTCCTCCTCTCCCTCCATCAGTCGACCACCCCTCCGTGCTCCTTCCCTCGACCCCGTCATCCCCGTCCTTGACCGCTCAGTCGACAGCGCCGTGCCCTGGCCTCCTCCAACAGTCGACCACCTGTGCCACCCTACTCCTCCCCTCGGTGACTGCAGTGCCAGCAACATCACCCATCACCCTAGCAGCCGACACGGCCAGCCGCTCAGCCCAACGCACCCCCTGCGTCCCCCTGTGCTGTCTCCCTCCCGAAGCACAGGCATGTAGTGTCAGTCCGCTGCAGTGCCGCCCGCCTAGCTGCCTGCCGCCGTCCCGCCACTTCTCCACCTTCGTCCTCCCACCGCCTCGCGCCAGCACAGTGCCATTGTTGGTTGGTTTGGGTTTTGATCCGTTGATTGTGAGCCATCCGATTAATTGATCATGATGATCTCCATCAGATCTGATCCGGACCATCAATTTTTGATCATGTTGAAGCTCAGCCATCCGATCGTCGTTCATCACAATCACAATTATCGTCTTCTTGATCTGTTGATCTCAGCCATTGATCGCATCACCATCATCATCATCATCATCATCAAGATCTTAATCTCGACCGTCGGATCTCTTTTGCTCATCGCGATCGTGATCATCATCTTGATCTTGACCTTGATCTTGATCTTAATCTTCGATCTCAGCCATCCGATCGACCGATCACACTTGATCTCGACCCTTGATCGTCTCATTCGTCTTCTACTTGGTGAGCTAAGCATTTGATCCACTTTTTGTTCTTATTCATCAATTGTCAATCATGGTATAGTTACTCCTTTGGTACCCTTCTAATTCTTATATGTTTTATTTATGTTCGATCTCGATCGTTGGATTCGCTTGATCTTCATCATGATCTTCATCTTGATCTTGATCATCATTGAGATCCGTGCCGATCGTGCTAGTCGCCCGGGATCCGCTTCCGTTATTCCTCCGTCGGATTCGTCGGTTACTCCCCTAAGGCAAGTATTCTTCTTGTACAAATTTTTGTTCTAGTACAAGTATTTAATTGAAAATACTGCAAATAGGTCGTAGTTGTGACTCCTTCGTGTCTCATCATTTGTTGATCTTGAATTATTCATTATCGTTCCCATGATCTCAAGAGTCACAACCCTTCGTTGATATATTATACAAACTACTTGGACTTATTTTATCCCCTAGTCACTTGAACACATGAAACTAAGAAACCCTAGACTTGTAAATGTGAGTTGTATCATGTATATGATGATCTTGCATTCCTTTGAGTTGAGAAATAGATGTTCCTTGCTGATTTGATAACCACTACATCCATATTTGTATCACACATTAATCTAGACTCATAATAACCAATTATCATGCAACTTGTATATGAAAGACATTCACACTTGCTTCTGTTCTGGACTTTACTTGCTGTTTCGATCCCTTTAAAATTAAAATTTGAACTTGAGCCCTGAATATAAAATGTAGCACTAAATGTCTAGTTTTCAATAACTTCTATAATTTTCGAATTCCGAGTTACGGTCTAGAAGATATCGTAGTTTAACTGCTGCTGTATCGGTAGTCACAGATTCACAAAAACTGCTGCACCTCTTTAGTTTGCAATTATTTTTAACTATGCTAATAGTAAGTAATTGACCTGAAATTTTGTATGATGTTGCTGGACACCCTAGAGAACATTCCCTAATTTTTTCAGAATTAATTAACAACGTTTCAACCCTGTTTCATATGTATAAACCCATATTCACAAATTCTGGCTGAACACAAAAGCTGTATATTTTGTTGTTTTGACATATGTTACCACAACTTTCATGTACCTTAATTATATGCGTTGGAACCGGACATGAGTCTAGTTTCTAGATCTTCTGACGGATTCACATTTTCTATCTTGTATCAACGGGAATCGCAGTTTTGGTGTAGCAACCTCATGTTATCCAGATTTGAGATTTTCGTTGTTCTCGATGCTTTGATTAATTTTGACCCTCGAACATGTACCCTAATTAACCTAGACTTGTCCCATGTTCTTGATTATGTTTGCGTGACTTGTTTTGCACACTTTCATGCTTGCTTGATGTTAATAATAAATAATAAGCCGGGGTTTAAGGGAAATACCATAGTAGTGGACAATATATGTAAGTGTACTCAGAAGGGGGCCCGTGTTTCCCAGTACTCGGTTGATGAACCTGTTGCACCTTGATGTATTCATGGAGCCAGTTACTTGGCTCATGAACCTGTTGTATTCATGAACCCACTGTGTGGGTCTTGAACCTATTAGTATTCACGAACTTGCTTCGTGAACCTGTTATTTATTTTCGTATTCATGAACCGTGTCTGCTTGATACTTGATGCCTGAGTACACCGCCCTATAAACTTCATTAATAGGCCTAAATGAAATTGTATTGACCGTAGCAACCATGTAATAAAAGTATGGATGCATGAAGTGCTACCTAAATAGTAACAACCACAAGACTTGAAACATGAAACTTAAACTTGATACCAGCTTACTTGATACCTAATTACATGATACAAGAGACTTGATACTTGTACTTGACAACTTGACACTAGACTTGAGACTTGTTGCTTGATACTTGTACTTAATACTTGTCACTTGATGCATGATACCATTACATGTTCACTAGGCACTTGATCTACTACTAGTATTTGTTACCCAATCTTGTCACTTAAGTTGTCTTTCTTGCTAACTAATTTCTTGAATCCTACTACTTGTTGCATCCCTATTACATTCTTGATTCCAAATCTTGTTCCATGTTGCTTATACTTGTTTGACTATTTATGGCCCTAACTTGCACTAAGGGCGTTTCTCTTGTTTTCTCTATTTTCTCCTTTTTATAATTATAAACAGACTTTGGAGACGTGTTGCCTGCTGGAATTGGTGAGCAGACATTCTAGGCTTCAATTGGTGAAAGGACGTGCTTAAATTATTTGTTTTCTTTGAGTTATTTATTTCTTTGCTAATCAAAACTTGTAATGGGCTTATGTTCCCGAGTTTTATCTTTTGATCCAGACTTGAAAACTATTTGGGATATTATTATTTGTTTCAATTATTTTATGTTGTTTAATAAATTATTCATGCATGCATGGTGGTATATATATTTTGTTATATTCTTGTTATGATACTGAGTCGATCCTACAGCTTATGGATGATGTTAAAATCATTCGCTGGGCTTCGGCAAGCACCCGTATTCCGTATTTTTGGGAAGTGGGGTGTGACAAAGTTTTTAGTGATATTAGAGCTCAGGTTTGGCTAATGTGTTAGTTTGACTAATACACTAGACAGGCTTGTCTCAGTCAGGATTAACTCAACATTTAACAGGCCGTACAATCACATGAACAATTTGATAATCAACTTGATCTAGACACTAGTCTTATCCCATTCATTTTGATCCCTTCATATTCAATTCTTGATTTCGTGAGCTGACTTGGTCAAACGATCCACAATGACCCAAATCGAATCGTTACCCTTCGAACTCCTCAGCAAACTAGTGATGAAAGCCATGCTGATATTATCCCACTTCCATTCAGGTATAGGAAACAGCTGCAACAAGCCCTCGGGCTTCTGATTCTCTGCCTTGACTTGCTGGCAATTCAAACACCTTGCTACAAAATCTGCAACGTCCCTCTTCATTCCTGGCCACCAAAAGTGTTGCTTGATGTTCGTGTACATCTTCGTACTTCGAGGATATACTGATAACAAGGTACTGTGTGCTTCCTACAAGATGCGCTCCTTCAAATCTGAACTCTCCGGTACACAATCTCTCGCCCATCCATAGAACTCCCTCTTGGACACGAATTTTGACAACTTGCCATCGGAAATCTGCTGTAACATCCTCAGAATCTCTGCATCTGATTTCTGATCTTTGATAATCTGTTCCCTCAACGAAGGTTGAAGTCTCAATTGTGCCAATGACGCTCCCAATCCCTGCAGTACCACCTCGATACTTGCCCGATCGAACTCTGCTACCAACTCCTTCTACGCCGTAATCAAACTCGACAGACTACTTTTCCAACTGAGCCCATCATCCACTACATTCGCCTTGCCCGGATGATAATGATCTCGGGACGAATTTCCTCCAATACCTCCAACCACCTTCTCTGCCGAAGATTTAGGTCTCTTTGCTGATAAATGTATTTCAAGCTCCTGTGATCAGTGAACATATTGACCTCTCTCCATATACATAGTGCTTCAACTACTTCAAAACAAAGATAATAGCTGCAAGCACCAGATCGTGTGTTGGATAGTTCTTCTCATGAGAACACAACTGTCTCGATCCGTAAGCAATAACCTTCCCCTCTTGCATTAAGACGCAACCCAAACCTCTGAGCGACGCATCACTATAAATATCATAGTCTTTTCCAGCTTGCAGCAAAGCTAGAATAGGAGTTGTCGTCAATCTCTCCTCCAACTCTAGAAAACTCGCCTCACATTTATCAGTCCAAGTGAAATTTACATCCTTCCAGGTCAATCCTGTCAATGGTACCTCAATTTGTGCATAGCCTTGAATGAACCGCCTGTAGTACCCTGCCAATCCTAAAAAACTCCTGACCTCCTTCACAGTTTTTGGTCTAGACCAACTCTTCACCGCTTCAATTTTCTGAGGATCAGTGGCCACTCCCTCCTTAGAAAGGATATGACCAAGGAATGCCACCTCTGACTTCCAAAATTCTCACTTCGATAGCTTGGCATACAGAACCTATTCCTGCAACTTCTTCAATACCACTGCTAAGTGCACGGCATGCTATTCCTGGGACTTCGAGTAAACCAATATATCATCAATGAACACCTACCACGAAAGAATCAATGAACGGTCGAAAAATATGATTGATCATATCCATAAACACTGCCGGCGCATTCGTCACCCCGAATGGCATCACCAAAAACTCATAAAGTCAGTGCCGAGTTCTGAAAGCTGTCTTGCTCACATCCTCCTCTTTAACCTGGACCTGATGATATCCTGACCGTTGATCAATCTTTAAAAATATTACCGCCCCCTGAAGCCTATCAATTCCTTGGAAGTGGAAACTTGTTCTGAATGGTCACCTTGTTCAATTCCTGGTAGTCAATGCACATCCTCATTGACCCATCCTTCTTCTTTACTAGCAACACTAGTGCATCCCATGGTGAAGTACTCGGCCTGATGAACCCCTTACCTAGAAATCCTCAATCTGCTTCTTTACCTCATATTGCTCTACATGTGCCATCCTGTACGGAGCCTTAGATATTGGAAGCACTTCCTAGCTGAATATTGATGCAGAACTCAACATCTCACTACGACGGCAACCCCGGTAGATCTTTCAAAAACACAGTAGGAAAATCTCTAACAATTGGAATTTCCCTGACCTCATCTGGAATCATCAACTTTGACATAGCTGTAATAACCTTTGAGCTTCCCTTATTCCCTTGAAAAGTTACTGCAGGTCCTCCCGGTGCCTTTACTCATTCTTACATTCAATTGTAGCAACATAAATTGCCATCCAATCAATGTCCACAATCACATCCACACGGAAAACCTGCAGTTCGATGAGATCAATTCCCAAAAGCCTCCTATAGATTTCGATATCACAATTCCCATAATAACGATCAGCAGTCAACTCCTCTCCTAATGGTGTTGTCACTGACAATACTCTACCTAAAAAAATCTTAGGTTCCACACCTAATACCTTAGCAAAATTAGACGACACAAATATATGCGAAGAACCAGTATCAAATAAAATCATTGCTTTTATTCCATTAATCATAACATATCCTGATCCATGAAGAATGATACCCAAAACCTCATTTTATTCTTAAACAAAGTCTTATTTAATACATCCAATAACTAAAATTTAAATTTCTTGAATACCCTGGATTACATCTTCTGAGTTACCAGCTTCCTCCTTAGTTAACGCAAATACTCGCCCTTACCTCTGCTGCTTGCCACCACTAGCACCACCTTGCTTCAGCTACGGGAAAACAGGTCTAATATGCCCTTCTGTCACGCCCCGCTTCCCAAAATACGGGAATACGAGCCCGTGACGAAAACATAGCGAATGATTTTAATATCATCCATAAGCTGTACCAATCTTAACTCAACAACATGAAAGAATAATTACAACCACGCAGGAAAAAGCATAATTACATAAACAAATATTGAGATAAAACATGCATTAGTCCAACATAATAACCAACAATTGGAAATAAACAATAAATACGGGTCAACAAAGTCCGGGATACAAAGTTCAACAAAAGTAACAATGCGATATGAAAAATAACATGGAAGAAATAATTTATTGCGAAGCAAGCTCCTGCTCCAATCCTAGAAGAACTGCTCACCAATGCCTCTTGGCAATTCTCCATGTGCACCTGTGGTTGGATCAACTATAGTGGAAAAAAAATATTCTTAGAGTAAGTACGGACAGAAAGTAGTGAAAAGCAAAGAGTAATAGAATATGGTACATCAAGGAATATGAAGTAAGATCAAAATTCGAAAGCAATAACATGGACGGATGAAAGTCTAGAATTAATAATGCAATTTTCAATAACAATAATCGATAAACAATGTCAATGTCAATAGTTATGATTCAATGATGCAAGTGTCAATCTATTCTATTAGTATTTAGCCTAACTAATGCACGTACTACTGCGTCCCATACCACAGGTTCGGTACATGCAAAACAGTGTACGTTTTAGACATAGTGGCGGGATCTACAGATCATGTACTCGGTGTAACAAGATAACATGATAACAAGTTCACAAGTATTTTTCCACCTTCCATTTCAATATTCCATGTAAACAAGAAGGGCCCTACCGAGGACATTTTCTAAGATTATCCACAACTAAGTCAACCCTTATTAACCCCGGCTTGTTTAATATTTTATTATATCATTCATGATTATGCAAGTGTATATAAGAGTATCAAGGAGATGATAAGGATGTAGCAACATGATGTGATGCATGACAATATACATGTAATTGTAAATCTGAAAAGAGCAGACACAGCAGTACTAAAACAGCAATAATTTACAAACTATAACTCGGAATTCAATTCTGTCAAAAGGGTTGTAAACTAGACATCTGGGGCTACAATTCATATTCAGTAAGTTTCAATTGAGTGTAATCATAACTAGGTCAATTACCCTAATCTTTACAGCTTAAGGGTTCTGATTGCAGCTTATAGTTAAAACTTTATGGGTGAAAACTAGGTGTAAAATCAATATAAAAATCCACAAAAATTAGAAAATGAATCCTAAGTATGTCTACTAAGTTTCTGGAGAGTTTCATGTCATTAAACTACTGTTACTGTGGTGTTCCAACTGAAAGTTGTGTCGGTGTTTCCCTAAACTGCAATTCTGGAAATACAGACCAGCAGTGACTAAAAGTGCAATATCTAACAGCTCACAGATCGGAATCTAGATCCGTAAAATGTTCTGGAAACTAGATTCATTAGGCTACAATTTCTTTTTGTATAGTTTTGATTGATTCTTATTGTAACATGGTCGAAACCTCAGTGCAAAACAGAACAAGCAACAAGCAATCATAAAAAGTCATCATGTACATTCATCAAAACGAACAATCTACTTATTCTTGGATCATGAAATGTATTAACATTAAGGTACAGCAATTAGGATGGATTTTTACAGTGTATGAGCCAAGTTATCATGTCACGATTCAAGTCTCAATAACATGATCGATCAACATCCATTCAATCACTATATTTTTCTATATATAAGTTTCTAATCAATTTATTCATGTCGTGTGTGCATGCAAGCTTGGGTTTGAGTCAATGGATGTTGGCACGAAGTCAAAAATACTTCTAGTTAGCTCGTGTAAACCCTCGATATTCCCAATGGAAGGTACACAAAGCAGTATTACAATAATCGAAGGATAACTACTTGTGGAGATTAATAATCTTGAACTAGAAAAATAAATGAGTTCAAGTGGACTTGTCTTTTATATGAGAGATTCGAATATGCAAAAAATAACGGGATCGAAATTCCAGGCGACGATGCACGAACACGGAACATGTGCGAACCACGTGCAAAACACCAAAACAGCAAAACGGCACCCCAACAGCACACAACAACTTCAAGACAGTGGATCCCCCTTCACAAACACCAAACACCAAAATAATCCAATCCCTTCTCTTCTAAACAGCCAACACAGTAGAAGAAAACCCGACTCTCCTTCTCACAGCGACGAAAGAGAGACGGCGGGAGGCTCGACAGTGAGGGATGCTTGGGGCTGTGGCGGACAGCGAAGTCGACAATGTGGAGGAGGCGAGGTCGGAGGGGAAAGTCTTCGACGATGCTTGGTGGTTCAGAGGACTTAAGAGCGGTGCTCTGTTTCCAAAACAGAGGGAGGGAGAATGTTGCAGTCGAGGGTTGCGGCGGTTGCAGAGGAGGGCTGCGAGGAGCTCGGATGCAGGGCGAGCGGCGCGTCGATAGAGGTGCAAGGCAAGGAGAGGATGGAGCTTTGAGCGGTGCAGCAATGGCGATGGGCGAGTAGGGGCTCGCGGGGCAGGGTGGTCGACGACAGAGCACAGGGGAGGCAGCATCGGGGTGCCTCGAGGAGATGAGGGGCAGGCGGAGGCTCGAGCTCTGGCAGCGATGGCGGCAATAAGTTGAGAGGTTGGGTTGGGCTGGCAATGGTGGTTGTGGATGGCAGAGGAGAACTGGCAAGGATGCGGACTGGGCAATGAGGGGGTGGTCGAGTCGAGGGCAAGCTCGACGATGAGGTTGGAGGGTGGTGAGGACTCTAGTGGCGATCTGGGGAGGAGCTGTCGATGGCTTGTAGGCTCAGGTAGTAGGTGAACTGTGGTGGCATCGGAGGCAAGGGCAGTTGTGGTGGGGCACAGGGAGACGATGGCGACTGGAGGTGGTTGGTGGTGCATCGAGCACAGGGGAGCAAGGGATGGTTGAGTGGCTGCGGGGAAGTCGGCAAGGGGCTCGACTGTGGTTGCAGCTTTGATGGTGGCGACTGGCGGGGCTGAAGGTGGCTATGGGTGATGTGAGGAGGAAGACGAAGGTGCGCTGGAGGTGGAGGACGATTGAGAGGTGCGGGACGGGTTGCTCTGTTTCTGTTGGGAAAACAGAAGAGGGAGAAAGAGAGTAACAGGGAAGGTGAAGAGTGAAGGGAGACAGAGAGTGTTTAATAAATAAAATATAATTATTATAATGGGGAAGATAGGAGGACTGATTAGTAGGGGTAGTTGAATTAGTGGGGTGTGTAGTTACCTGAATGTGAAGTGTGGGGGATGTGAGAAAGGAATTTGGGGATACAGGAAGATGTGGGTTTGTTTGGTCAAAACAGATAGAGGGAGATTTGGGTTTATGGGTATTGGGTATTAAAAGGAGATCTAATAAGATGCGGGTTTGGGTTTAGGGTAGGCTGGGATCCAATAAGAGGTGGATATGGGTTTGGGTTAGAATCTGATAGGAGATAGGCTTGGATCGAGCTTCAAATTAAATAATTAATAATACAATATAAACCAAATCGATGGGCTTTAATAATGTAATAATAATAGTAATAATAATATTGGCTTTACAAAAATAAGACCAATGACAATAAAATAATAACAATAATGGTAACAACATCGATAATAATAATACTAATAATAATAACAACAAATTTTGATAATAATAATAATAATAACAATAATACCGATAATAACAACAACAACAACAACAACAACAACAACAACAACAACAACAACAACAACAACAATGGTGATAATAATAATGATGATGATGATGATGATGATGATGATATGCATCAAAATAAGATTTGAGATTAACAGGTTCTTTAAAAATCTAAAGAGTAATAATATAAAATATAAATAGTTGACCAATTAGAAATAGAAAGTATATCGTTATTCAAAGTAAGTATAATTGTCGATTATAAAACACTAGGTAAAAGGTCCGAAATCAATTTAGCACAAAATAAGTTTATAAATAATCAGTTTACCGAAAATATTCAGGGAATACGTATTTACGGAAATGGAGGTTACACCTTCCTTGCAGCACTGGAAACAAGTCTGGGTCCTTGCTAGCTTAGGACATGAGGTCCTAAAGTGGCCTGTCTCCCTACAATTAAAGCAAGTCACGCCCTGAACTGCTATTGCTTTCTGGTTTGGCCCACTGAATATGCCTTTTTTATCTGGGAACTTCCTCCCACTCTGATTGGTTGCTGCTAGTCTTTCATTTTTGTTCCAGGTTTTCTTCTTCTTCTGGAACTGATCCACGTCCACCTCGGGCATGGCTGCCCTCCTAACAAGTTTGTCGAAACTCCTGATCCCCAAAGGTATCATTCAGGATCTTAGATTTGGCCTCAAGCCCTGCTCAAATTTCCTGGTCTTCTTCGCTTCATCAACTACTAGCTCTGGTGCTTACCTCGACAGCTGCGTGAACTTAGTCTCATACTCACGCACCGTCATATTACCCTGCTGCAGGTTCAGAAACTCCATCGTTATCTTCTCCTGAATGTCCAAGGGGAAATAGTGATCCCTGAACTCACCAAGAAAAGCTTCCAAAGTCACCTACTCATCACCAAAATTCCTCTTCACTGACTGCCACCAAACACCAGCGTCTTTCTCCAACTGCATTGTAGCCAATTTCACCTTATTGGCTGCGGGGGTTTACAAAACCTCAAAAACCATCTCCATCTGCTTGATCCAGTCATCTGCTTCGTTGGGATCTACTTGCCCTTCAAAAACTGGCGGCTTCATTCGTTTGAAAGACTCCATTTGCTTGATCGGGTTTGCATTAATAGGTACAGGCCATGCTCCTTGATTTTGAGTCGCACAAGCTACCATAAATGCATTCAGAGTCTGATAGATCCTGGCAATCTCTGTCCCCAGATCAAGTATAGCCCCATGGGAACCCTCAACCCCATCATCACTCCCACCATTCTTAGTTTTGGGTCTTGCCATTTCACTGAATACTGCAAAATATGTGAAAATGTTAGAGCACCACAACATAAATCATATTCACAACAATTGTCCACTGCAGAAAATCGGTTCATACTTAAGCCATTTCGTTTGTTTTAATTTCATGTTTAATACTCACACTCTAATGTCCACACTTAGGTACTCACGCTCTAGTGTCCGCCTAGGTTCATTCCCCATACCATGTTTAACATTACTATTGAAGCTCGCTCTAATACCAACTTTGTTGCGCCCCAAATTTCTAATAAATAAAATTAGAAATAAGTAGCATAATTTTCATAATCAACTTCCATTGCAATTATAAAGTATCAAATACAGGGAAAATTAAAACTTTTTACTACATCATCTCTTTACAACACAACGGAAATAAACACTTTAATTATAATCTTTTTACAACACAATAAATTTCAACTTTCAATTAAACCCCAAGCTATTCTTGATTCAACTCTATCCATAATTGAAAATCCTGCAAAAATCTGAACGAAAAATAGGCACGTCAGTTAAAGGTAACTGACGTCAACTATAGTAATAGTGATACTTCTAGATCTCACAACCACAAACTTGATGCATATTAATATAGTAATAATAAATGATGCATAAACAATAATAAATAAAACATAAAACAACAAGTGAAGCTAGGCTAAGTGCCAAGTGTATGAGATGAAAACAGAAAGCAAGCATACATAAACAAATCAAGAAACACAATGCCTATGATGATTTCTAATGCATACTTGTCGAATTCTATGCATCTCATACTACATAGGTCAGGTGCATGCCCTTATTGTTTTCCACTTTATTGGGTTCAATCCCTCATTATGAAACTAACCTACTACGGTGTCAGAAACAAGATTAGGTACTCCGTGAATGGACCCCAGCTACAGTACGCAGCCCGCCAAGCTGTACAAGTGTAGATGTAACACCCGGAATTCCAAATAAGACCGAATTCGAGATTCCACAGGATCTTTACTTCACTTCGTACAATTTTACAAGGAAATTAAAACTTTTTAATAATACATCAGAGTTCATTACACTTTGTTTACACAGCGAAAGAATAAAAGATTACAATGAAATAAATACAACATCTTTAAACATAATAGTATCAGCATATTCATTTTATCGCTTCATGAACTTCCATTACCTGCATGTAAGACTATGGGTACGTTAGTTGATTATAACTGACGAAATGTTATACACGGCTATCCTTTCTATGCCGTAGACAGTATAACGATCTCATTACTTTAACAAAAAAAACCACAACAGTTGAATGAATAAAGTGTTAAATGTGACTACGCTAAACATGTAAGTGTATGCCATGCCTTAATGCCTATTACAGACATTTTATTCTAGGATGACACTAATGCACACTTGTTCGGATTCTATGCATTCCATAGTACCCCTTCGTCGAAGTTGATGTTGAGGAGTGTTTTGACCATGAAGAAGGATGATTCTTCAACCCATTTCTGAAGAGAAGTTGTAGATCTTCGAAGCTTCGAAACGAGGGGTCACACGCCCTGATCGGACCACCGTAGCACCGGGAAAGCGGATCCGACACCAAGCTTCGGAGCTCTTCACCTCTCCAATATGTCGACCCCCTTCCTCGTTGAGATCCGACCCCTCCTCCGTCGTCGAGCTTACCTCAATGAGCTCCGCCAGGGCCGAGCTCTACTACGCCGAACTACTGAGCCACAATGCCGAGGTGACGAGGTACCGACCTCCACATATGGAGAAAAATGCCGCCGAGCCAGTTTCACCATCAGATTGTCTCAAAATTCGTGTACAAATTTGATGAGCGGTTCAGATCGTGCCACATCTCCATAAAACGCCAAGATAACGTTTTCTCGAAATCTGAGCCTCCTGTCTCGTGATTCACACCCTGATCGTGATCAACCGTCCAGATTGAGCCACGTAGCTCGGATCTGAAATTCGATCTACCAAACTGCAAAGTTGCAAAAAATGCACCTCAAAATCCGTGCTCGGATTTGCCGAACAAGGAAGCAGCTCAAAAGCAAACAAGAAAGGAGTGTTAGGGGTTAACGGGTCGGGTCGGGTCAGAGCCCGTTCGGACCCAAACCCAAACCGAACCAACCCCCCACGTCACCCTCTTCTTCTCCAATTCTCCCGCCAAAACCGATTAGAACAAAAAAGAAAAAAAACCCAACTTCTCCATCAACGAAGCTTGAGCCAGCCTCCTCCCCTTGGTCGAGCTCCACCTCCGACGAGCTCCATCTCCATCGAACCGAGCTCCACAATGCCGAGCCGAACTCCTCTCACCTCGATGAGCTCCGAGCTCTACACGAACGAGTTCCGAGGTCTCCTTCACGAGCTCCATTCGTCTCCGAGCTCACCGTCGAAGCTCTCTCCTTAGACAGCCTGCCATGCCTCTACCCTACTGAGCTCCAACTTCTTCACCACCTTCCTAACTTCATCCTTGCGACTGAGCTTCCCTCCATCGCCGAACACGAAGTTCCTTTGTCCAAGCACCGAACACACCGCCACTCCCCAAGCTCCGTCGAGCTCTTCTTTAACGCCGAGCTCGCCCAACCTCGCCGACCACCACGTCGCGAGTACCGACGTCCAAGCTCGAGCTCGAGCCGAGCTCCTCTCACCTTCCATTCGTCGACGAGCTCCCCCATAGTCGAGCACCAGGCTCCGCCATGGTCGACCACAGTGCCGAGCTCCGAGCTCCTTCCCAAATGCCGACCACAGTGCCGAGCTTCACTGCCGAAGCTCCCAACTCCTCTCAACCTCTGGGCTCCAGCTCTCTCCCTCGTCGAGCTCCAAGCTCAGTCTCCTTCCTCGACGAACCCACCATCACCAATGCCGGGCTCATCGTCTCAGAGCTCGAACCCAACTTCTCGTCGCCAACTCGTCGACCATTAACGAGCTCCATCATCTCCTTCTTCGAGCTCCTTCGAGCGAGCTCTCGTCGACGAACTCATCCCCTCGCGAGCCCAACTCCGATGAGCTCCATCACCGAGCTTCAAAGCTTGCCTCCACTTGCCGAGCTCCTCCTCCTCGAGCTCCAACGTCGCCCTCGGAGGCGGAGACTGAATGGGAGATGGGGTTGGAGGTAGGGTCGGGGTCGGAAGTCGATGACGAAGGAGAGTCGAGACGAAGGAGAAGGAGGAAATGAAGAAGAAGAGAAGGAAACGAAGAAGAAGAGAAAGAACAGAGGCGGAAGGGAAAAAGAAAAAAGAAAAAAAAATAAAAAAAGGCCACGTGGCGTCGACTCCACAGCGTCGGCCGTTGCCGAGGTGTCGATGTACCGACCTTGAAATTGGAGAAAAAATCCTACCGACCTATACAATCCGTCCGATCTTCTCAAAATTCGCATCACGACACGATCGACGCTCAGAAATGCGCCGCATGTCCAGAACGTGATCTGCTTTGCGATGCGACGCACATCTGATCATGATCGATGCTCAGAAACGCGCCACATGTCCAGATAATATTTAATTAATTAATTAATTAATTAATTTGTTTTAATTATTTAAAAAAATATGAAAATATATTTAAAAATTGAAAAAAATTAATTAAAAATTCTAAAAATAATTATTAATTCAGAAAAATTATTTTAAAATTCTGAAAAATATAATTATTTAATTAGAATAATTAATTAATATTTTCGATAATTAATTATTTAATTCGGAAAATGAATAAAAAATGAGAAAAAATTCAGAAAAATCTGGAAAAATCACCAAAAATCCAGAAAATTTTAAGGATATTTTTGAGCATCTTACAAGCCAAGAATAGCACCGTTACACCCCGAGCAAGATCCAAACTCCCTTAAGAACACCGATAAAATCCTTTACGCCATGAGAACAACAAAACTACTCCTCGAAGACTGTAAAACTCAGTCTCCAGGAGTGGGGGGCTCGTGATATGGCTAAAAATAGGATTCAATTGGGACCGTTCAAATCGGACACGAATCTTAAAGCTCAGGGGTAAAACGGTAATTTCACCTACAAACGGGTCTGAAATGAGAACTGGGTCTTTTATTCAGAGCCCAATAACCTATAAACGGATCTGTCTCAACTGGGTGCGGGTTTTAACCCACAGCGAACCCAGTCCAGCAAGGTAGAATTAGGGTTTCTGATTAATTATAATCAACGGCTCTGATTCGTATCTATACTTTCACTGGGAATTAGGGATTACATTCCTAATCTATTTCTAGGGATTACATTCCTAATATGATTCCTAAGGCGACTATAAATACCCCTCTCCCCCCACTGTTACGAGGTAATCAATACTTTTCCAGTTTTAAGTTCTTGCTTAATCATTCAGATTACTGACAAGAGCGTCGGAGGGTGCGTCGCTGGGATCCATCCCGATGTCTCGCACTTTTTGCAGGTTCGCAGCAGCGGCAAGAGACCAAGTCAACACATTGGTGAAGGTCAACAGGTTTTCTTTATCGTTTTCTCCAAGAATCCTACAAATTCATCTGTTTGCTCCCACACCAAAATTAGCAGCAACAGTACACTAATTTAATATCAATCAACCAACAAACGATCAATCAATATACAACATAGAAATTGTTTCTACAATAATTTATTTGTATCTCGACTATATGTGTAACCTTATTATCAATTCTACATGAATGCATGAAAGATTCAATCATTGGAGTTAAAAGTAGCACGATATCAAGAATATTGGGGTTAGCTCATGTAAACCCTCAATAGACCCCACGAAGATAATCAATACAATGATATGATAACGAATAGGATCTAGTTACAAGAATTTCAATAAAACTTGAATTTGATACAATGTGCAATTCAAGAGGACAGTGACTTGCCTATTAGATGATAATTTCGAATATTTAGAATAACGAGATGAGAATCCCGGGTGACGAATCATGAACACGGAAATACGTGCGAACTACGTGCAATACACACACACAAAATGGCAAACATCGGATCAGACCCAGAACACCAAACAGCAAGACAACAACCACAATAAGCAAATCCCTTCCTCCTCACAACAGCAAACACCAACACACAACTAATCCCCTTCTCACAAAACACCAAACAGAAAATCCCTACCCACAAAATAGCAAACACCAACCCCCCTACTCAAACACCAAATGGCGGTAGCAGCGGTAGGGGGGGAGAGAGGGAGCAGCGGGGACAGCAGTGGCGGTGGACTGGTCGGCGGGCGGCGGTGCACTCGAGGGGTTATCGGGGGTTGACAGGAGCGATGGGGGATGGCTGGGGATGCAGATCGCAAATTCTGGAAGCGACGAGGACGAGGTGCTCTGTTTTGGACAAAAAACAGAAGAAGGAAAAATTTGGCGGCTCGACTAGCTACTGGCAACGAGGAGGTGGAAGATGGAAGGCCAGGGGATCTACGGTGGATGGCAGGGACGATGGAACGGTGCAGTCAACGGAGTAAGGCGATTGGTGGAGGTTGCAGTCGATGGGTGGTGGTGGGTTCGACGAAGAGGAGCGAGGAAGAAGGAGGATAGGGGTTGATGGTGGTGATGAGGGCAGAGGTGGAGTTCGGTGGGTTGGAGGAAGACGAGGATGGCTGACGAGGGCAATGGCGATGATGGGTTTCGTCAATGGCGGAGGAGGGTCGACGAGGATGGAGGCGGTGAAGGCGATGACGACGGGGTTGCAAAGGACGATGGGGACGGGAGTGCTTGGAGGATGATGAGGAGTTGATGGGGGAGCTCTAAAGGTGGAAGACGATGGGCAGAGGAGGGAGAGGAGTTGGGAGGTTGAAGAAGGGGGGAAAGCACAGGAGGGGGGTGGTTGAACAGTAATGGGGTAGGGGGTTCTAGCGGCTATGGTTAGGTTAGAGGTTAGGTTTTAATAGGGTATTAGAATAGTATATATAGGGAATTAAGAGATATTGGGTTTTTGTGTATTGGGTTTAAATCCAATAACAAAATAGACTATAGGGTTTTTAAAATATACATATAAACATACATTAAATCAAATAATAAAATACAATTAAATAACTATGTTCGGGCTTTACAAAAACAATAATAATAATAATAATGACAATAAGAATAATAATACTAATAATAATAATAACGATAAAAATAATAATACTAATAACAATAATAACAATGATAACAAAAATGAATATAATAATATTGACGATAACAGTAATAATAATGATAATGATAATAGTAGTAATAATAACAGTAGATTATCTATATAAAAAAAAAAGGAATTGGATTTAACAAATTTATCAAAATGATTCAAATAGTAATAATACAAATAGTCGACCAATTAGGAATAGAAAATAAAGTTAAAATATATCATCGTTCGAAATAAATATAATTTTCGATTATAAAAGGTTTTAATAGAAGATCCAAAAACGAACTCAAAAGAAAAATAAATTCATAATTAATCGAATACAGAAAATATTCAGAAGAATGTATTTACGGGAATGGGGGATACAACATATCAAAGCACTGTACATACCCTATACCCTATACCAGCACTGTCACATTTACTTGATACCTGGACCCGACCCGGACCCGGCATTGGACCGGAACCGACCCGATCTATACGGGTCCGAGTTCGGGTCCTAAAATAAAATCAGATGCACTTTCGGGTCCGGGTCCGGGTCCGGGTCCGGATCCTCTCAAAATAGAACCGGCCCAGACCCGGACCCGTTAAAAAATAACCCCAAACATATAGAATTTGAATAAAAGGGTTATAGAAATATACATATAAAAATAATTGTTGAAGATAGATGTGTAAATATAATATTAATTCATGTACTTAAGAGCAAAATTTGTTAGAATTATAGGGTATAGGGTGCAAAAATACTTATGTACAAATATTTATTCTCTACTACCGGACCCGATGGGTATTATTTTTAATTAGGACCCGGACCCGGACCCGGACCCGGTTCTTGCAAGTCCGGGTCCGGGTCCAATTTTTGGACCCGTGAGGTACCGGGTCTGGGTCCGAGTAGTGGAGGACCCAACCTGATAGGACCCGATACCAGCTCTACCCTATACAAACCCGAAACCCTATAACCCCCAAAGCCTAACACAGTAACTCGGTTTCTGTTCACTTCGTGAACAGTGAACCTGAAACCCAAATCAAGTCCAATTCAACCATACAACAATTTTTCAAACCCTAATGAATTTTTAAAATTTTAAAACAACGAATAAACATAGAAAATCTCAACTTTAAGATCAATCAAACATGAATTTAATAGCATACAATAAATTCTAATTACCTCTACAAATCTCATTCATCTACAAGTTAAATTCATGATCATCAATCAATTTTATAGATCCCAAACTAAATTTTTATCGATTAAAAATTTGTATTTGAATGTTCATGATAATCTCTAAGTTATAATATTAAAACCCAATATTTAATACTCAATCCATCATCATACAACAATCAAAACTCTAGAATATACAACATGAATTATTCTAATTAAAACAACGAATTCTCTTATAAAAATTGAAAGTTTTAATCAATCAAGCAATGAATTTGTGTATTCAATGGTCTATAAATTATCATAACAAATACCCATCAACTATCATAAACTCCATGATCGTACAAGTATTTTTTGTGAATCAAAACAAGTTCTTTTATGCATTACCAATTTCTAATAACAATAAACAATTTATACATGATAATCACATCTCAATTTGGGTTCTTATTCATGTAGAAGTTATTTGACAACTTATTCATTGAGATTTATAGATCTACATCAATTATTATAATCATGCAAGATATAGCATATTGGATCAATCATCATCCTATTCTGCAAGCATATAACAAATTAAGAGATGAGAAGTACCACCCACCTCAACGAAGATCAATGAAGAACAATAATAATCAATAAAGAAGACTTCTCCTTGCGAAAGTCCAAAGACCCAACCTCCAAACTCCAATAATAATAGAAAAATAATAATATTTTTTTGTGAACAAGGGGAGAAATGGAGGCTACTGTACATATAGGCCGGGGGGTCATATTTAGGGTTTTATGATGCATTTTGCAAAAACATCCCTGACAAATTAAATATTTACATATATATGTAGATCTTCAAATTAAGTAGTTAATTAAACCAAATAAGTAAGATTTCATTTCTCCCCCTCATTCCTCTGATTTGGCGGGCCCACATGCAGCCAAGAAATTTTTTAAAATTCGAAATTTGCCTCTAAGTGGTAATTTTACACAAAAGTCCTTCACTTTGAAATATTTGCAAGCATGCCATAAATTATTCATAAATATCCAGAAAATTTAGAATTATTATCTACTAATAAAGATTTGATTTTCCAAATAAATTTTCTGACTTTGTATTTTTTAAGAAAAATATTTGCACGTATTTTGCACGTACAAAAGATAAGTTTAAGAAAATTGTTTAATAAATCATAAAAATCCATCATAAATCATTTATTAATTCCAAAAAAAATTAAAATTTATAGGATGTTACAGGGTGGGGGCAGTGAAGTGACGACGAGGTGCAGGCGTTAATGGCTTCAGTTGTTTGGCGACGGTGACTGGCAACGGGGGGTCGCAGGGTGGTCAACGAGGAAGGAAGGAGGAGTGGAGGTTGGGGGTGAGGGCATCGGTGGTGGGAGAAGGCGGAGAGGAAGTTTGGGGGTGTATCAAAGAAGGGATGTGGCACTGGTAGTTGGGGGTCTCGACGGTGGTGCGAGAATGGACGGTGCTTCTGTGGGTGGTGGTTGCTAGCGTGGTGTGCGGCTGACGAGGGCGAGGGGAAGAAGAGAGGGAGAAGATGAAGAGGATGAGTTAATTAGGGTTTGGATATAAGTTTGATTCGAGGATGAGAGTTTAGAAATTGAAGTGGATTTGAAAATTTGGGGGTAGTTTTAGAGTTTATCACAGAGCCTAAAATTTTATTAGGACTTCTCACAAACCATAATAATTCTCTCAGTTGTCTCACACAAAAAAAATGGATGAAGAGTAATAACTCAACACAATAATTTTGCTAATCAAGAATAGCATATTTTCTCGTTATTCTCAAGACCTATATATAGGCTCAAAACAAATTTTGATACAAATATCAAAATATTGTAAAATCTCAAAAATATTCTAATGCATAAAAGAAAAGTGTGCAAATTTTAATACTACTACATAGGGTTAAATCTCAAAATAAGCTAAACAGAATTGATGTCCTCATCAGTTAGTGATCTGAGGAGTCTTTTATTTCATCACGAATTTTTGACTCAATTAAGTAGAGAGATGTTGTTATCAAGTATCGCTATTCAATGCACTGTAACAATGATGCACATATACTACAAGAAATACCCGGGTCTGAGAATCACTATTCTATATTCACAATCCGACTATCACTATGTCGTGAAAGGTGCTGTTGTCGGCATTAATCATTCCTCGATAAATAGTGAAAAAGCTTCAAGAACGAGCCTGTGCCTGATGTAACCATTCAGCATCGAATTCCAACTGACCAAATCTCTATCCACAATGCAACCAAAGATACGACAATTCCAACTGACCAAATCTCTATCCACAATGAGACAGAAGATGCGACGAGCCTTAACTATATCACTGCGCTTAGCATACATATTACCTAGTGCATCAAAAGCACAAAAATATCACCACCAAACCCAGACCTTCCAATCTGATGCGAACAGCCTCACCAGGTCACCATGCTGTACTGACCAATTCCTGCACAAGCCTTCAATACTCGAGGAAAGTAAATATGTGAGGCTCCACCTTCTTCCTCCATCTGGAAGTAAACCGCCACGGCAGCTTCATAAAGGCCCATCCAACTATAACCAGATATAAGCGAATTCCAAGCAAAAGCATTGGCTTTGTAACTTTCAGGCATTAAATCAAATAGTTGGTGGGCTTCTTCAATTCCAAGCACCTCATGCATTCCATACAAGATTAGCATTTTCTTAAGATGAAAAAGTAGAGGAGGATAAATTGCTGGAATGTGTTATAAATGAACGGAAGGGTAGTTCAGTAAATTCACATTAAAATTTTAATACCAAGTTAACGGCGGGGTATTTCTACTGCTAAGTGAGCAAAAAATTAAGAGCAAAAATTAAGAGCGGGGGATTTCTTCATTTGGGCCGAAACTTTGGGGTTTTCATAACTTCACCCCAATAATAAAATTAAATAAAAATTTTCTTTAAGAAATAGTTTTTTTTTTAAGAGTCATATTTATTTTTTTTAGGATTAGGGGCTTAGGGTTACAGAAAAATTATAAATAAAAATAAAAAATAAAACAAATAGTTAATTTTGCTAGACTTCCGGTCCAAAAGAACAGGTTATTATAAAGCAAATGTACATCACGCATATCAACTATTAGTAATTATGATTTGTAATAATAATTAATAATATAATTTTATATTATCATATCTCTACTACTATAATGGGAGAACCCCTTAGTCCTTAACCCAACCCGTGCAATGCACGTGTTGGGTTATGGACTAACTTTGGTAAATATTTTCGAAAGTGGACCAGTTTGGTAAATATTTTCGATAGTGGATCAGTTTGGAAATTATTTTCTTTTTACCCTTTTCATTATCCCTTCAATTTTTTCCACGTGCACGTGTGCACGTGTATGATACTAGTATATATAGAGAGAGAGAGATAGAGAGAGAGAAAAGTGAGCCTCATATTTGTATGAGGAATTTGCCTCATACAAAGTGAGGTGTCAAATTAAGAGCCCTTAGATCATTGTTTTAATCAAAAGGTTCATTTGCAAAAATAAAATTGACAATTATTTGTTAACTTTCTTAATTAATTGATCTGATTTCCCCAAATCAGATCCTTCCTCTTTCTCACGTCTTTCTCCCTCCCTCCCTCCCTCCTCCTTTAACCCAACGCCGCACGCTGCCTCCCTCCTCCCTCACAACCAACGCCGCCCTCACAACCAATGCCGCTCCCTCACGAACGCAGCCGCCTCCTCCCACGCCGCTCCCTCACGAACGCAGCCGCCTCCTCCCACGCCGCCTGCCTCGCCGCCCTCTTCCCACGCCGCTCGCCTCACGAATGCCGCCGCCCTCCTCCCACTCTGCCTGCCTCGCTGCTCTCCTCCCACGCCGAGGTTCTTGCATTGCGATGTTCATGTCCGAGGTTTGTAAACTTGAGTCTTTCTTTGGTTATAATGTAACGTTGCTTATTAATATACAGATGGAAAATTGTTTAATTTTAGTAGTAACTACTTGGATTATCGCTCGCTTTAGTTGTTTAACAAATCCCACCTCAAATTTATCCACTGAACTCTTAATAGTGATTACTTGCCTAATGAACATCTATTTTGTAGATAATTGCATTGATAGCCTGATTGAATGAACTCTATTGGTTGTTGTACATCTATTTTAATTAGAATCCAGAGCATGGTGTAACTCTATTGGTTGCTGGCAGTTCCTTAACAATGTTATTTTCTGCATCTTGCAGCCTCCACTGATTTTGGACATTAGCTTACCAGATGAAGCAGAAGAAATAGAGATGGATTATTAACGGGCATATAGAGATGTATACCATTTCGTTCTGTGAAGCTTTGGGAAGCTCTTAGTTCACATGCAAAATATTTCTTCAGTAGAGTCTACCTCTCTGAGTATTCAGTGCTTATGATATGCTTCTATCTATTAAACCGCCTCTTTGCAAAATGTCAGGGGTTAGAACCCGGCTTGCACAATTCCCCGATGATGGGAATAGTGTGTATGTGAACAAATTAGAAGTTCTTTTATTTATTTTTATCATTATTCCTTGCTAATTACAGTAAACAGTATTGGTAAAAAATGTTGGGCTGTAGTCTATGACTCTATCCGCGTATTCAAAAAATATTGGTAAAAAATGAAAGCATTAGCAACTTATGCTTTGATTTCTGGAATGGTCTTTCCCAGGATCTGAAAGCCGACCTTAAAGATGAGTTTCTCACTGCTCTCCGAGCAACCATTCGCTGCATCACTGTCCCTGCAAAGTACTTTGAGAAAGTCATCAGACTTTCTATCAACAAGGTAGGAACCGATGAAGGAGCTCTCACCCGTGTTGTGACCACTCGTGCTGAAGTCGATCTGAAAGAGATCAAAGAGATCAAAGAAATTTACCAACAAAGAAACAGTGTACTGTTGGAGCATGCTGTTGCTAAAGATACTTCTGGGGATTACAAGTCGATGCTTCTTGCACTCCTTGGTCATGAGGAACTATGAGTGAGCTTTGTGTTGAGAGTAGAGATATAATAAATGTTTGCTCTAGTGTTCTTGAGTTCGTAGCGAGTATGAGACATCGTTGCTGTTGCTATTGCTAGACTGCTTGGTTAAACATGTCTCTGGATTATCTCTCTAGTTTTATGAATGAGCTTTTCTGCTGCAACTCCAACTGAGCTTGTTTTTCACTCTAGTTTTTATGCATGGATATAATAAATATTGCTATAGTGCTCTTGAGTTCGTAGCCCGTATGAGACACTGTTGCTATTGCTAGACTCCTTGTTTAATTGTCTTTGGATTATCTCTCTAGTTTTATGAATGGGCTTTTCACCTGCAACTACATCCTGAGCCTTGTAGGGGCGCTATTTGATTAACGACAGGAATTTTTTGGTATTAAAATTTGGAACAGGGACAGTTTGGTACATCTTACAAAAAGTGGGATAGTTTGGTAAAAAAAAGTCCTTACCGATGAGCCTTCTAACTCAATGTAATCATTTATACTTAACATTCAAATCATTGGCTGGGGTGGTGAAAGATGCTGAAATATTCCAACAAAAATCATATCAGAACTTTCAAAAAGATTTGACATCTAGCTTTGATGTTTCATTATCTCCTTTTTTTTGTTCTTTTTTGAGTGCTTGATGTCTCAGTTTCTTAGAATTTCTCCGTTGTGAATATCTTACAAAAACAAAATCAATGACGTTAAATATGACTCTGAAAACCTCGTTGCAATTTCTTTGTAAACATACAATGACTATATATTGAAACACCATTTAAAAGATCACATTGGGACTGGATTGAAACAACATCAACCATGGATACTAATAAATACATTCCACAGAAAAAAGTGAAAAGCAGGTAAAACAAAGAAGAAATTACATATATATTTAAAATTTATCTAATAAGCAGAACTAAAATTCCATTTCCTGATAACAGCGCCTACATGTTGTTCAACAATGGTACTGAGCCGAACTCCAACTTGGCAGAAAAACAATATATAGTCATAATAAACCACACAGCAAATAAACATACCACATTAGGGTAAGATGTCACAGCTTTGACAGAAGGAGAAATTAACCAAACTCCTCTTTAATTAACTTACTAACAAAAAATTAACCAAGCTCCTGAATTACTAAGTTACTGACAGAAGTCTGAAACTCTTGAGAAATCTACGAGCCAGGTGTAGAGCTCCCTTGGAGGGATTGATAGAGAACTTTGCTTTTCATCATTTGCTCCATTAGATCCATAAACGATAACTCGTAAAGGCAACAAAATCTGCCCTGTATACAATAACCAAAATATAAATTATCAACCAGCTATAGAGGAGATGCAACAAGAAAATGCTTTATATATGAGAACTTTTATTTCATTCACCTTTTCAACAAGATGATTTAACTAACTACCATTAGAGTTAATGTATGTAAGCAGAAGTAACAGCTTAGAAACATAATATAAGGTTAGGGGCGCATGAGGTAAATTGAGAGGATCATATTGTTAATAGTCGATGCATGACAGATTTCCGTTTCACATCAACTAGTTAATAATCGAACACCTGAGGTGCAAATTTTGAGGTTTCGATCTCTATTTCTTCTGCGAGCATATACTTCTTCTGCTTATACAGGCATCTTGCAGCCTCCACTGATCTTGAACAGTAACAGATTATTACACTAGATTTATCAGAAAACGTTCTCACTGGATTATGCATCGAGTAAATCAACAGCTTAAACAGCATAAGATCAACAGCTTAAACAGCACTTCAGAATACGATTAAAAACACGAGCAACCTCTGGCTCATCCTCAAGTGCAAAAACATGGATAACAAATTCAGGGGAATCATTATTCGAGAGCCAAACACGAGCAACCAGACATAATGGATTAAAAACATACCAGCAACATGGATAACAGCACTTCAGCATAATGAAAGAGATCAACAGCTTAAACAGCACTTCAGCATAATGGATTAAAAACATTATGTCATCAACATGGATAACAAATTTTCATTTATGAAAAGGGAAGAACATACTAGACAGCACTTCAGAATACGACCATGCGGGAGTCGCAAGAATAGGATCTCTTTTCTCGCGTCGTGGGAGGAGGGGTGGAAGTCGCGAGAATAGGATCTCTTTTATAGCGGCGTGGGAGGAGGGCGGCGTTTGTTGTAAGGGAGGAGGGAGGCAGCGTGCAGCGTGGGTTTTGAGGGAAGAGCTAGTCGGCGTGAGAAAGAGGAAGGGAGGGGAAAAACACGATGTGGAGGAAGAGGGATTGGAGAGAGAAAATCATTTATTTTAGGAAGTTAACAAATCATTTGCTTTAGGAAGTTAACAAATAATTGACAATTTTATTCTTGCAAATAAGTCATTTGATTAAAACAATGATCTAAGGGCTCTTAATTTGATACCTCACTTTGTATGAGGAAATTTCCTCATACAAATATGAGGCTCACTTTTCTCATATATATATATATATATATATATATATATATATATATATATATATATATATATATATACTTAAGGAAACATGGACTTTTATATCCCAATTTATAATTATTTTCATATGTCAATTTATAATTATATCCCAATTTATATATATATATATATATATATATATATACATATTAGTTTTGCCCGCCCGACGCACGTGGCACATGCATACGGCATGTCTTCAGAACGATACAACATATGAAAAGCCTTGTAACAGTAAATCAACAATTATGTAGCCCAAGTTCGAATAGTATGACAATAATTAGTTGTAAATAAAAGTTCATGTTTTCATTAATGTATGTTGACAATAATTATAAATTGGGATATAAAAGTCCATGTTTCCTTAAGTATATATATATATATATATCTAATATTATAATGGGAGAAGGCCTTAGTGTCATTTGTAAATATTTGTCATTTTGTCAACATGTGCAGCGCACGTATTGGTAGATTTTTTTGTCCTTTTCATTCCTCCTCCCCATTTTCTCCACGTGCAACGCACGTGTATAATACTAGATTTTTTTTTGTCCTTTTCATTCCCTCCTCCCAATTTTTTCCACGTTCAACGCACGTGTATAATACTAGTATATATATATATATATATATATATATATATATATATACTATTTTAAAGGGAGAGTTTGTCACCAAACAAACTCTATTTGTATCCTAACAAACACATACAATGCACATGCATAACTAATATAAATGTGTGCATTACTAATATAAATGAGGTCTTAGGTTCGATGTCAGACAACATTGAATTTTTTGTAAAAAATATATATCTACTATTTTAATGGGAGAGTTTGTCACCAAACAAACTCTATTTGTAACCAAACAATTACATGCAATGTATAGGCATAACTAATATAAACGTGTGCATTACTAATATAAATAAGGTCTTAGGTTCGATGTCAGACAGTGTTGAGTTTTTTGTAAAAAATATATATATTTATAATGATGTGCATCGCAAGTGTGTAAATTACTAGTATATATATAATGGGAGAATTGGGGTTGTCATTTGTCAACATACAAACCCGTGCATTGCACATGCAACTCCAACTCTCCCATTAATTACAACAAAAAAAAAAAAAAAAAAAAATCACCTATTTAAAACATGCATCGCACGTGCAAGACAATTTTATAATAATTTTTTAACACTAAACATACACTTATGTTGCACGTACAACTCAAATTCTACTTATAAACACGTGCATTGCATATACAAATTGTAGCTTTTTCTTCAAAATATTTTTCCAATTACGTGCAACGCACGTCCAACTCCAAAACTATTTCTTAAAACATATATCGCACGTGAAAATCTTCAAAATCTTATCAAAACGTGCATTGCACGTAAAAAACACTAGTACTATTTTAATGGGAGAGTTGGGGTTTGTAACAAACAAACCTTAACTTTGTAACTAACAAACCTTAACTTTGTAACTATATAAACACGTATAATACACGTCCAAACTATATCCAACAAATATAAATATGTACCGCACATGTAGCCCAAATCAAAATATTTAAATATAAACTTCTTTTTTCTTATTCGATATATATTCATTTAATTTGATGACTTTACTTTTTTTAGTCGTGCATCGCACGTACATTATACTAGTTGTTATTTATTCTTATATTCATGTATAACGATACTACCAAAAAAAAGTACGTAAAATCCAAGTTCACTGATTTGAAATCCATTCTAGGTATGTATTTGAAATCATAATTTTATTTTTTTTTTAAATCACTCTGATTTGCTTTTGAAATCACCTTAATTCTAAAACCATACATTGTTTTTGAAATCTTCTCCAACTAACCCTCTTTGGGAATAAAGAAGACGACCAGAGCTAAACAAGATACCTAACTATTAGGCTAGTTGTGGAAAGTTTGCGAATTGAATGAAGGACACTATCCAGCATGAATAATTTCAACTAAGCCTAACATGTTTTAGCTTATGCCCTCCTCCCAAATGAATCAATGAATTCAAATTTATCCTACAAGCTGGTGAGAAAAACATGGTTTTTTTTTTCTTGGTTTAGATTGCTTAGACATCGTAATGATCATTTCGACTATTAAGCCCTTAGACCACTAAGCCTTACAACATATGGTTTTGGCTAGATGAAGTGAGACCGGTGAAGATTTTATGGGTATCATGGCTGTTTTTCATCTTCTTCTTTTTTATTTAAATAAACAATATGAGGTTAGGTACTTAGTATTGAATTCTGTGGATGCCCATAGCATCCGTAGTTCAATCATTTGCAGCTCAGGAATCTTACTCTATTACAGTCACCAAGTCACGCGATGTACTCCTCCCTCTTCTTGCCTGCAAGTCTGCACCCATTTGCCTCTCAGAAGAATGTCTCCTCACCCTCAACTTAAAGCTCGTTCAGCATAATAGCTTCACATAACACTTGCAATACTACGACCTGAGAATCCCCTTCAAACCCTTCATGCACCACAAAATGGAGACATTTCAGAACATTCATAACCCTTATACATGTTCAGCCACAGTAGTGGAGTCTGATACAACTGGGACGTCAATTAGTAGCACCACTATACCCAGGTGGTCCTGAATGCAAAACCCATAGCATGCTTTTCCTCATTCTAAAGACCCTTCAAAATTGAGTTTGAGAGCAACTTGTGTAGGGGGATCCCGCCAAACAGACATGTTCCACCTGAGGAACATATGGGAGATCGACGGTGAAGAATACCAATTCTCGAACATGGTAGGAGACGAGGTAGTGACATCAGACCATCTCCCCTCCTCCCTTTCTTGTATCTCCTGCCATTAGTATTGTTGTTGTCTTTTTTCTAGGTGTGGGAGCAATCAGATTATCAGTTCTTACTTTTCGGAGAAACGCTTTGATGTGGACCGTCGATCAAAATATGAATTTGGATGACTGAAAACTCCTTGATTTGGATCTGTATTGTTGAAAATGACTGACGAACCTGCACAAAGTCTAAACACCGAGATTGGCTGTAGCGCCCCGAATTTTCATAATAAAATAAGAGACACAAATGCAGAATCTTCACATCAAATGTAAACCAAACACCGTACAATTACAAGGAAATTTAAAACTTTCTTACAATAGTCCATAATACAATGCACAATGGAAAATTAAATACACTTTTATTACAACTTGTTCCAAACAGTTAAACTCAAACTTCTCATAAACCCGAACTTTAACTTGTCTAAGTCATTCACTTGTAGATCCTGCAAAACTGACAAAAACTATGGGTACGTTAGTTGAATGCAACTGACGCGATGCTGATAAAAGCAACGACTCTCCAAAGTTTCACAACAACACACTTGTTGCACAAATAAATCAATAGTAGAAGAATCATAAATTAACAATTAATACTGAAATTGAAAGAATAAATGTGTGTCAGGAAAAAAAACAAGCAAAGATGCATAAAACAATGTTCAAGAAAATACAATGCATACGATGCACAATAATGCATACTTGTTTAGATTCTATGCTGCCCATACAATATCGGTTCGAGGGAAAGCCCTTAGCGCTTACCTCATTCATGGTTTAATCTCTCGCTATGCAATGCTATATCGGTGATAGAAGCAAGATTAGACACTCCGCGAATAGGCCCCAGCCCCAGAATATTAATTGTATAAGTGTAAACACACAAGCAACCATAAAGCACTCTAACTCTGGAGAATCACCTCCCTGCCATACATTCAGCAAATAGACCCTAGTCCCGGAATACAATCTGCCAGAATGTACAAGTGTACAACGCGAACATACCAAATTCATTTCGCTTCTAGACATTCCGCAAATAGACCCCAGTCCCGGAATACAATCTGCGGAGTGTACAAGTGTACCGCACGAATATACTAGAGAGACATTAAATCACACAGTTCCGGAATACATCCGCCCGACTATACCGAGCCTATACTTACGTTGCCCAAGTTCTGTCACAACTCCTAATCTAGTGCATGTCCTTAGGTTCAAACATCGGTAACCATAGCCACTGAGAGTTAGCTCACCCTACCAGACTCAACCCATCAAAATTTGGAACACTAGCCTCTCTGGCTAATTCCCACAATCAAATAACCACAACCGGTATCCTAGGGGTTTTGCTCAACCTCTAGTGCTCACAACTCAATGCCTCAAGCATTTACCTAGGGTTCTCACAATAACCCTAACTTTCAACATGGTTCAATCATCAAATTAAAAAAAAAACCCTTTATTTACTCTTTTCTGATAACAACACTATTTTCACAACACCGCAGTTGTAAATTAAAACCTCAGCGAAATACTTTATTCCAAAAACAAAACATTCGTACATCTACAAAATCTCAACATTTCAAGTTTCGATTAATAAACCATCGTTACCGTTAAAGACTCTTTCTTTTAAGGAAACTAAAATCCAATCCACTATAATCCTTTAAATTCAACTTTTAAATTCATCTTTCCATATATATATATATATATATATATATATATATATATATATATATATATAACCAACATCAATTTTCTGGAAATTCAAATCAATCTAAACTGAAAACAAGCCTTTTATTTTCTGCAATTTCATCACTAAAATCTGTAATTCTTTAGTTCCAAAATCTGAAACTTTATCTCTTTAAAAACTGAAACTAAACCCTTTTAGAATTCAAAGCTTTCACCGTTCAAAATTAATACATATATCCCTCAAAACTGTGAATTATATCAATCAAAATGTAGATTTACACACTCGAAGTCGTCACTCGAACGCATCAAAATCTGAAACTAGGTTTCTATCAAAATCTGAAACTTTGTGACATTCGAAACTTAATTTGACATTCAATAAAACTTCATACTATTACAAAATATATACACATACACACACACCCATACATATACTAGGACTCTCAACCCTAGTACACAACCTCATACCAAAAGAAACCCAACCCAAGCCAACAGCCACTGCCTGCACTATGCAGACCCGAGGTCCGCACAATGCAGGCGGCATTGTTCTGACCTCACCGAGCACCCTTGGCACTATTCAACCTGTCACGCCCCGCTTTTCAAAAAGAACACGGAATACGGATACACAATAAAAGCCCAGCGAATAATTTCCATCATCCATAAGCTGTTCAGGAATCTTTACAATATCTCACAAAATAATCAGAGTCGGAAGCAAAAGAGTCAACCACACATGCATAACTGAATTAATAGACCAACAGAATTTACTTGAAACAAAATACAATATTTTCAAATAAATAAAAATCTGGACAAGTCAAATATCCTGGGTCACATCGCCCAAATACAAAATAAATATTCAAGTACTCAAAATACATTGTTCCAAAGCAACAGTAATAATAATACTAATAAACAAGAAATCCAGCACTAATATCTTATTTTGCCAATACCATCGGGCAGCTGACCATCCTGATCTGCAATTAACAGTTGCAGGAGAAGGAAAGAGAAAACAAGTACCCGTCAATTGCAAGTTACGGGCCACTTATAATTTAGGATACAAGCACATGGGAAACTAAAAAATAGCATGGAATAATGCATCAACAGTAATAACTAGCATGAACCAGTAAAACAAGGTCAACTAGTATGGTATACTAACAGTACAAATGAATGTGTCAGTAACAGTGTCATATAGCAACTAACAGTGTCCAGTAACAGTAAGCTCAGTATATCAGTGAATCAGGATAACAGTATAATAATATCAGTCTAACAGTATCAGTCAAACAGTATCAATCTTATGTGTATTACTAGCTAGGTAGCACTTCATGCGCCCCAAAAAAATAACACATGGTTGCTACAACAAACAGTTTCGTTTTTAGATTTCATAGTGGACCATAATGGGGCAGTGTACTCAGGTATCAGTAACAGTAGCAGTAGCGGTAAAGTAACAGTAACAGTAGCAGAAAAGTAACAGTAACAGTAGCAGTACGGAACATTAGTTCCCTTCCAAGTACACGTTTCCATATTTTCCATTACTAGATCTTCCCTTAAGAAACCCCGGCTTGGTTACTTTTATTATGGTCATCAAATAGGCATGAATGTGTACGAAATAGTATCACACTAACATGATATGATCAGTATTAGGTTCAGGGAAACAAATAAATATGCATAGATGATATACAGTCACATAAACGAGCAAAACAGTGTATGTTCATATTCAGGACAGCAAGACAGTATAGTACTAAAACAGTGAATCTCGTCGCTACAGAAATGCAAATCTAGATCCATCGAAGAATCTGGAAAATAGACTTCCACACGAATCCAGAGAATATAAATAAGTTATATCATATTTCACAAAATCATAATTCAAAACTGATTTGAATCCAGAAAACATGTTCAGCCAGAAATCAGTAAAACGAATTCTCAGTCCGAAAAACAGCATCTAAACTCCTTAAATAAATCCAGGAAAAATCTGGGGTATTTCCCTATATGTCTAGAATCAAAATATAAAGTTTCATAATATTCCAGTAAAATTAGTTTAGTCATCAAAAATAAGAAAACATCAAGAAACAATACTTTGGCCAATCTGGAATTCCCAATACTGCTGTACGAAAACTGAAATATCTCGCAAGTCGTGAAACAAAATCCAAATCTGCCAAAGGGAGACGAAAATAGACAAAATATATTAACTTTCACATTTCACAAGAATTTTCCATACAGTAAAAGGAATCAGGGTGAAAACACAATTCTTTACAAAACAACGAGCAAAATACGAAAAGTATGACTTTTGTAAACATGCATGAAACAACATATAAAACGCATCAATAAAATTCATCAAAAATTTGGGTAATCCCTAAATAGATAAAGAAATACTGACCAGTGTTTTGGATCAAAATAATATATGTAACACAGTTAATAAAATCATTTAGTCATCAAGAATATCGATAAACAAAATCTGGAAAGATCGACACCTCTGTAGTAAAACAGTCATAACTCACTCATGCGAAAATGAAATCAAGTAAGGTCAGAGGGGTTTGAAAATAAACGAAATCCTCTAAAACTCATATTTTATACCAAAATTAAGATACTGATTTTAAAATAGTCAAAAACAGCAAACAAAGTAGATCAGCGACAAAATACAGATTTTTCCCTTTAACCACAACTCAACTTATATCACACAAAACTTGTTCAAAACACAACCAAACATGAAATCGAGTCTACCAAGTGTCTAAACATCATCATTTAGGGTATCTAGCATGTCCACACCAAATATAACACATAGGTCTCAATCAAATCACGAATTCTTACAAAAGTCTCGCATGGATGATCAAAATCAATAACAGGTAAATCCTAAGTTAATTCATGTCCATATTGTGTTGTGGGTCATCTATGGTCAAATTTTCACTAGAGAGACAAAACCCATCAAACATAACACAAACAAGAGTCGTCTCTAGACCCAACTACACTATAGGTGGTATTTTTGACTTGTATCAAACAAATAAATTGGAGTACAAGTTACTTGCCTCAACAAAGATGACGAACAACGAAAAACCAAGAGTAACGAGCAAAATCCACGAAAGAAAATCCACGAATCAACGAATCCACGAACGAAGATCCACGAATCAACAACTCACGTGTAACTTACGTGCATGTGCACCAATCAAGAGAGGGAGACGAGGGAGTATGCGGTGTGCGAGGTGGTCGGGATGGACAGGGGGAGAGGATCGGGAGTAGGGGAGATAGCGGGAGTAGGGGAGATGGCTGGGGTGCTGGAGGGGATGGACTGTCGGGGTGTACAGGCCGGAAGGGGGTCTGGTTGGCCTGGGGGCTGTCGGGATGGGCTGGTGAGCGGCGGCGCAGCACGGGAGAGAGAGAGGGGGAGGTCGGGTGAGAGAGGGAGACTAGGTATTAGGGTTAGGGTTTAGGGAGAGAGATTAGGGATGTATATATATATAAGAGGAATTAGGGTTTGAATATAAGTTGGGTTGTGGGTTTAATTGGGTATTAAGAGTATTAATAGGTTATACCAATGGGTTGTGGATTTGGGTCAAAACAGGTAGGAATACAAATAGGATTTGGGGATTTAATTAGGCTTTGGTGAATAAATTGAGATAAAATAATAGGATTGAAAGGATAACAACCAACCACCACCACAAGCACCCAAGAGAAAAAAAAATATAAAAATGAAAAGGACAAGAAGAAAATGAAAGAAAGGCAAAATACTAAAGAACGAAACAAAAGAGACAACCAATCACACACAAAGAGCTCAAAATAAATAAAACGAATATATATTGAAAACAACTCCAATATACGGTTCAGAAAAAAAATACAAGAGAGAAAAATACACCAAAACGAAAAATATACAAAATGAAAAACAGGGGTTACACAACCCTAACCCTAGGGTTTAGCCACCGAAACCCTAGGTTGCACACTCATGGGTATTTTCAATGATTTTGTACTCAATTCATACATAAAAATTCTAATATTCAACCCATCAAAACCTCACATCAAAACAGTAAATAACTCATAGAGATTTCATCTTTTGATTCTGTTAAAAATGGATATAAACATTACACAATGAAAATCTACACTTCTACATCAACTAGTAATCTGCACGTGCGATGCACGTCATAATAATTTTTTTAAAAAAAGTAAATACTAAGACATAATCTAGCACCGAACTTGATATCACACTGTACTCATTACTCTTTACAAATTACCCATAGTGACATCAACTTTTATTTTATATGAGTGTCACTTTTATAAATAATTATGTCGTAAATAAATTTGAACTTTAAGGGTATTATGATAACTAACAGTAGTTAAGTAACTGAATGGTTAATATGACTCTCACTTAAAAATAAATGGTTGAGATTAGATGGTTGGTTGAATGGTTGTCTACAAATGACAACCCCAACTCTCCCATTATAATATTAGAGATATATAGTTCCATTTAACCAATTTCCAAAGATAAAATTTCGAACTTTTATCCGTGATATCATCTAATCATTCAAGAATGAATTATCATACATTCTAGGTTATATTTTCATGCACAAATCTATATCTATTATTCATCTCTACAATTTTTCTCATTAACAACATCACAACATGCTAATATAATCATAGATTCTCAAAGATCAAATCCTTTCATGCTACTACAATACTCATGAGAAAATACCAAAACAAGAGAGATAGAGAAGACGCCCACCTCTAGTAGATTTTGAAATAGAACTCCAAGAAACCTTCTTCTCCTAGTGCAAAACTCCTTCTCCTCTTGCTAAAAAAATGAACAAAGTCACCCAACCAAGAAGAGGTCGAAACTCATTGTTCACTCTCTCTTTTATATGGCCGGGGTGAAAATATTACGATTTGGGAAGGATTTTTGCAATGAAGTCCCCCACAATTTCCATATTAGCACATTAAGTTATTTATACAATCTTTCAATATCAAAATCAAATCAAATAAAGATTTAAATCCTATCCTTAACTACCTTTAGTTGGTCGGCCCCCAAATGCAGCCAATTAAAATTTTAAATTTGAATTTTGGCTCTTATCTAGGCATAATTCGCTTATTTTCACAATAGCCCCTTTTGAATTAAAAATTCCAAAAGGAGGCTTTCTTATTTAAAAAAAATTCTAAAAATTAAAAACATATTAATTAAAATAAGAGGAATTAATTTATTAACACAAAATTGTAAATTTTGCATTTCATAATATTTACACGTGTTTTGCACGTGCAAAACAATAATTTCACAAAATAATCAAAATAGTCAAGTAAATCAAATTAAAATTATTTAATAATTCAAAATAATGCATTTAAATTTGTGGGGAGTTACATTGGCCCTAAAGATATACCCTCTGATGTTTAAGTCAGTAATTCAGGATGTGATTAGAGTTTGAGTGGAGAAGATATTGAGTATTTTTGACTGCTGGAGACAGGCTATGAATTAGTTACAAAAGATAGACCTGCAAATGTATCTTTAAAGATTCATGTTGTAAATTCTCATGACGAAGGGATAAAATTACTTGATAATTCCATTTAGATAGAGGATTCGACTGATAACCCTAATTAGCTAAAAAAAGTTATCTTTCTTGGTACGTAAGTTAGTCATAATTATGGACCTGGTTGAGTTGATGGGCCTAGATGCAACCCATATTTTTCTTGTAGGCATGTAGTTGTTGTAAAATTACCGTTCTGCCCTTGAGAAACTTTGGGATGCATGTAGAGATCTAGTGGTTCTGATTTTACCCATATCATAAGCCCCCCACTCTCGAAGGTTCGGTTTCGCAATCTTTGAGGAGGAGTTTGTCCACTTTCCGGTGATCAGGAGAGCATACATGGTCATTTTAAAATTTTGTAAGCTAAGTTTCCGAAATTATAATTATTTTTTTTAGTAGTATTCATTAGTTTTCCAATTTTCTTTTATTATTTTTTAAAATTTCTAATTAAATTTTTTGAATTTATAACTATAATTGGAATTTTAATTAAAAATCAAAGGGAGCGTGAAACCTAAGGTGATCCGATGGCTGGATCAAACGTGCGCAAAAACTGAGGAGATCAGACGACTTTTTTAGCACTAAGGAGCTTGATGATGTCATCATTTGTCTTTTTCTACCGAAGAGGAGAGCCAAATTTTGGAGCATAATGAATGGTCTTGATCGGTTGGCACGAATCTTGAGGCAATCAGACAGTGGAGATTTGGCAAAAGTGGTGAGCTCCTCGGATGACAAGTCTTTTATCGTTTTGCACCGAGGAGCTCTTTGCCACTGAGCAGATTTGCCATCAAGGAGCATTGCTATTGATGAGCTAAGAGTATGAACTTTGTCACCGATGAGATTACCACCGAGGAGCTAAGAATATGAGCTTTGCCACAGAGGAGTCAAGAAGAGGAGCTTTGCCACCGAGGAGCTTGGTGGCGCTGAGTAGTATTGTGGCACCGAAGAGCTTAGTGGCACCGAGGGGCATTGATGCACTCAGCTTCCAAACTTTATACTAGCGTGTTGATGTGAAGTGGAGATATTCCCTTGTGTTTTTATCTTGACTCTTACTTTCTTGTGTCGCCATCCACTAAACTGAGTTAGCGAGTTGTGGGAGCAACTCTAGAAAAGAGAAGGACTCTAAACTTGTTGTTTAAAAGTTAGCAAGTTGTGGGAACATCCCTAGAAAAGAGCTGAACTCTGAACTTATTGTCTGAGAGTTAGCTCTAGGGAAGAGCTGGACTCCGAACTTGTTATTTGAGAGTTAGTGAGTTGTAGGAGCAACTCTAAGGAAGAGCTAGAACTTGTTGTTTAAGAGTTAGCTAGTTGTAGGAGTAGCTCTACGGATGAGCTGGTCCGAACTTGCTGTTTAAGAGTTAGCGAGTTATGAGAGCAGCTCCATTGAAGAGTTGGACTACGAACTTGTTGTCGGGGAGTTAGTGAGTTATAGGACCAGCTCTAGGGAAGATCTTGACTACGAAGTTGTTGTCTGAGAGTTACCGAGTTGTGGGAGCTTGCTGTCTGGGAGCACCTCTAGGGAAGAGCTGGACTCCGAACATGCTGTTGAAGAGTTGATGAGATGTTGATGTAGCTTGGAAGAGGAGCTGAGCATCGAACTCATGGTCTTGCGTTGATGAGTTGTTGGTGTAGCTCAGAAGTGGATCTGAGCACCGAACTCATTGTCTTGAGTTGATAAGTTGTTGGTGTAGCTCGAAAGAGGAGCTAATCATTGAACTCGTTGTAAGGAGTTAATGAGTTGTTGGAGGAGCTTGAACCACGAGCAAAACACCGAACTCATTGTATGGAGTTAATGAGTTGTTGGAGCAGCTTGAGGACGAGCGGAGCACCAAACTCATTGTTGGAGGATCTCGGGTAATGAGCGGAGCACCGAACTCATTGTATGGAGTCAATGAGTTGTTGGAGGAGCTCGAGTGACGAGCAGATCACCGAACTCATTGTATGGATTCATTGAGTTGTTTGAGGAGCTGAAGCGATGAGCAGAGCACCATACTCATTGTATGGAGTTAATGAGTTGTTGGAGAAGCTTGAGAACGAACAACACACCGAACTCATTGTTGGAGGAGTTCGAGTGACGAGTGGAGACCGAACTCATTGTATAGAGTCAATGAGTTGTTGGGGGAGCTTTAGGACGAGCAGAGCACCGAACTGATTGTTAGAGGAACTTGAGTGATGAGCGTAGCACTGAACTCATTGTATGTAGTTAATGAGTCATTGGAGGAGCTCAAGCGACAAGCAGAGCACCAAACTCATTGTTCGAGGAGCTCGAGTGACGAGCGGAGCACCAAACTCATTGCATAGAGTCAATGAATTGTTGAAGGAGTGCCAACAACTAAGATTGATAAATACCAAGGGCCGTTGATAGAAGCTTCAGCTACTGGGGCTTGAATAGTGGATTGTTGTTGTTGAGCACTACACTTTGAAGTTGGGTGGCCATAACTCTTATGGAAGTCATACCAAAACCTTATATTGTCGTAACTTTTATGGCTTTCAGGCCAATGAGGGACTTACTCAACAAAGTCAAGACTAGGATGCTGATAGTGCTCATTGGGGGGGGGGGGGGCTTTCATGGAAGTATGGTAGGGAGGGGGTGTGTGAGGAAGTATGGTGAGGCTGAGATAGAAGCATCATAAAAAATTGATAGAAACGTTGACAATTTTGAACAATATGAGACAACTTTAGAAAGGTCGGGTGAGGAAGAATAAGATCGGTCACCTTGTATAGCAGAAGAAAGTTCCTTATAAAGCTGGAAATCTCGTACATCATCATCCAAATTCGATGAAGAAGTATGCCTTATGCAGAGTTATTAATCCTTTAAGCATGTTTAACCTTTTAAAGTTGAGAGGATTCTACAGTCTCCAATAAATATTTGTTGTAAGCAACCGTTCAAGCTCCCAACAATCATCAAAGATAGTCAATTCAAAAGGTCAATTTTACAAGTTACAACTAAAGCTATTACGTTGGTTTATAAAAAAGAATTTATATTTTGAGTTACAGTATGAAGCAGGAAGTTTACATGGCATAAAATCAAAACAAAATATCCGATAGACTTATCTTAGATATTGAAGAACTTCCCAACATTGACGAAGTTTCTTGTTCTCCGATTTATGCACGCAGCTGCAGTATAACAAATTTTCTCGGTGCTCCAGATGTCCAATTAGGGAGTATGACCCATATTTTGAAAGTGACCCCTATTTTCTCGGTGCTCCCGATCTTTAGAGTCAAAACTGGCCCGCAATGTCCCTGTCTGTGTAGTCCATATTCAACCTTCTTTCCTTTCTAAATGGGTGTGGATTTGAATTGGTTCTTGGTAAGATACGAAAGTAAGACCGAGTTTGACCTAGTCGGGTCTGGATTGGGTCTGGCCTGGTTCTGATTGGGCGGACAAGCAGCATCAAGCCCGGCTCTAGACTGAACCGGGTCGAGCTGCATTGATTGGCTGCAGCAGACGGATCAGATCCAGGCGGGTCCAGATTGGAGCGGTTCTGGCATGGCAGACGGGTCGGATCCAAGTGGTTCTAGATTGGAGTGGGTCGGATCTGTTGGATCTGGCTGGATCGATTGGGCGCATAACAGGGCTGAGAGAACCAAAATTGGATTGGGTTTGTCTTGGGTTTTGACTGAACTCGACATTAATCTAGGAGGAGAAAAGGAGGGATAGGGTTTATGTTTGAAACCTAGCGGCGGGCCCAGCGGGACTGATTGTTGCCCTTGCAGCTTGGCAGCAATAGCTGGACCTAGTAGCGGTGGTAAAGTTGCTCGGTGGTGCTGTGGTTGCAACTTGGCTGCGGTGACGGAAGACAATAGTGAGGTCAATGAGATCGGGTGGAAGAGATGAAGAGGGATTGAGGACGATGACGAAGAATTCAACGTTCTTAACTTTCTCCTGCTATACAAAATAATTTGGTCCTCGTGGCGAGGGCGTCCGCCAGGGCTTCTATTGCTGGGGAGAATGGCTCTTCTGGCTTCTTTGGTGTTCTGAACGGGGAACACTACCTCATGCGCATGTCATCTAGGCACTGGCAAAGGTCGGTTTCTTTCTGTCTGGCGATGATGACCTCGTGAAGATCTAATTGCACTGGATGCACCAAGGAAGGTGTGGGCGTGCAAACCGATAGTAGGATGGGGCTCCGGACGGTTGAGTCGGGAACCCGCCGACGCAACACCGTTGGGAGGAGGCTGCAATGGTGGAGGAGGATCCCCCTGGCGGCTGGTGGCAACCGCACTTTTGTTTATTGTCAGAGGCATGGATGGAGTTGGTTTTTGAAAGATGAGATCTGATCAGATAGGTAGATTTATGGCGTTTCCACACAGACGACGCCAATATGTTGCTCTTTTTTTTTTTTTTGATATGGGAGCAATTAGATGATGAATTCTTACTTTGAGGAGAAACACTTTTATCTGGACCGTTGATCAAAGATTTGAATCTAAATGGCTGAAAAATCCTTAATCTGAATCAGAATGGCTGAAAATGTTCGGCGAATCTGCATAAAGTCTAAACACCGTAGTTGGCCCTGGCGAAAGACCCTCCCACTCTCATGTCAGTAACTCAGAAAAATATTTGAGTTTTAGTGGAGAAGATATTGATTATTTGTTTGATTGAGGGGAGATTGTTTATAGGCTAGGAATTAGATACAAAAGATAGACCTAAAAATGTACATTTTAAGATTCTTGTTGGAGATTCTCATGGTGAGGAGATAAAATTAGTTGCTAGTCCTGTTTAAATAGGGGATTTGATTGATAATTCTAATTAGTTCGAAATCCATTTTTTTTTAACAGTAAGTTAGCCATAATTGTGGACCTGATTAAGGTAATAGGCTTAGATGTAGCCCATAATTTTTTTGTAGGCCTGCAGTAACTATGTATTTATCGTTATACCCTTGAAAAGCTTTGAGATTATTGCTGAAATTTATTTTACCCAAATACAAAGCTCCCTGCCTTAAAAAATGTCGTTACACCTATTCTTCCTTAGCAGCCACGCGATTGAGAGGAGAACGCCTTCTAAAGACTCGTAACTGATCACCATACAAAGTTCGTCTCCATCAAGGAGCAAAGCCTCTGCTAGTCGGCCCAAATTCCATATCTTACGTAAGATTCTAAACACACTTTAATGAGCCCGGCCCATTGGAAAACCCTAACCCGGCCTATTAAAGAAAACCCTAGACCGTCATCTGTTCCTTATAAATTGTTCATCTCCATTCTGCGTCCTCTTGCCGCCGTCCCTCTCCTTCTAGGGTTTCCAACAGTAGTAAGTTTCGATCTCGTTTCTTGCTAACACCACTACTTCTTCTTGATGTTGTTTCAATCTCCAGTTTCTCTTTTTTAATTGTCTATGTAGATTAGTTTTTAAACCTAGTTCAGATCTGACTAAATGCTATGTGTTTTATCTTCGATTTGTATTCTCAAATTTCTATGTTGAAATTAATATTTTACTGTATACTGATCGATTATACAAACTTTGAATGAAGAAAATGAAGCAAGTTTAATCATATTTGCAACTTGAATAAAATTATGAGTAGATTGGAATGTGATTTGAAATTCATTAGTATATGTTCTTTTGATTTTTCATCCTTATCTAGAAAGGGAAGATTGTTCGAGCATCGTGCAGGCTAAATTACATTTTAAAGTTGTCTTTTTATATTTATTTTTTAAATGTGATTGTAGTTGGATCTTAAGGGGTGGCATTACATGATAGGTGTTTATGAGAGGTGAGAGGTGGTGTAATATTAGTTGGGATTCCTGATTGTTGTTGTCTAACTGTATGCGGGTCATTCAATTTCCTTGTAATATTTGTGATTTTTGGCATTCTATATGATGTCATGTATACATCAAGGTACATTTCCTTTTATTGCATTATGAGTCTATGTAGAATGGTGGCTGTTGATTTGCACAACTACTCGGTGAAAAAAAACATATGATTGTTTGGGCTACCAATCTTTTTATATGCGAAATTATTAGGAGATATGCTTTCAAGTTCAAACTTCTCGTGTTTTTGCTGCCTGTAAGCACCCAATAATTTGTCAACTGCTGCATTTCTTTGTATTTTCTCCTCTAATGTCATTTTAAACAGGTGGCAGTTCAGTTGTGTATTTGCTCTGTAATCGAGCCTGTTTGCTTTCCCTTTATGATTTGTATTTATTGATTTTTTTTCCTTCTTTTTTTTTCTGAGTGTAGGAGAGGTGAAGATTGACAGAGCAGAAATATGGTGCTCAAGTATGTCCAGTTCTTACTGCATGCATAATTTATCTATTCCATTAGAAACACATGATTTTCTAGTACTATTTATTAAACAGGACTATGCATTGTTTCTGAATTCCGCCTTCCACTGCAGTTTGTTTAGGATGTGTTTGGGAACAAAATTATGTTATTAACTAAAGTTTATTTTCTAGTGCAGGCCCAAGATTGGTAATTTCAGTTATTCCAACTATCAACACCAAAAAAATGACTCCATTATTTTTTGGGCGACAAGTTTTTTTTTGAAATAAAAGTGACTAAAGTCACCTGTTTCATTAATGATCAGTTAACGAAACGTACAGTACACATCCTTACAAAATACCCCTACTGAAGTCTATTACACGATACAGTCCAGAAAATAATACAGTCCAGAAAATAGAAAATGCAACAAGAGATACATAATTAAGACCCGGAGACATCCGTGCTGAGTAGGTTAAGCTCCCCCTATCATGGCTCAGAGCATGTCCGCATAGGTCCATCCCCCATCTACTATGCTCCCTCTATTCTTGGTTTCGTTCATGAGACTGCTTGACCTGTCCAAGCCTCAATTAGCATTAACAATTTATGCAGGAACATATGAAAAGTGCATCTAGAGTTACGAAAGCAGCTATCATTCCTATCTAGCCAAAGTGACCACAAGATAGCCCCCACCGTAATATCCCATAGTACCCTATGTTCTAAGTTAATATGTCTTGTTCTCCATTCCCCCCATACGTCCTCCGAACATTTCGGAATTTCGGTTGTGTGAAAACCCAAACCCATGATCTCCCATACCAACCTAGCTCTAGGGCAAACAAAGAAAATATGTGCTGTATCCTCTTCCTCGATGTTGCACCTTTGGCACGTAGCGTCACCCAATAAGTTACGTTTTTTCAGGTTAATCTTGGATAGAATCCCGTCATTAAGTACCAACCACAAGAAGGCTTTGACTTTGGGAGGGGCTTTAGTCTTCCAGATGTTGTTTGCATGTAAGTTCCTAATCCCACCGTCATTAAGGAATCCATACATCGATGAAACAGAGAACATCTGATTTTGACCTAAAGTCCACTCTCTTTCGTCCTCCTCCATCCTATGTTGGGATCTTTCTTCCAGCAGCATCTCCTTCAGTCTTATTAGTTGCTCCTGACCCTCATTAGATAGGGTTCCCATGAGCTCCAGTCTTAGCCTTCTGTTCCTCCACACGTCTATAACTAAGTCGTTCTTTCTCTTTACGGACGCCGCCAGATCTGGGAAGAGTGATAGAAACGTATTGTCTCCTCACCATTTGTCTTTCCAGAATCTAATGTTGTCTCCCTTTCCCAACTTGCACCTTGTGTTCATATGGTAAACATCTCCTACCTTTGCAACGCCTTTCCATATACCAGATACCTTCCCATGCCTACATTTTCCTCCAAATCTTACAATTTTCCTCCTACGGTATCTCATGAACGAGTTGCTCCACCACGCTTTTCGTTGCTTATGCATCTTCCACCACCATTTAGACAATAGTGCCTTGTTCATGTCTTTGAGGTTCAGAATTCCCAGCCCACCGAACTCTTTTTTCTTGCATACCCTGCCCCATCTAATGAGGTTAATGCCCTTCCCATCGTCACGCCCTCCTTTTCATAGGAATTTGCGTCTACATTTGTCGATTCTTTCGATAACCCAGTTCGGAATTTCATAGATCGACATAAGGTAAGTAGGAATACTACTGAGGACGGAATTGATAAGAGTAATTCTCCCCCCTAGTGATAGGAATTTTCCTTTCCACCCTGCCAACTTTTTCTGAATCTTTTCCACCAACGGAATCCAGTCCCCTTTAATCAGCTTTCCCCGGTCTAATAGGAGTACCCAGATATTTAAGCGGGTATTCCTTTGATTCACACTGAAGCAATGCTGCGCAAAAGTCCACAGGAGTAGCAGAATTGTTGCAGAGTGAAATGACACTGCTTTTATGTAGATTAACCGCGAGTCCGGACCAGAATTCAAAGCACCTTAGGAGTATCTTAATAGCCCAAATTTCCTCCACCTTAGCCATCCCGAAAACAAGGGTGTCATCAGCGTATTGCAGAATTGATAAAGGTTTAGATATCCCTTTGACTGTAACCCCTTTAGACACCCCTTCCTCCAATCCTCTTTTATTCATCTCGATCAATCCATCAGCAGTTATTGCAAAAATCAGCGGAGATAGAGGATCTCCTTGCCTCAGTCCTCACTTACATCTGATTTTCCTTCCTTTCACTCCATTGACAATGACGAAGGACTTGCCATTCCTAATACACATCTTCATCCATAGCCTCCATTTTTCTCCGAAACCTTTAAGCTTCATTGCCTCATCTACGCATTCCCATTCTACTGTATCGTAAGCCTTTTCAAAATCTAGCTTTAGTAGGAATCCGTCAACTTTGTCCTTTTGCCCTCTGAAGATCATTTCGTGGGCCGAAGCGATGCTATCCATGATGTCTCGGCCTTTTACAAACCCGCTCTGATTTTCCCCCGCAATGTCATTCAAAACTGGAGATAATCTACTGGATAGTGCCTTCGTGATGATTTTGAAAGAGCCGCTGAGCAGGCTGATGGGCCTGAGGTCCTTAAATCTTAGGACTTCGGCCTTTTTCGGAACTAGAGTCACGTTCGCGTAATTTAGTCTCTCAATCTGCGCCTCCCCTCTAAAAAACTCCTGAAAGATATCTACCAGATCAAACTTGATGATATCCCAAAATTTCGTGTAGAAAAATATCGGAAAGCCGTCTGGGCCTGGGGCCTTGTCTGGGCCTGGGGCCTTATCTTGGCCCAGCATTTTGATGGCCTTTAGCACCTCCTCCTCAGTGAAGGCCTCCTCTAGTCTCTCACATCCCTCAATTGTCCACTCGGTCCACATGTTCGTACTCAATTCGCATCTTAGCGTCCTCTTCTTTCCCAGCAGGTCTCTGAACGAGTTATCAATATGATTTCTAATAGCCGCCTCATCCTCTGTCCACACGTCTTCCACCATTAGTCCCCCAATATGGTTTTGTCGCCTTCTCCCATTGGCCACATTGTGGAAAAATGCAGTGTTTGCATCTCCTTCCCTTAGCCATTGAACCCTTGATCTTTGTCTCCAATAGCATTCTTCCATTTCTCCAATTCTATGGATCTCTGTCCTACAGGCGGTGAGCTCGTCAAATTCCCCCGAGCTAAGATCTCTATCCTCCTCACATTTTTCAAGATCTTGAATTCTCCTTCTTAGCTGCTCTTTCTTTTCTTTAGCCTCCCCAAATTCCTCTTTTGCCCATCTTTTAAGTTGCTTCCTCAGACGTCGTAGTTTGATGATCCATCTAGATACAGCGTCGGTATTCGGGATCGTTCTTTGGGTGACAAGTTAACTATAGTTTATGTAACTCCATTGTTTAAGAGCAAGGCCAATCATCCCTTAAAATCCCCCCCCCCCCCCCCCCCCCCAATCGACATTTTCAAACCCACCCCCAACCCTTATGCATAAGGTGGGGCCCCTTCCCTAAATTTTTGGCGATCCAAATCCGGAGCCGCATATATGTGGCTCCATTTTTGGAACCACATTTTTTTTTTCAAAACCCCCCCTCCTTCTATCCAAAATTTGCATACACAATATATTTATTGAATATATTAGTATATATTTATTTATGGAATATATAATACAATTTTAAAATTGTATTATAACTATTTAATTAGTTGTATTATCTTTTTTGCATTTAAAAATTTAGTTTTGTGCAAAAAAAATTACAAAAAAAATTATGAAACCCCAAAATGGGGTACCATTGGAGCACCTAAATTGAAACCCCAATTCAAAGTGGCATATTCTAAGGAATATGCCAAAATGGAATCCAAAATAGGGATGGAGATGGGGTTCCATTGGCCTTGCTCTAAAAGGGAAAGAAAGCACAGGCTGTTAAAGCTAAGATCAATTAGGTTTTAGTGGTGATCATTTTTACCCTAAGAGTGGAAGATAAACTTTGGTTTTTTTTTTTTAACTCCAAATGGATCCCTAGACAGTGCAAAGTTAAAAAGAACTTGGTTTTTTCTTTTAAAAGAAATCTCTGCATATAATCTAGTTATCCTAACAGAACTACATCAGAAACACATACTTTAAAGTTACTAAAAATTAGTGTTTGTTCCTGCAGTTATATCTTTGCTGACCAAATTTGTGCATTGGTCGTTGCTAAACTATCTGCGTAGGAATCTTTGTAGGGTCTTCTCTCACAATGAGTTTTGTGTTACTCCTTTTAAAAGCTATTCTTTGTTTTTGGCTGTGTTTGAGCTTACAGGACCGAACTCTGTCGTTTTAGCGGTGCTAAGATTTATCCTGGAAAGGGCATCAGATTTGTGCGAGCCGACTCCCAGGTAACCTTACTGATGTGCCAATGAATTTGGTGAGCCAATGTTTGCATAATTTTATATCATTTTGATACTTATTTGTCTCTACTTCTTTAAGGTGTTTCTTTTTTCAAACTCAAAATGCAAGCGTTACTTTCACAACCGTCTGAAGCCTGCCAAGCTTACCTGGACAGCTATGTACAGGAAGCAGCATAAGAAGGTAATTCCATTCACTGATGCTTTTCCTTTCTCTACTTTTTTTATTACAAAATCAATCACTACTCAATCACCACGGCATGATTCTCTTCCTATTTGAGGAGCGCAGTAATGTTGTTTTCATTTGGAGCTTATTTGCCATATTACTTGTCTTTATGTACATTTTATTAAAAAATCCATAAAGCATTGTATCAGAAACATTTGGGATATGCATAAATGTACTTTGTAGTGCTAAATACTGCTCTCACAAAATTATGTTTTCCCTTGTCATATTGATAGATTTATGGTATATTCTAATTCCAGGACATCCATGCTGAGGCTGTTAAGAAGAGGCGCCGTGCTACCAAGAAGCCATATTCTAGGTCAATTGTCGGTGCTACTTTGGAAGTCATCCAGAAGAAGAGAACCGAGAAAGCTGAAGTCCGTGATGCTGCACGAGAAGCAGCTCTGCGGTATGCTTTCTTTATTGCTTAGTATATGAATTCTTTCCTTGCACTTATTTGGCCTTTGCTTTTGGAATTTCTACTCGTTTTTAAAAGAAAAGATTGTCCTACTTGTTATGTGTTTCCAAGTTCACATCTGCTTTCATTAAATTACCCGGTTCATTATGGACAATCACTCTTTATTTCTTTGTTTTTTCTTTAGTCACCGTGTAAATCCTTTTAATTCACTTTCATGTCCAATATCAAGTTTCAAAACTAAGTATATGTATGTCCCAAGTTTATTGTTATTTTTTTAGCCCCAACATTACATATATGTGTTTTTTGGAGGAATTAGAAAACAAGACAAAAAGGAAGAAACATGTAGTTTTTTAAATTAAAATTTATACTGTTATCTGTTGATGAAGATGATTCATTTGGCCGTGTTGTAAAATGCATCATTTTATGTGCTCCTTTTTGCCTCTCCATGGTCTGTTTGGATCAATCTATAAAGCTGCAGCAGATGCGTGATCCTTTTCTTCCACCCACGTCTTCTCCCTTCAGTTGAAAAAATATATGTATTTTTCTTTCAACTTTTAATTTTTATTATTTCCTCCCATGAACAGCTGCTTACCTTGTAAACACTGGTCTGTGGCATGCAAGCCAGTGCTTGTGATCACATAATATTGCCTTGAGTAACCCTGCCACAATTTTACCACTGTAGATGTTGACCTATACAAGCTCTTGCAACTTACTGTTAGTAATGAAACTTTTATTTTATGTGGGGGGTTTGTTTCCGATAGTTGTATTCTTGTGCAGTGAAATCAAGGAGAGAATAAAAAAGACCAAGGACGAGAAGAAAGCAACGAAGGCTGAGCTGATGGCCAAAACCCTGAAGTCCCAATCAAAGGGAAGCATGCCCAAAATTGGGAAAGGCCCGAAACTTGGTGGGGGTGGTGGAAAGCGTTGAAGCCTCCCTCCCTTTACTCTCTGTTGTCTCTTTATAGTTTGGTACTTTGTGAGCCTTGATTAAACCCATTAGGAATTTCGTTAGGCAGCTCTGGTTCAGTTCGGTTGCTACATTTTCACTGCTGCGCTATGTCTTGGCTGGCTTAGAATATTTGTATGTGTTCGAGAACGAGTTTGATTGTATTCTCAGTTCAAATTTTTGTTGCAGTTTTGTATTTTATAATGTTTTTGGTAATGAGCATTTTCAGGAGATGCGTCATGTTTCATCATTTGGCAAATTTTGATTCTAGTTCATCTTTAGGTCCTGTGGTGTTCTCTTTTATGCCAGCTACATCCACTGACTCGACGTTAGGAGTTGATAATTTTTGTTGTTCAGTTTATAAATGATTTTCACAATTTATATTTAAGGTGGGGTGGCTGCATTTTGTATTGATTATGCCTTTTGGTTTATAGATTGAATAATATGTTTTGTGAAAAAGACTTTTGAGACCTGAGTATAAGAATAAGATACGTCTATTTTGACTTTCATCGAAGCATATAATGTTCTTCGATTTGTTTCCTATGTTCTCCCCCAAACTCTTGGACAAAGCCCGCCTTAGATTCCCCCACATTCCCAATCACAACCCTATCGTTCTCTCAAGTCTCAATCTCACTCACCTTCCTCAATGTTGCCTCGTATTCTTCCTCATCACTCTCCCCCTAAACCCTCCTCCATCTCCATACCAAACCCTGCCACCCTCCCAAACCCCTTATTCCCCCCTCCAATCCATCCCCCCCAATGAACCATCCATAAAAAAACCCAGCAGGAAGAGTTTCTGGGCTGCTGTCACCATCATCGTTGCCACTGTGGTGGGCCCGGGCCTGCTGGGTCTCCCTTCTGCCACCAACCATGCTGACCCCATCCCTTCCACCATCGCCATTCTCCTCTCCTGGCTCCATGTGGTCTCATCCATCCTCTTAGCAGCAGAGCTGAGCTTTTGCCCAGATGGAATTGAACAATGTACGGAGGAGGTCGGCTTCACCTCGCTTGCCACTACTGCATTTGGCCCGGGTTTCGGTGCTTTCGTTCCTGTTGTCTATGCTAGCCTCAGTTTCACGTTGCTTGTAAGCTTGTGTTTCTGGGGTTGGTTCGTTGGTAGTTCAGCAGTTTCCTTTGATCAATCCTGTGACTCTGTTCTGCCTGGTTTGGTCATTGTTGTCATCGGGGTTCTTTCCTTTCATGGTGATTGATGTGGCTAATTGGCTGCTTTGCTGTCTTATGCTTTTTTCGATTCCTGCACCAGTACTAATTGGTGTCTGTTGGGAGGAGTGATCTGTTGAGTTCTCTTTCGTTTCCATTGTGGAGGCTGAATTAGGTCATCACCCCCAGCCCCTCTACCTATCACACTTCTTACTTTGGGGTTTCATGTGTAGAGGGTGGAAGAGATAATGACTGAGAGCACAAAAGACATATGAGAAATAACTTCACTTTCTATGTCTTCATAAAAAAACACCTGATTACAACTTAAATAGAAGAATGCAAAACTGAAACAACTAAAACATAGGGAAGACAATCTCACGATTTAAGAACAGTTACTAACTAAGACTCCATGACTTTGAATACTTCAAAGAATCTGGATTTGCTAATTTACTTCAACAGACTTCTAAAGAATAGGGCTTCAACAGACTCCTAGTTTATTGAAAAACTAAGCAAATAACATTAGTAACTTTAACATCCTCCCCTAAACTGAAATATGCAGATATCAATTTAGACATCAAATAGCTTTAAAACCAGCAATGCCTTCAACTGAGCAAACTCCAAGTAAACTTCGAAGCTTCACAAATGCATCTTGTTTGAGGGGCTTAATTAGAAGATCAACAGCTTGATCTTCACTCTTGCAAAACACCAAATCAATAACACCATCTTTACACAAATCATGCAAGAAGTAGTACCTCACATCAACGTGCTTGCTCCTCCCATGCAAAATTGGATTTTTTGAAAGCTTTATAGCAGAAATATTATCACAGTAAATCAAAGTTGCACCTTGCTGCTTGTTGTGAAGAACTTCTAGCAATCTTTTAAACCATATTGCTTGGTATGAACATGATGCTGCAGCTACAAATTCAGCTTCAGTAGTAGACAAAGTCACTATCTGTTGCTTCTTAGATGACCATGAGACAGCTCCAGAGCTCATCATGAACACAGACCCAGATGTACTCTTCCTATCATCAACATCTCTAGCATAATCACTATCTGAATATCCAATTAAACTTGACTGTCCATTATATAGAATTCCAAAATATGCAGTACCTTCCAAGTAACGAAAAATTCTTTTCGCTACATTAAGATGAAGCTTTGTTGGATTCTGCATATAGTGACTGATTAAACTTACAGAATGCATGATGTCTGGCCTTGTTGAAGTTATATACATAACACTCCCAACAATCTTTTTGTAAAGAGTAGGATCAACCTTCTTTCCTGCACTACTCTTTGTCAGCTTCAAACCAAGTTCAGTTTGGGTAGGAACAGAGTTGCAATCCTCCATCTTGAACCTGTCCAAAATTTTCAGGACATATTTCTTTTGTGAAATAAACACTCCAGCAGCAGATTGCAACACCTCAATGCCAAGAAAATAATGCATCAACCCCAAATTTGTCATATCAAATTCCTCCATCATAGACTTCTTAAATTCGCTAAACATGACCATATCATTTGTAGCGCCCTGGATCCCCATTACCGGATATCCGTGACACTCCCCAGAATCTTTGCCTTCAAATGTATCTCAACACAGTAATAACATGGAAATTTAAAAACTTTTTATTGCCAAATGAGTTATTACGTCATTGATTACAACCAATGTCTTGTTCTTGACAAGAATACAAATTACATAAACTCAGTACATCTTATTACAACATATATCACTCCTTTCTGTAAAGTTAACAACTTCTCTCTCTCTAAATGGCAGTCGACGGCTCACTGTCGAAGCTCCGCTGAATAGTCAATTTGCTTTCCTGGGACTTGCTCCTCGGCTTGAGTCTTCTACTGCGCTACTCTGATATCTCTGCACCTGCTCGAAAGGTAGAAGTCGATACCTAAAAGGTGGGGAACGTCAGTACTTCGACTAACGCAAAGCTGGTGATAACAGCGATCCTCTAAAATTCATTCACAACCCATCTTGAATGGAAAAGGGAAACGTGCATCCTAAATTATGTGGTGCTCGTGTATGCCATGACCTAACCACTAAATGCACCAATCACAGGCCTATTCTAAAGCAAGCAAGACTTGGAAATCTAGATCCACATGCATCCCATACTACATGCGTCTAAGATCCAAGCATAGCCTAATGTAATGCACGAACAAGAATGCACACGATGCACCTACTCTAATGCAATTCAGTTGGGACGTATGCATCCCATACTACATACTTTTCCAAATTCAACTTCGATGGATATGTATGCATCCCATACTACATACCTTCCAAGGAGTTTGCCTCTCCTGATTGTAGGGTTCAATCCCTCGCCATGCATCCTACCCATGTACCCATCCAGTTCCCAATAGACTGTCCGTCGCCCAAGGAGATTGCAGCGGTCGGTCATATTCCACCCTGCAGTGCCCAAGTGGTCACCGCCAGTTGGTACCCGCGCACGGACCTCCTTAGAAACCGCGTTGAACCTGGTCCTTACGACCCTTGGTTCCACATGTCCACTCATGGACTCTCGCATGCGTGTTCACCCCTGGCCCGGGTTATGAACAAATATACACCAAACACAAAACACAACCCGCGCTTTTGGGACGTGAGCACCACAGAAGGTCAATTCCTTCGGGCCTTCCGCACCTTACTCCGGCAAACTTTGGGAATCAACAGATCGAGATACGAGCCGGGAACTCAATCCATGAGCAGCCGAGAACGTATCCCTACGACTGGAAGATACAACACCGACTATGGCTTACTAGGACTAATGCAATTTCCCAATCCCCTAATAAACCATTCTAACCCCTACCCTACTCTAATTATTTCGGGTAAGAATTACTGCTTCCACACTTGCCTATCAACCTCTGGCCCCTGGCGACACTGGCCCGGTTCGACACTTCCCCGACTTGGACTCGTCCAGCAAAATGGCCTACGCCTGTCGCTACCCCGGCTATAAATATAAAATTGCCCCGTGAGCTCCACCTACTGGCATGCTCAGACGTCCTACGCTCGGCAGAAGTCTAATAATATAGGCTTGATAGGTGCAGGGTATCCTTTACCCTAGTGACTAACTCGAGTCACACCTCCCACTCGGGGAATCAACAACCTCAATAATAGAGATTCAACCATCCCTAGACACGAGTCACCGACTCGGCTCACACACAAGGGAAAAATGCCTTCACAATCCTTAATCCTAACTCAGACTAAGCAACCTACGGGTTTCTGTCCGAATCTCAAAATGGTCATAACTCTATTGATACAACTTCGATGGAGTGTATGACCCAACCTGGAAGGGTACGATCCTAGGCTACAACTACCTAGTTGATCACGAGCTTAGACTCAACCGTCTAAGTTCTCGAAATGGCTTCTCAAGCTCCAACCTGCGTGCTTCCTGCGCACGGGCTGCACCTTACCATTAACACAAAATCCTACTCGTTCATCAGAACGACACAAACTCAAATGCTGTAGAAGGGTGTGGGTGTCCTCAACAACTCTCTAGTTGGTCATGAGTACAAATTATACCCTTAAGCCACCCTAACACACTCATCTATCATCAATACACCCATTACACAATTGGTCTCTCCAATTCAGAGCACACAGCTCTACTCTAGTCCTCTGTCCAGTCTTACAAAAATCATAATAATTCAATCGTTTACTGGATTTGCCTAAAACTAGTTTTGTTGGAAAGGTCTAGGTGTCCCCTAAAACCTCTCTCCTGGGTCATGATCCTCAAAATATGCCTCTAACAGGTCTCAATTTCCCAATCTTTACAGAGTGTCGAAACTGGCTGAAAACAGCACAATGCTTAATCACAAAATCACAGTAAATTGCACACTTGTCCAATTGACACAAAATTTATGGTGGTGACACTAGACATCATACCAAACATTATGAAAAAGACCTCATGTCAAAATTCTAATTATTCAGTGAGTAGTAGCTACTGCAAGTTATCTCAGGAACCATCCAGTTTTCTAATTCAACCTCAGATACTGATCATAGATAGATTTTCCTCATGCCTCTAAAATCATCCAAATAATTCACTGATTTTTTTAGATAATCAAAATGCATTCAGGAATAATGAGTAAAAATTTCATATCAAAACCATGCTTCAATAAATCACGAAAATTCTTACAATATCAACCATTCTGTTTTTCTTTTCCTGAGTCTACCTTACGACACATATCCATTTCTCAATTTTATTAGCATAACAAATGATCATAAAAAAATCTGAAATAAATCATGGATGATCCTAACTCATAAATGAGCAAACACTTTTAATCTTGTGGTCTAATTCAATATATTATGCTCTCGGAAAAATCCACAACATGGCACTCCGAACTAGCTTTCTCTAGTTCCATTCTGATTTCTACTTCTAACTTTAGAAAAACAATCCTATGCATTCCAGCACACATTCATGCAACCAAATTTAATTAAAAGACAAGAATTTCAAGTTTAGAGAAACTTCCCACCTTAGGTTGTAGTAGTAGAGGGAATCTCTTCAAGCTCCTCTTGGAAATCTCCTTCTTGGTCTTTCTCCTTTCCTTCCTTCTTTTCTCTCCTCCTTCTCTTGGGGTGTTCTCTTCTGAAAATTCCAGAGCAAATGGGAGAAATGAAGTGGAAAATGAGGGTGATGGGAAGGGGTGACCGGATTAGACGGGGGGGGGGGGGGGAGGAGGGGGGGTAGGTTAGACTATAAGTGGTTTTGTAGGCCCCAAAACCATGGCTAGCCCATTGGTTTTGTGTTAGGTGTATTGGCTGCCCAACATAACTCTTAACGAGCTCCAACGATTGTGAGACGCGTGTTTTAACGAGCGCACACAACCTATATTCACTGTAGTACCATACCATGTTATATTTGCATGTGCGTCGTGCCGAAAGCTAGCCGTTATACTAGTATCGGTCCGTCTCATTCTCGTGCATCCTTGGAATGCAACTCTCCCTAAAAACCATCCTGTAGCCCTAACCATCCACCATGATAGCAAAATCGACCCATAATACTACAATCAATTGCACGCATACTAATAATATACATACACATATGCATATCTTCAGGTACCGTACAAAACGGGGTGTTACATCATTCCCAGTATAAATCAGACCATTAACATATAAACAGATAACAAGCATCTTTCCATCATCTCCACACTTAGTATAAAGTGTGTGCTCGTAAGGACATTTGAGAAAACCTTCCTTAGCAAAATAAGTATCTATACGACTATACCAATCCCTTGGTGCTTGTTTCAGACCGTATAATGCTTTCTTCAACTTGAGTAACCTATTCTCATGGCCTTGCTTCATATATCTAGGAGGTTGATCAACGTACACTTCTTCCAATTCTCCATGTAAGAAAGCTGACTTCACATCCAACTGATAGATAGGCCATGATTTCTGAGCAGCCATGGATAACACCAACCAAATTGTGTCATGCCCTGCAACAGGAGCGAAAAATTCTTTATAATCAATGCCAAATTCTTGCTTGTAACTCTTTGCAACGAGCCAAGCTTTGTACTGATCAATTGCTCCATCTTTCTTCAGCTTTGTTTTATAAACCCATTTAACACCAATGGATTTCTGCCCCCTTGAGAGATCTGTTAACTCCCAAGTGTTGTTCTTCTCAATTGATTTGATCTCCTCATTCATGGCTTTTTGCCATTTTGGTTCATTAGCAGCTACTCGGAATGTTATAGATCACAATCTGAAAACAAAGCAAAATGGACTAGTGCATCATCAACCTCATCACTATCATTATTTGGAATACCTGTGACTTCATAGTCCATCATCCAAGCAGGTTGCTTCCTCAAACGCTGGGTTCGAGAGCTTTCTTCAACTGTTTCGACTTCATTGGAAGTGAATGGATGCAACGACATGGTGTTAGCGAAAGGACTTAGCTGCTGCTGCTTTTCTACTTCCTTTTCTTCAAAATTCACAGGAATTTGTTGTTGTTGCTGTCGTGGGCCTTGTTCACACCAATTCCAAGTGTTTTCCTCATCAAAAATGACATTTCTAGAAGTAATAACCTTCTTTGTCTCAGGATTATAGAGCTTGTAGGCTTTGGATTGCTCACTAACTCCCACAAAGACACATTTTTTGTCTTTGTCGTCGAGCTTCTTTCTCTTCTGATCGGGAACATGTGCATATGCAATGCACCCAAATATTTTGAAGTGATCAACAGTTGGTTTCCTTCCACTCCAAGCCTCTTCTGGTGTCATATCTTGAATTGAAAATGTGGGACTTCTATTCAAGACATGTATACTCCAATCCATCGCCTCAGGCCAAAAGGTTTTTGGGACTTTCGCTTTGGCCAACAAGCTCCTCACCAAGTTGAGAATGGTCCTGTTCTTCCTCTCCGATACACCATTTTGCTGCGGTGTATAAGCTGTTGTTAATTGCCTTCGAATACCATGCTGATCAACAAAAACTTCAAATTCTTGGGAACAAAACTCTTCACCACGGTCAGTACGGAGTGTATTAATTGCTCTCCCAATTTTATTTTCAACATGTGCTTTGAAGCTTTTAAATGCATTAAAAGACTCTGATTTCTCCTGCAAAAAATAGACCCAAGTCTTCCGGCTAAAATCATCAATAAAAGGAATAAAATATTTCTTCTTGCCATTTGATACTAGGTTAATAGGACCACATAAGTCGGAGTGGATCATGTCCAGCAACTTCTGAGCTCTCCATGCTTTTTTTTTGGGGAATTGATCACGATGTTGTTTGCCAATAACACACTCTTCACAAACTTTGGAGGTAGAAGTGATCACAGGAAGACCAGTCACCATTTGCTTTTGATAAAGTGTCTTCAATCCATTGAAATTCAAGTGGCCATAGCGAAAATGCCACAGCCATGATGGATCATTCACCTTGGTCAGCAAGCAAGCAGGAACACTTCTAATTCGCAGCGGAAACAATCTGTTTGGTGTCTTCTTCACATGAGCAATTACTAAATCTCTTGCAGGATCTTGAATTTCACAAGCGTCTCCCTCGAATGTAGACACATATCCTTTCTCTTCTAGCTGCCCCACACTTAATAAATTGCTTTTCAACTCAAGAATATAAAAGACACTTGAGATCGTCTCAATATTACCTTCTTTAGTCCTAATTTGAACATCACCCTTTCCCATAACATTCACTGTTGCCGCTAAATTCGGTGTGGGGGCAAACAGATAGTATTTGTGAGTTCGTGGAAAAACCTGAATAACAAACACCTAACCTGTTCCGCCGGAGCTTGACCGTTGACTCCGCCGTTCACCTGCAAGGAAGTGCGAGACACCGGGGTTGATCCCGGCGACGCACCCTCCGACGCTCAAGTCAGTAACCAAAAATGATTATGAAAGAGCGTTTAACTAGAAAAAGATTGATTACCTCTTAATGGAGATGGATGGGGGGTATTTATAGGCGTCTCAGGGAATAGATTAGGAATGTAATCCCCGTGATCTGATGTGGTATATTCCCTTGTCAACAGATTAGGAATGTAATCTGATAAGGTATATTCCCCGTAATCAGATAAGGAATTTAATCCCAAATCCCGGTGAAAGGACAGACATGAATCAGGGCCGTTGATTAATATGAATTAGAGACCCTAATTCTATCCCTTCTGGGCTGGGTTTGCTGCGGATTGAAACCCGTACCCGATTGAGGTGGATCCGTTTGCGGGTAAGTGGATCTTCGGGGAAGATAACCAGTACCCGCTTCAGACCCGTCAGAAGGTGAAATTACCGTTCTACCCCTGTGCCCCAAGATTCGTAATCCATCTGGACGGTTCCGATTTAACCCCATTTTTAGCCATATCACGAGCCCCCCACTCCTAAAGACTGAGTTTGATCAGCCTTTGAGGAGTAGTTTAACTGTTTTAATGGCTAGCGGAGTTGTATCGGAGTCCAAATGGAGGGTTTTGAATCTTGAAGGGGGTAGTAAGGGGTTTTTTGGAGTTGCAATCTGTTCTTAAGCATCTCTGAATGTCCGACGGTCTTTATCTACTTTTTCAGATTATTTATTTAATTTTGCGATGTGTTAACCGGTCGTCCGGGGGCCCTCACAATACATTCTAGGCAACAATTGTTTGTTCAGGGGTTCGAAAATACTACCCCGAATTTATAATTATTTTCTAGAATTTCTTGTGAATTTTCCCGAATTTTTGGTAATTTTTTCGCAATTTTTAAATAAATAAAACGATTAAAATAAATTAAAACTGATTTTAAATACTCATTTACGACGTGGCGCCATCAGAGCCCTTGATCTGAGCGGAGCGCGATTTTCGGAGAGATCGAGTGGTCCCTGTTCTTCGGCTCGCTTTTTCGCCGCATGTGAGGTTCGGTACCCCGGTACCCCGGCTCGGCGTCTCGGCACCTCGGTTCGGATGACCAGTGCCTCGGCTCGACAGTTCCGAGGTACGTGGCATCATCTGAACCGTCTATCTCAGCGCGGATCCCCATAAAGCGTTATCTTGTCGTTTAGTGGACGTGGCCACATCTGGACCGTCCATCATGACGAGCGCGCTTTTTGACAAGATCCAACGGCTGATATGGGCCGGAGCGATTTTTTGCCATATACGAGGGTCGGTACTCCGGTACCCCGGCTCGGAGGGTCGGTGCCTCGGCTCGTTGAGTCGGTGCTTCGGCTCGTTGGGTCGGTGCTTCGGCTCGTTGGGTCGGTGCTTCGGCTCGACGGTTCCGAGGTACGTGGCATCATCTGAGCCGTCCATCTCAGCGCGGATCCCCATAAAACGTTATCTTGTCGTTTTGTGGACGTGGCCACATCTGGACCGTCCATCATGACGAGCGCGCTTTTTCACAAGATCCAACGGCTGATATGGGTCAGAGCGATTTTTTGCCATATACGAGGGTCGGTACTCCGGTACCCCGGCTCGGAGGGTCGGTGCCTCGGTTCGTTGGGTCGGTGCTTCAGCTCGATGGTTCCGAGGTACGTGGCATCATCTGAGCCGTCCATCTCAGCGCGGATCCCCATAAAACGTTATCTTGTCGTTTTGTGGGCGTGGCACGATCTGAACCGTCCATCAGATTCTGTCGCGAACTTTAAGGAGATCCGACAGTGACTTCGCCTCGGAGCGATTTTTTGCCATATACGAGGGTCGGTACCCCGGTATCTCGGCTCGGCGCATCGGGGCTGATTGGCCGAGGCACAAAGTTGTGTGTTTTGGAGGAGGTACTTCCTGAGGGGTCACCTCCTCGGTGCTTAGTGGCTCGGTGGCTCGGTTGAGCTGTTCGGTAGCTCGGCTGGGCGGACCGATGGCAGGCAGCAAGGAGGGACGCGTGGTTGGATCTGGGCGGTCCATCTTGGCGTGCATCTCGAGGATGGGGTTCAGATCACGAGAAAACGCTATCTTGTCGTTTTGTGGGCGTGGCACGATCTGAATCGTCCATCAGATTCTGTCGCGAACTTTAAGGAGATCCGACAGTGACTTCGCCTCGGAGCGATTTTTTGCCATATACGAGGGTCGGTACCCCGGTATCTCGGCTCGGCACATCGGGGCTGATTGGCCGAGGCACAAAGTTGTGTGTTTTGGAGGAGGTACTTCTTGAGGGGTCACCTCCTCGGCGCTTAGTGGCTCGGTGGCTCGGTTGAGCTGTTCGGTAGCTCGGCTGGGCGGACCGATGGCAGGCAGCAAGGAGGGACGCGTGGTTGGATCTGGGCGGTCCATCTTGGCATGCATCTCGAGGATGGGGTTCAGATCACGAGAAAACGCTATCTTGTCGTTTTGTGGGCGTGGCACGATCTGAACCGTCCATCAGATTCTGTCGCGAACTTTAAGGAGATCCGACGGTGACTTCGCCTCGGAGCGATTTTTTGCCATATACGAGGGTCGGTACCCCGGTATCTCGGCTCGGCGCATCGGGGCTGATTGGCCGAGGCGCAAAGTTGTGTGTTTTGGAGGAGGTACTTCCTGAGGGGTCACCTCCTCGGCGCTTAGTGGCTCGGTGGCTCGGCTGAGCTGTTCGGTAGCTCGGCTGGGCGGACCGATGGCAGGCAGCAAGGAGGGACGCGTGGCTGGATCTGGGCAGTCCATCTTGGCACGCATCTCGAGGATGGGGTTCAGATCACGAGAAAACGCTATCTTGTCGTTTTGTGGGCGTGGCACGATCTGAACCGTCCATCAGATTCTGTCGCGAACTTTAAGGAGATCCGACGGTGACTTCGCCTCGGAGCGATTTTTTGCCATATACGAGGGTCGGTACCCCGGTATCTCGGCTCGGCGCATCGGGGCTGATTGGCCGAGGCACAAAGTTGTGTGTTTTGGAGGAGGTACTTCCTGAGGGGTCACCTCCTCGGCGCTTAGTGGCTCGGTGGCTCGGCTGAGTTGTTCGGTAGCTCGGCTGGGCGGACCGATGGCAGGCAGCAAGGAGGGACGCGTGGCTGGATCTGGGCGGTCCATCTTGGCGCGCATCTCGAGGATGGGGTTCAGATCACGAGAAAATGCTATCTTGTCGTTTTGTGGACGTGGCACGATCTGAACCGTCCATCAGATTCTGTCGCGAACTTTAAGGAGATCCGACGGTGACTTCGCCTCGGAGCGATTTTTTGCCATATACGAGGGTCGGTACCCCGGTATCTCGGCTCGGCGCATCGGGGCTGATTGGCCGAGGCGCAAAGTTGTGTGTTTTGGAGGAGGTACTTCCTGAGGGGTCACCTCCTCGGCGCTTAGTGGCTCGGTGGCTCGGCTGAGCTGTTCGGTAGCTCGGCTGGGCGGACCGATGGCCGGCAGCAAGGAGGGACGCGTGGCTGGATTTGGGCAGTCCATCTTGGCACGCATCTCGAGGATGGGGTTCAGATCACAAGAAAACGCTATCTTGTCGTTTTATGGGCGTGGCACGATCTGAACCGTCCATCAGATTCTGTCGCGAACTTTAAGGAAATCCGACGGTGACTTCGCCTCGGAGCGATTTTTTGCCATATACGAGGGTCGGTACCCCGGTATCTCGGCTCGGCGCATCGGGGCTGATTGGCCGAGGTGCAAAGTCGTGTGGCCGGGGCGTCCTATGGCTTTCTTGTCGGTGGCCGAGACGTTGACTTGGTATTTTTTAAGAGTCTCTTGCTTTGAGTAGGCTTCGTATCTTTTCTGCCTGTCGCTTTGGCTCCCTAGTGGGCTTTTTGCGTTTCCCAAGGAGGCCCAACTTGCGAGGGGTTAAAAGCTCTCATCCTTACTCTCAAAGCTCATTTCTCACTTTTTACTCAAGTTTTTTACTTTCGATCTCTTAGTCCTCTGCTAGCGGCGATTTTCTCTCTAAGGCATTTCCGTTAGCTGTCGCGTGGGCCAGGCGATTTCCGGCGAGAGCACTCCGACCGTGGACGTCACTTCAAAAGGTCAGTTTACTTAGTTTGAATAATTTTCCTAGAGATGTCTCGAGTAGACTCGGGGAGTGGGGCCTCGTCTTCGGGTGACGAGAGTGCCGAGGAGAGGAGGAGGTCAGAGATTAGGAGGAAGGGTAAGCAAGCCGCTGAGCCGTCTGTAGTCGAGACGAAGAAGGGGAAGAAGAAGAGGAGGGTGGAGACCCAATCCCCCATTGTGGAGGTGATTGTGGAGAATCCGAAGCAAGCACCCGAGATAGGACGGTATCCTTTCGTCCTGTCCGGTCACTCGGGGTCAGGCAGTACCAGGGCGACTTGCTGGAGAAGGCGATCTATGGGAAGTCCAAGATCGTCGAAGAACCTAACCCGGCCCTTGCCACCGAAGCAGATGAGCTCATCACGTTGGTATCCGAGGAGGACCTGCTCCGGGTTAGAAGGGCTTTCGCTATCCCTCCGGAGTACAGACTGATTCTTCCAGGTCCTGGGATACGAGCGAATTCTAAGTTGCCGTCTTCGGACATGTGTATGTTCGACGTCGACTCCTTTCATGCCGGGTTGCGTTTCCCTCTGCACCCATTCATCCTCGAGATCCTCGGCTGGTATTGCCTCGCGCCAACCCAGTTCATGCCGAATACATGGCGTCATGTGAACGCCTTTATGCTTCAGTGCTACCGAGCCGAGGTGCAGCCCGATCTCACGGTCTTCCGAGGAATGTATCGAGTAAACCGGTAGCACAAGACGGAGTACCGATACTATTTGGGGCCGAGGAAGGGCGTCAAGATTGTAGAAAACCCTGACTCGATTAAGGGTTGGAAGGAGAAGTATTTTATAGTGAGGGGCGAGGCGATTAGGCCCATTCCGACCCGTTGGAAGGTGGAGGTGCCGAATTTCGCGCGCGCCGACCCTGTTTTGTCTGATGCCGAGGAAGAGGTGGCGAGGAGGATAATGGCCCTTCCGATACTGAGTTGGAGGGATTTGACGGAGGAGGTGTTGTTCGGGTGCGGCCTAAGCCCCATCGACCCGAGTATGCTCCTGACATCTCGTTTTTTTTTTTTTTTTTCTAAGTTTTTGGTTCGGGCTGCTAACTCGTCCCCTTTTTTTTGGCTCGTTGCAGAAGCAATGAAGATTGACTTCAACTCCATGATGGCTGACAGGTCTAAGTTGGCCGGGGGGAAGAAGAGGAAGAGGGCGGCCGCGACTGTTTCGTCGACCCCGGCACCTGCCGTTGCCTCGACCATCTCTCCGCCTCCCCCGGCTGTGGAAGTGCCCTCGGAAGTTATCGTCGCTGAGGAGCCCCCGTCTTCTTCGATCCCCGGCGTGATCGAGGGGATCTTCGACGTGAACGCGGCGCTGTCGATCGAGGCACCACCGCTGACCGAGGCCGCCGAAGAGATTCTGACAGAGCAGCACAAGCAGCTGTTCGTGCCGAATTGGCGAGTGAAGAACCATGACGGGTTCCTCGGCAATTCGCAGATGTCGGTACAGGTCGTCAAACACTTGGCGACCCCGAAGGACCGGGCCGCGCTGAGGGCGGGGACGGTCGGTGACGACACCTATGAAGTCGCCCGGTCACTCGTTTCGGTAAGTGTATTGCAAATTTCTTTAAGTCTGCAACTCGGCATGTGTATTGCTGATTGTTGTCTCCGTGGGCCACTTGCCACTTCGGCCACCTCCTCGAGACATTTGCCGAGCAGGAGAAGGAGCTGAGGTCCGCCAGCGACAAGGACAGGTTGGCGAAGGTCAGGGCGGTCAAAGAACTTGAGGCCGAGCAGAGGAGGGCTGAGGCCTTGGAAGTCCGGGTCGCGGATCTTGGGTCGGACTTGGAGAAGGCCAAGGAGCGGCTCGACGCGGAGTCTGCCAAGGCCGCCAAGGCTGCCGAGGACTTAGCTGTGGCGCTGAAGTCCTTGGCCGAAGAGAGAGCGGAGAAGGAGGCCCTGGCGACGAAGATCCGGGCCGAGGTGGAGAAGGAGGTCGAGGAAGAGGCGAAGAAGCACATGGCCGAAAATATGGAGAAGTCCTATCAGATGGCCCTCGACCACGTTCAGGAACGTGTCCCCGGCTTCGAGCGGGTCGGTTATGAATTGTTTCCAACGCCGAACTCGGACGATGAAGGGGAGGAAGGCGAAGATGACGAGGCCGAAGGCGATGGCGAGGAAGGACGGGATGGAGAGACTGTGGGGGACGGCCAGGTCAAGGGACCCTCCGCCGATGCACCCGTGGCTGACGCGGCGACGAAGGTGGACCCTTGATCCCCTCACTAAGTTTTTGTAGTTTTTTTTTTGTTCCGATCGTTGTAATGCCTTTTGCGGACTGGCCACCGCCTTTCAATGAATGAAAAGTATTTTGACTCCGGAATTTGTCTAAGTGTTTGGTTCGGTAATGAATGAAAAGTATCCAATGCTATCTCTTTCTTATTTCAGATTGCCGAGCCGACTTGTAACACCTCGGCTGAGCAGCGCCGAGCCGAGCTGTTTAAGCGATCTCGGGAGGATCGTCTCGAGGGTGAGGTTCACCTGACGAGGAGAATACTTCATAACTTGGAGATAAGGCATAGCGATGCTTTAGTTGAACTGCACCACCTACGGATAGTCGAGGCCGAGCTATCTGCTAGGGAAGAGGAACTGGCTCGAATCTCAGCCGAACGGGACGGCTTGGCGAAGAAGGTGGAAGAGTTGCAGAGGGTGACTGTCGACAAGAGTATCGAAGTGACCCACTTGCGTCGCGTTATCTCCGACAGCGCCGAATACCCCGGTTCGGCGAAACTTCCTCGGTTTAAGGTGATAGTAAAGGATGACACTTTGAAGGATCGCATCGTCGAGCTGGAGGAAGAAGTTGCTCGGCTCAAGCCTCAGCCGGTGAGAGCCAACGTCCGGAGCACCTCGTGCACCCGCGAAGAGATCGAGCGAGGGATCACGTTCTATCAAGCGGCGAGCCGGACTCCCCTCGTAGGCAGGTCAGCCGCCGATGCCCAAAGCGGTGTGGCGGTGTCTTCAAGCGGTGCTTCGGTAGGAGCAACCGTCAGAGTTAGTGGTGAGGAGGCGTCTCGGTTCGTCGGCCTAGATTCGAGCTCGGAGGTCAAGAAGCGTCGACCCAAAGTGTCTCTAAAGCGGAGCATTCCCCTTCCTCGGAAGTAACGGGCTGGTCGTGTCCTTGTGTTGTAACCTACTTGCGAGTTTTTGCTGTTGTAATCCGCTTTGTAACTTTTATCCAACTTATTAATGGAATTGGAGTTGTTTTATCCGAACTGTCCTCGGCTGTCTTCTTATCTGTGCCATGGTTGTGTTAACTAGAGTAGGCTCGAGACGAACCACGAGGCTGGTGTTCGCTTCGCCGAACTCCTTGGCCTCGAATTTTCCTTTTTCGCTGCGCTTATGAGCTATCGGCTTGGTTTGGCTGCTTAAGGCGTAGTTGCTTCTCGACTGCGCCCACGTGGCTTGATGAGGGACGTCTGATGTTTGCACGGATCTCGAGGCGGGTCCGGTTCCCAAGAAAACACTATCTTGTCGTTTTGTGGACACGTGGCTGAATGAGATCCGCTCATCACGCGCTAGCGCACTTTCTGAGGCGATCTGACGGTGGCTTCGCCTCGGAGTGATTTTTTGCCATATACGAGGGTCGGTAACCCGGTACCTCGGCTCGGCGCGTAGTTGCTTCCCGACTGCGCCCACGTGGCCTAATCAGGGACGTCTGATGTTTGCACGGATCTCGAGGCGGGTCCGGTTCCCAAGAAAACACTATCTTGTCGTTTTGTAGACACGTGGCTGAATGAGATCCGCTCATCACGCGCTAGCGCACTTTCTGAGGCGATCTGACGGTGGCTTCGCCTCGGAGTGATTTTTTGCCATATACGAGGGTCGGTAACCCGGTACCTTGGCTCGGCGCGTGAGGGGTGTGATTTGTACCTAATCCTGGCCCGGCTGAGGGTGAGTCGGAAAGATTGGGCCAAGTCGTCGGAGAGATCCGATCGTTCGGTTAGTTTGAGGGATGCAGGAGCAGTTTCGAATGGCGAGCTACTTCTAGTCCGCTTAGGAGCGAACTTGCGAAGCAAGATCGAGCCAAGTGTTGGACTCCGATCCATTCAACGGCTGCAAGAGCAATTTCAAACGGCGATCTACTCCCGGCTCGTCTATAGACGAGCCGAGGAGGAAGAGTCGAGCCGAGCGCTGGACTCCGAACCATCGTGTGTGTAGTTTAAGGGATGCAAGAGCAGTTTCGAATGGCGAGCTACTTCTAGTCCGCTTAGGAGCGAACTTGCGAAGCAAAATCGAGCCAAGTGTTGGACTCCGATCCATTCAACGGCTGCAGGAGCAATTTCGAATGGCGAGCTACTTCTAGTCCGCTTAGGAGCGGACTTGCGAAGCAAAGTCGAGCCAAGTGTTGGACTCCGAACCATCGTGTGGTTAGAAAATTAAAGGCTGAGGTATGCGATAGTATCAAAAATATGAAAAATTTTATTTATTAATATCTAATGGTCGGCTGCTTCTAAAGTTGCTAGCCGTTATTACAATAAAAAAAGAACAAAGGAAAAATTATTACTAGTAGCAGGAGAGGAATGGTCCGACATCTCGAGTTACTTAGATAGGCGTAGCTGCCTTCTCTTGGTATTTCAAAAGATGGTCGGCGTTCCAAGTCCTGGGAATTTCTCTGCCTTCAAGATCTTCCAGCTTGTATGCACCGGGGCGGATCACTTTGGAGATTTTGTATGGTCCCTCCCAATTTGGGGCCAATTTGCTTTTCTGTCCTGGGAACGAGATGGCCAATTTTCGGAGGACCAGATCCCCTTCTTTCAGGTCTGTTGGGTGGACTCGTTTGTTGTAGGCAAGTTCGATTCTTCTCCGGTAACTTTGTTGCCGTATGGCTGCTCTTTCCCGGATTTCGTCTATCAAGTCTAGGCTTGTTCTGAGCTCCCTGGCATTCTGTTCTTCTTCAAAAGCTATCAAACGAGGAGAGGGTATCCCAACTTCTAGCGGGATGAGGGCCTCGGACCCATAGGTGAGATTAAACGGGCTCTCGCCTGTCGGGGTCCGCTTCGTGGTGCGGTAATTCCACAACACATTGGGCAGCTGATCGACCCACAATCCCTTGGAGCACTTGTCGAGTCTCTTCTTGATGCCGGAGAGGATCTGTCGGTTGGCATTCTCGGCCTGGCCATTTGACTGGGGATGAGAGACAGAGGAGAAGCGGTGTTGTATGGCTAGGTCTTCACATAAGGCTCGGAAGGCAGCTCCAGCGAACTGCGTACCGTTATCCGTAACTACGACCTGAGGAACACCGAATCGGCAGATTACATTTTTCCAGAAGAATTGAACAACTCTATGTTCGGTGATTGTAGCCAGGGGCTCGGCCTCTATCCATTTCGAGAAATAGTCGACTGCCACGACTAGGAACTTTAATTGTCCGGGGGCCGGTGGAAATGGCCCCAGTAAATCCATCCCCCACATTGCGAAGGGGATCGGACTTGATAGGGAGGAGAGTGGTGCTTGTGGAAGGCATCGGATGTCGGAATACTTCTGGCAGGAGGTGCATTGCCGAACGTGTCGTTCGGCGTCCCGTAGGAGAGTGGGCCAGTAATACCCGTAGTTCAACACTTTGCGCGCCAAGGCTCTGGAGCCGGAGTGGGCTCCGCCGATGCCCTCATGGAGCTCTTGCAGGGCGTAGTCGGCTTGTCCGGGGGAGAGGCACCTTAGGTAGGGTCGACCATCCACCTGGGTGAAGGAGCGCTTATACAGAATGCCTTCGACCAATATGTAACGCTCGGCTCGGGTCCTTATCCTTCGGGCTTCCTTCGGATCCTGGGGGAGGTGTCCGTCTCTTAAAAACTCGACGAGGGGCTTCATCCAATTGTCTTCGAGGGGGACTGGCAGTGTTTCGACGGAGTTGAGAGCCTCGTCCTCTATGCTTGGCTTTAGGAGGACTTCTATCAGAACAGTTTGTTCGAGGCCTTGAAGGGATGAGGAAGCTAATTTGGACAGGGCATCGGCCTGGGCATTTTCTTCTCTGGGGATTCTTCGGATGAGGGCCTCCTCGAAGAGCGCCATGAGGCTCTTTACTTTAGCCAAGTACTTTACCATCCTGTCATCACGGGCTTCATATTCGCCGAGGACCTGGTTGACGACCAACTGAGAGTCGCTGAAGATCTGCAGGCGTCGCGCCCCTGCGTTTCGGGCCATCCCAAGGCCGGCTATGAGCGCCTCGTATTCGGCTTCGTTGTTCGAGGCTTTGAAGTTTATACGGAGGGAATATTGGAGGACAAAGTCGTCTGGGCCCGCGAGGATGACCCCTGCCCCGCTCCCCTCGTTGCAAGAGGATCCATCGACATAGACCGACCAGACAGGCGGTCCCTTCATTGTTTGTTCGGAGTCGGGGATAGTTGTTTCAACTATGAATTCGGCCAGCGCCTGCGCCTTGATTGCGGTCCGAGGCTGATAAGTAATATCATGTTGGCTCAGCTCGATCGACCACTTCATGAGGCGGCCGGAAGTCTCTGGCTTATGAAGGATCTGTTTCAGCGGCTGGTCGGTAAGAACGACCATCGAATGGGACTGGAAGTAGGGCCGAAGCTTTCTCGCAGCCATTATCAGGGCGTAGGCTATTTTCTCAATTTTCGGGTACCGGAGCTCGGCGTCCCGGAGCACTTTGCTGACGTAGTAAATGGGCTTCTGAGTTCTTTCTTCTTCTCTGACTAAGACCGCACTAAGCGTCTGTTCGGAGGCTGCCAAGTAGAGGTAGAGTGGTTCGCCCGGTATGGGTTTGCTGAGAAGAGGTGGATTGACGAGGTAAGCCTTAAGCTGGTCGAAGGGGTCTTGTTGTTGCTGCCCCCACTCGAATCCCTTAGCCCCCCTGAGGGCTTTGAAGAACGGGAGGCACTTCTCCCCAGACTTCGACAGAAAGCGCCCAATGGCGGCTAGGCGACCAGTCAATCTCTGAACTTCTTTGACATTTCTAGGCGGGGCCATGTCCAGTATGGCCTTGATCTTCTCCGGATTTGCCTCTATTCCTCGTTGGCTAACCATGAAGCCGATGAACTTGCCTGATGAGACGCCGAACGCACACTTGTTCGGGTTGAGTCTCATATTGTGCTTTCTCAAAACATCAAACGCTTCTTGGAGGTCGGCCACATGATCAACGCCTCGGATGCTTTTCACAAGCATGTCATCCACGTACACTTCCATGTTTCGGCCAATCTGGGCCTGGAATACCTTGTTGACGAGGCACTGGTATGTTGCCCCTGCATTCTTTAGGCCGAACGGCATGACTCTGTAGCAGTAGAGTCCTTGGTCGGTCACAAAAGATGTCTTCGGAATATCCGGGGGGAACATCCTTATCTGATTGTAACCCGAGAAAGCGTCCATGAAGCTGAGGAGCTCATGTCCTGAGGTTGCGTCAATCAGAGTGTCGATGCTCGGCAGAGGGAAGGGATCTTTAGGGCAGGCCTTGTTGAGGTCAGTGAAATCAATACAGATTCTCCATGTTCCGTTGGACTTCTTCACCATTACTACGTTTGACAACCACTCAGGATAATTCACTTTCTGTATGAATCGGGCCTTCAACAATTTATCCACCTCCTCTTTGATAGCGAGCTGACGCTCGGGAGCGAACTTGCGCCTCTTCTGCTGGACCGGTTTGGACCCCGGATCAACACTGAGGCGGTGGACCAAGAGTTCTTCGGAGATACCGGGCATGTCTGCAGCTGACCATGCGAATAGGTCTTGGTTGGCTCGGATGCATTTCACAATATCCGCGCATAGGGCGGATGGGAGGGTCTTGCTGACAAAGAACCTGCGGGTCGGCACCTGCTCCGAGAAGAGTACCTCCTCCAACTCGTCTACCGGCTCGGAAGTTGGCCGAGCAGCATCTTGGGGGATCTCGAGTGTTTCTAAGGAGAGGACGGGTCCGAGGGTGGAGGTCATATAACACTTGCGGGCCTGCTCCTGATTGCCCCTTACCTCCCCTACTCCAGCCCGAGTGGGGAATTTCATTTTGAGATGATAGGCAGAAGGGACGGCTTCGAGGGCGGCTAGGCCGGGCCGACCCAAAATGACGTTGTAGGCCGCTGGGACATCTACGACCATGAAATCCATCGACTCCGTGCGGGTAGTAGGAGTTTTGCCGGCCGTGACATCGAGGGTGATTACCCCTTCAATCGTCACCGGCACTCCCGTGAACCCATGGAGCGTGTAGCCGGCGGGCTTGAGTCTGTCTCGGGAGAGCTTCAGCCCCTTGAAGGCGTCGAGGAAGAGGATGTTAACGGAGCTACCGTTATCCACTAAGATTCTCTCGACTTTGAAATTGGCCATGTGAAGGCTGATGACAAGTGCGTCACAATGAGGGGTGCGGACACCCTCGAGATCTTCGTCAGAGAAGGTGACGGGCACTCCGAGGCCTTTGGGAGGAGGGGTGGTTCGGACCGAGTTCACTTCTCTAATAAAAGCTTTCCGAGAAGAGTTCGAGGAGCCCCCCATTGGACCCCCATGGATGAGGTGGAGGACTCGTTCTTCCTCAAACTCTGGTGTCTCTTCTCGTTCCGGACGTTTGTTAGCCCCCCGAGGCTGGGGAGGAAGCTCGGCTTGGTCCTTTCTCACGAATTTTGCCAACTGCCCCCTCTGGATAAGGGCCTCGATCTCGTTTCTTAGCGCACGGCAATCGTTGGTGTCGTGCCCGTGGTCCCGGTGATAGCGGCACCATTTTTCTCTATCTCTTCTCTTGGCAGAGGTGTTCATCTTCGGAGCAGGAGGTAAGACCCCTTCTTTCTCGACTTCCATGAAAATGGCGGAGATGTTTGTGGTGAGGGGAGTAAACTTCTCAAATCTAGGGGGAGGCCGGCGCTGGCCAGCATTATCCTTCTGGAACTTCTTTGCTCCCTCATCTTCCGTCCTCTTAGACCCGGAGGCAGTTCCTTCCCAGTTGGGCTGTTCCTCGGCCTCTTTAGCTCGGATGTACTTTTCAGTGCGGAGGAGGAGGTCAGAAAAGTCATGCGGCGGTTTCTTGGCGAGGGAGGAGCGGAGGTTGGAATTGAGGATATTGGATTGGAACGCCGCGGTAGCGACCGATTGGTCGAGGGATGCAATGGTTCTGGCTTCAGCTGTGAACCTCTTGACGTAGTCCCTCAATTTTTCCCCCTTCTGTTGACGGAGGTGCAATAGTGAGATGCTGGTCTTCTCGGCCCTTCGGCTGTTGACAAAATGGGTGATGAACAGGGTTTCGAACTGTTCGAAGGAGAATATCGACGCTGGGGCGATGCGAGAGTACCATTCCCGAGCTGGGCCTTTGAGAGTTGCAGGGAACGTTTTGCAGAGGAGGGCATCGGAAGCTTGATGGAGGAGCATCAAGGTCTTAAAGCTTTCGATGTGGTCAACTGGATCGGTCTCCCCAGTGTAGTTCTCGAACTGGGGAGGTTTGAAACCGAACGGAACAGGGGCATCTACTATGGTCCGGGAGAACGGGGGTCGGCTAGGACGTAGGGTCCTCCCCCTAAGCTCCTCTTCTCGGTTTATCTGTCCCAAGAGTTTTTCCACCTCGTTTAGACGGCGGTTCATGGTGTCATCTCTCCGACGGTAATCTGCCGAGCCACGGGACTCGTCTTCGTATGAGGGGGAGCGAGGGCTGCAGCGATGGTAATTTCGAGAACGACGAGGACTTGGGGTGCGCCTGGAATTGGTAGGAGCGGGTCGAGGAGAAGGGGACCGTCGGCGAGGGCTTCGGACCGGAGGAGGGGATGGGGCCCTCGGCTCATTGGGGTTTTGACGGAGGTTGAGGGCCTGTTGCACCATTGCTTGGAATTGCTGGAACTCGGCACGGGTGATGGGTGCCTCATTGTTCCTAGGCTGCTGCCGACCTGCGGGAGAGTGCCTCCTTCGGTAATGATCGGGGGAGTCCTTTCTCCCTCTTCGGATGGGGGACCTCCTGTGCTCTCGGTGACGGGGGGATCGCTCTTGCTGGCGGGAGGCTTCCCCCCGAGCCCCCTTTTCATCCAGATGACGACGAAGGTCATCATCTTCCGGGCGTTTGGGAGGGGCATTGTGGCGACCAGAGGCTCGGGGATGATGGAGGCCATGGAGGCACTGGAGGCGTTGTGGATGGAGAGGTTCTCTTGGTGAAGAGGCTGTTTCTGAGGGTTAGGACCCTTTGGATCAGGAGGTGGAGGGTTCCGTTGGAGCGGCTCTTCCATGGTAGGGGGGAGTTGCCCTTGTTGCTGAGCGGGATCAGGAAGGACTTCTTGCTGGTCAGGGTTGGGCACTCGGTTGGACCCTCTTGACCTAACTTTGCGAGGCGGCATGGCAGGAGAAAACCTAGTCGACGGGAAGAGGCGGAGGCTATTCGTATGGTTTTCCCACAGACGGCGCCAATCTGTTGCCGCTAAATTCGGTGTGGGGGCAAACAGATAGTATTTGTGAGTTCGTGGAAAAACCTGAATAGCAAACACCTAACCTGTTCCGCCGGAGCTTGACCGTTGACTCCGCCGTTCACCTGCAAGGAAGTGCGAGACACCGGGGTTGATCCCGGCGACGCACCCTCCGACGCTCAAGTCAGTAACCAGAAATGATTATGAAAGAGCGTTTAACTAGAAAAAGATTGATTACCTCTTAATGGAGATGGATGGGGGGTATTTATAGGCGTCTCAGGGAATAGATTAGGAATGTAATCCCCGTGATCTGATGTGGTATATTCCCTTGTCAACAGATTAGGAATGTAATCTGATAAGGTATATTCCCCGTAATCAGATAAGGAATTTAATCCCAAATCCCGGTGAAAGGACAAACATGAATCAGGGCCGTTGATTAATATGAATTAGAGACCCTAATTCTATCCCTTCTGGGCTGGGTTTGCTGCGGGTTGAAACCCGTACCCGATTGAGGTGGATCCGTTTGCGGGTAAGTGGATCTTCGGGGAAGATAACCAGTACCCGCTTCAGACCCGTCAGAAGGTGAAATTACCGTTCTACCCCTGTGCCCCAAGATTCGTAATCCATCTGGACGGTTCCGATTTAACCCCATTTTTAGCCATATCATTCACATTAGTACAAAAATCTTCATTTAGATGGGAAAAGAATGACTTACTACCACTCATGTGATTGCTACAACCACTATCCAAGTACCATATGTCCGGTTTAAGCTCGTCTTCATTGACATGGAATGCCATCAAAAGTGTCTCCTTGTCTTTCTTTTCTATGAAGTTTGACTTCTCTCCCTTTTCTTTGTTTTTGGGCAACTTCGCGTAACATTCCGAACGATAATGTCCGAAATTATGGCACCGGTAGCACTCAACATTGGACTTGTCATTTTGCTGTCTTCGGCCTCTTCCTCCACTTTGAGAGTTTGAGGAATAACAATCATCATGCTTCTCATTAGTTGCTCCATGTTGCCTACCTCCATCTCGGTTGCCACGTCCACCATGTCCTCTTCCTCTGCCTCGACCTCTTCCTCTTGAACTTGAGGATTCACCAACATGAGTTGAAACCTTCAATGCATGCTCCTCAATCTTAGTATTGCTTCGATTCACCTTTTGCTCATGAACTTGCAAAGAACTCTGTAGCTCATCAATTGACATTTCAACAATGTCATTTGATTCTTCAATCACACACACAACAAAGTCAAATTTCGGTGTCATCGATTGGAGAATCTTCTCAATTATGACAACATCAGTCATCGAGTCACCATAAAGCCTCATCTTGTTTGCAATGGACATAGTTCTTGAAAAATAATCAGTCACTGTCTCTCCCTGCTTCATGTCAAGATTCTCGAAATCTCTGTGGAGTGCTTGGAGTTGTGAGCGCTTCACCTTATCTAAGCCCTTGTATTTCTTCTTCAATGAATCCCAAATTTCTTTCGAACTGTTTTTCTGAAGAATAGTCTCCAAGATCGACCGATCAATCGCCTGGAATAAGTAATTCTTCACTTTCAAATCCTTCAGCTTCTGCTCATCATACTTCTTCTGTTGTGTTTCTATCAAAGTTGCTCCATGCTCCGGCTCGACAACACCACCTTCTACGAGAGATCAATATTCCTTGGATTTCAGGAAATTCTCCATTAACATAACCCAATGAACGTAGTGACCATCGAACCTAGGTATGGCTGGCTGAACGTAATTCTCTGCTACCTTGTCAGACACCATTAACACTTGCTAATGCAAGAAAAGCTGCTGCTTTTGTTTGATTAGGCCCCAGTTGAGGCTCTGATACCAAAGGTAGAGGATAGAAGAGATAATGACAGAGAGCACAAAAGAAACATGAGGAATAACTTCACTTTCTATGTCTTCATAAAAAAAACACTTGATTACATCTTAAATAGAAGAATGCAAAACTGAAACAACTAAAAAATAGGGAAGACAATCCCATGATTTAAGAATAGCCACTAACTAAGACTCCATGACTTTGAATACTTCAAAGAATCTGGATTTGCTAATTCACTTCAACAGACTCCTAAAGAATAGGACTTCAACAAACTCCTAGTTTATTGAAAAACTAAGCAAATAACATTAGTAACTTTAACATCATGTGATTACCCCCTTTGTGTGTAGTATTTGTGGGGGAATCAATGAATGATGATTGAAGAGCTATCCTCTTCGGAGATGCTGTTCCATTGGTCATGGTTCTTTCATGGAATGCGGTGGTTTTGTGGCTTACGGGGAGTAATAGAGGGAGCTCTTTAGATCCTGTTCAGTAGTTATCTATGAATTCATCGGCATTGCCAGCTGTGCAGGGTTTTGCATTTGCTGCATTGGCTACTAGTTTGATTGGTTATGTAGTTAGCTTGCCGAAACAGTTGGTTGATACTGTGAGACTAGTTGTATAGTGGTTTGAAAGGAAAGATACGATGAATGAAGGTTTAAATGGAGATTCTAGTTCTAGTTAGAGCAGTATTCTTGTGAAATGGCTAGTACTTGCTATTCCCACTTTTATCGCTTATTTCTTCTGGTCATCTTTCTCCAAAGCTTAGATTTTGCTGGAGTTTATGCATATTGCTTTCTCTTTGGGATCCTACTACCAACAGTGGCAACGGATACATGTATGGAATCATCTAAAAGGTTCAATCTTTAAGTAGTTAATTTATACTGATGCCAGTAAAGGGAAAAATCCGAGTTTATTTATGAGTCCTATGCGTGCAACGGAAGTGATCTTATCGCTCAATCATCATTGCAATACAAATTTATTTTCCAATAATCGGAATCACTATGGATCAAAATGAATTAGAGCAATAATAAAAGATTTTAGGATTACCTTTTGCTGATGTGAAGAACTATTTCTTTGTTATTTCAGCAATGAGACACTTAAGTTTTTGTCCTCGTGATCCAGACCAAATCTTTTTTAGAATACTTGTAATCCCTGTTTTTCATTTTATGTATTTTGGAGTGTATTTTTTTATTTTTGTGAATTTTTATATCTCTTGTATTTTTCGGAACCGTATATTGGATTATTTTTAATATATATTCTTTTTCTTTCATTTTTGACCTCCATGTGCTGATTGTTCGTGATTTTGCCCATTTTCGCCATTTTGAGTTCTTTTTCTCTTTTTCTTGGCCTCGTTCGTCATTATTATTTATTTTGGTGATGAGATGGATTTTTGGTGGTGTTTTACCCAAATTGTGATTTTTGATCCTTAAGGAGATTTTTAGGAGGCATAGAATTCATTATAAATTGTATCCCCATTTGAATTTGACCCAATACCCATTACCCATTTGTATACCTATTAATTCATATTGTTACCCACTACCCATTAACCCATAATTAGCCCATATATATAATACCCTAATACTCCTTAACCCTAACCCTAATCTTATTTCTTCTCTCCAATCCATCCGGCCTCCTTCCTCTTGATTTTTGCTCCCGCCCTGCCCTTCCCCCCTCACCAGCCGACCTCCATAGCCAGCCTCTCTCTCCCTCCTAGACCTTGCCGACCCCCACATACATCTCCATCACCATACTACATCAAAAACCCAACCATACAAACCCTAAACCTCCTCTCTTGTAGCCGGCATCTCCAAACCAGCACCACCATCATCCCAAAACAATACAAGGCCTTCTCTTTTTGGTGTTTTTGAAGTGGGTACCATCCACTTTGGTTCGTGCATTAAGGAGATCGATCGTGTAGGCGTTTTGGTTCGTGAGTTCGCTTGGATTCGCGCGTGGAAGCTTTTCTCTCGTGGGTTTTGTTCCTACGACTCGTTTGCGTCGTATTCACTCTATTAGAGACAAGTAACTTGTACATAATTTTATTAGGTTGATACAAGTCAAAAAGTTTACATATAGGGTAGTTGAGACTAGAGACGACCAAAAATTATATTTTTATTTGTTGGTTTTATCTCTATTGTGTAAATCAGGCCATAGATGACTTAGGACATGAGAATTGATAGGTTTATGCCCTAGGTTTCACCCAAACTTGATTTTGATCGTGTATGAGGCATATTGCATGCTATGTGTTTGATTGATTGCCCATGTGAGAATTATTAGGTTTTGACATGTTAGAAACCCTTAAATATTATATTTAGATGATGGGTATGCTGTGTTTCAAGTTTGGTGGAGTTTGGTTCAATATTATGAAAGTTATGACGTTTCTAAGTCGAGTTGTAAAATCTGGAATTTGCGGGCTGTGCTGTATTGTTTGCTGTTTTCACCTATGCTAGGGTCCGAATCTCAACTTGGAAATTAAAAGTGAAATCGAGAAAATTTAATCTATTTTCAAACCCCACCAGTTTTACTGTGTTTGGAGTTCGTATGACTGCGATATGATAGTTTTGGTACAGACGTGTCGGTAGTTTTCAGATTCAGTTTTGTGTAGATTTTGCTAACAATTTATTTTCAAGAACTAAGCTATACATAATATCTTGGTATAATATTTTGCTCAGTGTTTCCTTATGATACTAGGGACTACCCAGATTTTTGTTGTATTTTAAAGATGAGTTTTGTGTGGTGTTTCATATCCTTTTCTAAAATCTACTTTTGCTGTAAATTGCGTGCTGTTCAGTATAGAACCCAGTTTTCACCCTATTTTCTTATATTTTATGAAAATTATTTGTGAGTTATGAAAGTTGGAAAATTTTATCTACTTTCACGTCGTTTTAGCAGAATTGGATTTCGATTCACTGATTGCGAGATATCCTTGTTTTCGTACAGCAGTGTTGAGAAATTCTAGATTCGTCAAACTATGATTTTGGGTTACTTTTTATTTTTGATGACCTATCTATACTTACTGGAATATTATGAAACTTATTATTTTGAGTCTATATTTTTAGGGGATTACGCCAGATTTTTCGTGGAATTATTTGCTATGTTTTAATGCTGTTTTTATGTTTTTAAAGTCGTTCCCCTGTTTTCTGGCTGAACATGAAATCTGTGTTCAACTCAATTTTGAGTTGAGATGTTGTGAACTAGTATATGACTTTATTATACTCGTTGGATGCGTGTGGATGTCTAGTTTCCAGATCCTTCGACGGATCACGATTTTCATGCCTGTAGCTCTTGGAATCACTGTTTTAGTACTGTTTTGTCTTGCTGTCCTGATTATGAACCTAGACTAATTTGCTCGTGTATGTGAATGTATATCATCCATGCTTGTATATTTGATTTCCTGAACCTAAATATGATTATATCATATTAGTTTGATATTATTTCGCACACATTCATGTCTGTTTGATAACTATAATAAAAGTAACCAAGCCGGGGTTTAAGGGAAGATTTAGTAGTGGATAATATGGAAATGTGTACTTGGAAGTGAACTAGTGTTCCATACTGTTACTGTTACTGTTTACTGACCCTGTCTACATTACTTCTTATATGAAGGTGTAGAGTAGAAGAGAATCATTAGGTTCTGACTGGTCTGTTTTCTGACCCTGTCTACATTACTTCTTATATGAAGGTGTAGAGTAGAAGAGAACCACTAGGTTCTGACTATTACTGTTACTGATACCTGAGTACACTGGCCCATCATGGTCCCCTCTGAAATCTTACTAAGGTTGCGTTTGGCCTAGCTTTTTTAGGCTTTAAAGCTACTTCAGAAGGAGAAGCCAGAAAGTAGAGCTTTGAAATTAAAAACTGAAGCTGTTTAGATAGTCAGCTTTTTTTTGACTTTAAAGCTACTTTTAAGTTAGAAGTTGTTTGGCATAAGATATCAATTGTAAGCTACTTTTAGACTCAATTTAAGTTTTTGATTTAATTTAAGAATAAAATATAAGTTATCAAATTACAAAAAAAATAATCTTTATATTACTAATAAATGAAATATTTAAAATAACCTAGAAAACTCGTAAAAAGAAATATATATATATATATATATATATATATATATATATACATTTGAAATGTACGTAAATAAAAAAAATTAAAGGGCTACGATACTTTATGAAATGCATCATTCCATTCAAAATGGGTTTTTCAATGATAATGAATATGACAAAATGTTTACAATATCATAAAATGGGATATTAACAATTTCTATTTTCCATCAATGCAACTGCTATTTGAGTGCGAACTGTATCCATATAACCACCTTCTACTACTCTTCTAGTATTATATGAAGTCATTTCCACGTCATTGTATCTTTTTCCTTCGTAGTCATCCATATATCCGGGAAGATGATCGCACCTGTTGAATTCCTCATCTTCGATCGCACTTGTTGAAGAGGGCCGCTCAGATTCTAGCTTGTTGAATTCGAGAAAAGGAGGAATCTATGACAATTCTATTGTGCGGTACATTTGAGTCCAAAGTTGGCCACTCTTTGTCGAGCTGAAAGATAGGCCGAAAAGTGGATCCAGATAAACTAAAAAATCTGAGTCGGAAAATTCAGTCCTACATCCAGGACAATAAATTATTTGAATCCTATAAGCTATGTGGTGTAGGATATCGTACAGGAAATGTAGCGGAACCTGTAGGCTTATGATCTCAGAGTTCTGGTCTTTTACAGGGAACAGTCGAGATGCACGCCCTAATGCAATCTAACTCAAAATAACCGATAGTCGTCGTCAATAGACATTTTGATAGATAGACGTTTTAGACTTGATAGTAGGATAGCAATATATATACAGTTAAAAAAAAAACTCACTGAAATAACAATAACAAAACATTGATGACTAGCACCAATTATGGAGTTGAACTAGGACAAATTTAGGAGCATCCGAAATGCAAACTCACAAATTTAGAATTCATGTTGTTATCTTCAAACTCAGAAAATTCATCAGGTAGTGATCACAATAAAAAAAGGAAGATAACTTGTGTGCAGACGTATTTCCTCACAACTCTTCACAAAATCAGGTAGTCATAATGACGATTCAATTGTGCGGTACAAGTGGAGAAACCAGACCTTGAGAAGCGGATCGACGGCGTGGCGGTGTGGTTCGATGGCGTGGCAGCGTACAATCCCCGGTCGACGGCGGCGAGGAAGGGCGACCCCCGGTCAAGGCCTGTTCGGCGAGGAAGGGGAGGAAGGGGAAGGGGAAGGGGCAGGGGGAATTTTTTTGATCTTAGGGTTTGATAGTGGAACGGATAGAAAAAAAGAACGGGTAGAAAAAAAGAAAACAGGAGAAGCCAGAAGTAGATCTAGAGGGCTTCTTTTAGAGCTCCTTTTCTTCATAAAAAAAAGCTACTTCTATTTTTTTTGGGCTTTTCAAAATATGTGTTTGGTCCAACTTCTCCTTCTAAAGGAGAAGATAAGCTATTTTTAAGCTGGGCCAAACACACCCTAAGCGAAATTGTTTGTTGTAGCAACCATGTTGTATGGGCGGCATGAAGTGCTACCTAGCTAGTAATACACACAAGACTGTAAGAACATAAACTGATATTGTTAGACTGTTACTGTTAGACTGAGATGGTTATACTGGGACTGTTACACTGATACACTGAACAACCAAATGCACCCTAAGCGAAACTGTTTGTTGTAGCAACCATGTTGTATGGGCGGCATGAAGTGCTACCTAGCTAGTAATACACACAAGACTGTAAGAACATAAACTGATATTGTTAGACTGTTACTGTTAGACTGAGACGGTTATACTGGGACTGTTACACTGATACACTGAACATACTGCTACTGATACTGATATACTGTTATCCTGATTCACTGATATACTGTTATCCTGATTCACGGATATACTGAGATACTGTTACTAGAGACTGTTAGTTACCTTATGACACTGCCTTTGACATAAAACAACTGTACTGTTAGGTTACTGTGCTAGTTGACTGCCCTGTTATTAGTCAGTTTTTCCCCATGTGCTTGTATCCTACTCTATTTGTGACCCGTGACTTGCAATTGACGGGTACTTGTATTTTCTCTTTTTCCTCTTTCCTGCATTCGTTGAATTGCAGATTTTGGAGAACAGGTTCCAGACGGTATTGGTGACATGAAGTTCTAGTTAGCTGGAGTTTTTGCTATCTTCATTTATTTCATGTTGTTCATTTTGAACATTGTATCTGTTACTTGTATTCTTGTATTTGGGCAATGTGACACAGGAATATTTGTATTATTCAAATCATGACTATTTGAGATTAATATATTTTATTTCAAGTATTCTTGTTGGTATTTGGTTCATATGTGCATATGGTTGACTTTTCTGGCTTCCGACTCTGATTATATTGTGATATGTTGTAAAGAATTCCTGAATAGCTTAAGGATGATTATAATCATTCGCTGGGCTTTTGTTACGTGCTCGTATTCCGTATTTTTGGAAAGCAGGACGTGACAGGGTTTTTAGTGGTATCAGAGCACCATGTTTGGCTAATGTATTAGTTGCCTAATATATTAGACAAGCTTGGCTCGAACTGGGATTTGCACAACATTTCACCAACCATGCATGCATAAATGAATTAGTTATTATCAACATTGATCTGGATACTAGTCTTATTCCTTTCTTTTTGATCCATTCTTATTCGATTCCTTGATTCCTTATTTCTTCCGTCTTTTTCAGTCATCCTCTTTGATTGATTTCTTATTGGGTATAGTTTCGTTCTTTCCGTACCCATATTTTTTTGATTGTTTCATTCATCTTCATTTGTTGACTCATTTTGAGTATCGTACTAGTTATTCCTTTCCGGCCATATTCTCTTCAATTTCTGCTTGTGTCCCCTCGTTCCTTTTCCTTCATATTCAATTCTTTGATTTCTTATTTTCTTTCGTCCCTTGTAGTCGTCCTCCTTTGTTGACTCTTTATTGAGTATAAATTCATTCTTCTCCTGCCTATATTTTCGTTATGTATATGTATATGTATTTTCAAATAATTTGTATATTTCGATTATTATTTATTATATTTTGGATCTTCTATAAAATTATTTTCAAAAACAAAAAGTTTTGTTATTTCGAATGACTGTATATTTTAATATCACAAACTTCTACTTCGTACTTAAGTTGAGCAATCAATATCTAAGTACGCGTGGAAGATCGCCTCATTTCATTCATCGTTTTGTTGCAACTGGATGTCGAGATGGCAAACATGCAACTAGACGTCAATGGAGGCAAATTGCAACTGGATATCGGTGAGGCAAAATTTGCAACCGAATATCGAGATGGTAACCTGCAACCTGATATCGTGGAGGCAAACCTGCAACTTGACGTCGAGAAGGCATGACTACAGATGGATATAAATGAGGCGAACCCACATCAAAGAATTTCTACTACCACTATTATTATTGTTTTCCTTATTATTATTATTATTATTATTATTATTGTTATTGCTATTACTATTATTATTATTGTATATTTTTCTTACTATTTTATTTTTGATGTTGATGTTGAATTATTTTCACCAAAATGAGGAACCCCAAATTATTTTCTGCCTTGTATTATTATCCTTACCAGTGTTGTTAATAATTTATTATTATTATTATTATTAATTTTACCAGTATGTTTATGATGATTATTATTGTTATTATTTTTTTAATTATTTTTTTCATTATTATTTTATTATTATTATGTATTGATTTTTGTATTATTAATATTATTTTGTTAATTCCCATTAGTTTTGACCTAATTATTTAAATTAAAAGCCCTCTTCTCAATCCCAATTTTTATTCTGATGTCTCATTCTTTTCTTCCTGCTCGGATCGTCGCTTGGTGTCCCGTGGTCTATAACGACGTGTCTACAGCTTGGAACATCACCATCAGAGTGGCGCAGTGGAAGCGTTGTGGGCCCATAATCCACAGGTCCCAGGATCTTCTTGTTACTTATTCTTCATGTATTGTTTGCTTCCCCTTATTTCTTGCAATTGTTCTCATCCGTCGACTTATTGTTTAATTCGATTCTTCCCTGCCTTCTCTCTTTGAATCCTGTTCTGCCTACTCCCTTATTGCTTTGTTATCTTGTGATGTTTCTTCTCCATTTTTGATACCGTTAGCTTCTTTTCTTGCACTCTGTTTGACATCCTTCTTATCCATCTTTCTTCTTTTTCTGGTTTTGCCCCTGCCTTGTTCCTTCACCTTAGCCCTCTGCTTTGTTACCCTTCTCAATTTGTTTTGTCTTGTCCTATGTACCGCCAAAGCAAATTTCGAGAACGAAATTTTGTTGTAAGGTGGGTAGGATTGTAACCCGTGTTTTTCATTTTATGTATTTTGTAGTGTATTTTTTTATTTTTGTGTATTTTTATATCTCTTGTATTTTTCGGAACCGTATATTGGATTATTTTCAATATATATTCTTTTTCTTTCATTTTTGACCTCCTTGTGCTAATTGTTCGTCGTTTTGCCCATTTTCGCCATTTTGAGTTCTTTTTCTCTTTTCTTGGCCTCATTCGTCATTATTATTTATTTTGGTGATGAGATGGATTTTTGGTGGTGTTTTACCCAAATTGTGATTTTTGATCCTTAAGGAGATTTTTAGGAGGCATAGAATTCAATATAAATTGTATCCCCATTTGAATTTGACCCAATATCCATTACCCATTTGTATACCTATTAATTGATATTGTTACCCACTACCCATTAACCCACTATTAGCCCATATATATAATACCCTAATACTCCATAACCCTAACCCTAATCTTATTTCTTCTCTCCAATCCATCCGGCCTCCTTCCTCTTGATTTTTGCTCCCGGCCTGCCCTTCCCCCCTCACCAGCCGACCTCCATAGCCAGCCTCTCTCTCCCTCCTAGACCTTGCCAACCCCCACATACATCTCCATCACCATACTACATCAAAAACCCAACCATACAAACCCTAAACCTCCTCTCTTGTAGCCGGCATCTCCAAACCAGCACCACCATCATCCCAAAACAGTACAAGGCCTTCTCTTGTTGGTGTTTTTGAAGTGGGTACCATCCACTTTGGTTCGTGCATCAAGGAGATCGATCGTGTAGGCGTTTTGGTTCGTGAGTTTGCTTGGATTCGCGCGTGGAAGCTTTTCTCTCGTGGGTTTTGTTCCTACGACTCGTTCACGTCGTATTCACTCCATTAGAGACAAGTGACTTGTACATAATTTTATTAGGTTGATACAAGTCAAAAAGTTTACATATAGGGTAGTTGAGACTAGAGATGACCAAAAATTATATTTTTATTTGTTGGTTTTATCTCTACTGTGTAAATCAGGCCATAGATGACTTAGGACATGAGAATTGATAGGTTTATGCCCTAGGTTTCACCCAAACTTGATTTTGATCGTGTATGAGGCATATTGCATGCTATGTTTTTGATTGATTGCCCATGTGAGAATTATTAGGTTTTGACATGTTAGAAACCCTTAAATATTATATTTAGATGATGGGTATGCTGTGTTTCAAGTTTGGTGGAGTTTGGTTCAATATTATGAAAGTTATGACGTTTCTAAGTCGAGTTGTAAAATCTGGAATTTGCGGGCTGTGCTGTATTGTTTGCTGTTTTCACCTATGCTAGGGTTCGAATCTCAACTTGAAAATTAAAAGTGAAATCGAGAAAATTTAATCTATTTTCAAACCCCACCAGTTTTACTGCGTTTGGAGTTCGTATGATTGAGATATGATTGTTTTGGTACAGACGTGTCGGTAGTTTTCAGATTCAGTTTTGTGTAGATTTTGCTAACAATTTATTTTCAAGAACTAGGCTATACATAATATCTTGGTATAATATTTTGCTCAGTGTTTCCTTATGATACTAGGGACTACCCAGATTTTTGTTGTATTTTAAAGATGAGTTTTGTGTGGTGTTTCATATCCTTTTCTAAAATCTACTTTTGCAGTAAATTGCGTGCTGTTCAGTATAGACCCCAGTTTTCACCCTATTTTCTTATATTTTATGAAAATTATTTGTGAGTTATGAAAGTTGGAAAATTTTATCTACTTTCACGTCGTTTTAGCAGAATTGGATTTCGATTCACTGATTGCGAGATATCCTTGTTTTCGTACAGCAGTGTTGAAAAATTCCAGATTCGTCAAACTATGATTTTGGGTTACTTTTTATTTTTGATGACCTATTTATACTTAGTGGAATATTATGAAACTTATTATTTTGAGTCTATATCTATAGGGAATTACCCCAGATTTTTCGTGAAATTATTTACTATGTTTTAATGCTCTTTTTATGTTTTTAAAGTTGTTCCCCTGTTTTCTGGCTGAACATGAAATCTATGTTCAACTCAGTTTTGAGTTGAGATGTTGTGAACTAGTATATGACTTTATTATACTTGTTGGATGCGTGTGGATGTCTAGTTTCCAGATCCTTCGATGGATCATGATTTGCATGCATATAGCTCTTGGAATCACTATTTTAGTACTGTTTGGTCTTGCTGTCCTGATTATGAACCTAGACTAATTTGCTCGTGTATGTGAATGTATATCATCTATGCTTGTATATTTGATTCCCTGAACCTAAATCTAATTATATCATATTAGGTTGATATTATTTCGCACACATTCATGTCTGTTTGATTACCATAATAAAAGTAACCAAGCCGGGATTTAAGGAAAATTTAGTAGTGGATAATATGGAAACGTATACTTGGAAGGGAACTAGTGTTCCATACTATTACTGTTATTATTTACTGACCCTGTCTACATTACTTCTTATATGAAGGTGTAGAGTAGAAGAGAACCACTAAGTTCTGACTGTTCTGTTTTCTGACCCTGCCTACATTACTTCTTATATGTAGGTGTAGAGTAGAAGAGAACCACTAGGTTCTGACTGTTACTGTTACTGATACCTGAGTACACTGCCCCATCATGGTCCCCTATGAAATCTTACTAAGAGAAACTGTTTGTTGTAACAACCATGTTGTATGGGCGGCATGAAGTGCTACCTAACTAGTAATACACCCAAGACTGTAAGAACATAAACTGATACTGTTAGACTGTTACTGTTAGACTGAGACGGTTATACTGGGACTGTTACACTGATACACTGAACATACTGCTACTGATACTGATATACTGTTATCCTGATTCACTGATATACTGTTATCCTGATTCACGAATATACTGAGATACTGTTACTAGAGACTGTTAGTTACCTTATGACACGGCCTTTGACATAAAACAACTGTACTGTTATGTTACTGTGCTAGTTGACTGCCCTGTTATTAGTTAGTTTTTCCCCATGTGCTTGTATCCTACTTTATTTGTGACCCGTGACTTGCAATTGACGGGTACTTGTGTTTTCTCTTTTTTCTCTTTCCTGCATTCGTTGAATTGCAGATTTTGGAGAACAGGTTCTAGTCGGTATTGGTGACATGAAGTTCTAGTTAGCTGGAGTTTTTGCTATCTTCATTTATTTTATGTTGCTCATTTTGAACATTGTATCTGTTACTTGTATTCTTGTATTTGGGCAATATGACCCAGGAATATTTGTGTTATTCAGATCATGACTATTTGAGATTAATGTTGATGAATATTTAACATTTTGTACTAGTAGAACTATTTTTCATAATGTAATATATCAACATATATCAAATTATTCGATTCTAAATTTTGTAAAAAATTTTGAATCGAACTTTCTGAAAAAAGCTTGTATTGCATGAGACCCATTGAGCCTCACATTAAGCTGGCAGTAAAGATATTAAACTCCTTTATTACTCCACAAGTCAAGAGTGATGTCTAGCAACGTATCATGACTACCCAGATAATGTGAGTTGATTGCTGAAATCAATTGTACCATTTAGTGAGTCGTTCCTGTACAATTATATTGTTCGACCATACAATGTCCTGAAAAAGCTTAGAGTCCAGATTAATGGCAAACCCTAACCACTTAAAAATATGTGTGTGATACATTAGTGATTGACTCAAATGAATACGTAGAAACTTTTTTCTAAAATTTATTCTGCTATGGTCATAGACTTCTCGAGTCTGCACTTTATAGAATAACATAGGACATTCACTTCTCCTAATAGAAGTAATCAATTCCTTATTGATTATTCACCCACTTCCATGAAATCCTTACTATGCCCAAAATACCTTACACACATCTTATAAAGTCATGCTAAGAAATAAAACAAGACATAGATTAACAAACACAAAGTGCTATGACAGTCTTAGGTCTAAGAATTATTTGTACCTACTATCACCAAATGAATTATCCACTGACATTTTTTTAGAATTCTATTAGATATTATTTTTAGCGAGTCAATTCAGTGAAATAAACCATTTAGCACATACACTCTTATATTAATGCATCTACATAAATAATTGTGAGATCAATTATCCTCTACTTTAGAGCATACAACGAGTGTACTAGTCTGACCAGAATTACTGACCTACAATCTCAATAATCCTATGATTGTGAACAGTTTAGTTACTTTAATTAAGTTTATACCTCACTGGCATGATCTCATCATGGTCCTAAATTTGTTTAATTAATCCACGAACTTCATCACAATAGTAAATAAATTATACAAATAGTAACATATAATAAATGAAATGCCTCAAATATTCTTATTAATCATGAGTATTGTTTACAAGAGAATTGTCATCACATCTCATGTGATTGACTATAGGGCAAATTCCTAAAGTATTCCACTTGCACTAAAGCCAATCACCCATATACTTAACACCCATGGTATCAAGGTGACGTTCAAACTGCTGCTGTATCATTGATCTGCTGTGTTGTTTGCCGTAACGACTCATTCGATATTGGCATCATCCCTCCTAATGAATTCCTTGATGAGGTGATATCGCCGAAGGATGTGCTTGGATCTTTGATGAGATCTAGGTTTCTTTGCCTGAGCAACAACTCTAGTGTTGTCGCAATAAGGAGGAATAGAATGATTTTCCATAGGAATCACTCCCAATTTAGTGATGAACTTCTTCATCCACACCGCTTCTTTGGTTGCTTCGCTTGTATCAATATACTTTACTTCAATGACTGAATCAGCTATAGTCTGCTGCTTGGAACTCTTCCAACTTACTGCATTACCATTCAGGGTAAAAAAAAACCCCAAAATGGATTTACTAACATCTGGATCCGAATGAAAACTGGCATCGGTATAAGCCTTTATTTTCAAGTTAGACCCTGCCATATATCTGAAAAACATGTCTCGTCCTTCTCAAGTACTTGAGAATTTTTTCACCGTTGTCCAATGTTCCTCTCCAGGGTCTGACTAGAACCTACTTACAATGCCCAAAGCATATGCAACATCAGATCTGGTGCATAGCATAGCATAAATGATTGACCTAATTGCCGATGCATAAGGGATGACTTTCATCCCCCGTCTTTCTTCAGGTGTCTTGGGAGACATCCTGTGCGAAAGATGTATTCCAGAGAGTATCAAAAAACCCCACGCTTTATCGAGCCGGAGGGGCTCGATGTAATGTCTTACTGGGAAGTTACCTCTCTTACTATCTTTCATGTTAAACCTTTTTACTATGGTGTCTATGTTCCTGGACTTGGATAACCCAAGCATCCTTTTAGATCTATCCCTATAGATCTTTATTCCTAGAATAAATGATGCTTCTCCCAAGTCTTCCTAGATAATTTTTTTGGAAAGCCAAGCTTTAACCAATTGCAACATTGTGACATCATTCCTAATGAGGAGTATGTCATCCACATATAATATTAAAAATGTAACTGCACTCACATTGACTTTCTTATACACACAAGGTTCATCAACATTTCTGATAAAATCAATATGACTGTCCCATCGAAACAAATTGCATACTTTGGTTTTCTTTACACTAGAAATAAAACTTTCTGGTTGTGTCATATAAACTTTTTCTTCTAAATCTCCATTTAAGAAAGCAGTTTTGACATCCATTTGCCATATCTCATAGTCATAATTTGCAGTTATGGCTAGTAACATCCAAATGGACTTAAGCATCGTTACTAGCAAGAAGATTTCTTCATACTATATACCATGAATTTGTTTAAAACCTTTAGCCACCAGCCTGGCCTTATAAGTCTCCACCTTGCCATTAACTCCAATCTTTCTCTTAAAGACCCATTTTGCACGCAACGAGTATTATCCGTTATGGTGCATCTATCAAAGTCCATACTTTGTTGGAATACATGGAGTCCATTTCGGATTTCATGGCCTTTCGCCATTTATTACAATCAATATCTTTGATTGCTTCCAGATAAGTCAGTGGATCTGCAATATTTACGTCATTCTCAATTACCAGATTCAATCTTTCTTGTGCGGTTCACACTCTTACAAATTTTCGAAGAGTTTTAGGAATTTGATGGGGTGTGACTGGTTCAGAAATATTTTGTGGACTTTACACAATTCTTTGTGAATCTGATTGTGGGTCTTGAATATCACTAAGTTCAATATTTCTCCCACTACCCTTCTTGGATTAACTCATTTTCCGAGAATGTGACATGCTTACTAATAAACACCTTTCATTTAGTTGGGGTGTAGAAATAGTATCCTATAGTTTCTTTAGGACACTCAACGAATCTACATGATCTCGAGTTCATCTGCTTCTAATTTCTTCACATAAGCATGACAACCCCAAATTTTAATATGTTTAAGAGTTGATTTCTTTCCCTACCATATCTCATAGGGAGTATCAGGTACAATTTTATTGGTACCTTATTAAGGAGGAACATAGAGTTCTTTAGAGCATATCCCCAAAAAGATTAAATTAGTGAAGGACTGTCACGCCCCGCTTCCCAAAAGAGAATACGGAATACGGATACGCGACAAAAGCCCAGCGAATGGTTTTCATCATCCATAAGTTGTTCAAGAATCTTACCACATTTTACAAGAAGAATCAGAATCAGAAGCAAAAGAATCAACCAAGAATGCACATATGATTCAAAATACTAACAAGAATACTTGAAACCAAAATATATTAATCTAAAATAATCCAGATCTGAATAAGTCAAATATTCTGGGTCACATTGCCCAAAATACAAGAATAAATCCAAGTAACAAGTACAATTTTTTAAAGAAAGAAACAAGAATAATAATAGCAAATTCCAGCACCAATATCTCATATCACCAATACCATCTGGCACCGATTCTCCAAAATGTGCAATTTAACAATTGCAGGGATAAGAAAAAGAAAACAAACTCCCGTCAATGCAAGTTACGGGCCGTTTGTAATGCAGGATACAAGTACATCGGAAAAACTAACAAATAACAAGGAACATACATGATAACAAAATAGAATACTAGCATGGCAAAATGAACAAGTACAAGTGGTATGTATCAGGTGTCAAGTGAAAAAGTATCATGTAAACAAGTAACAAGTATCACGAATCAAGGATCATGAAATCAAGTAACAAGTAAATAAGTGTCAAGTAGTCAAGTACAAGTATCAAGTAGCAAGGGTCAAGTGATCATGTTCAAGTCTTGTATTATTACTATCAAGGTAGCCCTTCATGCATACATGGTTGCTACAGTCATTGCAATTTCATTTTAGATTTTAGAGTGGATCATATAGGGCAGTGTACTCAGGGACAAACCTCAAGAAATCAAGTATCAAGTATCAAGTAAACAAGCCTCCCTCAAGTATCAAGTATCAAGTATCAAGCCAAGTGAAATATCAAGTCTCAACAAGGGAATTCACACACAAATTGTCTCTAGAACCTAACTACACTACAAGCGGTATTTAGTACTTGTATTTGCAAAGGAATTTAATACAAGTTACTTGCCTTAACCGATGACAAAAATGACTCCAAGAAAGACCCGGCAACGAACTCAACGAACACACGAACTCCAAAAGCGAGAAAAGCCCACGAACACACAACCAACGGCAACGATCACAAACCCACGAACACAACTACGCTCCAAACACCCACAAACGAACGAAAACCACTCAATCCCAACTAACGAGCAACGGAGTAAAGTACACCCGCACACAAGCAAGAGCGAAGCACAACGGCACGACGGCAACCACAAGCCGCTGTTGCTGCGGTTGGTGCACCGGAACAGGGACAGAGAGAGGGGGAACGATGGAGTGAGAGAGGTCGGGAGAGGAGCACAGACGGGGTGGTGAACAGGGAGAGGTCGGGGGCTCAGTGTGCACAACGAGAACGGGGAGAGAGAGAAGGGAAGCAAGGGCAGCGGCTAGGGGGAGATGGGGGGTTGGTTGCATGGAAGGGGTGCGGTATATATATGGGTTCGGAAGTAGGGTTAGGGTAGCAGAGGGGGAAGGCGACACCAGGGAACAGGTCAGGTTTGCATGGGTTAACCACACAGAGAAGGGGATAGTGTATAAGTGGGTACGAGTAGTATAGGTAATTAGGAGTAAGTTTCAGGTTAATTGGTTTATATACACAAGGTGAATAAATGAGTTAGTGGATATGGATTCAGGAGTAATTAATTGGGTTGGGTATTATAACAATGGGTTTGGGTATTATAGCTAATGGATTTAATACAGGGGAATAGATAAGTGGGTAATTGTGGTTGAGTGGATAGCTAGGGAATTAAAATGGGTATTAGGGATTCAAGCAAAAAAATATAGATAGGGCAAAATGAACAAAATAATAGAAAAATAATATAGGGTGAGTCAAATAAATAAAGGGGATCAAAATAACAGCTTGATCAAGATGGAACGAAACAAGAGACGAACAAGAATCAAGAATCCAAATAAAACAAAACAAGAATAATAAAATGAAAATATATTGAAATAAAAATACAATTTACGATCCAAAAGAAATACAAGAGATATACAAAGAGAGAAAATACACCAAAATGAAAAATATACTTAAAAATACACAAAATGGAAAACAGGGGTTACAATCATACCCACCTAACAAGAAGAATTTCTTCCTCAAAATTGAAATAAGAAGATACATAGGGTAACCCCAAAACAACGAAAAAAAAGGTACAAAACAAAACTACTCAAACAAATGAGGAAACTTCTGCTGAATCTCCTCCTCCAGCTCCCAAGTCGACTCATCGGGTGAGTGAGGATTCCAAGCAACACAAACCAACTTGATGACCTTGTTCTTAAGCACTTTCTCCCGCCGATCCACAATAGCAACTGGCGGAATCTCACAAGTCAAATCCGGCCGAACGGTCGACTCAGAATAGTTGATCACGTGGCTTTCATATCGGATATATCTTCTGAATTGTAAGATATGGAAAACATCGTGCACTCCTAATAAAGCTGGCGGCAATGCAAGATGATAGGTCACCTTGCCTACTCGCTCCATAATATCAAACGGTCCAATCAATCTAGAGCTAAGCTTGCCCCCACCACCGAACCGAATGACACCCCGCCAAGGCGTACCTTTAGAAAAACATGGTCATCAACCTCAAACTCCAAAGCCCTCCGATGGACATCGGCTCATCGCCTCTGCCTATCCTGAGCTGCCTGCAAATAATTCCTGATCTGAACCACAGCATCAACTGTATTGGTGATCAACTCTGGTCCCAACAACTTCCTCTCACCAATATCATCCCAGCACACTGGTGATCTGCACTTCCACCCATAAAGTGCCTCGAACGGTGCAGCTTTAAGAATGGCCTGAAAACTGTTATTGTACGAGAACTCTACGAGATGCAAATGGTCCTCCCATGATCCACCAAACTGAAGCATACAAGACCTTAACATGTCCTCAAGAATTTGGATGGTCCTCTCTGACTGTTCATCAATCTGGGGATGAAAATCCGTACTGTACTTTAATTTACACCCCAAACTGTTCTGATGACTCTCCCAGAACTGAGATCTGAATCTCGTATCCCTGTCGGATACAATACTAACTGGAACCTCATGATGTCTGACAATCTCTTGCATATACCTCTCAACTAGGCTCTCAGTAGACCGCCTCACATGAAAAGGAATGAAGTGAGCACTCTTCGTCAAACGGTCGACAATCGCCCAAATAGCATTATGACCCTTAGGACTCCTCGACAAAGCGGTCACAAAATCCATAGTGATATGTTCCCACTTTCATTCTGGAATAGGAAGCGGCTGAAGAAGTCCAGCGTTCCTATGATGCTCTGCCTTAACCTGCTGGCAAATCAAGCACTGAGAAACAAACCGAGCCACAACCCTCTTCATACCATGACACCAAAAATGAAGCTTCAAATCTCGATACATCTTATTACCACCAAGATGGATAGAATAGGATGACTACTGGGCTTTCTCAGGCAACCTCTGACGAACTTCACCCTTCGGGACACATAACCTGGACCCAAAATGAAGCGATCCATCAGCATGAATAACCATGTCCGTCCTGGACCCAGACTCAACCTCAGCTCGAAAACCCTACAACTGTGCATCACCAGCTTGCATCTCTTAAATCTGATCAACAAGAGACGACTGCAGCTGGAGTGCCAAACAACTCCGACCAGAACTCAGGCAACAAAACATCCAACTCCAACCTCCTCATCTACTCAATCAGATCCCTCTCCTGAGTCAAGAACAAAATTACCGGTCTCCTGCTCAAAGCATCTGGTACCAAGTTTACTTTACCAGGATGGTATTGCAAACTGATGTCATAATCGGTCATAAGTTCCAACCCGCGCCTTTGCCTCATGTTTAACTCCTTCTGGTTGAAGACGCACTTGAAACTTTTGTGGTCTGTAAAGATCTCCACTCGGTCCCCAAGTAAATAATGTCTCTATAACTTCAAAACATAGATCACTGCTGCTAACTCCAAGTCATGAGTCGGGTAGTTCTTCTCATGCGGCCTCAACAGCCTCGATGCATACGCAATGACTCAGCCCTTCTGCATCAGAATAGCCCCAAGACCCTTACCAGAAGCATAACAGTGAATTACAAATCTGCCTGAACCATCGGGAATAGTCAACACAGGCGCTGATGTCAGTCTGTTCTTCAACTCAACAAAAGCCACACCACTCATCAGACCAACAGAACTTCTGATCCTTCCCAGTCAATTTAGTCAATGGTCCTGCTATTTTCGAAAAATCTTGGACGAATTTTCGATAATAGCCAGCTAACCCGAGAAAAATCCTGATTTCAGAATTTGACTTGGGAACAGGCCAATCCTTCACAGCCTCAACCTTGGCAGGATCCACAGAAATACCATCGCCTAAGATAATGTGCCCCAAGAATGAAACCTTGTTGAGCCAAAACTCGCACTTGCTGAGTTTTCCATAGAGCTGATTCTCTCTCAAAGTCTGTAGAACCCTAAGATGCTTAGCATGATCTTCCCGATTTCGAGAATATACCAAAATATCATCAATGAAGACCACCACAAATCTATCCAAGAACTGAGAAAAGACCCGGTTCATCAGACTCATGAACACAGCAGACGCATTCGTAACCCCGAACGGTATCACAAGATGCTCATAGTGGCCATATCTGGTCCTGAATGCAGTCTTTTGTACATCAGTCGCCTTCACTTTGACTTGATGATACCTAAAACAAAGATCCAACTTCGAGAAAATAACAGCCCCACTCAATTTGTCAAAAATCATCGATCCTGGGCAACAGATACCAGGTTCTTCACAGTAATACTGTTCAGTTCCTGATAATCCACACACAGTCGACGACTACCATCCTTCTTGTTGACAAAAAGGACTGGAGCACCCTAAGGTGAAACACTGGGTTTGTTGAATCCTAAATTAAACAACTCCTGAATCTACACCTTAAGCTCTGCTAACTCAACCGGTGCCATCCTGTAGGGACTCTTCGAAATAGGCACCGTACCCAGTTGAACTTCAATACCGAACTCTACATCCCTATCAGGGGGTAAGCCAGGCAACTCCTCTGAAAAAACATCCAGGAAATCCCGAACTATTAGAGGCACAGCCTCACATCCTGAATGCAATTCCATCGCACAAACCTCCTGATCAACTGCACCTCGGCCAAGGGAAGACTCCCCGACGTGGAAATCAAATGCTGCACGATCTGAAATCCGGAATACAACTTTCTTAGCACGAAAATCAATAATGGCATGGGTTTCACCCAACCAATCCATACCCAGAATAACGTCGAATCCTGAATTTCCAATTACAATCAGATTGACTTTGAAATCTGCGCTACCAATAATTTTTATTTTTTTTATTTTTTTTATTTTTTTTATTTTTTTTGAGGGAAAAGGTGGAATAAGGCCACCCTGTTTCATTAATAAGTGCATAACGAAACAAACCCAGAGTACTGGGCCCAAATACAAACTACAAACAGAAAATAAAACATATATGAAGCAACATGATGCGTACAGACAACAAATCCCTCCAACAACCCTGGAGGGTGGGCCGATAAACAAGCTCGGTCCAGCCAAATTGTGAGTACGTCAGATTAGCTTCGTACAGTACATCCACGGCACATGCACACCCACCTGAAACAAGTCTGGCAGGATTTTATCACCTGCCGATCCCTGCCTTCACCTCGCCGGAGGGACCCTATCTTTGGGCCCAAGCCCCGCAGAATGAAAACTGACCCCACGGTACACGCACAGCGATCGCACCCTCCCACCATCTCAACCATACCTCCTACAAACGTGCCAGTAGCTCCCATAGCTGCTACCAAAGAGAAAGCCGTGAAGAGGATACCTTAACCTCTCACACGATAGCGCTTTCTCAGGCGATTTCTCACCACACAACTATCTCGCTCACCCCACCAACCACCACACTCCAAGAGAGAGCCGTGTAGAGGATACCTTCACCTCTCTCATGCTCAAGCTCTCTCCGATGATTTCTCACCAAACAGATTTATCTTGACTCATACTCCCACTTCGAGAGAAGAGACGACGCTGTCACGAGTCAGTGGCCTAAGCTGAGGTGCACTCAATAGCCCGATAGTAGGTACTGTGAAGACTTCACTGGCAACATCGTAGGACGCGCCAGACCAACCATACCCAAACTCCACACCCAAACACCTGGCCCCAAACTGAACCACCGAACTCACACACTTGCACCCTAGATCTAGGATTTTTGCGACAACCGGCGCGGAAGGATGCTCTGGCGAGACATAGTCGCTCCGCGCCGGCTGAGACAAGCATCCCGGAAGTAGAGGCAAGTGAGCGCACATCACGAAGGGACCCCATCTTTGGGCCCAAGCTCCACAATCGTGCAAAACAACCTAACCCTATTGTTGGATTACGACACCTCCAAGCACACCCGGCTTCTTCACACGCACTACCAACCCTCGAAAACACCAAATCACAGCGGCAGATCACCGTGAATGGCTCCAAGAGTGTGGACATGGTGGCAAGCACGAAGAACAACCGGGCCAATCACAAACAAAGCCTACCAAATCCAACCCCATCCAAAAACCACCGGAGGTGGGGGGGGACCTACAACCACACCCTCAGCCGACTCAGCATCAGCAACAGTCAGGTTGAAAGCCTGACCTCTCCTAGGGACAGTGGTCCTCTGACTGACAATCTGGCGCTGCGGAGGAAGGGGTGGCCTAACGGGCCACGAGCTGGGGCAACCTGCTGAACGGGACCCCTGGCTGGAAGAGCCATCTGCTGCTGTCACGGGCAATCCCGTGCCATATGATCAGAAGTACCACAACCAAAGCAGCAGCGATTGGCACGCCTGCAGTCCTTGTGCTCATGCCCAGCAAGATGGCAAAAGTTGCAAAAACTAGTCCTCTGAGGAACCGCAGCAGAGTAAGGAGCTGCCCAGACCGGATGGGCTGGGACAGGCCTCCGAACAGGCCCACCAGAAGGCCTAGAAACCGAGTGCGGAACAGTCTGCTGAGAAGGAGCCAATCCACCACGAACCTGCTCCTGAGCCCTGAGCTGCCTCAAGAACTTCTGCATAAGTGTGGAAGCGAAGGGAGACAAGCTGCACTCTAATCTCGCGCTCAAGCCCCAAGATAAATCTACGAGCCCTATCCTCTTCGTTGACCACACGAATGGCTGCGAAGCGGCTAAGTCTAGTAAATTCAGCTGCGTACTCATCCACAGACCTGGAGCCCTATTTCATGAACGTCTTATGTTACAACAATGCTTGGACAACATGTAACAAAATTGCATTACTAGAAATAATGACCAACCTGTTTCAGGGCCAAGAATTGTTGCTCCATCTCCACTCTAATGTTGCTAGGAAAAAACTTCTCCAAGAAGCTCTTAGTAAAAGTGGCCCAAGTGATCGATCTTTCGAGCCTTTCGGACTCGGACCTCCACCAAATATGAGCCAAGTCCACTAGCTGGATGGCTACCACATCCACACGATCGACATCTGTAATTTTAGCTGCCAAAAGCAGTTGCTCAGTCCAAATCAGCCACTGTTCCGCCTCCAAAGGCATCTTAGTGCCTAAAAACATGTCGGGATGCAGCCTCATGAATTATGTGATTGTACCCGGACGGAGAGGAAGAGCTGCCTGCATAGGCACAGCGGGCGAAGGAACTCGAGCAGCTTCCAAAGCAGCCATCACCAAATTACTATGGTTCTGCTGCATATTAATCAAGCGCCCAAGCACATCAGTGACAGTCCCAAGCCCTGACTGATAATCTGGGATACGAGAAAAACCTCTACGAGCCATAGTCTGCACAAAACCAAAAACAATTAGCATCCAGATCAAGGTTGATAGTAATTAACTCATTTATGCATGAATGGTTGGTGAAATGTTTAGTCGATCCCAGTACGAGCCAAGCTTGTCTAATATATCAGTAAAACTAATACATTAGCCAAATCTGGGTTCTGATACCACTACAAACCTTGTCACGCCCCACTTTCCAAAAGAGAATACGGAATACGGATACGCGACAAAAGCCCAGCGAATGATTTTCATCATCCATAAGCTGTTCAAGAATCTTTACCACATTTCACAAGAATAATCAGAGTCGGAAGCAAAAGAATCAACCAAGAATGCACATATGAATCAAAATACGAACAAGAATACTTGAAACCAAAATATATTAATCTCAAATAATCCAGGTCTGAATAAGTCAAATATCCTGGATCACATTGCCCAAATACAAGAATAAATCCAAGTAACAAGTACAATCGTTCAAAGTAAGAAACAAGAATAATAATAGCAAATTTTAGTACTAATATCTCATATCACCAACACCATCTGGCACCTGTTCTCCAAAATCTACAATTTAACAATTGTAGGGATAGGAAAAAGAAAAAAACTTCTGTCAATGCAAGTTACGGGACCGCTTGTAATGCAGGATACAAGTACATGGGAAAAACTAACAAATAACAAGGAACATACATGATAACAAAATAGAATACTAGCATGGCAAAATAAACAAGTACAAGTGGCATGTATCAGGTGTCAAGTGAACAAGTATCACAAATCAAGTATTACGAAATCAAGTAACAAGTAAACAAGTGTCAAGTAGTCAAGTACAAGTATCAAGTAGCAAGGGTCAAGTGATCATGTTCAAGTCTTGTATTATTACTATCTAGGTAGCATTTCATGCATCCATACTTTTACTATATGGTTGCTACAGTCAATGCAATTTCGTTTTAAATTTCACAGTGGATCATATAGGGCAGCGTACTCAGGGACAAGCCTCAAGAAATCAAGTACCAAGCAAGTCTCAAGTATCAAGTAAACAAGCCTCAAGAGTGAAGTATGACACCTCAAGTATCAAGTATCAAGTCTCAAACCAAGTGAAATATCAAGCCTCAAGTAATCAAGTATCAAGTCAAGTATCACATAGGATCAATAGATCCTCTTCCGAGTACACGTTTCTGTATTTTTCACTATTAGATCTGTCCCTTTAACCCCGACTTGGTTAATTATTATTAGTGTCTAACAAACATGTATGTGTCACGAAACAGGACAAGTATATCATGGTATGATTAAATAACAAGTTCGAGTTGTAAGATAGATATGTATCGGTGAAAGCTGACACACAAAAGGATAAAATAACCAAATTTCTAGTTTAGGACAGTAAGACCATACTGCAGTAAAACTGAGATTCCCATTGTTATAAAAATGCAAATATAAATTCGTTGAAAGGTCTAGAAAATAGATTCCCGGACGAATCTGGCGAACATATATAAGTCATATAGTATTTCACAAAAATATAACTCAAAACTGATTTGAATCCAGAAAACACGTTCAGCTAAAAATCAGAAGATCTTATTCAAAGTCAGGAAAACAGCATGAAAATTCATTAAATAAATCCACAAAAGATATGGGGTATTCCGCTATATGTATAGTAACAGAAAATCAAGTTTCATAATTTTCCAACAAAAATAGAGTAGTCAAGTAAAATCAGAAAACAACAATATGCAGTGGTTTTGAAAATCTGAAATCACAAACACTGCAGTACGAAAATAGTAATATCTCACAAACCATAAATCGAAATCCAAATCTGCCAAAAGGGTAAAAAAATAAATACAGTAATCTAACTTTCATATTCAGAAATATTTTTCAAACAGCAAGTGTAAATAGGTCAAAAATCAAGTTCTTTTCTGAACAGTAGTAAAATTCTACATGTAAAATCTTTATTTGGAAGCATGAAAAGGTTTATAAAACACCTCAAATAAATCCCCCAAAATTCTGGGTAAACCCCAACCAAGGCAAGAAGTACTCAGAAAAATTTCAGATCAAAATAATAATTTTAACATCAGAATAAAAATAGATTACTCTTCAGAATCATGGAAAACACAATCTGGAAATCTTTCAACACTACTGTAGTAAAATAGACATAACTCGCAAACCAAAAATCGAAACTGAGATCCGTCAAAAAGGGTTAGAAAATAAATAGAATCCTCTACAAATCATGTTTACAAAATATTTTCAAATATTGACCTTAATAGGGTCTAAAATACTGATCAAAACGGAAAAGCCAGCAAAACTGAAAATATCGCATTAGCACAAAATCCACTAGTTCACATAGAACTCATCCAAAACACAACCAAACATGAACTAGAGTATACTAGATGTCCAAACAACATGGTATAGGATATTTCACAAGTCCACAACAAGTCTACCACGAATAATACGAACGAGCACAAGATTACACATGAACAACACGCAACAAGATGTGGTCAATCCTAGGTTATATCATGTCATATGTGTCGTGAGGCAACTATGCTCGAATCATCACTATAAAGACAATATCAACAAGGGAATTCACACACAAATTGTCTCTAGAACCCAACTACACTACAAGAGGTATTTAGTACTTGTATTTGCAAAGGAATTTAATACAAGTTACTTGCCTTAACCGATGACGAAAATGACTTCAAGCATGAATAACAGGAACGAATTCCCGGCAATGAACTCAACGAACACACGAACTCCAAAAGCGAGAAAAGCCCACAAACACACAACCAATGGCAACGATCAAAAACCCACGAACACAACTACGCTCCAAACACCCACATCCACGAACGAATGAAAAACACTCAAACCCAACTAATGAGCAACGAAGCAAAGTATACCTGCACATAAGCGAGAGCGAGGCACAACGACACGACGACAACCACAAACTGCTTTTGTTGTGGTTGGCGCACCGGAACAGGGACAGAGAGAGGGGGAACGAAAAAGTGAGAGAGGTCGAGAGAGGAACACAGACGGGGAGGTGAACAGGGAGAAGTCGGGGGCTCAGGGTGCACAACGAGAACGGGGAGAGAGAGAAGGGAAGCAAGGGCAGTGGCTAAGGGGAGATGGGGGGTCGGCTGCATGGAAGGTGCGGTATATATATGGGTTCGGAAGTATGGTTAGGGTAGTAGAGGGGGAAGGCGGCACCAGGGAACGGGTCGTGTTTGTGTGGGTTAACCACACAGAGAAGGGGATAGTGTATAAGTGGGTACGGGTAGTATAAGTAATTAGGAGTTGGTTTCAGGGTAATTGGTTTACATACACAGGGTGAATAAATGAGTTAGTGGATATGGATTCAAGAGTAATTAATTGGGTTGGGTATTATAACAATGGGTTTGGGTATTATAGCTAATGGATTTAATACAGGGGAATAGATAAGTGGGTAATTATGGTTGAGTGGATAGCTAGGGAATTAAAATGGGTATTAGGGATTCAAGCAAAAAAATATAGATAGGGCAAAATGAACAAAATAATAGAAAAATAATATAGGGTGAATCAAATAAATAAAGGGGATCAAAATAACAGCTCGATCAAGAAGGAACGAAATAAGAGACGAACAAGAATCAAGAATCCAAATAATAGAAGACAAGAATAATAAATTGAAAATACTTTGAAATAAAAATCCAATATACGGTCCAAAAGAAATACAAGAGGAATACAAAGAGAGAAAATACACCGAAACGAAAAATACACTCAAAAATACACAAAAAGGAAAATAGGAGTTACAAGGACATCATGGATCACGTCATGTCTAACAAGGTTCGATTTCTCCTTTCTGCTACACCGTTAAGCTAGTCTTGCACGTGGAGTCCATTGAGAGAGAATCTCATTCTCTTTGTGATTATTAAGAAATTCACTGGATAAGTACTCACGATGTGAATCCGATCAAAGTACTTTGATACTCCTACCAGCTTGTTTATCAACTTCAAACCTATAGTCCTTGAATTTTTCAAAATCCTCAGACTTGTATTTCATTAAATACACATATCCGAATCTTGAAAAGTCGTCGGTAAATGTTATAAAATATGAGTATCTATCTTTGGTTTGAATTGTCATTAGTCCACATACGTTTTTGTGAATCAACTCTAATAATTCAGTGACATGCACTCCACTTCAGGTAAATGAAGTTTTAGTCATCTTTCCTTTAAGACATGATTCAAAAGTTGGAAGTAATTCAAAATTATTGTCAATTAAATAGTGACCTCTATGGAACTTGTTGATCAAATTCTCATTTATATGACCAAGCTTTGAGTGCCAAAAATATATTTGATTAATCTCATATCTTTTTCTTTTATTCGTGTGTTCCATATAAAAACATTGTCATTATAATTAGAATTGCTAGCCCATTATTGTTGGTGTAAACTAGTTGTGTATTGACATTACTAGTTTACATTGTATCCTGATATTTATTTCATATATGAGGCATTTCATTTATCGTGTTGTTTATTGTGATTAAATGAACATAATAAATTCCTTAGAATATTAGGTTCAATACCATAGGATATCAAGTGCATGACTTGATTGTGAGATCCTATTGGTTGTAATCAGAATACTATTCTTAAATGTCCCTAGTCAAGTATTATTGTGCATTAGGACAATAATAATACATAAAGACTAGTATGTGCGTAGACTGATGACCATATCTCACAGGTCATGGATTATGAGCTATCAAGTCTTCACATGGGTACATATTAGAGTAATAATGTACTGGACTGAACCACCATGAGAACGCTGCATGGATCGTTACGTGAGTGTCATAAGCGGTTCTTACAATGACCATGGTGTATATAGTCCTTTGACCTGAAGTCACTATGGTTCCCTACATGAGAAGTTATATGTTTTAATGTCGTCAAACGTTGCTTGTAATAAGGTAATTATAAAGTCGACTATTGGATATAGTACAAATCATACAGAGGAATGTGAGTGACTTAGATAGGATTTGTCCCTCTACATAATAGGAGCAATATCTATGGGCCCCTTGATTGAGTGAGACTATAAAATGCATGACCACGCTCAAATGAGTCAATATGAAATATTGAGCTCATTTGTTTTAGTAAGTCTATTCGAATATCAAGAAACCAAAGATTGAACTATACAAGGGTGACATGCTCTATGCTTTGTGGTCAATTAAGATATATGGACAAAGGGACTAGACTATATGGTAACATTGGTCACAGAAAAGTTATGTCTAATCACTGACATTCCCGTTAATTGAGTAGCAGTGATGTATTGCTGAATATCGCTCACTGTTTGTAATACTAGAATATAATTTTAGTATTACTGTCAACGTAACGGGAACCTACAGGGTCACACACTTAGAATGGATAGAAATTAGGATTTAAAATCATAAGATGAATTTAATTGGGGATACAAGATTTGGACTCCTGACATTGGTTGGACGTTTAACTAGATTAAATGGGCTGAATAAAGTTCAAAGGGCTACACACGAATCTGAACCAGGTCAGATTGTGAGTCCAACAGCCTCATTACTCTCTTAGGGTTGATTTTGTGTAGCTATATATATGATACGTATCTGTGAAAAAGTGTCGAATGAGAAAACCCTAGCTGTCACAGAAATTGTGTGAGAGAGAGAGATCGAGAGGAACATCCCCTTCCCGCAGCTAGCACCGCAGCATGAGGGAAAGCTTGATTTGATCCATTCGTGTGGATACCGTAGAGGCACAACAATATTGCAGTGCTGTGATCGACATTTGATATGGCTAAAAATGGGGTTAAATCGGAACCGTCCAAATCAGGAACGAATCTTAAAGCCTAGGGGTAAAACGGTAATTTTACCTACCAATGGGTCTGAAGCGGGTACTGGTTCTCCTCCTCAAATATCCATTAACCCGCGAATGGATCTACCTCAAATGGGTGCGGGTTTCAACCTGCAGCAAACCCAGTCCACCAGGATAGAATTAGGGTTTCTGATTAATCCTAATCAATGGCCCTGATTCATATCTATCCTTTCACTGGAAATTAGGGATTACATTTCTTATCTAAACATAGGGATTACATGCCTAATTAGGTCCCAAAGGCGGCTATAAATATCCTCCATCCATCTCCATTAAGAGGTAATCAATCTTTTGCCAATTTATGCTCTTTCATAATCATTCTGATTACTGACTTGAGCGTCGGAGGGCGCGTCGCCAGGATCAACCCCGGTGTCTCGCACTTTTTGCAGGTGAACGGCAGGAGTCAACGGTCAAACTCCGGCGGAACAGGTTTCAGGTTTGCTATTCAAGTTTTCCAAGAATCCACAAATACTGTCTGTTTACCCCCACACCAGATTTAGCGGTAACAGATTGGTGCCGTCTGTGGGAATCAAACGAATAGCAGCCTCCCCTCTTTCCGTTGGTCAGATCTTCTCCAGCCATGCCTCCTAGGAAAGTAAGATCCAGAGGGTCCAACCATGGACCCAACCCCGTCGATCAGCAACAGGAAGTCCCCATCCAACCCGCTCAGCAGCAGGGGCAACTTCCTCCTCAAGCAGAGGACCCTCTCCAACAGGACCAGCCTCCTCTTCAGAATCAGCAACCTCCTAAGGATCCCCCCGGTCCTCAAAATTCCGGTGCAGGGGTCTCGCGTCCCAACCTGCAGAAGCAATCTCTCCATCAGGACTACGTCTTAGTACACAATGCCTCTACGGATTCTATGGCCTCCTGCCATCCCCGAGCTTCCGACCTTCGCAATCCCATCCTCAATTGGCAGAAGGATGAGGATCTTCGCTGCCGTCTAGATGAGAGGCGGGCCCGAGAGGGAGCCTCCCACCAACAACGTCCAGATGAGCGATCTCCTCACCGCCGAGACTACAGAAGGTCGCCCACCCGAAGAGGGCAGAGAGAGCCCCCCCGAGCATCACAGGAGAAGACCCCATTCCCCAGCCGGTCGGCAGCATCCAAGGAACGATGAGGCACCCATCACTCGTGCCGAGTTCCAGCAATTCCAAGACACCATCCTACAAGCTCTCAATCTCCGACCCAACAACACCAATGCTCCAAGGATTCCCACTCCTCCTCCGGTCCGAAGTCCTCGCCGACGGTCCCTAACTCCTCCCCCAGTTCCTAGCGACCCCAAGCACATTCCTAGTCCTCGCCGCTCCAGGAGCTACCGTCGTCGTAGCCCCCGCTCTCCCTTGTACGAAGACGCGTCTAGAGGCTCGGTTGATTACCGTCAAAGGAGTGATGCTGTCTACCGCCGTCTCCACAAAATGGAGAGGTGCTTGGGTCAGTTAGACAGAGAAGAAGAGCTTAGAGGAAGGACCCTTCGCCCGAGTCGACCTCCTTTTTCCCGAACCATAATGGAGGCACCCGTACCGATTGGCTTTAAACCTCCTCAATTCGAGACTTATTCCGGGGAGTCTGACCCCGTCGATCACATCGAAAGCTTTAAGACCCTCATGCTCATCCATCAAGCTTCCGATGCTCTGCTGTGCAAGACCTTCCCCGCTACTCTCAAGGGTCCGGCTCGAGAATGGTACTCTCGCCTTGCCCCATCCTCGATATTCTCCTTCGAGCAATTTGAGACCCTTTTCGTCACCCACTACGTGAGTAGCCGCCGAACTGAGAAGACCAGCATTTCGCTACTCTATCTCAACCAGAAGAAGGGTGAGAAGCTAAGAGACAATGTAAAAAGGTTCGCAGAGGAAGCCAGGTCCATAGCATCCCTCAACCAGTCGGTCGCTGCAGCAGCATTCCAATCCAATGTCCTCAACTCCAGCCTCCGCTCCTCCCTCACCAAGAAGCCCCCGCAGAACTTCTCTAACCTCTTCATCCGGAGCGAAAAGTATATTCGGGCCGAGGAAGCTGAGCACCGCCCCAACTTTGAGGGGCCTTCCTCCAGATCCAAGAGAAAGGGAACAGAAGAAGAAGGAGCCAAGAAGCTCCAGAACGATAATGGCGGGCAGCACCGACCTCCCCCCAGATTTGAAAAGTTTACTCCCCTTAACGCCAACATCTCCACAATTCTCATGGAAGTTGAGAAGGATGGGGTGATACCTCCTGCACCAAAAATGAACACCCCTGACAAGAAGAGGGATAAAGAGAAATGGTGCTGCTATCACCGGGACCATGGCCACGACACCAATGATTGTCGGGCCCTGAAGAACGAGATAGAAGCCCTCATCCAGAGAGGTCAGCTAACCAAGTTCGTGAGAAAGGACCGAGCCGATCTTCCTCCCCTGCCTCGGGGGACTAACAAGCGTCCTGAACGCGATGAAACGCCCGAATTCGAAGAGGAGCGTGTCCTGCACCTCATTCATGGAGGCCCAGTGGGGGGCTCCTCCAACTCCTCTCAAAAGGCATTTATTAGGGAAGTTAATTCGGTCCGTGCCACACCTCCTCCTAAAGGCCTCGGAGTGCCCGTCACATTCTCAGATGAAGACCTTGAGGGTGTCCGAATGCCCCCATTGTGACGCACTCGTCATCAACCTCCATATGGCGAACTTTAAAGTGGAAAGGATCCTAGTGGACAATGGCAGCTCTGTTAACATCCTCTTCCTCGCCGCTTTCAAAGGCCTCAAACTATTTCGAGACAGACTTAAGCCTGTCGGTTACACACTCCATGGGTTCACGGGAGTGCCAATGACTATTGAAGGGGTTATCACCCTGGACGTAACCGCTGGCAAAACTCCTACTACCCGAATGGAGTCGATGGACTTTACGGTCGTGGATGTCCCTGCAGCCTACAATGTCAATTTGGGTCGGCCCGACTTAGCTTCTCTCGAAGCCGTCCCCTCCGCTTATCACCTCAAGATGAAATTCTCCACCCGGGCAGGAGTAGGGGAAGTGAAAGGCAATCAGGAAACGGTCGGCAAATGCTACATGACCTCTACTATGGGTCCATTCCTCTCCCTCGAAACTCTTGAAATCCCCCTAAGATGTTTTCCGACCGACGTCTGAGCCAGTGGATGAGTTGGAGGAAGTACTCTTCTCTGAGCAGGATCTGAGCCGAAAGTTCTTTGTTAGCAAGACCCTCCCATCTGCCCTATGCTCTGACATAGTCTGGTGCATCCGACGGAACTGCGACCTCTTTGCTTGGTCGGATGCAGACATACCCGGAATTTTCGAAGAGCTTTTAGTCCACCACCTCAACGTCGCTCCGGGGTCCAAACCGATCCAACAGAAGAGGCGCAAGTTCGCTCCCGAGCATCAGAAAGCTATAAAAGAGGAGGTGGACAAGCTCTTGAAGGCTCGGTTCATACAGGAGGTAAACTATCCCGAATGGCTCTCGAATGTAGTAATGGTGAAGAAGTCCAATGGGACCTGGAGGATTTGTATCGACTTTACTGACCTCAACAAGGCATGCCCCAAAGACCCCTTCCCTCTTCCAAGTATCGATACTTTGATTGACGACACTTCGGGCCATGAACTCCTCAGCTTTATGGACGCCATCTCAGGCTACAATCAGATCCGTATGTTTCCCCCGGATATCCCGAAGACCTCCTTTGTAACCGATCGGGGCCTCTACTTCTACAGGGTAATACCCTCCGGTTTGAAGAATGCAGGTGCCACTTATCAACGCCTCGTCAACAAGGTTTTTCAAGCACAGATCGGCCGAAATATGGAGGTATATGTAAACGATATGCTTGTAAGAGCATCCACGGGGCCGATCATGTGGCCGATCTGCAGGAGGCATTCGATGTACTCAGAAAGCACGATATGAGGCTCAATCCGAACAAGTGTGCGTTCGGAGTCTCATCGAGGAAGTTCCTAGGCTTCATGGTCAGCCAAAGAGGAATCGAGGCCAACCCCGAGAAGATCAAAGCCATATTAGACATGGCTCCCCCGAAGAATGTTAAAGAGGTTCAGAAACTAACGGGTCGCCTGGCAGCCATAGGGCGCTTCCTTTCCAAGTCAGGGGAGAAGTGTCTTCCCTTCTTCAAGGCTCTCAGGGGGGCTAAAGGCTTCGAGTGGGGTCAGCAGCAATAAGACTCATTCGATCAGCTGAAGGCTTATCTAGTCAATCCTCCTCTCCTCAGCAAACCTGTTCTCGGGGAAACCCTCTACCTCTACTTAGCAGTCTCCGAGTAGACCCTCAGCGCTGTCCTCGTAAGGGAAGAAGATAGCACTCAAAGGCCCATTTATTATGTGAGCAAGGTACTTCGGGATGCTGAGCTCCGCTACCCGAGGATAGAGAAGATGGCGTACGCCTTAGTCATGGCCGCAAGAAAGCTCCGCCCATATTTCCAATCCCATTCGGTGGTCATTCTTACCGACCAACCGCTGAAGCAAGTTCTCCACAAACCAGAGACCTCCGGTCGCCTCATGAAGTGGTCTATCGAGCTGAGCCAGCATGATATAACGTATCAGCCTCGGACCACGATCAAGGCTTAGGCCTTAGCTGAATTCATAGTTGAAAGTACCATCCCCGAGGCCAGCCAAGCAATGAAGGGACCACCTGTCTGGTCAGTTTATGTACATGGATCCTCTTGTAACGAGGGAAGCGGAGCCGGGGTCATTCTGGCCGGCCCAGATGATTTCATCCTCCAATACTCCCTCCAGATCAACTTCAAGGCCTCTAACAACGAAACAGAATATGTGGCACTCATAGCCGGCCTCAGAATGGCTCGCAATGCAGGGGCGCAGTGCCTCCGGATCTTTAGCGACTCTCAGCTGGTCGTAAATCAAGTCCTAGGCGAGTACGAGGCACGAGATGACCGAATGGCTAAGTACCTAGCCAAGGTCAGGAATCTTATGGCCCTGTTTGAAAAAGCTCTCATCCAGCGAATCTCCCGAGAGGAGAATTCCCAAGCCGATGCCCTCTCCAAGCTAGCCTCCTCCTCCCTCCAAGGTCTCGAGCAGACCGTCTTGATTGAGGTGCTCCTGAAGCCGAGTATAGAAGACGAAACTTTCGACTCGATGGAGTCGCTTCCTATCCTGCTTCAAGATAACTGGATGAAATCTATGGTAGAATTCCTAAGGGATGGGCTCCTCCCCGAAGACCCTAAAGAAGCTCGCCGAGTGAGAACCTGAGCAGAGCAATACACACTTATCGAGGGCATCCTATACAAGCGCTCCTTCACACAAGTAGATGGCATGCCTTATTTGAGATGCCTCTCCCCAGAACAAGCCGAATAAGCCCTGCAAGAGCTCCATGAAGGCATCGGCGGGGCACATTCAGGGTCTAGATCCCTAGCCCGGAAAGTGTTGAATTATGGATATTTCTGGCCCACTCTCCTTCAAGACGCCGAATTACACGTTCGGCAATGCAGCTCTTGTCAGAAATACTCCAACGTCCGTCGCCTCCCACAAGCTCCACTCACCTCCCTATCAAGTCCTGTCCCTTTCGCAATGTGGGGGATGGATTTACTAGGGCCATTCCCACCAGCTCCCGACCAGTTCAAATTCTTAGTTGTGGCAATCGACTACTTCTCGAAGTGGATAGAGGCTGAGCCCTTGGCCACAATCACCGAGAACAAAGTACTTCAGTTCTTCTGGAAGAACGTTATCTGCCGATTCGGTGTCCCTCGAGTCCTCATAACAGACAACGGAACCCAGTTTATCAGGGCTGCCTTCCGAGCTCTATGTGAAGACCTCGCCATCCTACAACATTTCTCCTCTGTCTCCCATCCACAGTCGAATGGTCAAGTGGAGAATGCTAACCGACGGATCCTCTCTGGTATTAAGAAAAGGCTGAATAAGTGCTCTAAAGGCTTATGGGTCGATCAGCTCCCTAACGTGCTGTGGAACTACCGCACCACGAAACGGACCCCCACAGGAGAGTCGCCATTCAACCTCACCTATAGGTCCGAGGCTGTAATCCCATTGGAAGTCGGCATACCTTCTCCTCGCCTTCTTTCCTACGAAGAAGAAGAGAATGCCAGAGAACTTCGGGCAAACTTAGACTTGGTTGACGAGCTACGGAAAGAGCGTCAATTCGCCAACAGAGTTATCGGAGGAGGATCGAGTTGGCATACAATAAGAGAGTCCGTCCTACCGACCTCAAAGAAGGGGACTTGGTCCTCAGAAAGTTAGCAATCTCTTTTCCTGGTCAGAAGAGTAAACTAGCTCCAAATTGGAAGGGACCCTACAAGATCACCAAAGTAGTTCGGCCTGGGACATATCGTCTAGAAGACCTCGAAGGCAGAGAGATCCCCAGGACTTGGAATGCCGACCATCTTTTGAAATACCAAGAGAGAGCATTAACGCCTCTCTAAGTATTCTGGGATGTCGAACCGTTCCTCTCCTTTTACTTGTATTTTTTCCTTTATTTCTCTTATGTAATAACGGCTCGCAACTTAGAAGCAGCCAACTATTAGCTATCAATAAAGAAAGTTTTTTCATATTTTACTTGTAAAATTGCTTGTACTTCTCTGCCTTTACTCTTCACCACAACCGTTGAACAAACTCTAACGACGAGTTCGAAGTCCAACACTTGGCTCGACTCCACTTCTCTATCGCTGTTAAGCAGGCCAAAAGTGGTTCGCACATAAGAAGGAAGATTTGCTTTTGATTTTGAGTAGTGGTCAACCGTTGGATCATTGCGAAAATCGCGCCTGAGATGATGGACGGTCCAGATTACGCCATGTCCACTAAACGACAAGATAGAGTTTTCTTGGGAATTGTGCCCACCTCGAGATCTGCACTGAGATCCGACGGCGCAGATCGCTCCATGTTGCTCGGAATTCCAAGCCGAGCGACTAGCGATCTGAGCCACTCGCGTGAGGGAAAAACCGAGCCACTTCGCTCGGATTCCGAGCAAGTGCCCATCCGACCCACAAAGGCGGAGAGAATTGTTGCCGAGCGACCTTGTCCGTCCGATCTTTCAGAAATTTGCACCGGCACAGGATCAACGGTCCAGATTGCGCCACGCCATAATTTGGTATTTTATTTATTAAAATCATTTTTATTTACTTAAAAATTGCGAAAAAGTGATTAAAAATTCGGGAAAAATAGTTAAAAATCCTAGAAAATAATTATAAAGTCGGGGACATATTTTTGAGCCCCGAGTGAAAAATTATTGCCTAGGACCACTTATTAAGGCCCCCGAACGACGAATCGACGCTTCGCAAAATTAAGTAAATATTTTGAAAAAATAGATAAAAATCACCAAATGACCAGGAGAGCTCAAGAACAACTCAGAGCACGCAACTAACTTAGAAAATCACCATACTGCCTCCTGCAAAGATTCGAAACCTTCCACTCGGACTCCGATACAACTCTGCCAGCCATTAAATCAGTAAAACTACTCCTCAAAGGCTGATCAAACTCAGTCTTCGGGAGTGGGGGCTCGTGATATGGCTAAAAATGGGGTTAAATCGGAACCGTCCAAATCAGGAACGAATCTTAAAGCCTAGGGGTAAAACAGTAATTTCACCTACCAATGGGTCTGAAGCGGGTACTGGTTCTCCTCCTCAAAGATCCATTAACCCACGAATGGATCCACCTCAACTGAGTGCGGGTTTCAATCCGTAGCAAACCCGGTCCACCAGGATAGAATTAGGGTTTCTGATTAATCCTAATCAACGGCCCTAATTCATATCTATCCTTTCACTGGAAATTAGGGATTACATTTCTTATCTAAACACAGGGATTACATGCCTAATTAGGTCCCAAAGGCAGCTATAAATACCCCCCATCCATCTCCATTAAGAGGTAATCAATCTTTTGCCAATTTATGCTCTTTCATAATCATTCCTGATTACTGACTTGAGCGTCGGAGGGTGCGTCGCCGGGATCAACCCCGGTGTCTCGCACTTTTTGCAGGTGAACGGCGGGAGTCATCGGTCAAACTCCGGCGGAACAGATTTCAGGTTTGCTGTTCAAGTTTTCTAAGAATCCACAAAATACTGTCTGTTTACCCCCACACTAGATTTAGCGGTAACAACATTCATTGGAGACTGCAGATTCATTTTCAAGGTATAACTCCTAAACACGATTTATGGTTTTCGCATGAATCCATGTCTAAGTTTCGATATTTCTTTGTAATTTTTCCGCTGTGTATTTGATCTAAGACTACCATTAAAACCTAACAGTGGAATCAGAGCCACTTGCGGTTATGAAAGATATGTGACTATTTGTGATATGTTTGCACTTTTGGTAGAAAGATTCATATGTGATATAATTCTTACAACAATTACAATATAATGATTTGTTTATGTGTTGGTTGTTAACACAGATGTCACACTAGGGTAGCCATCGGTTTGGAACCATTGAAAACCCTGGAAAGATGTGATTTGCAGTGACGTTAGGGTTTCTTAAAGCATAAATAGTACATGCACCTGCGTCGTTTATAGTGACGTTAGGGTTTCTTAAAACATAAAAAGTTCATGTTCTGGCAAGAGGGATGTTGTACCCCTCCATTTCCCTCCCCTCCCAAAAAATGAACCAAACAAGAAATATTTAAAAAAATCCCTCCCCTCCCCTCCCCTCCCCTCCATTCCTCTCTAACCAAACAGGACCTTAGACTAAGTTTCCCTTATTGCACATGAATCAATGTTCTCCCTGTGGAAAGAACATGTCTCCCCAAAATCAAAGGGATTTGTTCATCTTCCTCCATGTCGAGCACAATAAAATCTGCAGGAAATATGAACGTGTCTACTTTCACCAAAATATCTTCAATGATCTGCCAACTGCAAGAAAATTGTGGTAGGCTTTGCTTCTCCAATACCTAATAATTTTCTGAAAACAGAATATGGCATAAGATTAATACTTGCTCCTAAATCACATAGTACTTTATGAAAAGAAGAATTTCCAATAGTGCAAGGAATTGTAAAACTTCCTGGATCTTTAAGTTTAAGCGGAAGTGTCCTTTGTAAAATTGCACTACTTTCTTCTGTTAACATCATCATCTCATGCTCTTCCAGCTTCCTCTTGTTTGATAAAATATCCTTAAAACATTTAGCATATTTAGGCATTTGTTCTAAAGCTTCAATAAGAGAAATATTAATATGCAATTGTTTGAAAATATTTAAAAATTTTGAAAACTGATTATCAAGCTTATTCTTTTTAAGTATTTGTGGAAAAGGAATAGGTAGATCATAAGGAGAACTAGGATAAGTGTTAGAATTAAACACCCCGAAAATTGTTTGGCTTGAAACTGCTTTGTGCTGCGTTTGTTCCTCCACACTTTGCTCATTCTCACTTTACTTTTCAACCACATTTTGTTCGGCATTTTTGGTTTGTGGCTGCTCAATTATTGTCCCACTTCTAAGTGTTATTGCTTTGACATGCTTCTTGAGATTCACCACTGTGTTACTAGGTATTGTTCCTATCGTTCTTTTGTTAAGAATATTTGAAATTTGACCAATTTGAACCTCAAGATTGTGAATTGAAGCTGAAGTTGAAGTTGCAACATTTTGGATTGCCAAATCTGTCTTCTGCATGTATTGCTCTGTCTTCTGCATGTGTTGCATGAACATCTCTTCTAGTGTCAGCTTCTTTTCTTATTGTTGAAAATTTTGTTGTGGTCTAGCTCCTCCTTGAATATTGTTCTAAGAAAAATTGGGGTGATTTCTCCATCCTGGATTGTATGTGTTTGCATAAGGATTGTTTTGCCTTTGAAAGTTTGACACAAAATTTGCTTGTTCGGCATTTGATGGAGCAAAAGGGTTCCTGTAACACCTCGTACTTAAGCGGGTATATATATATATATATATATATATATATATATATATATATATATATATATATAAATTACAAAGAAAGCGATCAAGTGGCTCACATTCAATCTCCCCCAAAATCAATGGCCCAGATTGATTCTCACAAAACATATTTTCCCGCCCAAAATTTCAAACCCCAAAAATCAAATTCAAATCACCCCCCTCTCTCTCCCGAAAAGTCCCCCCTCCCCTTCTCTCTCTTCCACCGCTCTCTCTCTCTCTCTCTCTCTCTCTCTCTCTCTCTCTCTCTCTCTCTCTCTCCATTTTCTTGAACCCCCCCTCTCTCTCCCCCCTTCTCTCTCTCTATCTCTCCATCTTCCCCAAATCCTAGCCCCTAACGCTGATCACCTCTAAGCAGCCTCACCTCCAGTCTACCTCCCACGCAGCCCGCCCTAAGCCTGTCGCCTCCCAGCCGCCTCGCGCATTGGCCCACACCGATCTTTTGCTTCCGATCATACACCCGAAGGCCCTCTCTCTCTCTGTTACTCTCTCTTTTAGAACCGTTTCCCCCCTTTTTCTATTTAGGGTTTCACAAGGAGGCAGGCGATTGGAGCAACGATCGACGACTGGAGAATCGAGCGGCGATGTCAAGGGATTTCGGCGACTGGAGCGGCGATGGCAAGGGGTTCAGGCGACGGCTACGGTAAGTGTTGTTTTGTCTTATTTATTTGATTTTGAGTTTGTTCTTCCTCTAGACTTTCTTCTTCGCCTGAGTTGTTCTGATTTGAGATTTCTTCTTCCTTTAGATTTATTTGAATTTTGCTTATTTCACTGTTTATACTATGAACACTGTGGAGTGTGATTGTGGGTTTGAGATTATGAATGTGGGTTTGAGAATTGAGATTATGCTGATTATGATAAGTTTCTTAAAGTGAATTATTTTTGTGAAGATTCCAGTGGCTGTTTATGCTGTTAATGATGTTTCCACTTCACATAGCTTCACAGTTCAATTTGATCTATACCCATAATATGTTCACCCATAATATGAATGTTGCATTTCTTAATAGACTTCACATAACTTCCAATTGCTTTACATAGCAATGTTGCATTTGTGAAGCTACGGGTACTGATCTATAGACTTGCATCCCAGTGGCTGTTTAAGCTTTGAGATTATGAATGTTGCATTTCTTAATGTGCACAGTGCACCCATAATATAACCAGTACAATTTCACTATAACCACACTTGCAAGATCACATTCACATTATATAATACACAGTTACATACAAAATAGACTTTTGATTTTGAGCCCTTCATAAGCAATATTGCATAAGCTTTTCAGTTTTGATTTGAATCTGCAAAAAAAATAAAAATTAACTAGAGAAGCAATGAAGTCAATTATATATAAAAAGCAATGTTGTTTAGAGAAGCAATGAAGTCAGTTAAGCATTAACATTTTTTCTATGTTCTATTGAAATATTTAGAATTTATAATTTTTTTTACATAGTTAATTTTGATTTTTGAAATAAAAACAATCAAAAATTTTCGTTTACTACAATTTCAGCGTCCATTTTAGATGTTGATATCAATAACTTTTTAGAACCCTTTGTTGTGATTGGTGCTTTGTAGACAATTTCATAGATAGAATAAAGTTCTGATGATGAGATTCATCTATCATAAACAGATAGGCATCCCATGCCAGCACAAATTTTGAGGCAAAAGTTTCAAGATATCACCATTTTTATAAGGTATCAATTTTAGTATCAATTTTGTTAGGGTTTGTGCTTTTTATCATCAATTTAAGGTTTGATGAATTGGGAATTTAGGGTTTTGACTGATTAGATTGGTTCTAATTTATGATATTGTTCAATTATCGACATCAAACTGAATTTAGTAATTTTGCTCTTATGACTGTGTTTAAGTTCTGAGCTATTGTTAAATGATTTTTGCCTTCATTTCATGTCACTAAGATTTAATTTTCATGTACTTATATATTCTATACTGAATTGCAGTGTCCTTTAAGTCTCGAGAGGACCATCGGAAATAGTTGGAATTGGAGGAGGCCCGAAAGGCGGGGCTTGTCCCGGCCGAGGTTAACGAAGATGGAAAAGAAATCAATCCCCATATTCCTCAGTATATGTCTTCGGCTCCTTGGTATCTTAATGCTGAGAGACCGGTAAGCCTCTCATTCCTATGTATGTACTAATTTTTACTTTGTTGTTTGTCTTTATCAAAGTTGTTGGTTTTGATTTTGGTTTTTTTAGAGTTTAAAACATCAACGAAAGTGGAAGTCAGATCCAAACTATACGAAAGCGTGGTATGATAGAGGATCAAAGATATATCAAGCGGATCGATATAGGAAAGGTGCATGTGAAAAGTAAGTTTTTTCCACCTATCTCCTCCTTTAACTTTTGTAATATATGCCTCGATACGTACAATCCATTGTTGTGATATTTGGATGAAAGTTGGGGTGGGGATATTGGAAGACGTTTGATCATGGTTAATGTGTTTGATCATGCATTTTCTCTCACTATTTAGCATTCCTGACAAGGATGGGTCTTCAGAGCAAGAGTATTGTTTAGTTTAACTTTAGGTGTGTTAGGGAAAAAGATAGAAGTAGTTGTTTGGAAAAAGTTATTTTGGCTAAACACATTTAATTCAGCTTTCGAACACCTATTTTGAGTTTGAGTTTAAAAGTGCTTTTAGATCCAAAAACGCTCTCCAATGTACTGCTAAGCAGTCTTATTCATGCTCTAAATTCATTATGTTCATTATGTTCGGGTTGTTTTTGTAACAGGTGGACTTGGCAGGAGTGGTGGGGACGAGGCCCATGGAGAGGATTGTGGTGAAAGGATGTGGAGGCAGTTGCAGGGGCAGCGGCGGGAGGGAGTGGTGGGGCGGTGAAGGTGGGGGTGACTTTGCCGGTGGGGGTAGAGTTGGGGAGTGTCGTACTGTTTACGACCACGTAGAGAGCGGTGAGTAGGAATATGGTGGATAGTTTGTCGATGCCGACATTTAGAGTTGGGTATACAATTACAACGGATGCGCTTGATGAGCTTTATGAGAAGGTGAGTTTTTTTGTTTTTGTTTTGTGTAGTTTGTTTGATTGAGATAATGTGGAGGTAGGAGGGGTAGGCTTTTAGAGTTGTAGATCGACATTAGCATGTAGTAGCATAGACATGTATCCAACACGATAGGTCACAAACTTTTATATTGTCAGTACGTGAGTTCGATACAATCATACAAGTAACTTTCAATTACAAATGTTTGTGCTGCATTTGTAATTAAAAGTTTCAAATGGCAACTTTAGATAACAAAAAATTCAAAAATAACAAAGATAAAATTAAATAGAATCTTTTGAGAAAGTATATATAGCTAATAACTTAGAGTTAATATTGAAAATTATGAGTTCACTATAGAAAAAAAATGTATCGAAGAGTATAATAATTTAAAATTTTTAGAGCATGGCTAAAGCTCTAAGAGGTATGAAGTAGGCTTTTAGAGTTGTACAGGGGATTTAGTGGCATTCCAAGAATGCATACTCGTACAGATAGAGTACTTGAAGCATTACAAGCTTCACCTGAGAAAATTAGTTGGTCGAACAGAAGCACAGAAAATCATCAACAACTCCATGGTTGTAATCAGTGCTGGTACTAATGATTTTTTTCAAAATTACCTTTTTTACCCAAACAGATCGAAGCAATTCACAGAGCCGCAGTACGAGGACTACTTGGTCTCACTAATGTCTGGATACATCAAGGTTTCAATATCTAACCCCTTCATATAATCTGGCATTTTTGACGTAATGTGATCAATTGACTACTAAAACATTTTGTTTGAAGTCTTTAATAACAAATGATTGTACATTTTAACCAAGAAAAGCATTTATTTTTAAATAAACATTTAGTAGTACGTATACAGCAAGGTTTCTTTTGCGGAATCTCTTAGTCTATGAGATTTGTTGCTAATCACCTATACGGGCAATTGACATAGTATACCTACCATGTCTTGATGAGATAATTGATCTGAATTCTTACCTTGAATTAATTTATAATATAAGCAAAACTGCATATCTAATACACAAACTTTATTTTAAAATCTCCTTTTTTCTATATAAATAAGTATGCATTGACAACTTTATGTAGAGAATTTAAATTCAAGTAAACATGTATTTTTAGAAAGATCAAAAAGTTAAAGCACTAATGCATTTTCTTATTAATTTTTCCAATTCTGAGACCTGATTGTTGTGTATAGAGTCTTTACTAAATATTAATATCTCCTCCTAACTTTTCCATAACTATATATCATTCAAATTCAATTTGCAATTATTGTCAAGAGTGGCTACTACAATGAAGCCTTCCTTTTGTTTGAGGACATGAAGAGGTCAGGCGTACTACACCTGATCCTGTGATCCTTGCTAGCTACCATTCAATGCTTGCGCCCGCATTTATTTTTAAATAAACATTCAATAGTCTGTGTACAGCAAGGTTTCTTTTGCGGAATCTCTTAGTCTATGAGATGTGTTGCTAATCACCTATACGGGCTATTGACATAGTATACCTACCATGTCTTGATGAGATAATTGATCTGAATTCTTACCTTGAATTAATTTATAATATAAGCAAAACTGCATATCTAATACACGAACTTTATTTAAAAATCTCCTTTTTTTTCTATATAAAGAAGTATGCATTGACAACTTTATGTAGAGAATTTAAATTCAAGTAAACATGTATTTTTAGAAAGATCAAAAAGTTCAAGCACTAATGCATTTTCTTATTAATTTTTCCAATTCCGAGACCTGATTGTTGTGTATAGAGTCTTTACTAAATATTAATATCTCCTCCTAACTTTTCCATAACTATATATCATTCAAATTCAATTTGCAATTATTGTCAAGAGTGGCTACTACAATGAAGCCTTCCTTTTGTTTGAGGACATGAAGAGGTCAGGCGTACTACACCTGATCCCGTGATCCTTGCTAGCTACCATTCAATGCTTGCGCCCGCATTTATTTTTAAATAAACATTCAATAGTCTGTGTACAGCAAGGTTTCTTTTGCGGAATCTCTTAGTCTATGAGATGTGTTGCTAATCACCTATACGGGCTATTGACATAGTATACATACCATGTCTTGATGAGATAGTTGATCTGAATTCTTACCTTGAATTAATTTATAATATAAGCAAAACTGCATATCTAATACACAAACTTTATTTAAAAATCTCCTTTTTTTTCTATATAAAGAAGTATGCATTGACAACTTTATGTAGAGAATTTAAATTCAAGTAAACATGTATTTTTAGAAAGATCAAAAAGTTCAAGCACTAATGCATTTTCTTATTAATTTTTCCAATTCTGAGACCTGATTGTTGTGTATAGAGTCTTTACTAAATATTAATATTTCCTCCTAACTTTTCCCTAACTATATATCATTCAAATTCAATTTGCAATTATTGTCAAGAGTGGCTGCTACAATGAAGCCTTCCTTTTGTTTGAGGACATGAAGAGGTCAGGCGTACTACACCTGATCCCGTGATCCTTGATAGCTACCATTCAATGCTTGTGCCCGCACTAGAAATCTCTCCTTTGGCCAAGCTATATCAAAATTATGTTTTCTTTGCAATTTTGAAATGCTTGACTATTTTTTTTCTTATGGACAATTCATTTCATTTAATGATCATATACTTTTGTAGGCGTTTATAGCACGTGCATTATACTTTTGTAGGCGTTTATAGAACGTCAAAGTTAATCATCATATATTTCCCCTTCTTTATATGCAGATCAATTGCTTCATCAAAATTGAAGAGAATCTCATGACTAAATTGCTTGGGGAATTTGTCAACTCTTTACCTATTCTGGTGTGTGTAGAGTTAGTGATATCCTGTTAGAGCTTCTAGCATAATAGTTGATGTTCCGAGATTCATAGTAGGAAAATACTGGATCATAAGATCTGTTTTAGTACAACTCCCTGGCAACTTGCTCACTCACCAAGAACTACAGGTCCTATCCTGTTCATCTAGCATAGGTGATCAAATGGCCATTATCAAGAACAATAGCTGGGGGGGGGGTCTGATTCTATCACCTGGATCTCTGTCATTATCTCAAACCTTTCGCGGCCATGCTAGACAAGGTCCTACACCTAATCTGAAAAAAATGTTTACCACACAAGATGAGATTGATGTATAGCCCAACAGAAATATATGCAATTAAAATAAAAAAACAAATGGATTTTTAGAAATCAAAATGAAGTTCATGTCAAATCATGCTAATGAAGGAAATATGTTGTAACTTTTTACTAATCGCAATGATAACATAATGCCACAAAAATGTCCATACTGAATCTTTAAGATACATAAGATTTTGCCAACCCAATTGAATTCTAACATTAGAACTAAAAACCATAACACCATATCAAATACTATTGGCATATACATCATAATACTTGACAAATATTGCATTTAAAAACTCAAATCTTTTGTTCACAAAGATGCTAAAAGGTTCATAATGTTACTAATTTATCATCTCTATCTCACAACATGATGCCTGTAACAGGTTAATTTTTTTATAAAAAGACCTATTCACTATAGTTGTGTGACTGAAAAAATTAATGCAAGTCAATTTCATGGCACGATGCCTTAAACATGATGAAAAATTCAAAAGAATTTTTTTTTAGTATTCAAACTTTCATTTTTCACAGAAGATGTAGAAGGTGATACATTTGCTAAACAAAAGTTATCTCATTAGCCACCTCTGCAACTTTTTTATGTTTTATGTTTCGTTATAATCTTTACTTTATCTTGAAGAAATTACTATATATACTTCTATTTCCATATCAATAAAACCTCTTCTTGAAATCTTGCATATGGATATGGATAATAATCATTAAGAATGATATATATGAATTTTCACCAAGAGCATGCAGGAGTGTTGTTCATGGAATGTTGACATCGAGCTATGGGTCCATACACATAGCTTCCACATTGTAATAGAAGTTTCTTTCACTTGAAAGCTCAAAAATTGTGAACCGTCCTCTGAAAAACAAATTTATCATATTAGTACCTCAGCAAATTAATCATAAATACTTCCATCTCATATTAGTACCTCAACAAATAGTTATTGTTCGCTGTTTGTTGTTAGTTAGTTTTAAAACTCTCATTGTTTTCATTGATTATTGTAAACTCTTACTATTTGTTTCAAAACTCTTACAGTATTTTTAGGTACACTGTTTGGTCCAATTTTTGAAGACTTGAAGCATTGTGTTTTTATACAACACTGTAAATTTTTTTACCTCATTCGGTTGGTTGGTGTAAATTTTGGTGAAAGATGTAATAGTTGTAATATTTAGCAATTTGGGAGATTATGTAAGTATCTGTATATAATGATGATATAATATAGTTATGTTAATACCTGTACCCGCAATTTTGTGGAGTATTGGGTTCTGTGTTTGGTTTTTGAAAGGTTTTTCAAAGGTTTTTCAAAAAATCCATTACGTTTTCAAATGAATTTTTTGTTTTTATTTTGTATCTTGCATTATATTATGATTTTTTCCCCCCCAGAGCCTTATATATATGATGCCTGTGTGATGTTGCTTGGTTTTGCCTGGGGAGGATTGATATTTATTGCCTGTGGTGTTATATTTTTAATTGTTAGCAGAATTTCGTAAGGAATTGCTGTAAAAGGGCTAATATTTCAGGGGAGATTATGTCAAAATTTTTACTAAATTTTCTAAAATCTATTATGTTTTCAAACGATATCTTGGTTTTTATTTTGTATCATAGTCATATGAAGATTTTCCGCCCCAGAGCCCTATATATATGATGCCTGTGTGATGTTGCTTGGATTGGTCTGGGGAGGATTCATATTTATTGTCTGTGATGTTAAATTTTTATGAGCAGAATTCCGTAAGGAATTGCTGTAAAATGGCTAATATTTTAGGAAAGGTTCTGCTGAAATTTTTACGAAATTTCCTAAAATTTATTATGTTTCCAAACGATATCTTGGTTTTTTATTTTATATCTTTAGTCATATGAAGATTTTTTTCCCCAGAGCCCTATATATATGATGCCTGTGTGATGTGGCTTGGATTGGCCTGAGGAGGATTCAATTTGACTGCCTGTGATGTTAATTTTTTAATTTTGAGCAGAATTCCATAAGGAATTGCTCTAAAAGAACTAATATTTCAAGAGAGATTCTGTCGAAATTTTTACTACAATCCTGCCTGTAAAATTTAGAGAAGACTGTCGAAATTTTTACTAAACAACTTAATTAATTAATCATTCTTCGCGATAACGTGCCGTAGGAAACAATTTAAAAGTGATTGTATTAGAAAACTATTAGGAAGCAATATAATTTCAAAGGAGGCCTGTATAGAGTAGATGATTGTATTAGAAAGGTGGTTGTATTTGTTTACAATCAGTTTTTTTTCCTGTCGTGGTGCATATTTTTAATTGATGGTCTCACATTTTTTGACAAAAATCTAGCTTTTTTAAGAATTGGATAAGTCAATATTGAGATATTTAAGGGCAATAAAAATAAATTCCTAAAAAACTAAAACATTTTAACGAATAATTGTTAAAAAGGTATAAAGAGGTATATTTTTTTTTGGTGAACCGGATAGAGCCCAAAAGCTCCAGCCACGCAATCAAATATATATAAATAATTGATAGTACAAATAGGAAAACGAATAGAATGAGGTTTACAAGGTGTAAACATCGCAAACACAAACGATACAAAAGTCTAAACAAGAAAAAGAGAATCAAAGGATCAAGCAGACCCAAAAAAATCGACGCCTCGAACGAGCAAAGGAAACACACCACAACCCGGAAGCATGACATACAGCGGTCAGGAACCAAAAGGCGACTAAATCGCAGTGATGAGGGAAGCCACTCCCACCGCTAGTCAGAAGCCTGGCGACGCAGCCAACGCAATGCAATACGACAATCGGCTGAAATACCGACGCCAAAGACAAGCCAAACGCAGGCACCACCACAAAAATTAAGCACCAGAAAGAAGCTAGCGGGTCCAGCATCACAATCACAAAAGCAATTGATGGGTGCTCTACACTAAGAGAGACCCCGGCTATCAAGATAGCCCGATCGCAGATAAAGCGATACGTCAAGCGGTAAGCGGTAAACAGGCAGTAGAAAAAACCACTGCCGCCACAACCAAAAAAGCTAGAAACAGGTGCATAATAAAGGAATAGCAGAACAATAAAATCATGACTATATAAGACCAACTGAGATCAAAGAGCATCCCAGGGAATCACAGTTACATGATACATAAACCACAGCAGGGGAAAAGTAGGATGGATGCCACCGCATAACAGCAGCGGCAAAACAAAAACGCTATGGGATGCTACATCGCAGCCAACCACAAAAACCAAAACAACCACGGCAGGAGCCATTCAAACTAACTACCAACATGGGTAGAAGAGACTGAAGATAAGAAGCATTAGAGCCTAGGACAAATCAGCATCAAGATCCAAAGATCAACACCAGGGCAAAGAAATTAATGTACCACTGAAAACATCAGTAGCAACTCAAAATCCACCCCACAAAATGGTGGTACAACGAGACAGCCAGCCCCAAAAAACCAAAAAACCAAACATAGCAGCCTCAATCCTGTGAATAGGAAGAACATCAGAGCAAGATGAAGAAAAATAAAAAGCAGTCCAGTGAAGCTCTATGTAAGGTAATCAGCAGAACTTAAATAGCTTGTAAAGAGCGAAGACAATGGATAGCTTCGCCCAGCCTAAAACCGTGAAGCGCATTTTTAGCTTCTAGCTTTAAAGTAGATGACCAGAAATTGAAAAGAAATACAACTTTTTCAATGATGGAGAGGGAAGGGGACGCGCACTACCTAAATAATCTTTTGTTTCTTTCCAACCAAATCACCCAGATAATGATTTGAACCGAAAGGTTCCAAGAGAGGTGGTACTTAATGCTAGAAGGGGGACGCGATCAGCAAGAGTGTAAGTTAGTAGGGAGAGTGGGGACTTTCCAAGCAAGAGAGGAGATTTTCCAAAGCGGACGCGAAAATTCGCACCCCACGAACAAGTGATTGGCGTCCTCAAACGAGGAGGCACAGAGGGGACAATTCTGCCCCCAAGCCAGATTTGCTTTGTTGAGCACTTCAGCCGTCAGAAGCCTGTTGTTGAATGCAAGCCAGGTAACGATTTTAACTTTAAGAGGGGCACAAGATTGCCAAATGGATTCGACAAAAGGGGAGCGGATGCCTCTAAAATTGAGGAAATGATAAAACGATTTGACAGTGAAAACTCCTGCCGATTGCCAACGCCAAGAGAAATCTTCTTTAGGGTGCCAATCGTAATTGTTCAAGGAAGAAAGAAGCGCAGTGAACTGGGGGGCTAAGTGAGGGGGAAGGCTAGTACTGAAAGGAATGGTCCAGACTCGTTGAGAGTTTATAAGGGTGAAAGAGTCTGCTACCGTAGCCCGAGGGTCGGCGGCCAAACGGTAGAGAGCTGGATAGGATGATGCCAATTTGGCGTTACCGATCCACAGGACATTCCAGAACCGAGTCTTGGATCCGTCAAAACAGACATGGGAAATGCCACAAAGGAAAGCGGCGGCAGCTTTCCAGATACCTTTCCAGAATGGGGAGGTGAATCGGTGGACTTGGTTGGGAAAGACCCACCAATAATCATCAGGATAGCAGTTAGCCTTGATACATTGAATCCAGGGGAGATGATCGAATTTGAGAAATTTCCAGAGCCATTTGCCCAAGAGAGCAATGTTATGGTTGCGAAGATTGAGGACTCCCAATCCCCCTGCCTCCTTGGAGGAGCAGACTAAGGTCCAGTTGGCAAGGTGAGAGCCCAGATGGTGATTGGGGGATCCTGACCAGAAAAAGTTACTACGAATTTGGTCAATTCTCTTAATAACCCTAGGATGGGACGAAATAGAAGGACATCATAAAGAGGGGGATAGAAGATAGCACCAAATTAAGGAGTACCAGTCTGCCTCCTCTAGAGAGCAGCTTGCCCGACCAAACATTCAGTCTGGATTCCACCTTATCCACCAAAGGCACCCGAATCAGCTCGATGCAGTTTCCCCCATCTTAAGGGTACTCCCAAGTATGTAATAGGGAAAGAGGCGATAGGACAGTTGAAGAAATTAGAAATTTCCAGCTGACGGTTAGCCGAACCTCCCAGCCAAAGAACAAACAAATTTTGGAAGTTGATAGTAAGGCCCGAAGCCAGTTCAAACAAATAAAGGAGAAGTTTGAGATTACGGAGCGAGTGAGGATTTGGTTTCGCAATGATAATAGTATCGTCCGCGTATTGCAGATAAGAACCCCATGAAAAAACCATGATTCACCCAAGCCCTCAATGGCCTGGGCTTCCCACGCATTGCGCAAAAGTCTGCTAAAACATCTGCAACCAGAGCGAAAAGGAGAGACGATAGGGGGTCGTTCTGGCGGTGGCCTCGTTTAATTTTAAATTTGTGACCTTCAAATCCATTGATGATAATGGAAAAGGTACCAGAGATAAGGCTGGATTTGATCCACGCAATCCATTTGGGCCCAAATCCCCTATGGGAAAGGATGTCCAGAAGGCAATCCCTTCAAATCCCAGTAAAGAGGTATATTGAATGACTTTTCATCTTAGCATGTATAATGCCTAAATTAATATGCAGTTCACCCAACCAAATAACTCCAATTAAATTTATATGCGGTTCCGAATACGTGCCGCAGGCACGTGCCACGGGCATACCTAGTATATATAATAAAACACAAAGAAAGCTATCAAGTGGCTCCCCTTCAATCCCCCCAAAATCAAAGGCCTAGATCTAACCTCACAAAACACATTTTCCCCCCAAAACTCAAATTCAAATCCTCCCAAAACAACTCCTTTATTTATTTAACTCTCTCTCTCTCTCTCTCTCTCTCTCTCTCTCTATATATATATATATATATATATATATATATATATATATATATATATATAAAATAAAACACAAAGAAAGCTATCAAGTGGTTCTCCTTCAATTCCAAAAAAAATCAAAGGCCCAGATCTCACCTCACAATACATATTTTCCCCCCAAAAGTTTTCCTCCAAAACTCGAATTCAAATCCCCCACCCAAAACAAATCCTATATTTATTTTTTTTTTCCCTCTCTCTCTCCCTCTTCTATTCAAAAAATTAAGAAAATAAATTTTTTTTAAATTTTAAAAAAAAATTAAAATCTAAAAAAAATAAAAATTTAAAAACTTTAAAAATAGTTCAAAAAAATCATATAATATATTTTTTGCTGGACCCCCAAAAATTTATCATATAATATGTTTGCTACTTCAATTAATTTGCTCGACCTTCAAAACTATTTTATATTATCAAACAAGGTGCACTGTTCCGAAGACGTGCCGTAGGCACGTGTCAACGGGCAAACCTAGTATATAATAAAACACAAAGAAAGCTATAAAGTGGCTCTCATTCAATAGGGTTGAAATCAATGGTCCAAATCTAACCTCACAAAACATATTTTCCTTCCCAAAAGTCCCCCCCCCCCAAACTCAAATTAAAATTCCCCCAAAACAACTCATTTATTTATTTATTTGAAATCAGTGGTACAGATCTAACCTCACAAAATATATTTTCCTGCCCAAAAGTTTCCCCCCAAATTCAAATTCAAATCCCCCCAAAACAACTCCTTTATTTATTTATTTATTTATTTCTCTCTCTCTCTCTCTCTCTCTCTCTCTCTCTATTTACTCAGAAATTTATATTTTCAGATTTCAGATTTGTAAATTTTGAGATTTTTTATGCATTTTTTATTGCTCATGTTACATTGAAATAGCAAATATCTCATCAACAGTTAAATTTCATCATTTTCCGCACTCAAAGTTCTAAGAAGTTGGATTTTACACCCCCATTTATAATTATTTTTCAACATATACTAATGGAAACATGGACTTTTATTTACAACTAATTATTGTTTTACTATTCAAACTTGAGCTACATAATTGTTGTTTTACTGTTTACAAGACTTTTACATGCTGTATCGTTCTGAAGACATGCCGTAGGAACGTGCCCACGGGCAAATCTAGTATATATATATATATATATATATATATATATATATATATATATATATATATATATATATAAAGATGAGATGGGTTATGGTTGGTTGTTGTCCTATAAGAGTATCCTATGGGGCTCTGGTGTAATGCCCCGAATCCTAAATACACTGAATTCGAGATGTTCTATAGGATCTTTTCGCTTCCTTTAGTACAATTTTACAAGGAAATTTAAACTTTTCACTTTACATCAGAGTTTAGATCAATATTACACTTTATATTGCACAGCGAAAGTAAAATTTACAACAATGAAACAAATATACAACAACATTGAGTAATCTTTAAGCATTTGTTCCTCTTTAATCTTTATCAAGCCATTTACCTGCATATAAGACTGTGGGTACGTCAGTTTATTCAACCGACGATCATTATACACGGCCATCCTCTCTATGCCGGAAATAGTATAACTTAATTTTCCATATTTAGCAAACACAAACTTGTCACATTTCAAACTAAAGGGACTACCCTATTGATGTCGTGTTGTGATTGTGCACTTTGTCCTTAATGCATTTATTTATATTACATGACACTAATGCGCACTTGTTCGGATTCTATGCATCCCATACTATATAGTCTGAGGGCAAGCCCTTAATCGTTCTTCATCTTTGTAGGGTTCAATCCCTCGTTATGAATTAATCTACTACTGTAACTACGGTAGGTATCTTAGATGTCCTATGATCTACGAGCCCATGTCCAGGCAACCTGGAGGGGAATCCCATGCACTGACACGACGCATCGAGCAGGTAACCTATGGACAATTCAGCCTCTGCCATGGAACAATGGCACCACCCATAGCCACTCGAACATCCCACAAGCGTCGCCACCGGGACAATAATTCTGGAGTAGTGCCCACGCCATGTCTTGAAGCATCAAGCAGGCAGCCTGTGGATCACTCTCACACCGCTAATCCGATGGCCCTCATACTCGTGTTTTTCTCCTACTTTCATCACGTCTCCACTATGTATTAACCCTTAGTTTTTATCAAAATCATGAACAAAAATCAAATCTCTAAAGTTAGCCTGTCCACTAAACCGGACTTATTCATTCATTCAAACATGACCAACCTTGGTCTTTCATTTCAAATTTTCATTTCATTTATTTCCAAATGCCGGGGGAGACTTAGCTACTCTTTTTGTTTCAATTTTCAATTCATAATTTCCAAAATGAGCATTTCCAATTCATAAATTTCCATATTGAGTCATCATACTCAAAAGTAATTCTCTTTTCAAATCATGATTTCTTATTCGTTCAAATAGTCCATAACTATACATGAAATTCATATACTTTATCAATTATCACTTTCACTTTGAAATTCACATCACTAACGAATATTCGCATTTCATATTTTTTCACACTATTCTCAATGAGAATAATTTGCATCACATCACAACAATATAATTATTCTTTGCCACATTAATCTTGTAATCCTTCATTTCAAATTCCTTTTGCAAGATATAATTCCACAATAATATACATATAGAACCATAGTTCTATTTATGCATTTTATGCTCAAATCATAGTTTATTTCATGCAAATAATTCCCAAATTATTTTTATTAAGTCACATATAATTTTAGAAGAATAGTCATATTTTTTCCATAATTTTTTGGCCACCGAAACATTCAAAAAATAAAATTTTCAATCTTGCCGATGGCAAGATTCGAACCCAGCACCCCAGGAACAACGGCCAAGGCACAGACCACTAGGCCAAGGTGCTAGATGGTATAAAGGATGCTGAGAGTAATAAATACTCTCGGCCGCACACTTTAATCCTTTTTCTCAAAAAATGCAAAGTATGTAACTGAGGGGATTCGAACTCGTGACCTCTGAGAAACAGGCCGCGCACTCTGACCAATTGAGCTACGTGCTCAGGTTGTCGAGTAGGAGTTCGAAATTCTTTTTAAAACCATTCTCTCTGTTATTCAAAAACGTTCGATATTCAACTAGTCCCCATTTCATTTTGTTTTCATAAAAATTACTGTACAACTCCAGATTAATTATTTCTTGTCCAATTTACATATCAGTATGAAAAAATAATTTTTTCAACAATTAAAACATATTTTCATACCATTAATTCGAAATATGAACTATGCCTACCACATTTTCTTCTCTTTTCGACATTTCTTAGCAATCAGCATTCTAATCTCTTTATCAACCAATTTCATATTAATTCTCTGTCCGTAATCATTTATCCAACATACAAACTCATATTTTAATTTATTCATGCCCATATTAACACAAAAGATCTATTTATTCACATGAAGTAGTATTGCCAATCTACTAACTTTGTATATATAATTGTGGTGTAGATAATGAGACCTTCTTTAACAAACCATGATTATAATTAATCCATACAACTTAGATTTTTACTACTCAAATCACATACAATTTGCACACCCACATTCCAATCAATTCATAGGTCAATGTCCAATTAAAAGCGTACTTTTATTAATATTTTTCATGCCTCATTCATTCAATTTAATCTAGCATGCATCCCTAATTAGAATATAGAAAATTTTACCCACCTTGTATGGAGAGAAAATTCACTAGCAATCCCTAGACAAATGTCCTTGCGACGATAGTGCTCCTCCTCCTCGAACACGCGCACACGAGCCTCCAAGCACCCAAACCGAGAGCCTCCTCTTCTTGTGGTAGCCGGCCTTCTCTCCTTCTTGAATGCTAGCACAACTCCCACACACAACTCAATCTTTTAACTCACACAAATATAATTTAGACTATAGATTTGGAAGAGAATAATTTTACACAAGAATAACTAGCCATGGGGGAGGCGGGGTATTTATACTAAAAATCAAAGAGAATGGAGGGCTAGGATCAATTAGTTGGTTGTAAGATGGAGGGCTAGGATGAAAGTAGGAGTTACATTAACTACCCACAACCTAGTAACCACCAAGCATGATCTCCACTCCAAAATTTGATTTCCCTCCAAAAGAAATCACAACCGGCCTAGTGTAGGAATGCACATTGCACGTGTACGTGCAATGCACGTGCATGCCACTAGGTCCAAAAGTTGTGCATTAAATTTTTGTATAAAAATAAAATAGTCTTTAAATTGTATTCTACATGACAAGTTGTTAAAAAAATAGTTCATGGGCTTAGTTTATGGGCCAAAATACTTATTAAAAAAAATAATAAATTAAATTAACTTTGGGCTTTTAAAAGAAAAAGGCTTTTGAAAGAAGGCTTTATAGAAAAATAATTAAAGGCACATATTTAAATATCTTTACTCATCATGATGAAAATAATTACCAAAAATATTGCACGTGCACACTACGTGCAAAATAAATAATTTTTCATTAAATGAAAAATCAGGGCATTACATCTGGCTTGATTAAGTTGTTGATGGGCCTATAGGATTGGTCTATGAGGCATATGTTGATATTTGCATGGAAAATGAGAAGAATGCATGCACGCTCATGGAAAGTGACATGGGTGTTCATGGCTGATAATCCCATATCGGAAAAATAAGTGTGAGAGTATGAGTTTATATTAGGAACCAAATGAGAAAGGATCACCTATAGGGTTAACCCACCTTTTGATGGTGCCTGTGGTAGGCATGGCTAGAATTTTGTATCTGTTCTTTTGTGTGTGCGCACACGTAGCCATGTAAGCAGCTAAGCTGGGGTCGGGGCGTTACATATGGTATCCAACCCGACTTTCGACACCGATTGTGGGTCAGAGTGGGTTAGAGGTATGCCAGACTGAGGACAGTTCGCTGGTAGAGACCAGGGGCAGTACGCTAGTAGGGTACTCCATTCCACATCGGCTAAAAAGGCGTTCCGGTATTAGCTTGTGGGTCCCGAGCTCAGCGAGGATGCTGAGTTCTTAAGGAGGGGTGTGTGTAATACCCCGTACTTAAGCAGGTATATATATATATATATATATATATATATATATATATATATATATATATATAAGAGATGAGATGAGTTATGGTTGGTTGTTATCCTATAAGAGGATCCTATAAAGCTATGGCTTGATTAAATTGATGATGGGCCTATAGGATTGGTCTATGAGGCATATGTTCATATTTTCATGGAAAATGAGAAGAATGCATGCATGCTGATGGAAAGTGACGTGGGTGTTCATGGGTGATAATCCCATATCGGATAAATAAGTGTGAGAGTGTGAGTTTATATTAGGAACCAAATGAGAAAGGATCACCTATAGGGTTAACCCACCTTTTGATGGTGTATGTGGTGGGCGTGGCTAGAGTTTTATGTCCATTCTTTCGTGTACGCGCACACGTAGCCATGTGCGCAGCTGAGTCGGGCTCGGGGCGTTACATATGGAGTACAACACCCGGCTACTAGTCACTAGAAACTAATGCAGTTTATAGGTGACGGCAAAATCTAACCGACATTAAGTCTACCTGACATGTTGCAAGGGCATTGTAACCAACTGATTCCTAGAGTAAGTTATGCCTAGTCCCAAACAGTTTCCCTACTAGAAACCCTCGTTCTTGTATATCAACCTTCGGCTCCGGTGACGCGATCACTTGCTTGCCACTTCCCCTATTAAGTCTCGTCCTCAAACTCGGCCCGTGATCATCTCCCATGATGTCTTCGGCGCTTGAGTTAGTCACTTTCAATCGTTAAGGCGGAAGTCCCCACGTTGGCCTAATGGTTGATAAGTGTAGGCAATTAACTTAGACAATGTTGATGACTCAAATGTCGTTCAAGTCACTACCCGTGTCTTAACACCTAAGACACCAAAATAACAAGTATTGGGGTATAGAAATACCCCCCCTTCTCCCTAAACTCTCAATTCAACACTAGAGAGTTGAGGACAAGTCAAAGTCATACACATGCAAAGGGACCACTTCTAAAGGTGGCTGGATCTGTCCAGCACTTTCAAAAATCATACACGGTGTTGATCAACAATGTCGAGCCTGACTGGTCTGTCAAAATAACAATAATCATGGGAATCACACTCACCGATTTTCAATACCTTCACAGGTCATCAACCATAACCCCGGCCCGTGACTCTCAGTGAGTAGTCCAACGGTGCCCAAAAGATAAATAAAATTGTGAATGAAGGTAACGTACACAAACGTACACAAATACCAATACTCTGACCATTGACAGACTCCGGCATCAAGACACTATATCACAAGATCGACCATGTAACCATACTCTCAACTCACTCATGTCCACCATGAGGGCTAAGCACAGGAAACTTATCTAAGTTCAAGAATGGGTGGTTCCAGGGATTTTTATAGTATCAAGATGATTGAATTTGAGGAAATGGTTAACTAGAAAGTTATAGCCTAGGGTCTTAACTTTCTAGAATGGGTGGTATCAAACAATTCCGAATTATATCTTGGAAGATATGGGTGTTGCAAGTTCGGAAACCTGTTGCCTTGATTGACTTCAAGCATTGATAACTCGGTAGACTTGAGTTCCATGGAGAATTTAAGGATATTGTCTACTAAGGGATTGCAGTTGAGTCTCCTACCCTTCTAGAAAACCAAATTTTGTTGGATTTCAATGAGTGCAGCTTGAGTCGCCATAGCGGCTTATGATTGAAAGATTGATAGGGAATTTCTCTGCATGATGCAGTAGGGTGACCTTGAGCTATTGAATTTAAGATGTTTTAAGAACTTCATGGAATGATGTAATACCCCGTAAAATAGCATATGGCCATTTTGCATTGTAATCCATACACAGTTGAGAATTGCATGCGATTATATATTTTCCTAATAATAATTGATTTTAATTGAGAGATTTTAGATATATTAGTTATTCTGAACCCGACAATGTATATTCAGGGTACCTTCTCAATTAAATTATGTGAATTGTCCTGATTATTTAAACGAAACAATCTTTGGAAAATAATAATTTTAACATATATTCTTATATTTTATTTTACAAATAAATACTTCATTTATATATGGAGGTACATATACATATATGGATGTATTTATACCTTGATTGAGTCGTATATGATATATATGTACGAATACTTGTATGCATTTTATATATATATGTATATGTATATATTTATATGTATATATATTTGTATGAATACATATGTAATTGAATTGTGTTGAAGTGCACTGTACAAATACATACACATGTATAATTGGAGTGTGTATATACATTGTATTGTAGGGGTGTATAAGACACACACCAAATCCAATAAAAAGCCCCCACTCCCTTTCTCTTCCCCTATTCTCCACCGACCTATCTCTATCTCTTCCTTCCACTTCAATTTTGGAAACAAACCCCAACCCAAAATCTCCATGGCCAAATCCAATCTCCATCTCCAATCTCAAGTTTTCACCCAAAATCTCCACATCCATCTTCTTCTACTTCTTCCCCTCTCCATCTTCTTCTATTTATCAAGAACCCATAGCAAGAGAGCAAGTAGGGAGATTGAGGAATAAAGTCATGATGTTCTTGGAGTTTTGGATAAGGAGAAGAAGAAGAGAGGAGGAGCAAGAAAAATTACAAGGAGTCTTCTTGCAACAAGTGGGTGATACTCTAGCTCTAAAATCTAGCTTTTTATGGGTATGTGATTTTGTTTAGCATGTGGTAGTAATTTAGAGAAATTTGATTATCATGTATGATGTTGGCATGCTAAGAAAAGATAGTTGAATGGTAGAAAAATTCTTTCATGATGCTTGTGTTGAGAACATGTGTGAATAGGCGAGTTTGGAAATTTCTTGCTCTCAAATGGTTGGGAATTTTGAACTCAAATTTTTAGGGCTTGTTGTTCTATGTATCTAGATCACCTATGACTTTTTTAATAATATTTGGAAGCAATTTTGTAGCCCAAACACTTGGTTCAAATTCGAAACAGAGAGCAGGTGGAAATACTGCTGCTGTGTGAGAAATGTTGTGTCATTCCGAAATTGTAACTCAGTGTTGGCTAGGTATTTTGAGCTAAATTTTTTTTGTGGATACTCTTGTATGTGTATAAAACAATAGTATTAAATTTCTTAATTTTCTGAGATCATTTGATGCCTCAAAAAAATTGTAAGCTACAACTGGTCTGGATGTTAGAACTAAAGCTGACTGTTTTTAGAATGAAGTTCACATGTCCATAACTACTTGTGTGTATTTGTTATTTAGTGATTCTCAAATTTTGCAGTAGCTTTTGGTATGAGTCTATTTAGTGATTCTCAAATTTTAGAGTTTTTAGATGACATTCGATGAGGTTTCAATAATAAATAGTGTGAAGTGAAAAAGACCCTGTTAAAGAGTAGCTAAAAGTTTATGCTATGTTTGAGGAGTCACAACTCTTTGTGTAGGATGAATCTAAGTGCAAATTTTGGACACAACGAAATAGTATATGTGTGGATTAAGAATCTAAAATTTCATGAGCTTTGAAATTAGGGTTGATTTGTTATGGAATTTAAAGTAGACCAGGTTTAGCGGAGTACAAATTGATTGATCTGTGAAGATGTGCAAATCTGGATTCATGTGTTAAGAATTTGGAAGATTGATCAACTAGAGAGTTGTAATAGGGATTCATATCTTTCCAAAACATCTAGAATTATGTAATTCCAATTTATGGTTTGAAAGTTATGATTTTCTAAAGACTGGGGCAGATCTAGTCTAGGTTGAGACCATGTTGTTAAGTGAAACAATTTAGTTCTATTTGTACTCTCCTGTCATTAGGAATACGTGCTGCGGTGCGTATCTTGCACTATTGATTTCTAAATTACTGTGGTAAGAACAGGATGGGATTTCCTGGCGGATAGGGGAAATTATACCTTCGAGGCCGTCAAGTTCTATGCTAGTGGACACGAACGGGTCACATGGGATGCAGTCTAATGAATCTTTGGCACCATATGTATGTTTCTTTATGTTTGTCACAGCTTTTGAGTGGGGTCCGAGAGTCGGGCACTAGTGGCAAACCGAGACATCGTTAAGTGACTACAGAACAGATGTGATCGATTAATCTACAACCTCATCAACCACGATCCATCTATCAGGAAAAGGATGAATACAAGAGTAGGATGCATGGCGAGGGTTCAAAACCATGAACTTGGAGACAACGGCTTGATTTGGAAAGTATGTAGTATGGATGCATACATTTCCAAAGTCTCGCTTGCATTTAGTTTAAGTACATCCTGACTTGTGCATTAGGTTACTAGGGCTTATCGTACACAGACACCCTTGACCTGACTCCATTTTTCTTTCTTTTAGTCACTTTTCTATTTGCATTCAATCTTGATTTGTCTAGTTCGGAGATCACTATTTTCTTATCAGCATTGCGTCAGTAGAATTACTAACATATCCACTTAATTAGGTACTAGATACCGAGTCGTGAGTGCAAGAGAACTCAAGACCGCAAGGCATCCAAGTGGTATGGCAGTGTGCATGCCTACCATTTGAGCAGATGCTGGAATACCAGAGTAGTGCAGCGAAAGAATTCGAGCTACGGGGCACATCTCAGGGAAGCAGCAGGACCACTCAGCAGAGTTCGACAGTGATCAGTCGATCATCAAGCAAGACAACTGATAGCTTCACTGGAGGAGTCTGGTTATTGTAACAAATTGTAATGGGATTATGTAATTTGTATTCCTTATTCAAGAACAAGATAAGGGTTGTAATTATTGATGTAATGATCTTATTTGGCAATAAAAGTTCTTAAATTTTCATGTTATTTACTGTGTTGAGATGCATTTGAAGGCAAAAATTCTCGTTGTGTCACGGATGTCCAGAAACGGGGATACAGGGTGTTACAGTTCCCCACCTGGCAATCTGCACTTGAGTGATTTCCTGCACAATGATCACAAATAATATTAGTTTGAATAGAATTAACATTCATATATCCTAATTGTTTAGATAAAGTAGCAATTTGTGCAGTTAAAGTAGTAATAGGATCAAGTTCAAAAACTCCCGCTACTTTTCTTAGCAATGTTCTGTCTGAAGTCCACTCGTAATTATTAGATGTCATCTCCTTTAAAAGTTCATAGGTTGCTTCATGAGTTTTGCTCATTAGTGCACCTCCAACTGCTGCATCTACCAGATATTGATTTGTAGCTCCAAAACCGTTATAAAACATTTGCACTTGTAGCCACTTCGGAAATTCATGATGAGGACACTTTCTCAATAGCTCTTTGTACCTCTCCCATGCATTATATAATGACTCGGTCACAAATTGAGTGAATGTGGTGATGTCATTCCTTAACTTTGTTGTTTTTGCTGGGGAAAAATACTTTTCCATATATTTTTGTGCTAAGCCCTCCCAAGTTGTGATGACTCCTGGTGGTAAAGAATTCAACCATGCTTTTGCCTTATCTCTGAGTAAAAAAGGAAAGAGTCTCAGTCGGATAGCATCATTGGAAACTCCATTGTGTTTGAAGGTGTCACAAATTTCAAGAAAGTTTGCAATGTGAACATTGGGATCATCATGTGCTAGTCCTCCAAATTAAATTGTCTGTTGAATCATCTGAATAATTGCTGGTTTAATTTCAAAGTTGTTTGCTTCAATTTCAGGCCTTTTGATGCTTGATGTTGCTCCATTGACTGAAGGCATTACATAATCCCTCAAAGCTTTGTTCTCCTCTTCGTTCGCCATAGATAAAGAGGATGTGGTGTTTTCTTTCTTCTTCTTTCTAATCTGACGTAAAGTTCTCTCAATCTCTGGGTCAAAAAGTGTATGCTCCAATGGTTTAGATCTGGGCATACACTCCTAAGTCCTAAAAAAATAAAATAAAGAAAAATAAGTCAAAAGAGAATAAAGAGGTAAAATAAAACTAAAATAGAAATCCAAACTAGTAACAGTCTAGCAATTTTCAATATCAATAAAAGAATAATTAATCCCTGGCAACAGCACCAAAAACTTGATGTGAATTATTTGCAAGTGTACAAAATCGCAACAAATAGTATAGTTAAGTGAAAAGAGTGTTGAACCCACAAGGACTAATTATTTTATTGAGCACCGAAATTACTAGATTAACTACTATTTGGAAAATCGAAATTCAATAAAGAAAGAAACTAAATTAAATTAATCTAAAGAACTAACTAAATTAATTAAAAGGAGCGGAATCTGAATTTTGTTGTTTATTAATTGCAAAACTAATTCTAGGGCTTTTGATTTCACCTAGTTTATCAAACACAATTTATAACTCCATGTGAACAAAAAAATTATTTTTCCAAGTTGTAGACCAAAATCCCCAAATTATTCAATATTCTCTCTCAAGCAATATCAAAAATATTCTCAACTAATTATTTGTTATAGTTCATGCACAAATTACTAATTAAAAATTCATTAAGATCTGTGGATTTCTTAATGGTCACATTAACAACGGTTCGCTCTTGTAACGGTGTTTAATTTTATTAATTCGAAATCACAAATTACCATTTCAGTCTCTCCATGATTTAATAGATCATACAAAAGTTGGTCAACCAATTGTAAGCATTAAGAATAAAAATTAGGGCAAAAACCAAAGTACCCCCCCAACGTTTGGCCTAAGTACAATTTGCCCATATAACGTTTTAAAAAGTACACTAAACCTATTTTTCCGTTAACTTAACCACATCCGTTAAGTTATAATTATTAAATTACCTTTTTACCCTTACCCTTTCATAATCAAATCTCTTCTCATTTTTCTTTTTTCTTCATTCTTTTTTTCTTCTTTCATTTTTCTCTATTGTTCAAAACTCATTTTGAATGAGTTGGTTCATTATATTCAACTTTTATCTTCCAATTTATCCTATAACATTATAAATCATTAGACACTTCCAGGATCAACAAAATGACCTATATGTTACATTCTAATAATTTACAAGCATCGACTGTGAATAGTTTAGACTGGTGTGTCTGATTAACTGACCTTAAAATACACTTTCTTCTCTTTTCTTCACTCTCAAAAGAAGAAAAAAGATCTGTATCTGTCATTCCCTCAACTTACTGAGCTATGCATATTTCTTGTATACCAGATAGCGAAAACTACTTCAAATAGCTAAGCTTTTTTATTGCACCTGATTTTCACCTTAGCCTATAATGAAGAAACATTTACTAGGAGTCAAGTAGTCCCATCTTTGGAATTAGACTTGTGCTTCTTCCTCGGCATAGGAAACTATCTTTCAAAAAATATAGAGAATTCTCATACTTGATCTCAATGAGGATACTTCTTCAATAGATCCAAAATTAAACAACTTTGCTACCAATTATTTTAGTAACAGACTTAACAAATCTTTATATCTCTGCTATGATTACAAAAGTTTCAGTATGATCACGGTCTCAGATGTGGTACAATATTTCAAGATGTTGCGAAAACCTCAGAATGATGCAATAAACTAACATGAATGACACTATTGGTAACACCATGTCGTATTGAAATCTTCTTGAGTTCATTAATGGGAGGTAGCCATTTCAAAACAGAGGAATGACATCTATAAGATGAGAGAAGTTAAAATGGATGAGTTTCGATACAAGAGACTAGAACCACCTGCTATGTTTAAGTCAGAATTCCAATCAAGAAGGAAAGAATCAGAGTGTGTGAACCTTTGACTTAGGTAATTAGTTCATTATCTTCATTTTTCTCTGTTCTTCAAAACTCATTCAATCTGAGTTTTCAATGAGTTGGTTCATTATATTCAATGCAATAACTGATTCAAGATGATATCCTACAAAGAAAATTGAAAGAAAAAAAGGAATAAAGAAAAAGGAAAAAGGAGAAGAAATTTGATTATGAAAGGGTAAGGGTAAAAATGTAATTTAATAATTATATCTTAACGGATCGGGTTAAGTTAACGAAAAATGGGTTTAGTGTATTTTTCAAACTTTATATGGGCATATTGTACTTAGGCCAAACGTTGGGAGGGTACTTTGGTTTTTGCCCTAAAAATTAAACACACAACCAGGAAAAAATAGAAAAATAATATTGAATTAAAATTGTGTTCTAAAAAATAGGCTACATCATAGCCCTGGAAAATTAAATTTAGTTCATAATAACGTTGCAACTAACAAACACTATTTGGGATTGCATAATAAAATTAGAAGAATCAAAGAGATACAGAAAGAATTGTTTTGTAAAATAAAAACTTTGCAAACTGAAGTCTAGAAAACCTAGCCAGCAAGCACAGCAAGCAGCTTTTTCTCTCTCCTCTCCTTGAAAATCATGCCGCAATAACAGATCTTGAACCCCCTCTCTCCCCTGCTGACGTCACCCGAACCCAGAGCCCCACCTACCACTTCTTCACTTTTCTTTTCTCCTGGGTCCAGCAGCCAAGTCACTGTTCACACTGACGTGGGCTTCGAGTTCTGCGCCAGCAAAATAGAGCCGCACACCACAACACCACACAGCGAAGCACATCAATTCAGAACCTCTCTTTCTCTCTCTGTCCTTGACTGTTTTGTTTTCGTCTCTTTTTATTTTTTTGATTAGAAGTAGCTGTCGCTTATTCCTCTTCGTTTTGCGTGTCTCTCTTCTCTCTTTGTTGTTCTATTTATAGGGATCCGAAACATGAGAATTAGGGTTTATTTTTGCAGAAAACCCCACATCTTCTTTTATCTCTTTGCTTATTTGATTTGCTCTTTATTTCTTGCTTCTTTTTCTTGTTTTCTTAAAACACATGTTGTACACACACACAAAATAAAATCAGAATTTAGAATTTAAATAAATTAAAATTAATTAGTTTAAATTAATTAAACTAACTAATAATTACATTAGCTCAATTAAACCATTTTAAATTTGTTTATTTCACTTTCACCTCTATTGGCAATTAAAATTTCTATTTTGCTTTTCACATGGCCAAATTATAAAATTTAAAATTCAACAAAACAATAAAAATCAATCAATCAATCTCCTCGTTTTGTTTGTCGATTTTTACCGAAAATTTTCACCGTTTGCATAAAAAAAATAATCTTATTCCTTCAAAATTAATTAATTAACTGAAATTTATGGAAATAAGATAAATTATTAACAAGATAGACGAATACAAGCAATTTTTATGAGTAAATGAATACAAATATTTATATAAAAATTAGACACATCAAGAACCTAACTGATGATGCGATTGAATTCTAAAAGGAATCGGAAGAAATGGATTCAAGTAAGATATGTTTCTATTTATTAAGTGATTTTTTTATGTAGCTCATCATTGAATATTTATGAATACTAACAAGAAACATCTTTTATTTTTCTTTAAAAAAATTATTTAGTCTTGGGAAATGCTCAATCTACTAGTGAAATGCCTCCTAGTTCAACATCTCAATCTCATTCATAGAAGGTATACTATTTTAGTGTTCAATAGTTCTTAGTTTGTATAATATGTTGGATATATAGGTATATTCTCACTACATGAATAATATTATGTGTAATATTATTCTATGGGTAACACGTGTGTTACACGTACTAATTGTATGGATATCAGAACGTGAGTTGAGTGGGTTGAAAACCCAGTACCTAAATCAGTATTTATCTTATATATACTGGCTTGTGATAGTAGTCTAGGTATTCCAATTTTGATACCTAGGGTAAATATCCCAAGAACATTAGTCTAGGATATTAACCCTAATTTTTATTGTTATAATCTCTCATAATTTCTAACAATCTTGAGATATTTACAATTAATTTTGAGATCTAGAGAGAGAGTTACACCTAATCGATCGTCGGAATCCAACAGCAGCTAGTGCCGCCAGGGATGCCAGTGCCGATCGTGCCGCCGCACGCCAGCGTCGACCGCGACTTGTCACTCGCTAGTGCCTCTGCTTCCAGTCATCGACGCAGGTCGCCTCCACTCAGGCCAGTTGCTGTTGGCATCGACACAGGTCACCACCGCCGCTGGGCGGAACCTCCGCTGGCATTGCTGATGTCAACGCAACCACCGCCACCTCACGGCCAGTCGCTGGCCCACCCACTTCATCTTTCTCTTCCCGAGCACCAACAGAAAGAAGGAAAGGGATCAGGACCATATCCAATTTTTTTATTGGGTGGATTTTGGTGTTCGGCGTTTGGGATTGAGACTAGATCCGATCTGTTAACTCAGATCTGACACTTGGTTAGGGCTTGGTTGTCGTTTCGTGTTTGAGCCCAAGATCTGATCCATTGCAGTCTTAGTACTTGATCAGATCTATTGTCTTTTGATTGGTTTTAGATTTTGCTGTTTCATGTTTGGCCGAGCACGGGATCTAATGCAGTGTACTTCCGATTCAGATCTAACTCTCCATTACTTCTTGATCTTTATCAAGATACGGTCCATTCTAAACTTTAAGATCTGTGCTTATTCCTTAATGGTATTTTCTGTTTAATGTTTATTAGGCAGTTTTGCAGAAAAATCCTTCATTTTACTGTAATTACATTAATAGTAATTGTTCAGAAAAACTATCCAGATTTTGGAATTTACTGTTTATTCCTATGAGATGGAAAACCTTAATCATGTGTAAAAGATTCCGAAACTATAAATTTTTTTATAATTTTGAATTTAACAGTTGAAGTGAAATCACTATAAGAGATGTGGATGTAGTTGTTGGAAACAGTGTGGGCAATGAGAATGTTGTTTAGACTAGATCCAAATGTGTTTGGACTGGATCAGATCTAAATTAAAGATAAGTTCTTCACCAAATTTAAATTTGTTATTTATTTATTTGTTTGAATTTTGTTGCTAAGTACTAAAGTTCAAAACCGTATTAAGCATTGTTTAATTAAATACAAATTTGAATAACTGCTTTGGATATGTGCTAGGGATCAAATATTTATTTTGATAAATTATAGGCTTTGACTATAAAATTGAATCTCTAATTAAATTGTTGCTAGAATTAGATAGTGCTAATAATTCGTTTAATTGGCTAATTTTTAATGATTTGATGAATGTAGGAACTTCATAGTTACTTACAAATTGTGTGTATTGGAGACAATAGATTTGTATCACGGTATGAAAAGTCTGCACTACGCAGGCTTCTCCATTGAATTTGGAAAAAAATTCTAACTTGAAGTGTCGGTATGATCTACTCTAATCTTTCTTAGTATTTTCATGTCATGAATGTGTTAACGTTTTGTGCGTTTGAGAGTTTTAGATCATAGTTATTATCGCTTTGGAAAATTAGCATGTTTAGGGTTGTTAAGTGTTTTATCATACTATGTGTATAGATATTTTGACAAATCCATGTTTGCAGTTTGTGTGAGATTACATATTTGCTTATCTAATAATTAAAAAATAAAAAAAATTAAAAATTGTATAAGATGTATAACAAATGTCTATAACTTAGGAGAGATCATCTCTTGATGTAGGATATGACTCCGTTAGTTACATTTTGTTCTTTCTCGTTCATTGCACTGTGTGTGCAAAGTTAAATTATAGCATGTTAGTCATTATCTTATTTAGCGTCATGAAGATGATGAAGAACGAATAAAGGAAAGGACTCTTCGCTCAAGGTGTTTGAGCAAGTAGACATTGTTAGAATCACTAGAGAATGGAAATAGTTTTGTAAATTTTGGAAAAGTAATTTTGTATTAACGCTTATAATGTGCATATATTGTCAATCGCATGTATAAGTTGAGTTGAACAAATGAGATAATTAATAATAATAGTTCTAATTGTGTTCTTGAACATAGCATAATTGGTTAGGATTTGAGAACTATATATTCAATTGTTTGTGAGGAAATGTGATCTAATTATCAAAACTGTGGGGGAAATGGAGTTAAAAGCTATTGAGTAAAAAGCTTTAACATCCAAGTTGTTTTGAAATTTAGAATCACTATGAACTATATATTAAATTGTTTGTTCTTCTTAAACTTATAACTCTACTAAATGACACTTCATTAAATATGACAAATGTGAAGTTTGAATTCAGATTTTGATCACTAAAAAATCATTTTGTATGGTCTCTAGGAGTTCACAACTTTTTGAATCAATACATTCTGATAATTGTGATCTCAGTAGCTTTGTGACTATGTGAGATAATTGTTGGTCAGATATATTTAATCACTTTTGTAGATGATTAAAATAAGTCTATCATATACACGAAGAATGAAGCACTTGTTATTCTTAATGAATTAAAAAAAATTATAGTTAAATTCTAAAATTCAAGGGTTCAGATTTGATAGAGGTCGTGAATATGTTTTAACAATTTAAGAGAAGTTTGCATTTGGCATAATCTCTACTGCACTCCACTTACAATAGTTAAACGATATTGATAAAAGTTAGAATCAAACACTTAGTAAAATGTTGAATTCTATATTATTGACTGTTGTTTGTCTTGTGAAATTATGAGTGATGTTGTGTTGTTAATCATATCTCTAATGTGTTACTATACTCTAAATTGAATACACCTTGTAGATCATGGCATGTAAACACAAATAATTTTGTTAAAGTGAAAATTTGTGTTGTGATACATTTGTTAGAGTACATGACCCTAGAAGGCCTAAAGTAGGACCTACAACAAATATTTGTGTGTGTTTAGAAAGTGCAGAATGTAGTTCTCTCGACAGATGTTGGATCTATCTAATTTGTGTTAGAAAAATCTAAACTTGTAGAGTTCTTTGACGATGTGTTCATCAAAGATAAATGTTTGAAATAATTTAGTCCTACAGACATGTTCAATGATTCACAGTTGGAATCAAGAACCAGCCTTACTGACACTTAAAAATCTGAATGAAAAATGAGCTAAGGAGACTTTTTAGTAGACAATGAGATAATTTTGTGTCAAACAATAATACTTTAATTTAGTTGATCTGCCGAAAGGGGCTAAAACTATAGTAAGTAATGTTTTGTAGGAGAAACTTAATTTTGATTGTTCAGTATCAATTTTAATACATTTTAATAGCTAACAGATGGACTGAGAAAAATTGGGTAGATTTATTTGATGTCTACTCACATGTTTGTCATATTGCTACAATAAGTATTCTTCTTACCCTTACATCTATTGAAAATTTTGTTATTCATAAAGGATATTTAAATAGTTTTGTACTGTAAAGTTTTGAACTAATATGTTTAGTGAACAAGATTTACAATTTAGTAAAATCATTGTATGTTCTTAAAACATGTATAGCCGACAAATAAATAATTTGACAAATTTCTGAAAGAGCCTAGTATATGTGTAACCCCTATAAATGCAAATACTTATTTTCACGAGTATTTTTTTGTATCTCGATATTTATAAATTGTTATTGATAATCGTTTTGAGTTTCTTTGTTAATGCATTTTTCTAAACAATAATTATAATTATTTCGAATAAACTTTGTTTCCATTTCTACTTGATCAACTATTTGCGTTTGAACCCTCAAAAATATTGTTATTGTTGGGACTATTTTCATAAATTCCTATTTTTATATACTGTTATTATTTTGATAATTGCCATTGTCGTTGTTGGTATTATTTATTGCTATTATTATTATTATTATTACTATTATTATTATTATTATTATTATTATTATTATTATTATTATTATTATTATTATTATTATTATTATTATTATTATTATTATTATTATTATTATTATTATTATTATTATTATTATTATTATTATTATTTTATTATTACTATTGTCACTATTATTATTGATAGTCTTTCTGTTCTTATTGATTGATTGATATTACTAGTATTATTATTTTGTTGACATGGTTATTTTAGTGTTCCTATGGTCATGGTGATTATTTATGATTGATTATTAAAACAAATCCCTTCTTATTTGATAATTGTGTTTATAATTGTCTCAAATAATTTATGTAACACAAATTATATTTTATCACATATCTTATTCCTTGTATTTGGATTTATGTTGTTCAATTGTATTATATACAATCTATTTTATTTATTGGATTTATACCCAATTAACCAATACCCAATATCTCATCTTTTCCCCTGTAAATATACTAATCTTTTTTAACCCTAATTAAACCTATACCCTATCCTTCACTAACCCCCCCCCCCCCCCTCGCGTTACTGTGCATCCCTACCCCTCTCCATCTCCCGCTTTCTCTCCTTGTTTTGCCTTCACCCAACTCCCGATCGCCACCTTCCTTGTGATCATCCCCTCGTCGACCTTTCCCCCTCCTCATCCCCGTCGCCCCGTCATCGTCCCTGTCCTCGCCCAAGACTCCACCGCAACCCATTTCCTCGCTGTCATTTCGCCATCGCCGACCCTCTCTGCTCACCCTCGCAACCACCGGAGATCCCCCAGTCCTCATCATCGCCGTCCAGAGCCAGCACCCTAGTCGTTTGCCTCCTCTATTTTTGAGCGGAAAATAGAGCCGCTGCCTCGCTGTCGCTCTCGCTGTTGCATCGCTTCCCAACCACAGCACCGCCGTCGCCGCCTCGCCATGGTCGCCGCTGCCGAGCAACCCCACCACAGTGCCGTGCCGTCGCCGCCAGTTTTCCTGCCCCCCCTCTCTCTCTCTCTCTCTCTGTCGAAAGGAATGAGAAGGAAAGTGATTGGCCGTTTTCGCTGTTTGGTGTTTGGTTGTATCTGATCTAGGTTTTGCTGTGTGCTGTTTTGCCCGATCCTGTGTGGAGTTTTGCTCTTTTGCTTCTTTGGGTTCTTCGCACGTGTCTCGCTTGTGATCTTGTGGATCGTCGCCTAGGATTCCGATCCCGTTATTCTTTATTATTCGAATTAATCATCTCTCAGGCAAGTCTCTTCTTGAACTAATATTTTGTTTTGTTCAAGTTTATTTGATCCTGCAAGTAGATCCCGTCCTTTCCCTTATCATGCTGTATTTGACAATTCCATTAAGTTTATTGAGGGTTTACACGAGCTAACCCTACACACTCTTAACATCGTGCCGTTCTCTTTGATCTAAAACCTAGTTTCTATTGTTTCATGCATATGCACTTACATATAATTAACTAGATACATGCTATAGACTCGTTGATGAATTGTATACATGTTAGATTGATTTGATTGATGAATATATACCATGCCTGTGAAACTGTATATTAAACATAGAAATATGCATGTTGACACCTAGGATCACTTTGATTACCAATTTTCATGAATTATATGGTTGCATGATTTATTTATTGCCTATTCGTGTTAAAATAAATTCTGGACTGTTGTGTGTTCCATTTTGAATCAAATTTTTAACCATATTGTTGTCATATTTTGAAATAACTTCTGAACATGAAATTTAGCCTCTGATGTCTGGTTTACTACCCTTTTTGCGGATTTGTATTCCGATGTGAAATTGTTAGATATCATCATTTTAGTACAGCTGTGTTAGAACTTTTAGATTCTTAAATGCATGTGTATCTTGTTGTTCTATAATTTATTTAACCATGCTAACAGTAAAATAAAAATCTGAAATAAATTAGGCTGAACCTAGACATGTGTAGGAATATCCTAGAATTTTTATTGATTTATTGGATGAGTTTTCTGACCCGAAATAAATAGATGAACACAGATTACAACATGCTGTCTGAACACAAAACCTGAATAGAATAGGAGTTTCACCCTAGCTTCTGTAGTTTTCATGTGTCTTATTTATATTTGCTGGAACCATAAGGAAGTCTACTTTCTAGACCTTCTGACGGATTCAGATTTGCTATTTTGTAGTGACTGTAGTCCATGTTTTAGTACAACAAGGTCATATTGTCCTGATCATGTGATGTGTGTGTAATTGACTTGTTTGCTTCATACTTTGTCTGAACGCATAGAATTAGTCACACTTAGTATCATAAAACATTGACACCTTCTTGCATGCTCGCATAGGATAAAATAAAATGATAAAAAGCCAGGGTATTATGGATAGACTTGGTAGTGAACAATCGGAAACTGTACTCCGCCTGACCTGCCTAATAAACACCATCCCTGAACATAAAACACTGCCTGATAACCACTGTCCCTGAACATAAAACACTGCCTGATAATCTCTGGGCCGAGTACACGAACCGAGAATTCACCATCAGTCTAAAACGTTCACTGTGTATTTGTGCCAAACCTATAGTATGGAATGCAGTAGTACGTGCACTATATAGGTTAATAAAATATCTAATAACCTGCATGCTTGATCCTGTATGGAGCTTGACTCGACATCATGCATTACATGTGTGATTATTGTAGACCTTTGATATTGTTGCCTGTCTTTGCTTTGTTCTTTGACTTTGATCATGTCCCTTTTCTTTGATATTCATGTTTCCTTTATCCTCTGTTTTTCTCTACTTGCTGTCCACGACTTGCTTTAAGGGCACTCTTTTCTCTCTTTTTAGATCAAGAAGTTACATGTACCGAAGGAGCAATACCAGAGGAAATTGGTGAGCAAAATCTCTGAAGATCGGAGCTGGACTATTAGATTTCTATAGCTATCACTTGTTATTTGCTTATTGTATTGCTTTTATCATACTTTGTATTATTGGGCTTTTATGACCCGAAGTTTGTTTTATCCCAGATGTTGGATTATTATTTTGTAAATTTATTTCATAATTATTTTGGAGTTTATTCTTTGTTTATGTGATTATATTCTTCCTGCGTGGTTGTTTTCTCTTGTATATTGTTGAGTTAGTCTGTTACAGTTTATGGATGATGTATAATCATTCGCTGGGCCTTCGTTACGTGCTCATATTCCTGTATTTTGGGAAGCGGGACGTGACAATATGAATCAAGTAATTCAGATCAGTGCCTTCAACTTTTTGGTGTGTCAAATATAGTGGCTATTATTTACTTATTCTATTGACATGCCTATTTTTGGAAGCGACATCTCTATTATAAATGAAGTTAAAATTATGCTATCCAAAGAATTCAAAATGAAAAACCTAGGTATTGTGGACACCATAGGTATAAGGGTGAGTTTCGGTTGGCAAGAGATAACTCTTAGTCAAAATCATCAAATCAAAATGTGTTTCAAAGTGGGGATATAGTGACTGAAAGTGTGTTTGAAACACCTTATGATTATTGTTACCGCTGATTTCGGTGTGGGGGTAAACAGATAGAATTTGTGAGTCCGGGAAACACCTGAACGATTGACTCGGCCTTCTTGCTCCTGGCACAACCTGCAAGGAAGTGCGAAACACCGGGGTTGATTCCGGCGACGCACCCTCCGACGCTCTTGTCAGTAACCAGGAAAAGATTAAGAAAGAGCTTAAGTGGTGAAAGAGTGATTAACCTGGTCTCGGTGGTAGAGGGGTTGTATTTATAGTCGCCTTTGGAGCCATTTGGGGCCTAATTTCCTGCCTAACAAATAGGAGAAAAATCCTCCTATTCTGTTTTGGGAAGTTAGGCCTTGATTCCCTGGTGAGAGCTAATCAGGTTTATTGATTTGACCAAATCAGTGGCCTGATTCTCTTCTTGGTGGATTGGGCTTGTATCGGGTCGGGACCCGTACCCAATTGAAGTGGATCTATTCGCGGGTGGTTGGTTCTGTGAGAAGGAGGCCCAATACCCGTTTTGGATCCATCTGTATGTGAAATTACCTTTTTACCCCCGTGCTTCAGGATTCGTGATCGATCTGGACAGTCCCGATTTAACCCCAATTTTAGCCATATCACGAGCCCCCCACTCCTAAAGACTGAGTGTGATCAGACTTTGAGGAGTAGTTTAGCTGTTTTAGTGGCTGATGGAGTTGTATTGGAGTCCAGACGTGGGATTTTGAATCTAGAAAGGGGGTAGTGAGGCAACTTTTGATGCCGCTGGCAGTTCTCTGGTCACATCGGGTGTTCAAGAGTTTTTATCTATTTTTTCGGACTACTTGTTTAACTTTGCGACGCGTTTGCTAATCATTCGGGGGCCTTAGTCGTTCATTCTGGGCGATAATTGTTCGTTCAAGGGTTCGAAAGTGTGCCCCCTAAATCTCAATTACTCTCCAGAATTTTTGGCTAATTTTCCCGAATTTTTAACAATTTTCTCGCAATTTTTAAACAAATAAAACAAATTAAATAGATAAAAAATGATTTAAATACCGATTTATGGCGTGGCTCGATCTGGGCCGCTGATCGCAGATGGGCGCGAATTTCGGAAAGATCTGACGGCTGCTGTTGCTCGGCAGCGTTTTTCTCTGTTTACCAGTTCGGGAAGGCCTCTGCTCGGCAGCCGACCGAAGGCATGGGGGGTTCGGCAGCCGACCGAAGGCTTGAGTGACGTGGCGTAATCTGGGCCGTTGGATGTTGGCACGCATCTCGAGACGGGAACGGTTCCCAAGAAAACGCTATCTTGTCTTCTAGCGCACGTGGCGCAATCTGAGCCGTTCGCCATTGGGAGCGTGAATTTCTGAGAGATCCGACGGCTGAGATAGCTCGGTGCCTTTTTTTCTCCATTTACCAGTTCGGGAAGGCCTCCGCTCGGCAGCCGACTGAAGGTATGGGGGTTCGGCAGCGTCGTGGCGCTATCTGTTCGGAGGCGATCTCGCTTCCGAGGGTATTAATGACGCTCGGGGTTTGTGCGGCATTCCCCTTCCCCAGGTCATTAAGAATAATTCCTTTGATTAATGCGTGGCGTTTCGACTCTTGCAGAGACCATGAAGCTCGATTACAAGGCTCTGGTGGCGAAGGGCAGGGCCGATCAGGAGAAGAAGAAGAGGCCGTCGGCAGCGCCTCAGGACAGCCGAGCTTCGAAGAAGGCCTCGGTAGTGAAGGCAGCCGACCAACCGAAGGTTGCGGTCCTGAAGGAGGGAGAGGTTGAGGTCCTTGTCCCTTCGGCAAAGGTCGCGGTCCCCGAGCAGGGTGGGGTCGTGGACCTCGATCCCTCGGCCTCGGATGCTCCTGCTCCTACCCCGGAGGCGGACTCTCCTGGTCCGTCGAGCAATGAGTTCGGAGTGGCTGATGCGCTGTCCCTCCAGGTTCCGCCACTCACGCCCGGCGCGGAGAAGATCTTGACCGAGCGTCATAAACAGATCTTCGTCCCTGATTGGCAGGTGATGAACGTCGACGGTTTTTTGGGCGACGGGAACATCTGTATGGAGGCAGTGAGGCACCTGCCGACCCCGAAGGACCGAGCGACCCTGAGGGCCGGGATGGCAGGGGACAACGTGATGCAGATGGCCCGGAGCACTATGTCGGTAAGTGTGTCGAGCCCTTCTTCATTCATATTTTTCCTTGGACAATTTTTTCTAAGTTCTTGGGCTCGGATTTTAACGTGTCGTTCTCTTCCAGACCCTCTGCCACTTCAGTTGGCTGGTCGAGGAGATGGCGAGGAAGGATCAGGAGAAGGAGAAGGAGAGGACGGAGCGCGTTCGGGTTGCGAAGCGGCTTGAGTCCGAGCTGCTTCTATCGACGAAGAGAGTCCCGAAGTGGAGGACCTGGAGAAGAAGCTGGCCGACGCTATCCAATCGTCGAAGGATACGGCGGCCAAGTTTGAGAAGGAGGTGGCCGAGCTGAAGGAGGAGCTGGCCAGCGCTCGGTCGGGAGCCGAGAAGGAGGTCACCGAGCTGAAGGATGAGCTGGCCAAGGCTCGGTCGGAAGGGGAGACTGCTCGGAAGAGAGCCGAGAGGATCAAGGCCAACCACCTGAGGAAGGTGAAGGAGGTGAAGAAGGCCGTGCAAGAGGAGGCCGCGCAGCACATGATCCAGAATATGCTGGACGCCTACGGCCGTGCCCTGACCCACGTAGCCGCGAAGAACCCGGGCTTCGACTCGTCCTCCTATGACTTTTACGAGCCCGTGGAGGGGGAAGAAGGGATCACCGAGGGTTTACTCGGACCCGATGGTGAGACGGAACCCGCCGAAGGCGATGGTGAGACCGAAGCCGAGGGCGAGGAGGAGGAACTCTCCGAGGAGGAGAGCTGGAGCGAAGGCGGGGGCGAGGGTGACGGCGACGGCAAGGCCGAGGGGTCGACGAATCCGAGCGGCAAAAAGGTCGACCCCTGACTCGGTTGTCTTCCTACTTTCAGTCTTTTTGGTTTTGTTTTCTTTTTGTAAGCCTTATTGCGGACTGGCCACCGCCTTTGTTTTGAATGAAAAGTATTTTGTTTGGCCAAAAATTTGTCCAAGTGTTGAGCCTCGGACTCAGTGTGCATTTTGGGCGTTTATTTCTCCAACTGTTGGGCCTCGGATTTATTTCCGCTTTTCAGGTGGTGTTTGGTCCGGTCACGGAGCTGGTTTTCCTTCGGAAGGAACTGGCCAATTTGAAGCGTGAACTTTCGGACAGCCGGCAGAGGCGGTTTCTCCTGCTCGGCCAGGCGGAGGAGGTCAGGGCAGTTCTGAGGAGGAACTGTCGTGAGTTGCATCAACTCCGGAAGCGCTCCCAGGGTCCCGGTTCCGAAAGGGAAATTGAGCGGCTTCGTGGGGAGCTTAAAGCCGCCGAGCAGAAGAACGACGATCTTTTGGCCGAGGTACAACACTTGGGGCTATCGGAGAGGGAGTGTTCGGCGGAAAGGGAGAAGATGGCCTCCGAGCTGGAGGGGGCTTTGGCTGAGCGTAAGAGACTATTGGCCGAAGTCGACATGCTCAGGAGGATCACAATAGATAGGGGGATTGAGGTCACCCACTATCGACGGCTTGCAACTGATAGTCCCAATGCCTCGGGGTCGTTGAAGGCCCCTCGATCGAAGAAATTGGCGAAGGACGTCGTCTTGAGGGATCGGATTATCGAACTGGAGGAGGAGATCGCGTCGCTTAAACCTGCGCCGGAGAGGGCTAATGTTCGCAGCACGTCGTGCACCCGTGAGGAAAGTGAGAGGGGGATCACGTTTTATGAACTCGCGACGCGCCCGCTAACGACCAGGCGTAGCCCGACTGACGCTCAGAGCAGCGCGGCCGTCTCGTCGAGCGGGGCATCGGTCGGCGTGGCTGTTAGGACTAGCAGTGAAGGGGGGTCGCGCTTCGTTGGTTTAGGGTCGAGCTCAGAGGGTCGGCCTCGTCGTCCTCGCGTTTCCCTAAACCGAAGCATTCCCCTTCCGAAGAGGACTTGATTATGTCACTTTCCATTTCTGTTGTCCGTTGTAATAACCTAGTTGTAGGGTTGGTCGACCGTTTGTAACACTATTATGTCTGAATGCATAAAAATTCTGAAAATTGCATAAGTGTTTGTCTTCAGCACTGTATTGAAACCGCGTTGTTCGTTTTTCCTATTTTTCAGCTTGTCGCGGCGATCCATGGATCGGGCTCCGGGCGTCCGAATGATGACTCCGCATCCGAGGCGACCTCTGGGACGGTGGTTCTGAGCCCCAGGAGTGTCGATCTGAAGCTACGCCGATCCGAGGGCGAGTGGAGTCACCTTTCGTTGGTTCTCAGTCTCCGGGAGGCCGAAACACAATGTTTGGAGAGCAAGGTCGTCGAGCTGAGCCCTGTAGGGGAGGACGAGGACTCGCAGACCGCATTCAGCAATGCTCTTCGGGTCAAAAGTATTCGGCACATTCAGTCGAAACTCATTGCCGAACGGGACGACTTGCTCTCGGAGATGGGACAGCTGCGGGCGGAAATGGCGAAGCTTCGAGGTGAGGCGGAGGAACTGTCTGCCGAGGAGGGCGAACAAGATGGAGAGGATGCATTTTTATGAAAGACAAGTGTAGTGGGTCGGGGGTTGTATGTTTTGTTTGCCGACACTTTTGTAATGGCTTATTTTGTACTGTACGCCGGTATTTAATAAAATTCCCTTTCGGTGTCTTGTGCGTCTGTCTTTGTTTATAACTGTGTTGACCGTGCCGAACTATTTAAACTGAGTGTGTCTATTTAGCCGAATGGACCCCCGGGGGTACGGCGCTTTGTCGCTTAGTGGGTCTGACACGGCGATGTTCTCGAGAGTGCTATTTCGACGTGGCGAGATCTGAGCCGTTGAATGTAGGCGCGGATCTCGAGATGGCTCGTTTTCCAAGAAAACGTTATCTTGTCGTTTTGCGCGAGTGGCGCGATCTGAGCCGTCTGATCTAGATCACGCATGAAAGTTGAGGGGGAAGTGTGTTTTCCCCGTTTACCAGCTCGGGAAGGCACTTGCTCGGATGCCGACCGGATGTGTTTGCCTTCGGGCCTCGGCTGACAGTCAAGAGTGGTCGGGATAAGTGTTCCGGACCTTAGGCATAGTCCAACGGCTGCGGGAGCAATTCCGAACGGCGATCTACCCCTGGTTCGTCCGGAGACGAACCGAGGAGGTAAAGTCGAGCCGAGTGTTGGACTCCGAACCATCGGTACAGTTCAACGGCTGTGGGAGCAATTCCGAACGGCGATCTACCCCTGGTTCGTCCGGAGACGAACCGAGGAGGTAAAGTCGAGCCGAGTGTTGGACTCCGAACCATCGGTACAGTTCAACGGCTGTGGGAGCAATTCCGAACGGCGATCTACCCCTGGTTCGTCCGGAGACGACCCGAGGAGGTAAAGTCGAGCCGAGTGTTGGACTCCGAACCATCGGTATAGTTCAACGGCTGTGGGAGCAATTCCGAACGGCGATCTACCCCTGGTTCGTCCGGAGACGACCCGAGGAGGTAAAGTCGAGCCGAGTGTTGGACTCCGAACCATCGGTATAGTTCAACGGCTGTGGGAGCAATTCCGAACGGCGATCTACCCCTGGTTCGTCCGGAGACGAACCGAGGAGGTAAAGTCGAGCCGAGTGTTGGACTCCGAACCATCGGTATAGTTCAACGGCTGTGGGAGCAATTCCGAACGGCGATCTACCCCTGGTTCGTCCGGAGACGACCCGAGGAGGTAAAGTCGAGCCGAGTGTTGGACTCCGAACCATCGGTATAGTTCAACGGCTGTGGGAGCAATTCCGAACGGCGATCTACCCCTGGTTCGTCCGGAGACGAACCGAGGAGGTAAAGTCGAGCCGAGTGTTGGACTCCGAACCATCGGTATAGTTCAACGGCTGTGGGAGCAATTCCGAACGGCGATCTACCCCTGGTTCGTCCGGAGACGACCCGAGGAGGTAAAGTCGAGCCGAGTGTTGGACTCCGAACCATCGGTATAGTTCAACGGCTGTGGGAGCAATTCCGAACGGCGATCTACCCCTGGTTCGTCCGGAGACGAACCGAGGAGGTAAAGTCGAGCCGAGTGTTGGACTCCGAGCTATTGGTATAGTAAGAGGGGAGGAAAAAACAGGCAAATTCAAAAACAAAATGGAGCTTTCTTTATTTGATATTTGACGGCAAACCGTTTTACATAGTAGAATTCATAGAACAGGTTACAAGTTAAAGGAGAGGAATGGCGCGACACCTCGGATTACTTAGAAAGGCGCCGGGGCGCTCTCTTGGTATTTCAGGAGGTGATCGGCATTCCAGGTCCTCGGGAGCTCTCTACCGTCCATGTCCTCAAGTCGATATGCCCCAGGCCGAACAACTTTTGTGACCCGGTACGGCCCTTCCCAATTCGGAGCTAGCTTGCCCTTCTGACTGGGGAGGGATATGGCTAGCTTTCTCAACACCAGATCTCCTTGCTCGAGGTTGGCGGGCCGGACTTTCTTGTTGTAGGCTAGCTCGACTCTCCTTCTGTAATTTTGCTGCCGAATCGATGCCCTTTCCCTCAGTTCATCTATCAGGTCCAAGTTTCCTCTGAGTTCCCTGGCGTTCTGCGCCTCGTCATAGGCGATGAGCCGAGGGGAAGGAATTCCGACCTCGAGGGGTATTACGGCCTCGGTCCCATAAGTAAGGCTGAAAGGGGACTCTCCAGTGGGCGTCCGCTTGCTTGTGCGGTAGTTCCACAACACATTAGGGAGTTGGTCGACCCACTGTCCTTTGGAGCACTTGTCCAACCTCTTCTTGAGCCCCGCAAGGATCTGCTTGTTAGCGTTCTCGGCTTGTCCGTTCGACTGGGGGTGCGAGACGGACGAAAAACGCTGTTGAATGACGAGGTCGTCGCACAGGGTTCGGAATGCTGAGCCAGTGAACTGGGTCCCATTATCTGTCACGAGGACGCGCGGGACGCCGAATCTGCATATAATGTTCTTCCAGAAGAACTGCACCACTTTGTTCTCGGTTATCGTGGCGAGGGGCTCGGCCTCGACCCACTTCGAGAAGTAGTCGATAGCCACGACTAAAAACCTGAGCTGACCAGGAGCTGGAGGGAAAGGCCCTATCAGGTCCATTCCCCACATCGCGAAGGGGATAGGGCTCGATAGGGAGGTGAGGTTGGCTTGAGGGAGGCGTCGGATGCTGGAGTGTTTCTGGCAGGAGCCGCACTGCCGAACGTGTCGCTCGGCGTCTTGGAGAAGCGTCGGCCAGAAGTACCCATAATTCAGAGCTTTTCGGGCTAGGGACCTAAATCCCGAGTGTGCCCCGCCGATCCCTTCATGAAGCTCCTGTAGGGCATACTCAGCCTGATCCGGAGAGAGGCATCGTAGATATGGTCGGCCGTCTATTTGGGAGAAGGAGCGCTTGTATAGGATGCCCTCGATTAAGACATAGCGCTCGGCTCGGGTTCTAACTCGGCGTGCTTCTTTGGGGTCTTGAGGCAGAACTCCATCCCTTAAGAATTCCACCAGTGGTTTCATCCAATTGTCCTGCAGCGCGACCGGCAATGTCTCCATCGAGCTAGGCGCCTCGTCTTCAATGCTCGGTTTGGAGAGGACTTCGATCAGCACGGTCTGTTCAAGACCTTGCAGAGAAGACGAAGCCAATTTGGAGAGGGCATCGGCCTGTGAGTTCTCCTCCCGAGGGACACGCTGGATGACGGCTTCTTCGAACCGACCCATCAGACCCCGGACCTTGGCGAGGTACTTAGCCATTCGCTCATCCCGGGCCTCGTACTCGCCCAAGACCTGATTCACAACTAGTTGGGAGTCACTGTGAACCCGAAGGCGCTGCGCCCCAGCACTTCGTGCGAGTCCGAGGCCAGCTATGAGGGCCTCGTATTCCGCCTCGTTGTTCGAAGCCTTGAAGTTCAGGCGGATCGCATACTGCAAGACGAAGTTGTCAGGGCCGTTTAAGATAATCCCGGCGCCGCTTCCTTCACTGCAAGAGGACCCGTCCACGAAGACTGTCCAAATGGGGGGCCCATTTGGGACGTGGCCGACCTCAGGGATGGTGGTCTCGACAATGAAGTCGGCGAGAGCCTGAGCTTTAATCGCCATCCGAGGCTGATAAGTGATGTCGTGCTGACTCAGCTCTACGGACCATTTCATCAGCCGACCCGAGGTCTCAGGCTTATGGAGGATTTGCTTGAGCGGTTGATCGGTGAGGACGATGACTGAATGAGATTGGAAGTAGGGCCGAAGCTTTCTTGCTGCCATGACGAGGGCGTAGGCTATCTTTTCTATCCTCGGATAACGGAGCTCGGCATCCCGAAGCACCTTGCTCACGTAGTAAATAGGCCTCTGGGTCCGGTCCTCTTCTCTGACCAGGACAGCGCTCAGGGACTGCTCGGAGGCTGCCAAGTAGAGGAAGAGAGGCTCGCCTGGGACCGGCTTACTGAGCAGAGGGGGGTTCACCAGATAGGCTTTCAGCTGGTCGAACGATGCTTGCTGTGCCTCGCCCCATTCAAATCCCTTAGCGCCTCGGAGTGCTTTGAAGAAGGGAAGGCACTTTTCCCCTGACTTGGAGAGGAACCGACCAATGGCTGCGAGCCGACCGGTGAGCTTCTGTACTTCTCTGACGTTCCGAGGCGGGGCCATGTCTAATATGGCTTTGATCTTTTCGGGGTTAGCTTCAATCCCCCGCTGGCTCACCATGAAACCGAGGAACTTGCCAGAGGAGACTCCAAACGCACACTTGTTCGGGTTTAGCCGCATGTTGTACTTCCTCAACACGCCGAAAGCCTCTTGGAGGTCGGCTACATGGTCGGTGCCGCGGATGCTCTTGACGAGCATGTCGTCAACGTACACCTCCATATTTCGGCCGATCTGATGCTGAAAGACCTTGTTGACGAGGCGCTGGTAGGTGGCGCCCGCGTTCTTCAAACCGAACGGCATTACTCGGTAGCAGTAGAGGCCTTGGTCGGTGACGAAGGAGGTCTTCTGGATGTCCGGAGGGAACATCCGGATTTGGTTGTACCCCGAGAAGGCATCCATGAAGCTGAGGAGCTCATGGCCCGAGGTGGCGTCGATTAGGGTATCGATGTTCGGGAGAGGGAAGGGATCCTTCGGACACGCTTTGTTGAGGTCGGTGAAGTCGATGCATATCCTCCACGAGCCATTGGACTTCTTGACCATTACAACATTCGACAGCCACTCGGGATAATTCACCTCCTGGATGAACTTGGCCTTCAGCAGCTTATCCACTTCCTCCTTGATTGCCTGCTGTCGCTCGGGAGCGAACTTTCGCCTCTTCTGCTGAACCGGTTTGCACCCCGGCTCGACGCTTAGGCGGTGGACGAGCAAGTCTTCGGAGATGCCGGGCATATCCGCGGCCGACCAAGCAAATAGGTCGCGGTTATCCCGGATGCATCTCACCAGGTCGGAGAATAGCACGGTCGGCAAGGACTTGCTGACGAGGAATTTTCGGCTCGGGTCCTCGTCGGAGAAGAGTACTTCTTCTAACTCGTCCGCTGGCTCGGACGTTGGGCGAGCCTTCGGCTCGGGGATCTCGAGTGTCTCGAGCGAAAGCACTGGTCCCCCGGTGGAGGTCATGTAGCACTTCCGAGCTGTTTCCTGGCTTCCCCTGACTTCTCCTACTCCCGATCGAGTGGGGAACTTCATCTTCAAATGGTATGCTGAGGGGACGGCCTCAAGGGCGGCTAGGCCGGGACGGCCGAGGATGACATTGTATGCTGCCGGGACGTCAACGACCATGAAGTCCATGGGCTCGGTCCGGGTAGTAGGGGTGCTCCCCGCAGTAACGTCAAGGGTTATCACCCCTTCGACGGTTATCGGGACCCCCGTGAACCCGTGCAGAGTGTATCCGACCGGCTTGAGACGGTCTCGGGACAGCTGGAGGCCCTGGAAGGCCGAGAGGAATAGGATGTTGACCGAACTCCCGTTGTCAACCAAAATCCTCTGCACCTTGAAGTTGGCCATGCGGAGGTCGATGATGAGGGCATCACAGTGAGGGGTTCGGACTCCTTCGAGATCAGCGTCGGAGAAGGACACGGGCACACCGAAGCCCTTGGGAGGAGGAGCACTGTGGACCGAGTTCACCTCTCGGACGAAGGCTTTCCGAGACGTATTAGAGGAGCCGCCCATGGGGCCCCCGTGGATCATATGCAGAACCCTTTCCTCTTCGAACTCAGGTGTTACTTCGCGCCGCTCAGAGCGCTTGTTAGCCCCCCGAGGGGGAGGAGAGTTCCGATCTGTCCGATCGTTAGCCTTCACGAACTTCGCCAACTGCCCCCTTCGGATGAGGGCTTCGATCTCATCTCTCAAAGCCCGACAGTCATTCGTCTCGTGCCCGTGGTCTCGGTGATACCGACACCACTTGTCTTTGTCCCTCCTCTTCGCCGGTTTGTGCATCCTCGGGGCTGGAGGAAGGACCCCCTCCTTCTCTACCTCCATGAGGATAGTGGAGACATTAGTTATGAGGGGCGTGAATTTCTCGAACCTGGGGGGAGGACGACGCTGGCCGCCCCCGTCCTTCATTGTCTTCTTGGCCCCCTCTTCCTCCGTTGCCTTCCTCTTCGAGCCGGAGGAGGGTCCTCCGAAGTTCGGGAGGGACTCGGCCTCCTCGGCTCGGATGTATTTCTCGCACCTCAGTAGGAGGTCGGCGAAGTTGGTAGGCGGCTTCTTTGCTAGGGACGAGCGGAGGTTGGAGTTGAGGACGTTCGACTGGAACGCCACTGTTGCCACGGATTGGTCTAAGGAGGCGATCGACCTGACTCCTGCAGTGAACCTCTTCACATAGTCCCGCAGCTTCTCTCCCCTTTCCTGTCGGGGGTTCAGAAGGGAGAGACTCGTCTTCTCGGCCCGTCGGCTGCTCACAAAGTGAGTTATGAACAGCGTCTCAAACTGCTCAAATGAAAAGATGGAGGCGGGGGCAAGCCTGGAATACCATTCCCGAGCCGAACCCCGAAGGGTGGCCGGGAAGGTCCTGCAGAGTATGGCGTCGGAGACTTGATGGATCAGCATCAGAGTCTTAAAACTCTCGACGTGGTCTACTGGGTCGGACTCGCCTGAGTACGTTTCAAACTGCGGAGGTTTGAAACCCCTCGGTATGCGAGCTTCCATGATTGTCCGAGAGAAGGGCGGTCTGTTCGGGCGAACAGTCCCTGCTCTGGACTCCTCTTCTCGGTCCATACGGACAATGCGCCTCTCCACCTCATGGAGGCGGCGGTCAAAGGCATCGTCCCCTCGCCGGTAACCGTATGACCCTTCGGACTCTTCCTCATAAGAGGGAGAGCGTGGACTTCGGTGCCGGTATCCCTCGAATCGGCGGGGACTGTACTGCTGCTGACGACTGGGAGCCTGGAGAGGACTTCGTGACCGGCGGCGAGGACTGGGAATCCGAGGGGGTGTTGGGATCCTAGCGGGGTTTTGGTTGTTGGCACGGGCGTTCAGGGCCTGCAGTACAGTCTCCTGAAACTGGAGGAATTCGGCACGGCTGATGGGTACCTCACGGTCCCTCGTACGATGCCGATCCTCGGGGGAACGCGGCCTCCTCCTCCGGTGTTCGGGAGATGCCGCTCGGCCTCTCCGGTACGGGGATCTCCACCTGTCTCGGCGACGAGGTGACCGCTCACCCTGACGCTGTCGGGAGGCTCCCGCTCGGGCCCGCCTCTCGTCAAGGTGCGTGCGGAGGTCGTTCTCCTTCTGGCGGTTCTGGAGCGTGAGGCTGAGGTCGGGGTTATGGGAGGCCATTGAGTCCGAGGATCCGTTACGGACCGAGACATGGTCCTGGATGGGCTGCTTCAGCTTCTGGCCGTTGAGACCGGCGGGACCATTGTTGGGTTGTTGCTGAGGATGATGAGGCTGGACCGGTTGGGTCGGCGGAGGAAGCCCAGATTGGGGAATTGGGTTGACGGGGGTATCCTCCGTAGGGTCGGCGGGGTTGGCCACCCGGTTGGATCCTTTGGATCTGTTCTTCTTCGGAGGCATGGCGATGGAAGGCGAGGAAGGAGAAGCTGAGGTCGTTCGTGTGGTGGTTTCCCACAGACGGCGCCAATCTGTTACCGCTGATTTCGGTGTGGGGGTAAACAGATAGAATTTGTGAGTCCGGGAAACACCTGAACGATTGACTCGGCCTTCTTGCTCCTGGCACAACCTGCAAGGAAGTGCGAAACACCGGGGTTGATTCCGGCGACGCACCCTCCGACGCTCTTGTCAGTAACCAGGAAAAGATTAAGAAAGAGCTTAAGTGGTGAAAGAGTGATTAACCTGGTCTCGGTGGTAGAGGGGTTGTATTTATAGTCGCCTTTGGAGCCATTTGGGGCCTAATTTCCTGCCTAACAAATAGGAGAAAAATCCTCCTATTCTGTTTTGGGAAGTTAGGCCTTGATTCCCTGGTGAGAGCTAATCAGGTTTATTGATTTGACCAAATCAGTGGCCTGATTCTCTTCTTGGTGGATTGGGCTTGTATCGGGTCGGGACCCGTACCCAATTGAAGTGGATCTATTCGCGGGTGGTTGGTTCTGTGAGAAGGAGGCCCAATACCCGTTTTGGATCCATCTGTATGTGAAATTACCTTTTTACCCCCGTGCTTCAGGATTCGTGATCGATCTGGACGGTCCCGATTTAACCCCAATTTTAGCCATATCAATTATGATATTAGGTTGACACCTAATGATGGTGCAACTATGAGACATGTAGATCATTCTAAAGGAATTGAAAGTCTCATGTATACAAAGATCTACACTAAAATAGACATTGCCTTTGAGGTTGGTATGATCTGCAGATTCACTAATAATTCCATACACATTTGAGTGCCCTTAAGAGGCTAATGAGATACCTGAGTGGTACTTAAGAGTTTTCTTTGTGCTACTCTAGTCATTCTTCGAATAAATGGCTGATCTGATGCATTATGATGCTCATAATTTAGTGAAAGTCGATAACTAGTGGATATGTGTTTACACTAGGAGGAACGGAAATGTTATGGAAATTAAAAGGCAAACAGGAACTGTGCTATCATCCATGAAATCAGACCTCTATGTGTAATCCTCTGCAGAGGAAAAGGCTGAGTGGATTGAAGAAATTGTTGCTAGTTATCCATTAAGAAGTTTAAGTAACTCTCTAATTCTGTTATGCGACTATCAAGCTATAATGCACTGTAGCTCATAACTCGCTCTATAATAGTAAGATGAGTATATTAAGGCTGAAAGAAGCCTAGTTAAACTTTCTCATAAATAAAGTGCAATTAAAACAAAATATGGCTAATGCACTTGCTAAGAGACTTGAAAGTGATCTAATTATCAAAATTGTGGGAAAACTGGAGTTAAAAGCTATTGAGTCAAAGCTTTAACATCCTAATTGTTTTGAAATTTAGAATCCAATTGGAGCCATAGAGAAATTCAAATTTAAACATCAATTTTAGGCAGTTGACATGTTTTAGATAATTTTGATGATTCCACATAAATTCCACAAATATATAATGTCATTCCAATTTTGATGGTATTATATATCAAGGGAATTTACTTAGAATAATCATATTATTCCAATACGAAACATGAAAACTTGTCGATGTGTTTCCGATGTTTAGAATGTTGTTATATCATTCCAATTTTGATGATATCTCTTTTATGGATTCTTTGTTTCATTTCAATTTCGATGATTCAGAATTAACCATAATTGATTTGACTGATCTATCATTCCAATATGAGATATAGTATAGTTCTTGTGTAGAAACTATAATAGTTCTTGTTATTTATTTAATTAAAGAAACTTGATTGTAATGCTTGCGTTATATTTTTACTAAGCTAGTTATGAATTGTACTAAGTTCTTTTGTGGAACTAGATACTTTGTGAAATTCGTTGGAATTCTTAGAGATGTTTCTCTTGATATTCTTGTTTTCAATAAGCTAGTAAAGATGAAGGAGTTGAATCTGTCGACATAGATTTCAAAATAATGATTTGCTCAAAATGGAGGAGTAAACATAATGCAGTGTGCAAGGATAGAGTTTCAGTTTATTTCTCTCGAGAATAAATTAGTCACTTGCTTGGTAAAACTTCTGTTGAGTTTAAGACTCTTGTGTTCGTTGAGCTTAAAACTCTTATTTTGTTCTTGAAGTTTATTTACTTTGTTTGGTTTTGAAACTATGACAGACTATTCCAATTGGTTTAGTCATTGTGAACTATTCTGTTGTGATTTGGTTTGGGAACTATTTAATTATTTTGGTTTAGTCTTTTTGAACTATTCAGATTTATAACGATTTAGTCCTTATGAACTATACATTGAGTGATGCATTTCTTCTATTTTAAGACTGCTATCACCCAGTCAGCTTCATGTTGAACTGATGAGATAATCTAGTAAATCTATATATTGAGAATATAGGAGGAGATTGTTGGACATATAGGTATATTCTCAGTATATGAATAATATTATGTGTAATATTATTCTATGGGTAACATGTATGTTACACGTACTAATTGTATGGATATCGGAACACGGGTTGAGTGGGTTGAAAACCCAGTACCCAAACTAGTATTTATCTTATAAATACTGGCTTGTGATAGTAGTCTAGGTATTCCAATTTTGATACCTAGGGTAAATATCTCAAGCACATTAGTCTAAGATATTAACCATAATTTCTATTGTTATAATCTCACATAATCTCTAACATAATATGCATTCTGTTTTTATTATATCCACTTAATTACTTCACTTTTGTCTTTGTTACTTTATGCAAATAAGACGAGGAAAATCAAAAACTTGTTTTGGCAGTCGTTTTGGCAGTCTATGTTGGAATATTATTCATGTTGTTGATCATTCTTTTGATCATTCTTTTTTATGATCTGTTGCCGCTGATTTCGGTGTGGGGGCAATCAGATGAATTTGTGAGTTCGAGAGGAATCGAATGGGTCAAATCTGGCCACTTCCGCCATTGTTGGGCTGGATTCTAGCTGCTCTCGTTGACCTGCACGAAGTTCGAAACACCGGGGTTGATCCCGGCGACAAATCCTCTGACGCTCTTGTCAGTACTTAGAAAAGAATATGAAAGTGCTTTAGGTAGGCAAAGAGTGATCACCTTGTAATGGTAGGAGGTAGGGGGTTTTATAGTCGTCGCAGGGATCTGCTTCGAGATAAGAACTAATCTCTACTCCCCGGTGTGGTGGATTAGAAGCAGTTAGAACCACCTCCTGTGGATGAGGACGAATCAAGATCTCACCATATCCTTTGGAACTGGCTCTTAACGGGTTGGGACCCATACCCAGTTGAACAGAATGGTTCATGGGTTATTGGGCCCTAGCGAAGAGACCCAGTTCCCATTTCGGACCCGTCTGTAGGTGAGATTACCGCTTTGCCCCTGTGAACTTTAAGATTCGTGCCCAATTTGAACGGTTCCGATTCAATCCCATTTTTAGCCATATCACGAGCCCCCCACTCCTAAAGACTGTTGGTCACAGCCTTTAGGGAGTAGTTTTGCTGTTTCAATGGCGTTCAGGACTTTATCGGAGTTCTTAAAGGGGGTTCAAATCTTATTCCAGGAGTAACGGTATTTCTTTGAGTGGGTAACATGCCCAAGATTGTTCTTAGGCTCTTCTAAATTTTTGGTGATATTTCTCAATTTTTACACTTTTTCGAATCATTTATTCAATTTTGTAACCGATGATTTGTTTTTCTCGGAGCACTAATTAATTATTCTAACCAATAATTATTTATCCAGGGGCTCAAAAATATTTCCTCAAATTTGTAATTATTTTTTAGAAATTTTAATTAACTTTCCTGAATTTTTAATCATTTTTTTTGAAATTTTTAAATATATAATTCGAATTAATAAATAAAAAATAAATTTAATCACCGAATTATCGATGTGGACAAATCTGGGACATCCATCGCACACTGGCGTGAATATCTGAATGATCAGAGTGTGGATCTATGCTTTGATGACGTGACAGAATCTGGGGCATCCATCAAATCTAGGCAAGAACTTCTGAGTGATCGGATGGCTCCCATGATGCGAAGGCATTTTCCCCCTCATTTAGGGGTCGGTGGCAAGAACGCTTAGCACCAGTCACCGACCCCCTTTAGCCACTTCGATTGGTTGACACATGTCTGGGTGGAGACTGAGGTCGAAGGGGTTCGGCGTATGTTGCCGAAGTCGAGAGGGACCTCGAGAGGGCGACACGTGTCTGGGTGGTGGCTGAGGCTGAAGGGGTTCGGCGTATGTTGCCAATGTCCAAGAGAGATGTTTTCTCACATTGGGGCATTGGTGGCAAGAACGCTCGGCACAGGTTGCCAAAGTCCAAGAGAGATTTTTTTCGCATTTGGATTTCGGTGACAAGAACGCTCGGTGCACGTTGCCGAAGTCCAAGAGGGATTTTTTCTCACATTTGGACGTCGGTGGCAAGAACGCTCAGCGCATGTTGCCGAAGTCCAAGAGAGATTTTTTCTCACATTTGGACGTCAGTGGAAAGAACGCTCAGCGTACGTTGCCGAAGTCCAAGGGAGATTTTTTTTCACATTTGGACGTCGGTGGCAAGAACGCTCAGTGCATGTTGCCGAAGTCCAAGAGATTTTTTCTCACATTTGGACGTCGGTGGTAAGAATGCTCGGCGTACATTGCCGAAGTCCAAGAGAGATTTTTTTCACATTTGGGCGTCGGTGGCAAGAATGCTCAGCGCATGTTGCCGAAGTCCAAGATAGAATTTTTCTCATATTTGGACGTCGGTGGCAAGAACGCTCAGCGTACATTTCCGAAGTCCAAGAAAGATTTTTTCTCACATTTGGACGTCAGCGGCAAGAACGCTCGGCGCATGTTGCCGAAGTCCAAGAGAGATTTTTTCTCACACTTGGACATCGGTGGCAAGAACGCTCAGCGCATGTTGCCGAAGTCCAAGAGAGATTTTTTCTCATATTTGAACGTCAGTGGAAAGAACGCTCGGCGCATGTTGCCGAAGTCCAAGAAAGATTTTTCCTCATATTTGGACGTCGGCGGCATGAATGCTCGGTGTACGTTGCCGAAGTTTTAGAGAGATTTTTTCTCATATTTGGACGTCGGTGGCAAGAATGCTCAGTGCATGTTGCCGAAGTTCAAGAGAGATTTTTTCTCACATTTGGACGTCGGTGGCAAAAATGCTCGGCGTATGTTGCCGAAGTCCAAGAGACTTTTTCTCACCTTTGGATACTAGTGGTAAGAGCGCTCGGCACAGGTTACCGAAGTCCAAGGGATTGGCACGTGACGCGCTGACCGTTTGACCGTTGACTAGTCAAAGGCCTATTGAGTTTCTTGTCGTCTTGTGGTAGATGGGCCGGGCTTTTGAATTTTTGAAGCCCTTTAGTATCGATTTGTGTGCAGCTTCTATAAAACTTCACCCCCCCTCACTTGTTCATTTCTCTAGTTTTTACTCAGGCAACTAGTTTTCACTAGCGGGAGCTTCAAGCGAGATTTTACTGACTTCCGGTGATCTTTCCGAGCGTCGCTGTCACTTCAAGGTAACTTAACACTTAGCATATTTTTAAAGAAAATTTCTATCTTTCCCCCGAGGGCAGAGACCTCCCCCCCTCTCGCTGATGAGCCGATCTTGAGCCAAGTTCCTCCAATCGACAAAGGCAAAACCGTAGAAGGGCCTACTTCGATCGTGGTAGAGACGGTAGTTGAGGACCTACGGAGGATGGGGGAGTTCGGCAGGATGCCTGGGGTCCTGAATGGACTTCAGAGGGTTCGGGAACTGCCGGGGGAGCACGCCAAACATATTATGTACGGCATGGGGCGGAGCTTCGAAGAGAATGCCGCGAGGGAGACTTCGGAGGTGGATGATACCATCTCTATACTCAACAAGGCCGACCTGGTATCAGTTTGAGAATGCTTTCTGATCCCTGAGGAGTTCGAGCTGATGCTACCTGGGTCTGGAGTGAGGGCCAATTCACCGATGCCGGTGAATATGTGCTTCTGGCCGGTCGACGCCTTCATAGCCAGGGCGGGGCTGCCTCTCCACCCTTTTGCCGTCAAGGTGTTATGGTGGTTACGGATCAGTCCAATTCAGCTTATGCCGAATGGGTGGAGGGTGATCAATGGGTTCATCATCCACTGTCAGGCGGCAGAGATCGAACCAGATCTGAGAGTGCTCCGGACCCTATACCGACTTCACCAGCAGCATAAGTCGGAGTTCAGGTTCTACTTGGCTCCGAGGCATGGCGCCCGGCTCGTTAGCTGTCCAGACTCGATAAAGCACTAAAGAGACAAGTATTTTCTCATCCAGAGTCGAGAGCCGTGGAGCATCCCGACGAGCTGGGTCGAGGAGGTGTCGAAGAGAGTGAAGGAGAGTCCGGTGCTTTACCCCAACGAAGAAGACATGGTTCGGATTCTCCTCGACCAACCGAAGCTCGACTGGAGGGACCTGACCGAGGAGGTGATTTTCACGGGGGTTCAGCCGCATAAACCCCAGTATGCGGTCTACTTTTTTTTGTTCGGTTTTACTTGCGAGTAATCACTGCTCCTTTTTATGCAGAAACCATGGACTTCGACTCCATGCTGGCGCAATGCGGGGCTCTTAGCAGTAAGGCTCCGAGGAAGAGGAAGAGGATCGCTACAAAGGTGTCCTCTCCGAGACCCAAGACGGTTACCACAGCTATAGAGCAGGCGGCGATGTTGGCCACTGTGATCCAAAGGGCACCGACCCTAGCAGTCGCTTTGGCCTCGGTGGAGGCAAGGGAGTTTCCCTTAGTAGCTGCTTTGGGAATGGAGGCCGCACCTCTGATGGTCGAGGCCGAAGTGTTCCTGACCGAGGAACACAAAAAGATCTTCATCCTGGATTGGCAGGTTCGGAAGCTCGAAGGGTTCCTCGGCAAATCGACATCGAGCATGCAGGAGGTTCAGCATCTCACGACGCCGAAGGACCGGGCCACCATGGATGCCGGTGGAGTGGGAGACGATGCGCTCGAGATCACTCGAGCCGCAGTATCGGTAAGCATTGCAGACTGGCTAGTTGTATACTTGTACTCTTTTCGTAGTTCTCAATGCGACTATTTTCTTTTTGTAGATAACCTGCCACTTCGGTCATCTAATGGAAAAGATGACCGAACTTGAGAAAGAGCTGAAGCAGGAGATGGATAGGGCTCGGGTGGAGCAGGCTTGGATCGCCAAGGAGCTTGAACAGCTGAAGGCCGAGGCCGAGGGAAAGACGACGATGATGGAGTACCTCGACGGTCTCGTGGCAAAGGTCGAGGCCGACATTATTGTTCTGCTCCAACAGAAGGAGTTGACAGCAAAGGAAAGGGAGGAGGCCGTCAAGGCTGCGAAGATTGTCGCCGCCAAGGAGGCCGAGGCCGAGGCCATGGAGAGGCCGCAGGGGTTCCTCGCGGTCTACATGGCGAAGGCCTATGCCCGGGCCATCGAGCAAGTGAAGGAGTGATACGTCGAGGTAGACTGCTCCGGATGGCGTCTCTTCCCCGACCCCATCCCGGGATTCGACGACACCTCCGAGGAGGGCGAAGAAGGGGACGACGATGTGGAGGTCGAGGTTAACGAGGCCGAAGTGGAGACCGGCTCGGATGCCATGCCCTTGGTGATTGTCGCCGCCACGGATGGGTCGGAGCCTGCAACGACCGGCAGCCACGTCAAAGCGATTCGGCCGTGACTTGTAATTTATAGTTGTTTTGATGAGAAATGAATTGCCTAATCGTGGACTAGTCACTGCTTGTAACTTTTGAACTTCAATGAAAAAAAACTTTTTGAAATCTTTTTGGCTAAGTGTTGATTGCAATTTGTCTTATTTGCTCCCGAGTTGTCTTGTTGTGGCTTCGTTTAAACTAAGTATCTTGGCTTTTTAGATTTTCGAAGTATCTCGGTTGATCGATGTATCTGAGATTGCCGAAGTGTCTCGACTCCGGACTGGTCTTGGGGTCACAAAGCTGGGCCTTGCTCGGACTCAAGAGAGTTTGTTTAAAGCCGAGTCGGAGTTGAACTACCTCAAGCTGACGTTGGCCCATCAAATCTCTGAGATAAAACGGCTAAAGGAGAAGGCTCGCAAAGTGCCCCCCGAATGGGAGGAGACGTGTCCCTCGATGGCCGTTAGCCAGGGCTTAAGAATGAAATTCCTTCGTCAGCCTCTGTTTGATGTCAGGGCCGAGAGAGATGAGCTGAAGAATGTGGTACTCGAGAAGGGCTTCGAGGCGGCACAACTTCAGAGGACTATCACCGAGGCTTCTTGCACGGTTAGCTCGAGCCGGATGCCACGCCTGAAGATCAGAGTGACGGATGAGTCGCTGAAGGAACAGGTCTAGAGCTAGAGGTCGAGAACCATCAGCTACGACGGCTTTCCGAGGGGAGTAACATCAGGAGCACTTCCTACCCCTGAGGAGAGTACGCACAAGGAAGGTTGTTCCATGAGTTGGCGCTGCGCTCGCCCCCTATCGTGAGGTGCCCTGGTGATGCACAGAGCGGAGTAGCTGGTTCATCGAGCGGGGCATCTGTTGGGGCAACACTTAGGCTCTCAGGTGTCGACGATGCAACTCGTCTTGCCGGTTTGGAGACCTCCGCGGAAGTAAGACCACAGCAACACGGTGCTCGCAGGCCTCGTTTGTCACTTAAGAGAAGCATCCCGCTCCCTAGGAGGGGTTAAGGCAGATCTTCGTAATTTTGTAATCCTTGTTTCGAATGAGTTGTACCTCGATGTAAAGATAAGTTGTTGGTCTATAGTTAGACTTGTACCTCACATTTTAATGAAACAGCGAACTCCTTTCTCGATCTTGTGTGTTTTGTTATCGTTTGCAAGCATATCACCAGTTGTGGAACATCACAGGTCGCCGACGTCCACGAGATTGATTTTTCTCGTATTTGGACATCGGTGGTAAGAATGCTTGGCATACGTTGCCGAAGTCCACGAGATCAATTTTTCTCGTATTTGGACGTCGGTGGCAAGAATGCTCGGCATTCGTTGTTGAGGTCCACGAGATTGATTTTACTCATATTTGGACGTCGGTGGCAAGAATTCTCGGTACTCGTTGCTGAAGTCCACGAGATTGACTTTTCTCGTGTTTGGACGTCTTCCGAGCTTGTCGTTAGAGAATGTCAATAGCTGTGGGAGCAATCCCGAATGGTGAAGCACCTCATACTCGCATAGAAGCAAGTAATTGAAATGGAATCGAACCAAGTGTTAGACTCCGAGCATGTCATTTAGATAGTGTCAACAGCTGTGGGAGCAATTCCGAATGGTGAACCACTTCGTACTCGCTTAGAAACAAGTAGTTGAAGCGGAATCGAACCAAGTGTTGGACTCCGAGCGTGTCGTTTAGAAAATATCAACAGCTGTAGGAGCAATTCGGAACGGTGAACTGCTTCGTACTCGCTTATAAGCAGGTAGTTAAAGCGGAATCAAACCGAGTGTTGGACTCCAAGCCATTATTCTCAAATCAAACCAACTAGGTTATTATAGACAAAAATTTCCAGGAAGTAACTCGCCTTTATCAAAGATGACTTGAGTGGCTGCTTCTGAGTTGCAAGCCACTTTTACATTTTGAAAAGAAAAATAACAAGGTAAATAAAAACATCGAATAGAAATTGCTCGACTCAGGAGTTATCTGAAGTTTCTTGGAGCGGTGTTACAACACCATTTTGGTACTTCATTAAGTGGTCAACATTCCAAGTCCTCGGTATTTTTCTGCCAACCGGGTCTTCGAGTTGTTACGCGCCTGGGCAAATAACTCTAGAGACCCTATATGGATCTTCCTAATTGGGTTCTAGCTTGCCCTTCTTGCTGGGAAGAGAGATTGATAGCTTCCAGAGTACTAGGTCCCCCTCTTTGAGATTAGAGGGTCGGACTCTCTTATTGTAGGACTGGGTGATCCTGCGTCGGTACGACTCCTGTCTGATGGAAGCTCTTTTGCGGATCTCATCGATGAGGTCCAAACTATTGCGAAGCTGGTTCGCGTTTTGTTCTTCATTATAGGCGATCAATCGGGGCAAAGGTAGGCTGACCACTTGGGGGATGATGGCTTCGGAGCCGTAAGTAAGTTGAAGGGGGACTCTCCTGTTGAGGTTCTCTTTGGGGTGCGATAACTCCACAGTACATTGGGATGTTGTTCGACCCATGAACCCTTGGCGGATTTATCGAGCCTCTTCTTCAGGTCGGAGAATATTTGTCGATTAGCATTCTCCGCTTGGCTGTTGGACTGAGGATGGGTTATTGAGGAGAAACACTGCTGGATGCTGAGGTCGGCGTAGAAGTTGTGAAAGTTTGCCCCTGCAAACTGGGTTCCGTTGTCAGTTACGAGAATATGGGGTACACCGAACCGATAAATAATGTTCTTCCAAAAGAACTTCTGTACCTTGTTCTCAGTAATCATTGCAAAGGGTTCGGCCTCGATCCACTTGGAGAAGTAATCTATCGCCACGATCAGGAACTTCAACTGGCCTGGCGCTAGAGGGAATGGTCCGAGCAAGTCCATCGCCCACATTACAAAAGGGATTGGACTTGCCAAGGATGAGAGCTGGGCTTGTGGTAGGCAGCGGATCGGAGAGAATCTCTGACAAGAGCCACATTGGCGGACGTAATTGGCAGACATACTGTTCGGAGTCGCTAAGGAGTGTGGGCCGAAGTAACAGTAATTTAAGACCTTACGGGTGAGGGATCTCGCTCCCAAGTGTGCACCACACATCCCGTCATGGCTTCCTTCAGGGCATAGAGTGCTTCTTCGGGGGAGAGACACTTTAGGTTGGGTCTGCCGTCGATCTGAGTGTAGGAGCATTGTACATGAATCCATCAAGGTTGTGTACCGCTCCGCTCGGCTCTGGTCCTGACCCTTCTTGCCTCTCTTCGGGTCAGCTGGAAGAACTCCGTCTCTAAGGTACTTGAGTAGGGGCTTCATCCAATTTTCCCCAAGTGTTAAGGGCAAGGCCTCCATTGGCTCCAAGTTGTCATCTTCAATACTAGGTCTCAGGAGGACCTCTATCAATACGGTTCGCTCCAAACCCTGGAGGGAGGAGGAGGCGAGCCTTGAGAGGGCGTCTGCCTATGCGTTTTCCTCTCAGGGGACCTGCTGGAGTCGAGCATCTTCAAATAAAGCCAGTAATCCCTTTACCTTCACTAAGTACTTGGCCATACGCTCATCTCTTGCTTCGTACTCCCAGACACTTGATTCACGACGAGCTGCAAATCACTGAAGACTTGGATACGCTTGGCCCCTTCTTTGCGGGCCATGCAGAGCCCCGCTATGAGGGCCTCGTATTCGGCTCCATTATTCGACGCGTGGAAGTTTATGCAGATGGAGTATTGCAGAACGAAACCGTATGGGCCGGTTAAGATAACCCCAGCCCCACTTCCGTCGGTGCACGAGGATCCATCTACATAAATAGTCCTAGACCAAGGGTTCGTCAACCGACTTGCAGGGTTCAGGAATGGTGCTCTCCACAATAAATTCCGCTAGGGCTTGTGCCTTGATAGCAGTTCTTAGTTGATAGCTGATGTCGTGCTGGCTCAACTCTATGGACCATTTCATCAAGCGTCTCGATGTCTCGGGTCTATGGAGGACATGCTTCAGCGGCTGCTAGGTAAGAACGACCACCGAATGGGACTGAAAATATGGGAGAAGTTTCCTTGCCGCCATGACCAACGCGTACGCCATCTTTTCCACCTTCGGGTAGCAGAGTTCAGCATCCCTAAGGACCTTACTCACGTAGTAGATGGGGAGTTGCATCTTCTCCTCCTCTCTTACCAGGACGACACTAAGGGTCTGCTCCGAAGTGGCCAGGTATATGTAGAGGGTTTCGCCGGGCTTCAGCTTGCTCAAGAGGGGGGGGGGGTTTACCATGTAAGCCTTCAATTGATCGAAGGACTCCTGCTGTTGTTGCCCCCATTCGAAGCATTTCGCCCCCTCAGGGCTTTGAAGTATGGGAGGCATTTTTTTCCAAACTTGGAGAGAAAACACTCTATAGCTACGAGGCGTCCCGTGAGCCTCTGCACTTCTTTGACATTGGATGGAGGGGCCATACTGAGTATGGCTTTGATCTTCTCTGGATTGGCTTCTATGCCCCTCTGGCTTACCATGAATCCAAGGAATTTACCGGACGAGATGCCGAAGGTGCACTTTCTCGGATTCAACCTCATGTTATGCCTTCTCAACACCCCGAAGGCTTCCTGGAGGTCGAGGACATGTTCCTACCCCCAGATGCTCTTGACTAACATGTCATCCACGTAGACCTCCATGTTACGGCCAATCTGATCTCGAAAGACCTTGTTGACTAGGCACTGGTATGTAGCTCCTGCGTTCTTCAGCCCTGAGGGCATTACTTGGTTGCAGTACAGGCCTTGGTCAGTCACGAACGAGGTTTTCAGAATGTCAGGAGGGAACATCCGGATCTGGTTATACCCCAAAAAGTCATCCATGAAGCTGAGGAGCTCGTGGCCGGAGGTCGCACCGATCAGAGCATCGATGCTCGGGAGGGGGAGTGGATCCTTCGGCCGCGCCTTGTTGAGGTCGGTAAAATCGATGCATATTCTCCAGCTCCCGTTGGCCTTTTTGACCATCACCACATTGGATAGCCATTCGGGGTAGTTCACCTCTTGGATGAATCGGACGTTCAAGAGCTTCTCGACCTCTTCCTTGATCGCTTGCTGGCGCTCGGGAGCGAATTTACGTCGCTTCTGTTGGACTGGTTTGACTCCCGGGGCAACGCTGAGGTGGTGCATCAAGAGCTCTTCTGAGATCCCAGGCATATTCGCTACGGTCCAGGCGAAAAGATCGCGATTCTCCCTTATGCATTGGGAGATGTCTTCTTTGATGGAGGGGGAAAGGGCCTTGCTGATCTGGAAAGTCTTGGTGGCATCTTCTTCTGAGAAGGCCACTTCTTCCAGCTCGTCCACTGGCTTGGAGATCGTCTAGCTACTTTCTTGTGGGAGTTCGAGAGCTTCAAAGGAGAGGACTGGGCCTCCCATCAAGGTCATGTAACATTTGTGAGCCGCCTTCTGGCTCCCTCTTACTTCTCCCACTCCTGCGAGGGTGGAGAACTTCATCTTCATATAGTAGGCCGATGGGATGGCCTGGAGGGCGGCCAGATCTGGTCGACCCAGGATAACATTATAGGCAGCTTTCACATCTACCACCATGAAGTCCATCGGCTCAGTGCGGGTGAACGGGGTTTTGCCAGCGGTCACGTCGAGGGTTATAACTCCCTCGATCGTCACCGGCACCCCGGTGAATCTATGAAGAGTGTAGCCAGCTGGCTTGAGCCGATCACTTGACAGCTGGAGGCCTTTGAATGCCTCTAAGAAGAGAATATTGACCGAACTGCCTTTGTCCACCAGGATTTGGCGTACATCAAAGTTGGCCATTCGGAGGTTGATAACGAGGGCGTCGCAATGGGGCGTGCAGATGCCCTCTAAGTCCCTGTCGGAGAACGTAACAGGAACCCCAAGGCCCTTGGGAGGAGGATGGCTCTGCACGGCGTTCACTTCCTGAACGAAGGCTTTTCAGGAGGAGTTGGAATCTTCCCCCATTGGGCAACTGTGTATGAGGTGCAGCACGGCCTCGGCTTCCACGTCCGGGGTCTCTGCACATTATTCGGTTCGCCTATTAGCCCCCATGGGGGGCAGAGGAGGATCAGCCCTGTCCCTCCTCACGAACGTAGCGAGCTGCCCTCTCTGAACAAGAGCATCAATCTCGTCCTTCAGGTCCCGACAGTCGTCTGTGTCGTGCCCATGGTCCCGGTGGAAGCGACACCACTTATCCCGGTTTCTCTTCTTTCCGGGAGTGTTCATCTTTGGAGGCGGCGGTAGAAGACCCTCATTCCCAATTTCCATCAAGATGGCGGAGACACTCGTATTGAGCTGAGTGAACTTTTCAAAGCGGACAAGAGGGCGACATTGACCTCCATTGTTTTTTTGGAACTTCTTAGCTCCTTCTTCAGCAGTCTTCCGTTTGTTTCTAGGAGATGACCCCTCAAAAGTGGGGCGGTTGAGAGCTTCTTCAGCTCGGATGTACTTCTCGCTCCTGAGAAGGAGCTCTGAAAAATCCCGATGAGGCTTCTTAGCCAGGGACGCCCTAAGGTCGGGATTAGTGACATTGGACTGAAAAGCTGTCGAGGCCACGGACTGATCTAGAGAGGCGATAGACCTGGCTTCTGCCATGAACCGCTTGACATAGTCCCTCGATGCTTTGCCCTTCCTTTGGTTGAGGAAGAGCAAAGAGGTGCTAGTCCTCTCAGAGCGGTGGCTGCTCACGAAGTGGGTGAGGAAGAGACCGTTGAACTGGTCGAAGGAGAAAATGGAGGTCGGAGCAAGTCTAGAATACCACTTCCGAGAGGGCCCCTTCAGCGTGGCTGGGAAGGTTTTGCAGAGAAGGGCATCAGAAGCGTGGTGGATCATAATGAGAGTTTTGAAACCCTCAATGTGATCAGCGGGGTCCGACTCCCTGGTATACATCTCGAAATGCGGAGGTTTGAAGTTCTCTGGGACGAGGGCCTCCATGATAGTTTCGAAAGAACGGGGGCCTGCTCAGGCGAAGGTTCCTCGGCCGTTGTTCTTCATCTCTATCGAGTTGGCCGAGGTGCCTCTCCATCTCGTGGAAATTGCAGTAGGCTGAGTCCTCCCTTCGGTCATACCTCGCCGATCCTCGAGACTCGTCTTCATGTAGAGGAGAGCTGGGGCTACGGCGGCGATAGCTTTGAGTAGGTCATGGACTGGTAGAACGACGGCGATGGCTCGGAGCTGGCCGAGGACTGAGAGAGCGGAGGCGATGGTTAGGAGCTAGACGAGGACGGGGAGCCCGTTGGTCATTGTTGGGGGCAACATTGCCCGTAGGACCGCCTCCTGGAACTGTTGGAACTCTGCCCTTATTACGGGGGCCTCCTGCTCCCGATGGGCTCGGGCTACATGACAGGCAGCCGGGGAGTGACTTCTTCTCCGGCGATGCTGAGGTGACCCCCTCTGCCTCCAGGGGGAGTTGGACCCTCTACGATCCATCCAGCGGGGTGAACAGTCCCTCTGATGCTCCCGACAGGGGTTCCCATCACGGGTCCGCCTGTCGTCCAAGCAGATCTGAAGATATGGCTTGTTCTGTCGGTTGTTGAGAACATCTCGCAAATCCTTCGGTGTCAGAGGGCTATGGGAGGCCATAGAGTCAGAGGAAGGATTGTGTACGGAGATATGGAGCTGGTGAAGGGGTTGCTTCTGGCGACTTCGACGAGAGGGTTCTACAACAGCCACCTGAGGCCCTTGAGGCTGCTGAACGGATTGAGGGTCGATTGTTCGAGCTTCTGGGCCGGTTGGACGGGCGGAGGGAGATCCCCTGGAGGCAGAGGAGGGATGGAAATAGTTCTACAGTTGGAGGCCACAGACTTTCCTTTCTTCGGAGGCATCGCTAGAAGTGGCTTTTGTTGATGGAATAGGGTCAGATTGCTATTCGTTTTCCCACAGACGGTGCAAATCTGTTGCCGCTGATTTTGGTGTGGGGGCAATCAGATGAATTTGTGAGTACAAAAAGAATCGAATGGGTCAAACCTGAACACTTCCACCATTGTTGGGCTAGCTTCTAGCTGCTTCCGTTGACCTGCACGAAGTTCGAAACACTGGGGTTGATCCCGGCGACGAACCCTCCGATGCTCTTGTCAATACACAGAAAAGAATATGAAAGAGCTTTAGGTAGGCAAAGAGTGATCACCTTGTAACGGTATGAGGTAGGGGGTTTTATAGTCGCCGTGGGGATCTGATTCGAGATCAGAACGAATCTCTACTCGCCGGTGTGGCTGAATAGAAGCGGTTAGATACACCTCCTGAGGATGAGGACGAATCAAGATCTCACCATATCCTTCGGAACTGGCTCTTAACGGGTTGGGACCCATACCCAATTGAATAGATCCGTTCATGGGTTATTGGGCCCTAGAGAAGAGACCCAGTTTCCATTTCGGACCCGTCTGTAGGTGAGATTACCGCTTTGCCCCTATGAACTTTAAGATTCGTGCCCAATTTGAACGATTCTGATTCATTCCCATTTTTAGCCATATCATGATCATTCTTGTTGTTGACAATGTTTCAGCATGACATTCTTTTTCAGATTGGTTGATGTTGTCCACTCTTTTTGCAGATCATTCTGGCTTATGTTCTCCACTCATTCTTTTTGCTGATCATTCTGTTTGATGTTGTTTGATATTGTCCACTCTATTTGTTCATGTTGCTAATCATTTTTTTTGAGTTTCTGGATGTTTTGTTGCAATTTCTGACTCCAGTTGAATGCTAAATAATTCCGAGCGACTCTTTTGAGTCTAGTTTCTGTGTTGTTGTATTTCCTTCAATTGTATGTTTCTGTATTTGATGCTTTATATGTCGTGCTTCATCTCCCTATGTTGATTGTATAAACTTATGTATGCTGAAACTTCTTTATATATATATATTTATGCTGGGACTCTTTAGAACTGTAATTATATAATGTTAATTTATATGAATGTTATGCTGAAACTTCTTTTGTTATTGATATAAATGTTAACTTTTTGAGCTAATTGATGCCTGGAATAGTTTGTTATTAGTAGCAAGATATTCAATCCAGGGTCTGTAGATTATCAAGTTGTTGGGATTGATTGGAATTTCAATAGCTCAGGGTGTGGGGCGGTATGGACTTATTCCATGACTAATTTGATCTTTCTATCTTCATGTAATTGGCGTTGCTTTCATATTTAAATGTACATACTTATATATTTTAAGATCTGGTAATATCGTGACATTACCATTACCGTACGGATATTCTGGTATTATCAAATTCGGTAATACCAAACCTTGGCATGGTAATGATAGAGAAACTTGTGTACCGTAAATTTCTATACGGTAAACGGTACAACAATGATAGTATGGTACGGTACGGTATTATACCCCTATATAATTGTAGTGAAAAATGAGCGGGCTTTCAGATAATGAAAATAGGGTTTTTAACATATATGCCCCTAACAAATACTTGAATATCATGTATGCCCCCGACAAATATGTATTTTCATATTTGTCCCCAACAATATATGTCACTTCTCTTAGTTACCCCTCTAGCAAAAAAAACTCAAAAAGATCGAGAATTTTTAGTTTTTTTTAATGGACTTGATGAAAAATGACTGAAATATTCTATTCTCTACTATTCAATCTTTATCTTCTTCATCCTTATAAATCTGGATAATTGTTAATCCAACCGAGACTTATTAACTATTCTAAAAATTTCTTTATTTTTCTTCAAGAAATGGATAAACTAACAATGCATTTTAGAAACTACATATTTTTCCTCACGTTATTTTTTCAAACTTGCCATCAATCTTATTTTTTAATGATAGGTTATAATCTTCTTCATTTATTTTCCTTAAAACTGTTAAATTTTTTCTCATTTGATTGTCTAATTTGCTCTTTAATTTGATTTCTATTTATCTCGTAAGGGTAAAATCATGGTTAACTTAGTAATATCTTACATAGGAGTAAATATGAAATAAAGTCTAAATTGTTAGGGATAAATACGAAAATACACATTTATGAGGAGTATATATGATATTATCATATTTGTTAGGGGTATACATGTTAAAAACCCATGAAAATAAGAGGAGAGGGGTTTTTATGCAACAAAATCTGTCAGTTTCTTCATCCCTTCCACCAAAGTCCCTAGAACTCATCTGCATCCCATCCGAGATCCTTGCCCCAAAAAAAGATAAGGTAAAAATTTCTTCTCTTTCAATTTTGGAGTAGCTTCTATTCCAAAATTCATGTCTTTAATTCATAGCAAATCCATGATTCATAGATGAGCTGCTCATGTGGGTAAAACTAGACTTGTTGGGTCAACATAAATTCTCCTGTAATTACTGATTTGACCAGAAACATTTCATTTTGATTATGGGTTTTGCCCCATCTTTGTATTGGAGTATATATATATAAGTTCATCTTACTTATAATTAATATTTTTTAATTTCTTAGGTCCTTTGTAGCTATGCTGTTGTTTTCAAAATTAAATGATTTTTACCTGAATTTGTGGAGTGGGTGTGTGTCTGAACTTTAAAATTTATCATCTTGTTCATCTTTTAATATAAGAACCAAGAGGTTGTTTATCCTTTTTTTTTCTGTATTTTTTGTTGGGTTTTACAAGATCCATATTGTTTGATGTCAATCTTGTATGCTATGCCAAGGAAACTTTTTAGCTTAGCAGTATCTGTCTAATTTCTGCTGTTTAAATCCTATTAATTGATTTAATTTGTGTGTTGCCAATTCATTTCTATTGTTCTTCTTTGTGAGTTTTTGTAGTTGTTGAGATCCTTCAAGAGATATAGAGGAGATATGGGTGAAGCCATGACCAGTAGATACTGGTGCCACATGTGTTCACAAATAGTGAACCCTATCATGGAAACCGAGATGAAGTGCCCTTATTGCGACAGTGGCTTTGTTGAGGAAGTTAGAAGTGCTAGCAATGACAGGGGATTAGCTGGACTTCTTGATGATGAGGATGAAGAAGATGATCATAGTGATGAATTTGGATCGGATCGATCCTTGTCTCTCTTAGCTCCCATCCTGTTTGGGATGATGGGTGGTCGTCCAAGGCGCCGGAGATCAAGATTAACGCGAATACTTGATGAATCTGACTCTGATCAAGATCAGGATCGCGAGTTGGAAGTTCTTCTTCAAAGGAGGAGGCGAACTTCGGCCATTCTCCAACTCCTTCGAGGTCTCCGTGATGATTTTGGGTTAGAGAATGAAACAGAAAGAGAAAGGGAAAGTGAAAGTGAACGAGAAAGAGAGGGGGAGAGGGAGAGTGTGATCTTGATCAACCCTTTTAACCAAGCAATACTTCTTCAAGGAACCTTCGATTCAGACAGTGCTGAAGGTCATGAATCCAACAATGGCAGAGACGATTACTTTATTGGGCATGGTTTGGATTTGTTATTGCAGCATTTGGCAGAGAATGACCCGAACCGATATGGAACACCACCAGCAAAAGAGGAGGCAATCGACACAATGCCAACTGTGAAAGTTGAAGAGGGGAATTTGAACTGTTCAGTGTGTTTAGATGATTTTGAAGTAGGAACTGAAGCTAGGGAGATGCCTTGTAAGCATAAGTACCATAGTGGTTGTATATTGCCATGGCTGGAGCTCCATAGTTCCTGTCCAGTTTGCAGGTTTGAGATTCCTGCGGATGAATCCAAGGTTACAAATGTGAATAGTGGTGGTAGTAGTGGGGACGGAGATAGTAGTTCAATTCCATTGTCTTTGAGGGAGCTGTTTTCGTCATCTGGGTCTCATAGGGCTCGGAGTTCTTCATTCAGTCCATCCTCATCCTCATCTCAAGGTAATTTCCACAGGGATGAGAACTGAAGGGTGGGGGTTTCTCTTACTTGGTTGTTGCTTTCTCTGTGTTTTTTCTGGAGTTTTCATTGTATATAGTCTGTTTCCTATCCTGCTTCAACATGTGGAAGTTCTGAGATTAATTGTTTGTTTTTAGGAATATTTCAGTTTTCTGTACTGTGTTTATTTGAAGGATGAAGCTTTAGTTTCATGTAGGTTAACTAGGGTTTACTCTCACTGTATTTATCATGTTCATCTTAAGTACTGGTTTTGGATGGAAATTCAATCCTGTTACGAATGTGGAAAGACTACTAGCCATTAAACCTTTTAGAACAACAACCATAACAGGATCCTAAATCTTCAATGTTGGTTTTTGTTCCATTCAACTTTACAGTCATCTCCTTTGTCGTAGTTGTAACTCTTTTAACATTTTCATGACTACCCAGTTTAGATATGCATGTAGTCCTTTAGTTCCATCTCTGGCTAACTTATATTCTTTCTAGTTGTCGCTGAGTGCATGTGCTGAAACATTCCAAGTCTCGTTTTATCTTCAGATGGAGTTACCTCTATTTTTCAAAAACGAATTTTTTTGTTTGCAAAGCAAGTAAATCTTGTTAATATGCTAGGTTCTTGACTGATGTAAACTATGATGCCCCTTGAATGTCACTATTCCTTGCCCGAAACGTTAATACCTTAACCTATCCAGGTCTCACCAACAAATTAATTTTTTTTTTTGGAATGGTTTAGGCCCAAAATTAATCCTACCTTTTCACAGATTGATATTGATCACTTTCACTTCTATTAGTCCAATATATCAAGGGACCAAAAATACTTAAAATAATTGTGGCCGCATGAGTTGATCACATCACTGAAAGCACTTAACAATAGTTCAGGAAAGCAACTTCTACTTTCTCAGTATTAGATTAGAAGCTCTTGTGCACGTTAGAATCCAGGCATTAGTGCCAATAATGTGGGAGATACCTAATAGCATACCCTAGTTGTTACCTTTATGAACTAAAATAAGCTGCATATTAGTATATTATGGTAAGCAAAAACTGAGGTAAACAATGTCTACCGCATTAAAATATGAAATAATAAACGGTTGATTATTAACCTTTAATCAAGGCACACTTCTGAGAGTAGCTGTATTTATGGAGATTTTGTTCAATTAGTTTACTTATTGTCTTGTTAGCAACGAAAGCCAAGGTAAGCAAGTCTTAGGCTATTTTTAGGAACATGGTTAAGGATAACAAGGTTAAGTTAGGATCACCAGGAGTAATCTCTCTTAAGTCATAACTTTAGAAAACTAGTTATCCTAATTTTGGTATATTTGGTACTCATTTAGGAGCTAAGATATCCTACATTCATCTCACTAGTTATCTAAACTCCTTGTGTAATCTCTAATATTATAATGAGAGAAGGCCTTAATGTCATTTGTAAATCTACCAACACGTGCATTGTACGCACATAACTAATATGAAGAAGGTCTCAGGTTCGAGTCCTCACTACGTCAGATTTTTTACTTTAATTTTTTAATATATTAAATGTGCATCACACGCGTAAATTGCTATCTATTTATCAATTCACTAGGTTTGCCCGTTGACACGTGCCTACGGCACGTCTTCGGAACGGTGCACCTTCTTTGATTATATAAAATAGTTTTGGAGGTCCAACAAATTAATTGAAGTAGCAAACATAGAGCAAAAAATATATTATATGATTTTTTTTATTTTATTTTTTTTGAATTATTTTTAAAGTTTTTAAAATTTTAAATTTTTTTAGTTTTTTAAATTTTTTAATTTTTAAAATTTTTTTATTTTTTTAATTTTTTGAATAGAAGAGGGAGGGAGGGAGAGAGAAATATATATATATATAGGAGTTGGTTTGGGTGAGAGATTTGAATTTGAGTTTTGGAGGGAAAATATGTTTTATAAGATTAGATCTAGACCTTTGATTTTTTGGGGGTTGAAGGAGAGCCACTTGATAGCTTTCTTTGTGTTTTATTATATAGATTTATCTATTTATAATATAATATATAATAACTATTATAATGGAAGAGTTGGAGTTGTAAATCTACCTACTTACGTGCAACACACGTGCAACTCCCACTCTCACATTATAGTCTTCACATTTACTTTTTAAAATATATAGTCTTATTTATCAAGACATGCTTCGCACATGTAAATCAAAGTTCTTACTTTAATTTTTTTTTTTAAATTAATACGTGCATTGCACGTGTATATTACTAGTTTTTTTTTTTAACTGGAAAGATAACTTTAAGTTGAATGTATAAGTATGGTAACCAAAGTTAAGCATAGATTGTACTTCCAGATTTAAGATAAATTTGGATATCTTAACTTTGATTATGGCCTTCTAGAATTACTAGTAGCTAAGAGAATTGTCCCTGTTCTGAACATCCACCCTTTCTAGAGTAGCTGATAGCAAGCTGCTAAGCTTCATTTGATAGACTTTTTACAACAGTTGGAGCAGCTTCATTTTTGATAGCTTATAGCAAGATTCATTTGGTACACCTATTCGAAGTATGGCAGGAAAGAAATAGTTGAAATGTGAAAAGTTGAGCGTAGTCTAAGAAGATAACCGGTTGCTGACCAGTTTTACTTGCATCTAGGCGATTTTACAAACCACCATTCACCAATTGGGCATCGATGGATGGATTCATATATGAGGATATACATTTAGGTTAATTTGTATTAGATTTGATCAATATTCTTGATTGATACAACTTCGGCATTGATATGGCTAAAAATAGAACTAAATCGGGACCGTTCAAGTCGGACACGAATCTTGAAGCTCTTAGGAGTAAAACGGTAATTTCACCTATAAACGGATCCGAGAATGGGAACTGGGTTTTTTTAATGCCCGAAACCCAAAAACGGATCCGTCTTACTCAGTCAGGGTGACAGCCCATTACAAACCAGTCCAGATCATTTAGAGAATAATTCAAATTCATGATTATCTTTAAGAGGCGGTTTAAACCAAAACTCTTATCATGAAACGACTAACTCTCTGGCTTATCCAAAAATACCGAGACATAGAGATAAATGATTATCTCTAAACCGTCGCTAAAGGCGACTATACATACCCCTCTACTCCCACCATAAAGAAGGTAATCAGTATTTTTTTCCACAGAGCATTTTTTCATATTCTTCCTTATTACTGACTTGAGCGTCGGAGGGTTCGACGCCGGGATCCATCCCGGTGTTTTGAACTTTTTGTAGGTTAGCGGCAGTAGCGAGAAACAGTCAAACGCTGGAAAGAAGTCAACAGGTTCGCTTTTATTGTTCCTAGAAGAATTCACAAATCATATGCTTGCTCCCACACTGAAATTAGCAGTAACAGATTGGTGCCGTCTGTGGGAATAAAAAAAGCGATCCAACCACATATCCTCTGTGAAAATAGTTTCTAGTCATGCCTCCGAAAGGAAAAGGGAAGACAGCGGCGTCCAGCCAAAGAGCCACTCTTCCTCCTCCCCCACTCCAAGATGTTCTTTCTCAATCAGACGAACAAGTTCAACAACCGCTGCTTGAACAACCTCTTTCTCAACAGCCACCTCCCAGGTCCAGGGGGGCTCCCATCGAAGCTGTCAGGGACAACATTCTCACCATGACCACATTTCAGTCCACAATCCTTCAACCGACTCCTTGGCCTCTGAAAGTCCTCCAGGGTCGAGAGATCTTGGCCAAGTCATTGTTAACCGTCACCAGGGAGTAGACCTCCGCACTCGCCAGAATGAAAGGCGAGCTCTTGATGAAGTCCCTCCCCAAAGCACCGAAGGGTGCCGAGAGTCTGGTCCTTCCACAGGCCAAGATCTAGAAGAACCCTCTCCCCAAGGAGGCGAAGGGAGTCCCCTCCACATCGTCAGCAGAGAAGTCTCACCCCAACAAGCCGGTCAGCACCAAGAGACCGCCGAGCTGGAAGGTCACCGGTCACTCAGGCAGAGTTCAAGAACTTCAAAGAGGACATCCTGCGAGCCCTCAGCATAGCCACTAGTCACGATCAACGTGTGCCTAGCCCTCGCCATACCCTAAGTCCTGATCAATATTCTTGACTGATACAACTTCGGCATTGATATGGCTAAAAATAGAACTAAATCGGGACCATTCAAGTCGGGCACAAATCTTGAAGCTCTTAGGAGTAAAACGGTAATTTCACCTATAAACGGACCCGAGAATGGGAACTGGGTCTTTTTAATGCCCGAAACCCAAAAACGGATCCTTCTTACTGGGTCAGGGTGACAGCCCATTACAAACCAGCCCATATCATTTAGAAAATAATTCAAATTCATGATTATCCCTAAGAGGCGGTTTGAACCAAAACTCTTATCATGAAACGACTTAAACTCTCTGGTTTATCCAAAAATACCGGAACATAGAGATAAATGATTATCTCTAAACCGTCTCTAAAGGCGACTATACATACCCCTCTACCCCCACCATAAGGAAGTCAATCATTATTTTTTTCACAAAGCGCTTTTTCATAATTTTCCTTATTACTGACTTGAGCGTCGGAGGGTTCGTCGCCGGGATCCATCCCGCTGTTTTGAACTTTTTGCAAGTTAGCGGCAGCGGCGAGAAACAGTCAAACGCCGGCAAGAAGTCAACAGGTTCGTTTTTATTGTTCCTAGAAGAATTCACAAATCATATGTTTGCTGCTACACTGAAATTAGCAACAACAGATTGGCACCGTCTGTGAGAATAGAAAAAGCGATCCAACCACATATCCCCAGTGAAAATAGTTTCTAGTCATGCCTCCGAAAGGAAAAGAGAAGGCAGCGGCGTCCAGCCGAAGAGCCACTCCTCTTCCTCCTCCCCCACTCCAAGATGTTCTTCCTCAACCAGACGAACAAGTTCAGCAACCACGGCCTGAACAACCTCTTTCTCAACAGCCACTTCCCAGGTCCAGGGGGCTTCCATCGAAGCTGTCAGGGACAACATTCTCACCATGATTACCTCCGCACTCGCTTGAATGAGAGGCGATCCCTTGATGAAGTTCCTCCCCCATAGCACCGAAGGGTGCCGGGAGTCTGGTCCTCCCACAGGCCAAGATTTAGAAGGACCCCCTCCCCAAGGAGGCGAAGGGAGTCCCCTCCACATCGTCAGCAGAGAAGCCTCACCCCCAACAAGTCGGTCAGCACCAAGAGACCACCGAGCTGGAGGGGCACCGATCACTCAGGCAAAGTTCCAGAACTTCAAACAGGACATCCTGCGAGCCCTCAGCATAGCCACAAGTCACGATCAACGTGCACCTTGCCCTTGCCATACCCTGAGTCATGATCAACATGCACATAGCCCTCACCATGCCACCCCTCACGAAGGAGAGTCCCGAGGCTCGACTCGCCGTGACCTCAGAGATGACTCAGTCCATCGCCGTCTCTGAGAGATGGAGAGGCGCCTTAGCAGACTCGACCTAGAAGAAGAACGATGGGCCAGGAATTTTCATCCGAGTAGGCCTCCCTTCTCCAGGGCCATCATGGAAGCTCCGGTCCCTGAGACCTTCAAGCCTCCTCACTTCGAGTCCTGCAATGGGGAGTCAAACCCAGTTAATCATATCGAGAGTTTCAAAACTCTCATGATGATTCACCAAGCTTCAAATGCGCTTCTTTGCAAGACCTTCCCAGCCACATTAAAGGGAACTGCGAGGGAATGGTACTCCCGACTGTCCCCCACCTCTATCTTCTTGTTCGATCTGTTTGAGAAACTCTTCCTCACCCACTTCGTCAGCAGCTGCAGAACAGAGAAGAAGCGCACATCTCTATTGGCCCTCAGGCAGAGGAAGGGTGAGCGCCTAAGGGACTATGTCCGGCGCTTCACAACCGAGGCTCGGTCTATCGCCTCTCTCGATCAGTCGGTGGCTTCAGCAGCATTCCGACACAAAATCAACCATGCCAACCTCAAAGCATCCCTCGCCAAGAAGCCACTCCGAGATTTCACGGAGCTTCTGATAAGGAGTGAGAAGTATATCCGGGTGGAAGAAGCCCTCTACCCTAATGACCAAAAGGAGTCCATGTGTCACGCCCCACTTACCAAAAAGGAAATACGGAATACGGATACGTGACTAAGTCCAGCGAATGATTTTCATCATTCATAAGTTGTCAAGATCTTTACAACATTTCACAAGAATAATAAGAATAGGAAGCAAGAGAAGTTAACCACGCATGCACAAATAAATCAATATACCAACAGAATTTACTTGAAACAAAGCTTAATAAATCTCAAATAAACCAGATCTAAACAAGTCAATAATTCTGGGTCACATTGTGCAATACAAAATAATCCAAGTGGCAGATACATTTATTCAAAATAAGCAACATGAAATAATAATAGCAAAAATTCCAGCATTTAGAATCTTAGATCACCTACTCCATCGGGCAGCTGATCTCCATGATATGCAATTTAATAAGTTGCAGGAAGAGGAAAAAGAAAACAAAACGCCCGTTAATGCAAGTTACGGGCCTCTTGTAGTGCAGGCACAAGTACAGGAAAAGATAAACAAATATAGAGTAATAGCGGAAATAAACATAGCATGGAATAGATATGACAGAGCAAAACAGAATGTCTAACTTGAATCAAAAAATAGATTCAAGTAACATGGTATGCTAACAGGTACAGGTAACATGTAACAGATGTCAAGTATCATGCAAACAGGTAAACAGATAACATATGTCAGGTGCTATGCAAACAGATAAATAGATAACAGATGTCAGGTAGCATGTAACAGGTAAACAGATAACAGATGTCAGGTTATATCGAGTCTTGTATTTATTTCTATCTATGTAGCACTTCATGCGTCTCATCCATTTACCACATAGTTTCTACATTCAATCAAATTACATTTTAGATTTCGTAGTGTACTGTATAGGGCCATGTACTCAGGTAACAGACAGTCAAATAACAGATACAGACAGCAGACAGAACCTACGAGTTCTCTTCTGAGTACACCTTTCTATAGGGAAGTATGCAGTCAGGTAATCAGATAACAGAATCGTGTATCATGTAGTCATAAACACGTAACAGATAACAGATAATCATGTGGGAAACACGGGCCCTCTTCCAAGTACACATTTCTATGTTATCCATTACTAGATCTTTCCCTTAACCCCGGCTTGGTTATTTTGTTATTATTATCAGACAAGCATGTATGTGTCACAAAACAGAACAAGAATAACATGGCATAAACAGGTAACAGGTTCAGATTGAAAGTTAAACATGTACAGGAGAAAGACAACACATAAAAGGGTAGGACAACAAAAACTCTAGTTCAGGACAGTAAGACAGTACTGCACTAAATCTGCAATTTCCGTTGCTACAAGTGGGCAAACCTGGTTCTGTCATAGACTCTCGGCCGAATCCATCAAATATATATAAGTCATATGGTATTTCACAAAAACAGGACTCAAAACAGAATTGTATCCAGAAAACGTATTCAGCCAGAAATCATAAGTTTGTATTCATAAACAGTAAAATAGCATAAAAACTTACTGATTAAATCCAATAAAAATCGGGGGTATTCCCTAGTATGTCTAGTATTAGAAAATAAAGTTTCATAATTTTTCAATATAGATAGAATAGTCAAGTAAAAATCAGAAAGCAGCAAGATACAAAAAGTTTCTAAATCTGGAATCATAAACACAGCAGTACTAAAGCAACACTATCTTAGAAAATATAAATCGAAATCTAGATCCGTAAAAATGGTGATAAAATAGATACAGTAGGCTACAATTCATATTCGCAAAGTTTTTGTAACCAGTAAATAGAATCAGGTTGAAGTTATATTTCTTTACTGAATAGTATGAAAATTTTACAAGTATAGTGGTTATTTGCAAGTATGGAATAGTGTATAAAAGTTTTCAATTAAATCCACAAAAATTAGAGGTTAATCCCAATCAGGTCTAGTTGTACTCAGCAAAATATTGGATCAAAATATTATCTTTAACATCAGTATAAAAATAAATTAGCCATACAGAATTTATATAAAACAGGATCTAGAATTTTCTACACATTTGTAGTAAAATAGCCATAACTTGCAACTCATAAATCGAAACTGATATCTGTCAGAAAATCTGAAAAGTAGACAGAATTCTCTATAATTCATATTCACAAATAATTTTCATTTACGGACCTTAATAGGGTCTAAAATACTAAACAAAAACTGGGTAACAACAAAGATAGAATTATTCCTCATGCATAAAATCAACTAGATCATATGAAACACACAATGAACTCATAACAAAGCGTAAAATAGGGTATACTAGATGTCCAAGCAACAAGGTATAGGGTATTTAACAGATCTACACAGGATATACTACTAGTAACACGTCAAGCATGCAAGATTCTCACATCATATTAGGGTTCACAACCAACATACAGATATGCAACAGGGATAAATTAGATCTAAGTTAAACTTCATGTCGTGTGTGTACCTAGAGACGACTACGGATGGATCAACACATACAAACAAGATATAACAAGGATTTTGCACAAGAATTGTCTCTAAAACACAACTACACTACAGGCGGTATTTAGTACTTGTATTACACAAAAAAAAAAATACAAGTTACTTACCTTATAGTCGACGACGAAAACGACGATGCAAAGAGAATAACGGAAACAGATTTTCAGGTCACGAACACAACACAACAATCGGATCACAAACCAATAACCATGAACTCACACGCGGAACAACACGTGCAACAAAGAGAGTGAGAAGGAGAGAGACGGGGCACCGTTGCTGCTTGTCGCTGCGCGTCGACGGAGGGAGGCACGACGCTGAGGTGGGCTGCACCAAAGGTGCAAGGCGAGGCAGCACAGCTACTGTCTGCTACTGCGCCTTCGGGAGGAGCACAGGGGGAGGGACACAGCGCAGGGGCATCGAGGCTGTGCTGTGGTTGCGACAGGGAGGGAAACACCGGGCGACACTGGAGGGCGGCACGGGGGACAGGTCGGGAGAGCGGGAGAGTGGGTTTGGAAGTCGGGGTAGGCACACGGGAGAGAGAGATGTAGGGGATGAGTATATAGCGGCTAGGGTTTTTGAAGATTAGGGTAAATACAGGTGAGTATATATATATATATATATATATATATATGTATGTATATATATATATATATATATACATTTATATATACTAGGGATATTATTAGGGTTTATATGGGTAACGAGTTGGAGTTGTTTATTGGGTTTATAATGGATATTGGGTTTTAAACCCAATAAGAATATGATTTAGTTAAATGGGTTGTAGGGTTAAAAGATCCACAAGAAATAGAAATAGGGTATTAAATAAGAGGTCCAATAATGAGATGGAAACAAAATGAATAATTAAAATAGGACATGAACAAGCAATTTGTGAGGATCAAAAATATTAGCTCGATCAACCAAAGATGAATTAAATAAATAGACAATTGAATCAAGAAAATCAGTTAAAGGCAAAGAATCAAATAGATGAATATATATTGATAAAAAAGATCCAAAACAAGGTTCAAAAAGACGTACAATATGAATAAATACCCAAAGGGAAAAACACATAAAAAAAATACAGAAAATGAAAAACAGAGGTTACACCATATCCGGGAACAAACAAAAGGGAGCAGATGAAGAAGTCACTAAGAAGCTCCAAAAGGATAACAACGGCCAACCTCGCCCTCCTCACCATTTTGAAAATTTCACTCCTCTCAATGTCAGTGTCTCGGCTATCCTCATGGAGGTCAGAAAGTAAAGGTTGCTACAACCTCCCCCAAAGATGAATACCCCTGTCAAGAAGAGGAACAGAGATAAGTGGTGTCACTTCCACAGGGACCATGGCCAAGGCACTGACGACTGTTGAGCCCTCAAGGACGAGATCGAGGTCCTCATTCAAAGGGGGCAACTGACTATGTCCATTAGGAATAACAGAGTTGATCCTCCTCCACCCCGGGGGGGGTGGGGGCGAACAAGCGGGCTGAAAGACCCGCTGAGTCCCCTGACTCCGAACCTGAAGCAATCATACACCTCATCTACGGAGGCCCAATGGGGGGGGAGAGTCGAACTCCTCCCGAAAAGCCTTCATCTGAGAAGTAAACTCAGTACAGAACCATCCTTCGCCCAAAGGCTTTGGGATCCATGTGACCTTTTCAGATGAAGACTTGGAAGGCGTCCGAATGCCTCACTGCGATGCTCTCGTGATCAGCCTCCACATGGTCAATCACGAAGTGCGTCGGATCCTAGTGGACAACGACAACTCTGTAAACATCCTCTTCCTAGAGGCCTTTTAAGGCATTAAGTTGTCCCGGGACCGTCTCAAACTCATCGGCTACACTCTCCACAGATTCTCCGGGGTTCCAGTGACAAATGAGGGAGTTATCACTCTCGACGTAATCGCTGGCAAAACCCTAGCCACCCGAACATAACCAATGCATTTTATGGTTGTCACTGTAAAAGCCGCATATAATGCCATCCTTGGCCGACCCGGCCTGGCCACGCTTCAAGCAGTACCTTCCGCCTTCCATATGAAGATGAAATTCTCTACCTCTATAGGGGTGGGAGAGGTCTGGGGGAGCTAGGAGACTGCCCAAAAATGTTACATGACTTCGATGGGGGGCTCGGTTCTCTCTCTCAAAGCCCTCAAGCTCTCCCTAGGGAGCAACCAAGCCCTCTCAGAGCCAATCGATGAGTTAGAAGAAGTGATTTTTTTCGAAGAAGACCTAACCAGGATATTGCAAGTGAGCAAAGTCCTTCCCCACTCAATTAAGGCCGACATCATCCAATGCATAAGAGGGAACCGAAACCTATTCGCATGGACTGCTGTCGATATGCCCGGTATTCCGAAGGAATTACTCATGCACTATCTCAGCTTAGCTCCCGAAGCTAAACCTGTCCAACAGAATCGTATCAAATTTGCACTGAACCGCCAAAACGCCTTCAAAGAAGAAGTAGATAAACTCTTGGCGGCTCGGTTCATCCAAGAGGTCAATTATTCCGAGTGGCTTTCCAATGTCGTAATAGTGAAGAAGGCCAATGGGAAGTGGAGGATTTGTATCGACTTCACCGACCTGAACAAGGCCTATCCAAAAGATTCGTTCCCGCTTCCTTGTATCGATGCACTAATTGGTGCTACTTCCGGTCACAAACTCTTGAGCTTTATGGACGCCTTCTCTGGGTATAATTAGATCAGGATGTCCCCCCCCGATATTCCGAAGACTTCTTTCACAATAGACCAAAGCCTATATTGTTACCGCGTCATGCCCTTCGGGCTAAAGAATGTCGGGGCAACATATCAGCGCCTCGTCAACAAGGTCTTTAAGCAACAAATCAGGAGGAACATGGAGGTTTATGTGGATGATATGTTGGTAAAAAGCCTCTAGAAACAGGATAATGTGGTTGACCTCCAGGAAGTCTTCGATGTCTTATGAAGTCACAACATGACGTCTAAATGTGCCTTCGGAGTATCGTATAGCAAATTCCTAGGTTTTATGGTTAGCCAGAGGGGGATAGAAGCCAACCCTGAGAAGATCCAAGCCATATTGGATATGGCTTCCCGTCCAATGTCAAGAAAGTTTAAAGGCCCATAGGGCGCCTCGCTGCCATATGGCGTTTTCTCTCCAAGTCAAGGGAGAAGTGTCTCTTGCTTTTCAAGGTTGTAAGAGGAATGAAAGGTTTTCAGTGGGGGCAATCGCAGCAGGATTCAGTGGACCAACTCAAAGTATAGCTCCTGAGTAAACCCAAGCCTGGAAAAATTCTCTACCTTTACTTTGCCATATCGGAATAAACCCTCAGTGTCGTCCTAGTGAGGGAAGAAGACAAAGCTCAGAAACCGATCTATTACGTGAGTAAGGTCCTCCGGGATGCCCAACTCCGCTATTATAAGATTGAAAAGATGGCATTTGCACTGGTCATGGCTGCTCGAAAGCTTCACCCATATTTCCAAGCTCACTCGGTGGACATTCTTACCGACCAACCCCTCAAGCGGGCTGAAAGACCCGCTGAGTCCCCTGACTCCGAACCTGAAGCAATCATACACCTCATCCACGGAGGCCCAATGGGGGGAGAGTCAAAATCCTCCCGAAAAGCCTTCATCCGAGAAGTAAACTTAGTACAGAACCATCCTCCGCCCAAAGGTTTTGGGGTCCCCGTGACCTTTTCAGATGAAGACTTAGAAGGCGTCTGAATGCCTCACTGTGATGCTCTCATGATCAGCCTCCACATGGCCAATCATGAAGTGCATCAGATCCTAGTGGACAATGACAACTCTGTAAACATCCTCTTCCTAGAGGCCTTTTAAGGCCTTAAGTTGTCCCGAGACCGTCTCAAACCCGTCGGCTACACTCTCCACGGATTCTCCGGGGTTCCAGTGATAACCGAGGGAGTTATCACTCTTGACGTAACCGCTTGCAAAACCCCAGCCACCCGAACATAACCAATGGATTTTATGGTTGTCAATGTAAAAGCCGCATATAATGCCATCCTTGGTCGACCCGGCCTAGCCGCGCTTCAAGCTGTACCTTCCGCCTTCCATATGAAGATGAAATTCTCTACCTCTATAAGGGTGGGAGAGGTCAGGGGGAGCTAGGAGACTGTCCAAAAATGTTACATGACTTCGATGGGGGGGCCCGGTTCTCTCTCGTAGCCCTCGAGCTCTCCCAAGGGACCAACCAAGTCGTCTCAGAGCCAATCGATGAGTTAGAAGAAGTGATTTTTTTTCGAAGAAGACCTAACAAGGATATTACAAGTGAGCAAAGTCCTTCCTCACTCAGTCAAGGCCGACATCATCCAATGCATAAGAGGGAACCGAGACCTATTCCCATGGATGCTGCTGATATGGCCGGTATTCCGGAGGAATTACTCATGCACTATCTCAGCATAGCTCCCGAAGCTAAACCTGTCCAATAGAATCGTCGCAAATTTGCACTAAACTGCCAAAAAGCCATCAAAGAAGAAGTAGATAAACTCTTGGCAGCTCGGTTCATCCAAGAGGTCAATTACCCCGAGTGGATTTTCAATGTCGTAATGGTGTAGAAGGCCAATGGAAAGTGGAGGATTTGTATCGACTTGACTGACCTGAAAAAGGCCTATCCAAAAGATTCGTTCTCGCTTCCTAGTATCGATGCACTAATTGACGCTACTTCAGGTCACGAACTCTTGAGCTTTATGGACGCCTTCTCTGGGTATAATTAGATCAGGATGTTCCCCCCTGATATTCTGAAGACTTCTTTCACAACAGACCAAAGCCTATATTGTTACCGCGTCATGCCTTCGGGCTAAAGAATGTCGGGGCAACATATCAGTGCCTCTTCAATAAGGTTTTTAAGGAACAAATCGGGAGGAACATGGAGGTTATGTGGATGATATGTTGGTAAAAAGCCTCTAGAAACAGAATAATGTGGTTGACCTCCAGGAAGCCTTCGATGTCTTACGAAGTCACAACATGACGTCTAAATGTGCCTTCGGAGTATCGTCTAGCAAATTCCTAGGTTTTATGGTTAGCCAGATGGGGATAGAAGCCAACCATGAGAAGATCCATGCCATATTGGATATGGCTCCTCGTCCAATGTCAAGAAAGTGCAAAGGCTGATAGGGCGCCTCGCTGCCATATGGCGTTTTCTCTCCAAGTCAAGGGAGAAGTGTCTCTCACTTTTCAAGGCCGTAAGAGGAACGAAAGGTTTTTAGTGGGGGCAATCGCAGCAGGATTCATTTGACCAACTCAAAATATAGCTCCTGAGTTAACCCAAGCTAGGGAAAATTCTCTACCTTTACTTCGCCACATCGGAACAAACCCTCATTGTCGTCCTAGTGAGGGAAGAAGACAAAGCTCAGAAACCGATCTATTACGTGAGTAAGGTTCTCCGGGATGCCGAACTCCGCTATTATAAGATTGAAAAGATGGCATTTGCACTGGTCATGGCTGCTCGAAAGCTTCGCCCATATTTCCAAGCTCACTCGGTGGACGTTCTTACCGACCAAACCCTCAAGCGGGCTGAAAGACCCGCTGAGTCCCCTGATTCCGAACCTGAAGCAATCATACACCTCATCCACGGAGGCCCAATGGGGGGAAAGTCGAACTCCTCCCGAAAAACCTTCATCGGACAAGTAAACTCAGTACAGAACCATCCTCCGCCCAAAGGCTTTGGGGTCCCCATGACCTTTTTAGATGAAGACTTAGAAGGCATCCGAATGCCTCACTGTGATGCTCTCGTGATCAGCCTCCACATGGACAATCACGAAGTGCGTAGGTTCCTAGTGGACAACGACAACTCTGTAAACATCCTCTTCCTAGAGGCCTTTCAAGGCCTTAAGTTGTCTCGAGACCGTCTCAAACCCGTCGGGTACACTCTCCACGGATTCTCTGGGGTTCCAGTGACAATCGAGGGAGTTATTACTCTCGACGTAATCGCTGGCAAAACCCCATCCACTCGAACATAACCAATGGATTTTATGGTTGTCAATGTAAAAGCCGCATATAATGCCATCTTTGGCCGAACCGGCCTGGCTGCGCTTCAAGCTGTACCTTCCGCCTTCGATCTGATGATGAAATTCGCTACCTCTATAGGGGTGGGAGAGGTTAGAGGGAGCCAGGAGACTGCCCAAAAATGTTACATGACTTCGATGGGGGGCTCGGTTCTCTCTCTCGAAGCCCTCGAGCTCTCCCAAGGGAGCAACCAAGCCATCTCAGAGCCAATCGATGAGTTAGAAGAAGTGGCTTTTTTTCGAAGAAGACCTAACCAGGATATTGCAAGTGAGCAGAGTCCTTCCCCACTCAGTCAAGGCCGACATCATCCAATGCATAAGAGGGAACCGAGACCTATTCGCATGGACTGCAACGGATATGCCCGGTATTCCGGAGTAATTACTCATGCACTATTTCAGCATAGCTCCCGAAGCTAAACCTGTCCAACAGAATCGTCGCAAATTTGCACTGAACCGCCAAAAAGCCTTCAAAGAAGAAGTAGATAAACTCTTGGCGGCTCGGTTCATCCAAGAGGTCAATTACCCCGAGTGGCTTTCCAATGTCGTAATGGTGAAGAAGGCCAATGGGAAGTGGAGGATTTGTATCGACTTCACCGACCTGAACGAGGCCTATCCAAAAGATTCGTTCCCGCTTCCTAGTATCGATGCACTAATTGACGCTACTTCCGGTCACGAACTCTTGAGCTTTATGGACGCCTTCTCTGGGTATAATTAGATCAGGATGTTCCTCCCTGATATTCCGAAGACTTCTTTCACAACAGACCAAAGCCTATATTGTTACCGCATCATGCCCTTCGGGCTAAAGAATGTCGAGGCAACATATCAGCACCTCGTCAACAAGGTCTTTAAGGAACAAATCGGGAGGAACATGGAGGTTTACGTGGATGATATGTTGTTAAAAGGCCTTTAGAAACAAGATAATGTGGTTGACCTCCAGGAAGCCTTCGATGTCTTACGAAGTCACAACCTGACGTCTAAATGTGCCTTCGGAGTATCGTCTAGCAAATTCCTAGGTTTTATGGTTAGCCAGAGGGGGATAGAAGCCAACCCTGAGAAGATCCAAGCCATATTGGATATGGCTCCCCGTCTAATGTCAAGAAAGTGCAAAGGCTCAGAGGGCGCCTCGCTGCCATATGGCGTTTTCTCTCCAATTCAAGGGAGAAGTGTCTGTCGCTTTTCAAGGCCGTAAGAGGTACGAAAGGTTTTCAGTGGGGGCAATCGCAGTAGGATTCATTCGACCAACTCAAAGCATAGCTCCTGAGTAAACCCAAGCCTGGGAAAATTCTCTACCTTTACTTCTCCACATCGGAACAAACCCTCAGTGTCGTCCTAGTGAGGGAAGAAGACAAAGCTCAGATACCGATCTATTACGTGAGTAAGGTCCTCCGGGATGCCGAACTCCGCTATTATAAGATTGAAAAGATGGCGTTTGCACTGGTCATGGCTGCTCGAAAGCTTTGCCCATATTTCCAAGCTCACTCGGTGGACGTTCTTACCGACCAACCCCTCAAGCGGGCTGAAGGACCCGCTGAGTCCCCTGACTCCGAACCTGAAGCAATCATACACCTCATCTACAGAGGCCCAATAGGGGGAGAGTCGAACTCCTCCCAAAAAGCCTTCATCTGAGAAGTGAATTCAGTACTGAACCATCCTCCACCTAAAGGCTTTGGGGTCCCCGTGACCTTTTGAGATGAAGACTTAGAAGGCGTCCGAATGCCTCACTGTGATGCTCTCGTGATCAGCCTCCACATGGCCAATTACTAAGTGCGTCGAATCCTAGTAGACAACGACAACTCTGTAAACATCCTCTTCCTAGAGGTTTTTCAAGGCCTTAAGTTGTCCCGAGACCGTCTCAAACCCGTCGGCTACACTCTCTATGGATTCTCCGGGGTTCCAGTGACAATCGAGGGAGTTATCACTCTCAACGTAACCGCTGGCAAAACCCCAGCCACCCGAATATAACCAATGGATTTTATGATTGTCAATGTAAAAGCCGCATAATGCCATCCTTGGCCGACCCGGCCTGGTCGTGCTTCAAGCTGTACCTTCCGCCTTCGATATGAAGATGAAATTTCCTACCTCTATAGGGGTGGAAGAGGTTAGGGGGAGCCAGGAGACTTCCCAAAAATGTTACATGACTTCGATGGGGGGCTCGGTTCTCTCTCTCGAAGCCCTCGACCTCTCCCAAGGGAGCAACCAAGCCGTCTCAGAGCCAATCGATGAGTTAGAAGAAGTGATTTTTTTTTCGAAGAAGACCTAACCAGGATATTGCAAGTGAGCAAAGTCCTTCCCCACTCAGTCAAGGCTGACATCATCCAATGCATAAGAGGGAATCGAGACCTATTCGCATGGACTGCTGCTGATATGCCCGGTATTCCGGAGGAATTACCCATGCACTATCTCAGCATAGCTCCCGAAGCTAAACTTGTCCAACAGAATCGTCGCAAATTTTCACTGAACTGCCAAAAATCCATCAAAGAAGAAGTAGATAAACTCTAGGCGGCTTGGTTCATCCAAGAGGTCAATTACCCCGAGTGGCTTTCCAATATCGTAATGGTGAAGAAGGCCAATGGGAAGTGGAGGATTTGTATCGACTTCACCGACCTGTACAAGGCCTATCCAAAAGATTCATTCCCGCTTCCTTGTGTCGATGCACTATTTGACGCTATTTCCGGTCACGAATTCTTGAGCTTTATGGACGCCTTCTCTGGGTATTATTAGATCAGGATGTTCCCCCCTGATATTCTGAAGACTTCTTTCACAACAGACCAAAGCCTATATTGTTACCGCATCGTGTCCTTCAGGCTAAAGAATGTCGGGGCAACATATCAGCGCCGCGTCAACAAGGTCTTTAAGGAACAAATCAGGAGGAACATGGAGGTTTATGTGGATGATATGTTGGTAAAAAGCCTCTAGAAACAAGATAATGTGGTTGACCTCCAGGAAGCCTTCGATGTTTTACGAAGTCACAACATGACGTCTAAATGTGCCTTCGGAGTATCGTCTAGCAAATTCCTAGGTTTTATGGTTAGCCAGAGGGGGATAACAGCCAACCCTGAGAAGATCCAAGCCATATTGGATATGGCTCCCCGTCTAATGTCAAGAAAGTGCAAAGGCTCATAGGGCGCCTCGCTGCCATATGGCGTTTTCTCTCCAAGTCAAGGGAGAAGTGTCTCTCGCTTTTCAAGGCTGTAAGAGGAATGAAAGGTTTTCAGTGCGGGCAATCGCAGCAGGATTCATTCGACCAACTCAAAGTATAGCTCCTGAGTAAACCCAAGCCTGGGAAAATTCTCTACCTTTACTTCGCCACATCGGAACAAACCCTCAGTATCGTCCTAGTGAGGGAAGAAGACAAAGCTCAGAAACCGATCTATTACGTGAGTAAGGTCCTCCGGGATGCCGAACTCCGCTATTATAAGATTGAAAAGATGGCATTTGCAATGGTCATGGCTTCTCGAAAGCTTCGCCCATATTTCCAAGCTCACTCGGTGGACGTTCTTATCGACCAACCCCTCAAGCAGGTGTTGCACAAGTCTAAAAGTTCGGGGCACCTCATGAAATGGTCCAAAGAGCTGAGCCAACACGATATCAGCTATCAGTCAAGGACTACTATCAAGGCTCAACCCTAGCAGAATTCATAGTGGAAATCACTATCCCCGATCCCTGCAAGGAAGGCAAGGAACCCCCGTTTTGGAGCATTTATGTTGATGGGTCCTTATGCGCTGAGGGAAGTGGAGCGGGGGTCATCCTAACCGGCCCAGATGACTTTGTTCTCCAATATTTGCTCTGCATCAACTTTCGAGCGTCAAACAATGAAGCTAATATGAAGCTCTTATAGCCGATCTATTCCTGGCATGCAAGGCTGGCGGTCAATGCGTCAAGGTATTAAGTGATTCTCAGCTAGTGGTGAACCAAGTCTCGGAGGAGTACGAGGCTAGAGTTGACTGCATGGCCAAGTATTTGGCTAAGGTCAAAGAGCTGTTAGCCACCTTCCCAAAAGCAGAAGTCCTACGGATCCCCCGAGAAGAAAATGGGTAGAAAGATTCCCTATCAAAGTTGGCTTCCTCTTCTCTCCAAGGGCTTAAGCGCACTGTTTTGATCGAAGTCCTTCTAAGACTTTGCATTGAGGAAGGAAGCCTCGAACTAATGGAGATACCACCCATGGCACATGAGAAAAATTGGATGAAGCCCCTTCTCGAATTCCTCGAAAAAGGAGTCCTCCCTCTAGACCCCAAAAAGGCTAGCAAAGTCAAAACTAGAGCCGAGCGATATATGCTCATTGAGGGAGTCATGTACAAGCGCTATTACACCCAAGTAGACGGCAGATCCTACTTGCGATGTCTCTCCCCCCAAGAAGCCCAGTATGCTCTCAGAAAGGTCCATGAAGGAGTCGGCGGGGCCCATATGGGAGCAAGGTCCCTAGCTCGCACGATCCTGAATCATGGATACTTCTGGCCAACGCTCCTTAGTGACGTCGAATAGCATGTTCACCAGTGCGCCCCCTATCAGAGGTTCTCATCCATTCGGCGTTTGCTTTAAGCCGATCTATCTTCCTTATCCAGTCTAATCCCATTTGCCATGTGGGGAATGGACTTGCTCGGGCCTTTCCCTTCGGTGCCTAGTTAGAAGAAGTTCCTCGTCGTTGCGATCGATTACTTCTCAAAATGGATTAAAGCCGAGCCCTTAGCAATAATTACCAAGAACAAGGTCCAGCAGTTCATATGGAAGAACATTATCTGCCGATTCGGTGTCCCTCGAATCTTGGTGACTGACAACGGGACCCAATTCACAGGGGCAGCCTTCCGCAACTTCTGTGCGGATCTCGGCATCCAACAGCGATTCTCCTCAATATCCTACCTGTAATCAAATGGTTAGGCAGAGAACGTCAACCGACAAATTCTCTCTGGCCTAAAGAAGAGACTCAACAAATCTACAAAGGGGTTGTGGGTTGAACAACTTCCCAATGTGTTTTAGAGCTACTGCACCACTAAACAGGCCCCGACAGGAGAATCTCCGCTTAACTTGACATACGGCTCAGAAGCCGTCATCCCACTTGAAGTTGGCCTACCCTATTCCCGCTTATTGGCCTTCAGTGAAGAACAAAATTACAACCAACTCCGTGGCAACCTTGACCTCATCGACGAGATTCAAGAAAGATCCTACATTCGTCAACAGATCTATCAGTGCAGGGTCGAGCAGTCCTACAACAAGAGAGTCCACCCCACAAATCTCAAGGAAGGAGACATGGTCCTTAGAAAGTTATCAATTTCTTTCCTGAGCAATAAAGGAAAACTATCTCCCAATTGAGAGGGGTCATACAGGATCTCCAGAGTTGTCCGTCCTGGCGCGTATCATCTTGAAGATCCGGGGGGAAAGAGAGTGCCAAGAACTTGGAATGCAGAGCATTTGATGAAATTCCAAGAGCGCTAGTTTCCTTTGTTTTTTCCTTACTTTCGTTGTTTTTTATTCATCGCCATGTAATAAAGGCTAGCAACTTAGAAGCAGCCACTTAGTTTTCTCTTTTATAAAGACAGTTTATTTTTCCAAAGAGTTATTGTCAAAAACAAATTGTTTACTTTAAGGTACGACTACTTTTAAACGACAAGTTCGGAGTCCAACACTTGGTTCAATGCCACTTTAGCCACTTGCAAACGAGCAAGTGCAAAGTAGCTCACCATTCGTAATTGTTCCCACAACGGTTGAAAACTCTTAAACAACAAGTTCGGAGTCCAACACTTGGTTCGTTACCACTTTAGCCACTTGCAAACAAGCAAGTGCGAAGTAGCTCGTCGTTCGGAATTGCTCCTAGAACGGTTGAAAACTCCTAAACGAAACTCACACATTCCAGTTGTCCAGCAAAGAGAACATAGCGCTGAAATACTTGGTAGGTTTTTATTCAAAAAAGAAACCAATTACAAGATCAGAAAGGCACAACCAATACAAACATTGCTTAAGTATTGAGAAGATCTTATTTCACAACAAAAATTGGGGTTACAAGCTTTATTGGGACAAGAACTCCTACAAAATTCCAAAGAATCACCCTAACTCTTCCTGGGAAGAGTGACGCTCCTGTTAAGTGATACACGTGGCCGACGAGCGCTACGCCTTTTTCTTGACCCCTCCGAAGAGATCTCTAGACCAGCAAGTCGAGTCGTTCCATCTGGCCCTATGGTTCTAGCGGCCCCTCTGATCGATGCCCCACTAGACGAACCAGCTACTCCGCTCTGAGCGTCCCCTGGGACTCGCAAAACTTCGGGAAAACAGAGAGCCAACTCATGAAACGACCTTCCTTGGGCACGCTCCTCTCGCGAGCACGACGTGCTCCTCACGTTGCCACCATCAAGAAGCCTCTTTAGTTGGTGATTCTCCATCGCCAGCTCAACTATTCTCTCTTTGAGAGAATTTTCCTTCACCTTAAGCTTCGAACAGGGCACGCTCCTTGCGGAAAACTCGAGAATTGCCCTCTTAAGATGGGCTAACTCCATACTTCTCTTTAGCACTACATTTTTCAACCCATCTCGTTCAGTGGTAGCAGTTAGCACCACGGCTTGAGGGAAAGCTTGATTTGATCCGTTTGTGTGGATACCGTAGAGGCACAGCAATATTGCAGTGCTATGATCGACACAGCAGATCCATCTTCAAGGTATAACTCCTAAACACGATTTATGGTTTTCGCATGGATCCATGGCTAGGTTGTGATATTTCTTTGTAATTTTTCCAATGTGTATTTGATCTAAGACTACCATCGAAACCTAACAGTGGTATAAGAGTGTCACGCCCCGCTTCCCAAAAACACGGAATACGAGTGCGTGATGAAGCCCAGCGAATGATTTTAACATTATCCATAAGTTGTAGGATCAACTCAGCATCACAGCAAGAATATAACAAAATATATATAAACAACCACGCATGCATGAAATATTTATTAAACAACATAAACAATTGAAACAAATACTAGTATCTCAAATAATTCTCAAATCTGGATCAAATGTAAAACTCGGAAATATGAGCCTGTTACAAGTTTTAAGTGACATCAAATAAAATAACTCAAATACAAAATGAAATGATTAAAGAAAGTTTTTCCCAAGCAAGGCCTAGAACGTCTGCTGACCAATTTCAGCAGGCAACACGTCTCCAAAGTCTGTTTAATAATTATAAAAAAAGAAAAATAGAGAAAACAAGAGAAACGCCCTAGTGCAAGTTAGGGCCACAAATAATAAAAACAAGTACAAGAAATATGGAACAAGATTTGGAATCAAGAATGTATTAGAGATGCAACAAGTAGTGGAGATTCAAGAAATTAACTAGCAAGAAAGACAACTCGAGTGACAAGATTGGGTAACAAATACTAGTAATTGAGCAAATGGCTAGTGAACATGTAATGGCATCAAGCATCAAGTAACAAGTGTCAAGTACAAGTGTCAAGTAACAAGTCTCAAGTCTAGTGTCAAGTTGTCAAGTACAAGTATCAAGTTGCAAGTGTCAAGTATTATATTCAAGTATCAAGTCTCATGTATCATGTCATCTAGTATCAAGTAAGCATGTATCAAGTTCAGGTTCATGTTCAAGTCTTGTGGTTATTACTATCTAGATAGCACTTCATGCATCCATACTTTTACTACATGGTTACTACAGTCAATGCAATTTCGTTTAGGCCTAGTGGTAGATTTTATAGGGCAGTGTACTTAGGTCATGTAGGAAATACGATCAAGTGATCAAACCATGGGCTCTAGAGGTGGCCCCCGTAGGCTCTAGAGGTGGCCCCCGTCAACCCTTGGCGTGGTACTTAGTTCCATGTGATCGCAAATACATATCATGTAATCATATAATGTGCTCTAGAGGTGGCCCCCGCAGACTCTAGAGGTGGCCCCCGTCACCCATGACGTGGCACTTAGTTCTGCGTGGCACTTAGTTCCATTTAACATAAATTTATGGGAAACACGGGCTCCCTTCCGAGTACACTTACCTATATTGTCTATTACTATGGTCTTTCCCTTAAACCCCGGCTTGTTATTTATTATTATTGTCAAGCAAGCATAAAAGTGTGCTAAACAAGTCAAGTAAACATAATCATGAACATGGAACAAGTCTGGGCTAGATAGGATACAAGTTTGAGGGTTAAAACAAATCTAAATATCAAGAACAACGAGAATCTCAAATCTGGACAACATGAGGTTGCTACACCAAAACTGTAATTTTCGTTGCTACAAGATAGGAAAAGTGGATCCGTCAGAAGATCTAGAAACTTGACTCCTGTCCCGTTCCAACACATATAATTAAGGTACATGAAAGTTGTGGTAACATGTGTCAAACCAGCAAACTATACACCTTTTGTGTTCAGCCAGAATTTGTGAATCTGAGTTTATACATGTGAAACAGGGTTGAAACATTACTAATTAATTCTGAGAAAATTTGGAAATGTTCTCTAGGGTATCCATTAACAACATGCAAAATTTCATGACAATTACTTACTGGTAGCATAGTTAAAATAATTTGTAAACTAAAGAAGCGCAGTAGTTTTGTGAATCTGTAACTACCGACACAGCAGTAGTAAAACTGCGATATCTCCTAGACCGTAAGTCGGAATTCAAAATTTCTGGATGCTATCGACAACTAGATATTTAGAGCTACATTTCATATTCAGGACTCAAGTTCAGATTTTGATTTTAAAGGGGTCGAAACAGCAAGTAAAGTTCAGTACAACAACAAGTGTGAATGTCTTTCATATATAAGTTACATGATAATTGGCTATTATGAGTCTAGATTAATGTGTGATACAAATACGGATGTAGTGGTTATCAAATCAGCAAGCAACATCTATTTCTCAATTCAAGGAATGCAATATCATCACATACATGATACAACACACATTCACAAGTCTAGAGTTTCTTAGTTTCATGTGTTCAAGTGACTAGGAGATAAATGAGTCCAACTAATTTGTAAATATAACAACGAAAGGGTTGTGACTCTTAAGATTATGGTATCGATGATGAATAATTCAAGATCAACAAATGATGAGATAAGAAGGAGTCACAACTACAACCTATTTGCGGTATTTTCAATTAAATGCTTGTACTAAGACAATAAATTGTACAAGGAGAATACTTGCCTTTAGGACGACGATTAAATCCGATAATCTGAGAGTAGCGGGATCGGAAATCCCGGGCGAAATTTCCCAAAAACACGTGCAAAGACCGTGCGAAGAAACCAACAGCAACTAAGAGAATCCTACACCGGATCTGCCCAGAATAGCAATTGGCGGTCGGATCCGCTGCGCCCAAAACACGGAACAGTGAACTCACCCAATGGAAAACTTCCTACACAGCGGATCGGGGCAAACATGGGACAACGATCACGGATCCTATGCACCCAAACACCAAACAGCAAAAACGTCCACTCACGATTCTTCTTCTTCCTCACCTCGGCAGCGAGCGGGAGAGAGAGCGGGGGAACTGGCGGCGACCTAGGACGTCATCGCGGCACTGCGGAGGACAACGATGGCCTCGGCGAAGACGATGAGCGGCGGCAGGCGGCGGCGACGTCGAACTCTGTTTTTTGGTTCGAAAACAGGGGAGGAGTCGACGGGGGAAGGCTACGGGGGTGCTGGCTTGGGTGAGGCGACGAGGATGTTCGAGGGTGAGGAGTTGATGGGTTACGGAGGTTGGGTAATGGTGAAGGAGGGTGCGATGGCAAGGCGAGATGGGATGGGTTTCGGTGGCGAGATGGGTTCGGGAGTAATGGAGGCAATGGCGCGGATGGAAATGGGGACGACGACCGAGGGAGGCGATGTGGCGGTGAAGGAGGTGAGGGCGAAGGTGAGAGTCGAAGCAAGACGAGGAGGCGGTAATGGGGAATGGGTTGCGATGGTGTCGATGAGGAGATGGAAGAAGGAGACGGGGAAGAATATAGTTAGGCGGCTGGGTTTGTTTAGGGTAAAACAGTATTAAGGGTTAGAGTTAGGGTTAGGGTAGGTTTAGGGTTTAAATAGGGGGGTTTTGGGTTATTGGGTATAGGATCCAATCAGAGAATGGGTAATGGATTTGGGTTTGAATGGGGTATTAGGATCTAAATGATAAGATCCAATAGAATAGATTAAATAATAAATGAGAATTAGGATTATACAACAAAATATATTTGTACAAAAATATTGAAATTATTTGAAATGACTACAAATACAATTAACGATAGAAATAGATTTTTAAATTAAAAATCATGGGTAATAATATTGATAGTAAAAATACTAATAATAGTACTGATAACAAGAATAATAAAAATGATAATAATAACAATAATAATAATTTTGGTATACATATCAAAACGAGATTTGAGATAAACAAGTTTAATAAAATTCAAATAGTAATAAATAAGATACAAATAGTCGATCACTTGTAAAATAATCATTAAAGTTAGAATATACTACTAGTCGAAGAAAATACAACTTCCGGTTCGAAAAGATTTTAAATAGAAGACACAAATCGAGTTTAAAATAATACTGAATTTATAAATAATTAAAATACGGAAAATATTCTGAATATATGTATTTACGGAAACAGAGGTTACACAGAGCCACTTGTGAAACCATAATTCGGTTATGATAGATATGTGACTATTTGTGATATGTTAGCACTTTTGGTAAAAAAATTTATATGTGATATAATTCTTGCAATAGTTGCAATATAAGGATTCGTTCATGTGTTGGTTGTTAACCCAGATGTCACACTAGGGTAGCCATCGGTTTGGAACCATTGAAAACCCTGGAAAGATGTGATTTGCAGTGACGTTAGGGTTTCTTAAAGCATGAATAGTTCATGCACCTGCATCGTCTGAAGCGGGACCCCCGTGACGGCTCTGCGCAGGGCAATAATGATTCTCCCAAAACCAATTTTTTTAAATAAACTAAATAAAATCATAACAACATATTCTTTGATTATTATGTTCTGTGATGCATGGTGCATGGTTGTGGTCTTAGTTCTTTAATGCATGGTTTAGTTCTGTGATACATGGTTTATGTTCTGTGATGTATTGTTTATGTTTTGTTATTTTGAATATGGCCTGTGTTTCGTGCATTTCTCTCTACATTCTCAAAGTAATCATTTCTCTCTAAACTCAAATTGTACATTCTTTATTTATATATAAATGTAATCTCACTGAGGGGGCAAGTTGATAACCACATAAGGACAAGATTGGGAAGCTGCTTGGAGAAGATTGTATAATCCCTTTGTTTAATTTTTGATACTCCCATTGGCTTGAGAGAATCAGTGTGTTAGGGCCACAAACATGTCACATAAATTTTATGCTTTTAATTTTGTATGAGATGCATTGTTGTATGCTAATGGATGGCCAAGGTGAGATCAATTAATAAAATAACAAAATCCCTCAAAGTAAATATTAAGTTGCAATAAGATGTCTTTCAATGCATGACACTCATCTAGGGTAGGATCGATTAAGTGTAGGTCTGCCAAAGCAGAGTGCCTTTATCTATCCTAGTGAGACGCGATGGGATAAAAGTAATATTCAGTTGACAACCATTGGGTCTGACTTAACTAGACTATTGCCATAGGATTGAAGGATTTGAGTCATAGAGTTGGGCTTTAGCCTATGAGATAGATTAGAGTAAGTGTTACTCACCCAACTATCCAAGAGTTATATATGATATAATTAGAAAATGTTCCCTACCTAAAAATAACTGAATTTTGGGTGATCAGCCAAAGCTGACTCAAAACTAGGTGAAATATGGATCTTGGCATACTAGAGATTTTCTGAGTCAATGATGTGGGTCGTTGATTTGAATAAAAGTAGTAGGAGGCACATTTAATAAAATGCCTTATTAAATATTTCAATGTCATGATACATACTCTGTATATTTCTGTTGATGGTTAAATATTTTTCTTTGCATATTTCTGTGAAATGATATTTACTTTGCATATTTTTGTTGATAGATTACCATGGCATCCAACACATCAAATAACCTATCATTGCGATCTATCCTTGAGAAGGACAAACTGTGTCACGCCTCGCTTCCCAAAAAGAAATACGGAATACGGATACGCGACTAAGTACAACGAATGACTTTCACCATTCATAAGCTGTAAGGATCTTTTCAACATTTCACAGGAATAAACAAGAATAAATAAGGAGAAACCAACCATGCATGCATGAATAAATTAATATAATCAACAGAATTTACTTGAAACAAAATAAATAATTCTCAAATAAACTAGATCTGGAACAAGTTATAAATTCTGGGTCAAATTTCCCAATACAAAATTAATGTAGCAATTACATTTATTTAAAGCAACAGGAAATAAATATAGCAAGAACTCCAGCCGACTAAAAAGTTTGGTCACCTACTCCTTCGGGCAGCTGGTCACCAAAGTTTGCAATTTAAAAAATTGCAGGAAAAGAAAAGAGAAACAAAACGCTCGTTAGTATAAGTTACGGGCCGCTTGTAGTGCAGGTAACAAGTACAGGAAAAGAAAAACAAGTATAGAGTAACAGCGGAAGCAAGTACAGAATAAGCATGAAATAGATGTAACAGCAAAACAGAATGACTAACATAAAATCAGGAAAACAGAATCAAGTAATATGATGAGGTAACAGAGTGCAGGTAACATGTGACAGGTGTCAAATAGCATGAAAGCAGGTATACAGGTAATAGGTGTCAGGTAGCATGTACAGGTAAACAGGAATATGCAAGTGATCATATTATTACAGGTCTTGTACTTAATCCTAACTAGGTAGCACTTCATGCGTCCCAAATTTTACCACATGGTTGCTATATTCAAACAAGTTACGTTTAGATTTCGTAGTGGACCGTATAGGGCCGTGTACTCAGGTATCAGGTAAACATGTACTGTAGAACCTACGGATCCTCTTCTGAGTACACCTTCCAATAGAGAAGTGTGTAGCCAGGTATTCAGGTAAACAGGATCATGTATCATGTAATCATGAAACACGTAACAGGTGGGAACACGGCCCCCTTCCAAGTACACATTTCTATATTTTCCACTACTAGATCTTTCCCTTAACCTCGACTTGATTATGTCATTATTATTAAAGCAGGCATATAAGTGCACAAAACATGTCAAGCATAACATGGCAAGGGACAAGGAACAACTCAGGTTAGGTAGAAGACATACACGGGTGACAGACAACTCATAATAGACTAGGACAACGAAACTATCAGTTCTGGACAGTAGGACACTACTGTACCAAATCTGAGATTACCGTTGCCACAAACGTGCAAATTTGGATCCATCAGAAAATTTAGAAGCTAGAATTTCGGCCGAATCCAGTACATATATATAAGTCATATAATAATTTTAGAAACAGGGCTTAAAACAGAATTATATACAGAAATCATGTTCAGTCAGAAATCACAGAGTTGTATTCATAAGCATGAAAATGACATAAAAAATTACTGATTAAATCCAAGAAAAATCTGGAGTATTCTATAGTATATCTAGTATCAGAAAATAAAGTTTTATAATATTCCAATGATAGTCAAATAAAATCAGAAAGCAACAAGATACAGCAAGTTTGTAAATCTGAAACCTCAAACACAGCAGTACTAAAATAGCGATAGATTCCAAAGTATAAATCGAAATCCAAATCCGTCAGAAGGGTGATAAAATAGATACTGTAGGCTACATCTTATTTTTACAAGGTTTTTACCAAAAGTAACTCGAATCAGGTTGAAATTATGGTCCTTTACTAAACAGCATGAAATTCTGAAATATAGTAATTTGTTCACAAACATAGAATAGTTTATATATGTCATCAAATAAATCCACAAAAATTTGGGGTTAATCCCAATCATGTCTAGTTATACCCAGAAAAATATTAGATCCAAATCTTATTTTTAACATCAGTATAAAAATAAATAACTCTACATAATTCACATAAAAATTGAATCTGAAATTTTTAACACGTCTGTAGTAAAACAGCAATAACTCGTAACTCACAAATCGAAACTGAGATCTGTCAGAAATTCTGGAAAATAGACAGTGAGGTCTACGTTTCATATTTATGAATTTATTTCATTTACTGACCTTAACATGGTCTAAAATACTGAAACAAAACGAGTCAACAACAAAAGCAGAAATCTTTTCATGTATTAAATCAAATAGTTCATATGCAACAAATCCAAATTATAAAAAAATACAAAACATGGTATAACAGATGTCCAAGACAACATGATATGGGTGTTTAACAAGTCTACCACTAGAGATTACAACTAACACATCAAGCATGCAACAATGGTATAACATATCATGAATCACGAACAACATATAGACATGCATCAAGTCTAGATTATTTCTAAATTATTTTTCTTGTCGTGTGTGTGACAAAGATGACTACGGATGGATCAACAAATAGAAACAGGATCTAACAAGGAATTTTCATGAAAACAAATCTAGGAACAAAAGCCACACTACATACAGTATTTAGTACTTGTATATACAACAAAAAGAATACAAGTTACTTGCCTTGAAATTGTCGACGGATCTGACGAGAAATTGAAAATAACGGGAATAGATTGCCGGGTGACGAGCACAATCGGCATGAATCTCGATGATCGAGATGGTGATCAAGATGTGATGATGATGAAGATCAAGCGAATCCAACGGTCTAGATCTCACTCAGCCAAAATGATCAACCGCAGCACACACACTAGGAAGGGCCATCGGGGTTAAGTGCGGGGACTACGAGGAAGGACGACGGTGGCTAGGGGAGTGTCACGACGGTGCTGGATGGGGTGGCGCTGGCTGGCATCGCTGTTGGCTAGCGCTGCTGGTGTCAGGAAAAGGCAGGGAATGAAGGGCAAGGGTTGTTGTGGGTGGTGTCGGGCTGTAGGGCGCAGCACAGGCGACAAGGGGGCTGGCGGATGGTGATCGAGAACAAGTTAGGGGGTGACACACAGGGTAGAGGGGGAGAGAAGGTCGGTAGTGGATGGGTTTGGAGGTCGGGAGTTTTGGAAGGTAGGGGATGAATAGCGGTTGTATGGTAGGCAGGGGATAAGGGTTAAACCGTGGGTAGTTTATATAGGGATAAGTATTATTAGGGTTTTAGGTGGGTGACGGGTTAGGGTGTTATTGGGTTTCGGGTTAAAAGTTCCAATAAGATATTGGGATATAGGTTATAGGGTAAAAAAAATATATGTTCCAATAAGATAGGAACAACAATAATAAAAGTAGGCCATGAACAAATAAGTAATAAAATAAAAAATAAACCGATCAACCAGAGATGAAATAATAGGCAAACAATTCCGAATTAGGAAGGCTAAATCACCGGCGACAAAACAAAAAGATGGATTTGAGAATGAAGATCAAATACACGGTTCAGAAAGAACAGAAGAATACAATTGGAACAAATACTCAGAAAAATATAAATACATCCAAAATACAAGAAAAGGGAAAACAGGGGTTACAAACTGTATGTAACAAATTTTCTTGACTGGTACAGGAATCTGATGATAGTCCTCAGGCATGAGAAAAAGTTGTATGTTCTAAAGCAGCCTTCCCGATTCACCTGATGCAAGTACCCCTCACATCGAAAAGGATGCTCATAAGAAGCATCTAGATGACGCCTTGGACGTTGGTTGTCTCATGCTAGCCACCATGAACTCTGAGCTTCAAAAGCAACATGAGAACATGGATGCCTATGATATGATCGTACACCTCAAGAGGCTATATCAAGAGTAAGCTAGGCATGAGATATTTGAAGTCTCAAAGGCATTATTTCAGTGCAAATTGGCAGAAGGAAGCCCTGTTGGAACTCATGCGCTCAAGATGATTGGGTACATAGAGAACCTTGAAACTTGGTATTCCTTTGGGTCAAGAGTTGGCCACTGACTTGGTCCTGCAATCATTGCCAGAAAGCTATAGTCAATTCGTCATGAACTACAACATGAATGTAATTGACAAACCTCTGCCAGAACTGCTAAACATGTTGTGAACTACTGAACAAAATATTAGTACGAGAAAGACCATTATGATGGTCCAACAGGCCAAATATAAGGGCAAGGGCAAAAAGCAGATTTAGAAACCCAAAGGCAGAGGAAAGGGCAAGGGCAATTTGAAGCCTGACACTTCTGTCATGAAACCTAAGGGTTGGGTGGCCAAGGAGGGCACGTGCTTCCACTGTGGTGAGACCAAACATTGGAAGAGGAACTGCCATAAGTACATGGAGGAGCTTAAGAAGAAGAAAGGAAGTGAGACTTCCACTACAGATATTTTTGTTATAGAAGTCAATTTATCTAGTTCTGCATACTGGGTATTAAATACTAGATGTGGATCTCACATTTTTGTAAATGTGCATGATCTCAAAAGGAGTAGACCATTAGCTAAGGGCGAAGTTGACCTACGAGTTGAAAATGGAGCAAAAGTTGCTCCTTTAGCTGTAGGAACTTGTCATTTATCATTACTCACTGGGCTTATCATTGAGTTAGAAAACTATTATTTTGTGCCTGCTATTATTAGAAATATTATTTTTATTTCTTGTTTGGACAAGAAGGATTTTTCATTTATAATAAAGGGCAAAAGTTGTTTTATTTATTTAAATGATATCTGTTATGCTATTGCATAATTGAGTAATGGACTTTATTTTTTCAACCTCGAAATGCCCGTCTATAATATAAATACTAAGAGGTTTAAATCAAATTATACGAACCCAACTTACCTCTGGCATTGTCGTTTGGGCCACATAAATGAAAACCGCATATCCAAACTCCATAAAGATGGATTCTTGGACTCATTTGATTTTGAATCATATGAGGTATGTGAATCTTATTTGTTGGACAAGATGAAAAAAGCTTCATTCACTGAAAATGATGAAAGGGCTAGTGATCTTTTAGGTCTCATACATAGTGATGTTTGCGGATCTTTCAACACATTGGCTAGAGGAAATTTTTAGTACTTCATTATATTTACTGATGATTTTAGTAGATATGGATTTCTGTATCTGATGAAACTCAAATCAGAATCATTTGAAAAGTTCAAAGAATTCAAGAATGAAGTACAAAATCAACTTGGTAAAATTATTAAAGCCCTTCGATCAGATCGAGGTGGTGAGTACGTATGTCAAGATTTTGATAACCATCTAAAAAAGTGCGGGATAATATCTCAACTCACTCCTCCATGAAATACCGCAATGGAATGGTGTCTGTGAGAGGATGAACCGGACCTTGTTAGACTTGGTCCGATCAATAATGAGTCATGCAGATCTTCTAAGCTCTTTCAGGGGACATGCTCAATTAACAGCTACTTTCACACTTAACTGTGTTCTATCTAAAACTGTACAAGAGACATCATATAAGATATGGACTGGGAGGCGTCCTAGTGTGTCTTTTATGAAGATTTGGAGTTGTGAAGCCTATGTAAGGTGTCAAATCCCTGATAAACTTGGTCCCAAATCTGATAAGTACTTCTTTGTAGGATATCCCAAGGAAACCAAAGGATACTATTTCTATAATCTGACCGAAGGCAAAGTATTTGTCGCACGAACTGCTGTATTCCTAGAGAGAGAATTTATCTCCAAAAAAACCAGTGGGAGAACAATAGAACATTAAGCAATTCAAACTTCGCAAAGTAGTGACGAACCAATGATGAAAATGGAGTAGACTCTACAAATTATTGTGGAACAACCACCTGCTCAAGTAGCACAAGGCCTACGTAAGTCTAGTAGGATACCTCATCAACCCGAGAGATATGGATTTCAAGTGACTCAATATGGTGATATATTACTCGTTGATCAGGATGAGCCTACGACTTATGAGGAAGCTGTAAAAGGCCCAGATTCTGAGAAATGGCTTGAGGCCATGAGATCTGAGATGGAATTCATGTATACCAACCAAGTGTGAACCTTGGTAGACCCACCTAAAGGAGTAAAACCTACTAGATGCAAATGGGTTTTCAAGAAGAAAACTGACATGGATGGTAATGTGCATACCTTTAAGGGGCAGTTGGTGGCTAAAGGTTTCAAGCAAGTTCATGGTGTAGACTATAATGAGACTTTTGTCCCAGTTGTCATGCTTAAATTCATTTGGATCTTGCTTGCTGTTGCAGCATATCATGATTATGAAATCTGGCAGATGAATGTCCAAACTGCTTTCCTCAATGAAAATCTTCTCGAGGATGTGTACATGACACAGCCTGAGGGTTTTGTCACTCCAAAGGATGCTGGAAAAGGGGTGTAAACTGCAGCGATCTATTTATGAATTAAAGCAAGCTTCTAGAAGATGGAATTTTCGTTCGCTGATGCAATCAAGGAGTTTGGTTTCATTAAGAACGAAGATGAACCTTGTGTTAGTGGGACTACAGTTGTATTTCTGGTATTGTATGTAGATGACATACTACTCATTGGGAATGATATCCCTACCTTACAGTCTATAAAGACATGGCTAGGAAAATACATTTCCATGAATGACTTGGGTGAAGCAACCTATGTATTAGGCATCAAGATCTATAGAGATAAATCAAAGAGACTGTTTGGCCTGAGTCAGAGTACATACATAGACAAAGTATTGAAATGTTTCAATATGCAAGAGTCCAAGAAAGGATTCCTCTCTATGTCGCATGGTCTAAGCCTGTCTAAGGATCAATGTCCTTCCACTTAAGACGAAAGAGACAGAATGGCTAAGACTCCATATACATATGCAATTGGATCTATCATGTATGCCATGTTATGTACTCGTCCAGATGTCTTATATGCTCTGAGCATGAAGAGCAGGTACTAGTCAGATCCCGGTGAGAGTCACTGGGCTATTGTCAAGAACATCCTTAAGTACTTAAGAAGGACTAAGGATTTGTTCTTGGTATATGGAGTCGAGGAAGAACATGTTATAAAGGGTTAGACTGATGCTAGCTTCCATTCCGATAAGGACGACTGCAAATCGCAATCAGGTTTTGTGTTTTGCCTAAATGGTGGAGATGTGAGCTGGAAGAGTTCGAACCAAGAGACAGTAGCCTCCACCATAGACGCTGAGTATATTGTTGTCTCCAATGCAGTAAAGGAGGCCGTTTGGACCAGAAAGTTCATCACTGAACTTGGTGTGGTTTCTAGCATTGTGGACCCGCTGGACCTCTATTGTGATAACAATAGGGCCATTGCACAAGCTAAGGAGCCTAGATCTCACCAGCGATCCAAACATATACTTAGGCGCTTCCATCTTATTCGAGAGGTCATTGATAGAGGAGATGTGAAGATATGCAGAGTATCGACAGATGATGATATCGCTGACCCACTAAAAAAACCTCTTGCACAGCGAAAGCATGAGGGTCACACGAGATCTATAGGCATTAGATTTATGTCTGATTGGCTCTAGTGTAAGTGGGAGATTGTTGATGTATGTCCTAGATGCCAGTTGTGTATTGACATTACTAGTTTACATTATATCATAATATTTATTTCATATATGAGGCATTTTATTTATTTTGTTGTTTATTGTGATTAAATGAACATAATAAAGTCCTTAGAATAGTAGGTTCAATACCATAGGATATCAAGTACATGACTTGATTGTGAGATCCTATTGGTTGTAATCAGAACACTATTCTTAAATGTCCCTAGTCAAGTATTATTGTGAATTAGACAACAATAATGTATAGAGACTATAATGTGTGTAGACTGATGACCATATCTCACGGGTCATGGATATGAGATATCAAGTCTTCACATGGGCACATATTAGAGTAATAATATACTGGACTGACCCACCATGAGAACGATGCATGGATCGTTACGTGAGTGTCATAAGCGGTTCTTACAGAGCATGGTGTATGTAGTCCTTTGACTTGAAGTTACTACGATTCCCTAAATAAGAAGTTATATATTTTAATGTCGTCAAACGTTGCCTGTAATAAGGTGATTATAAAGTTGACTATTGGATATACTACAAATCATGCAGAGGGATGTGAGTGACTTAGATAGGATTTGTCCCTCTTACAATAGGAGCGATATCTATGGGTCCCTTGATTGAGTGAGACTACAAATTACATGGCCATGCTCAAATGAGTCAATATGAGATATTGAGCTCATTTGTTTTAGTAAGTCTACTTGGACATCAAGAAACCAAAGATTGAACTATACAAGGGTGACACGCTCTATGCCTTGTGGTCAATTAAGATATCTGGACAAGGGGACTAGACTACATAGTAACATTGGTCACCAATTGGTTATGTATAATCACTAACATTCCTGTTACTTGAGTAGCAGTGATGTATTGCTAGATACCGCTCACTATTTGTAATACTAAAATATGATTTTAGTATTACTGTTAACGTAACGGGAATCTACAGGGTCACACACTTAGAATGGATCAAAATTGGAATTTAAATTCATAAGATGAATTTAATTGGGGTCCAAGTAAGACTTGGACTCCTGACATTGGTTGGACATTTAATTAGATTAAATGGGCTGACTAAAGTTCAAAGGCCCACACACAAATCTGAACCAGGTCAGATTGTGAGTCCAACAGCCTCATTACTCTCTTACAGTTGATTTTCTGCAGCTATATATATGATTTGTATCTGTGGAAAAGTGCTACATGAGTAAACCCTAGTTATCACAAAAATTTTGAAAAGGAGAGAGAGATCGCGAGGAACATCCCCATCCCGCAGCTAGCACCGCTACTTGAGGGAAAGCTTGATTTGATCCATTCGTGTGGATACCGTAGAGGCACAGCAATACTGCAGTGCTGTGATCGACATTAATTGGAGACAGCAGATCCATCTTCAAGGTATAACTCCTAAATACGATTTATGGTTTTCGCATGGATCCATGGCTAGGTTTTGATATTTCTTTGTAATTTTTTTACTTTTTATTTTATCTAAGACTACCATCGAAACCTAACATTCTGAGGAGTACTTAAAGGCTAGGCATGCAGCTCTCAAGGCCGAGGCGGAGGCAAGGGCGAAGGCTAAGGAGGAGGCAAGGATGAAGGCCGAGGCAGAGGCTAGAGTGAGGAGAGAAGTGAAGATGAAGGTAGTTGCGAAAGCCAAAGCACCTGGGCAGAAATGTCCTTTTTCCCCGGGACCAGAGGAACATTCGAAGAAGAGGAAAGCCAAGGACACTAAACACTTGATGAACAAGGTGTCCAATGATGTCAAGAATGAGGACCTGAAGCATAAGGTAGCATCCTCGAAGGAGGCTAAAGCGGCCCCGAAGATATGGGTGCCACCCTGGTCTATTACAGAGGCGGATTTGATGACCATCCGCCCCGGTGCTCTGCAAGTGGTCGACCACCTCGTCACTCCCCGCGACAGGAAGGCTTTGGAGAAAAACTCAGATGATTAGGCTTACGCTTGTTGGGCTCAAGCATCCACTCTGGTGAGAGACATGTTCGCCAGATTTTTGGCCCACTTCTTTTTACATGGCTCAGTATTCTCATTTTCTTATAGTCAGCCATCAACAGGGGCGAGCTGAAGCAGAGGCTAGGTGCGCTTCTCAAGCGTGCTGAGGTGGCCAAGGCAGGGGAGAAGGAGTTGTTGGGTCGGGCAGGAGACCTCTGATAGACAACAAATGGGCTGGAGGAACTGGCGAGTAACAAGAAGGCTCGGGAAGAGTTGTTGGAAGAGAAAGAGAAGATGGTTTAGGAGAAATTGGCGCGACAAGTGAAGGAGGAGATGAAGAAGGAGTATGACGAGACTGAGCTGCAGGTGATCTAGGCCCAAGACGAAGGGTATGGTCGTGCCCTTGAACACGTAAAAACTAGGTATCCAGACCTCAACCTCGGGAGCTTGGCTATCGATGCGAGGATAGAAGAGCTCGTCCAAGCTACTGGGGATGAGGCTCGGGATAACGACAAGCCGTTTGCCCCTACTGCTGGGTTCGGAATAGATCCGTCCACTCATGTTTTAGAGAAAGGGGTCCTCCTCCAAGCAGCAGACCTAGGTTACTTGTATTTTCATCTTTTTGTGGACTGGCCACCACGTTTGTACTCGATTCTTATTAATGAATAAAATGTTTTTGAATTCCTTTGCTTTTTGCCTTCTCAACCAGGATTATATACCTTACCTCGCGCTTCCGAGCCAAGGAAACAATTACCCCAGACCTCTCTTTTAGATATCAGTCCGAGGTGCCAATTTTGCTCCTGCTTCCAAACAGTCACGTGAGTCATCACGTGGGCTTGCTTTCGTCACATTTCGTAGGAATTGGCATGATTGGAGATCTTGGAAGTTGGCACATTGATAAGAAGTTTGTGACAATTGAGGAGTATTTCTCAACAGTGCCTATAAATTTCTCCCTCCTTAAGTAACTAGCTTACAAACTCCATTGCTTTACTCTTTTGATGGCTAAGGTCCTTAAGGGTACCTTGTCGAGCACCTCGAATGGCAATTCGAGGGTCGGTGCCGAAGGGGGCAGGTCGTTCAGAGCATGGTCGGAGCGAGCTTGCCCTACTGTTCGAGCGTTCGACCCAGAGGGGATCGACATCCAGTTGCACCACTCCATGCTACTTGTCTCGGGTTCCAAGATCTAAAGTTTCAACCGCCCCACCCCCCCAAGTCCCCAGAGACGTGGTCTAACTTGATTGTGTCCTTATAAGACTTTGGGGCATTTGGTGTGGCTAGTGCATCTCGTGCTGGAGGCACAGATTCGGAGGATCCCAGAGAGGATCGAGGTAACCCCTATTCGACATCATCAAGTATATCCTAGGTTCGAGATCTGATGAACATCTTTGATTTCAAAGCCCGTCCGAACGGATTATCCTTGTAGAGATCGTTGGTCTGGTTAGGCAGACCAGTTATCCCGGCTGCTGATGCCCACTTATGATGCCTCTTCTGCACTTCGGTGGTCCAGGAGGTTATGGTCGGATGTTGATTCCCCTCAGCGGTCTCTTCATCCTCCTCATACTTCACGTATACTGATGTGGTTTCCAGAACGCAGGGCTTGCCACTGAAGCGGAGATTCTCGAGCAAATACTTGTGCTTGGGTCCACCGACCCTCGCATTCTACTCGTAGCTTGCCTAAGGAGCCTCTTATGCATGTGGACCATCGGTGATAGCTTGTGTTGAAATACGATGCGACTATAGGAGTGTTTAGGCGTATCTATCTTTGTTTTTTGTTTGATTTTCCAACTTCGGACTAGCCACCGTTGATCTTGTAATCATCTCTCATTCAATAAAAAGTATTTTACTTATTAACTTGTTTACTAAATGAATCAACTTCACGTGGCGAGTTGATCCGGCCTATCGTGAGCGGAGTATCATTTTGAGTCTTTGACCGGGTCGAAGTCAGGGTTTCTTCCCAAGGGAAAAGGCATAGGGCGTGTAGCCTTGGCAGAAACTTTTGATCAAACCAGAGCCATGTTAGAGGAGAAATTCGCGACGAGCTCGGGGTCAGAGTCTCATTTCAAGGTGGTAATACAAGGTTCATGTTAGCAGAGAAATTCGCGACGGCCTCAAGGTTGGAGCGCCATTTTAAGGGGCAAAGACGAAGACCATGTTAGCGGGGAAATCTGCGATGGTCTTGGGGTCGGAGCACTATTTTGAGGCGCTAAGACTAAGGCCGTGTAAGTGGAGAAATCCGCGATGGCCTCGGGGTCGAAAGGCCATTCCGAGAGGGAAGGTGAAAGGCGTAAGCCTAGTAAACTTTCTTTAATTTTTTAAAAGAAAATAATTTTTATAATATTATTCATTGGCTACCGAAAGTCGAGCACTTATCACATTATTACAAGTATGGGCCGTTAAGGGTCTTTATGGAACTTCATCAAGTGCTCCGCATTTCAAGTCCTCTTGGCTACTCTCCTCCTCCCCGAGTCTTCAAGTCGGTAAGTGTCAGGGCGTACCACTTTGGAGACTTTATATGGGTCTTCCCAATTGGCAGCCAGTTTTCCCTTTTTGCTTGGCTCGTAGATGTCAAGTCTTCATAGCACTAGGTCCCCCTCTTTGATTCTGGTTGGTCGGACCCTCTTATTGTAGAACCGTTCTAACTACTGCTGGTAGACGTTCCTTCTGACTGGTGATCTATCATGAACTTTACCGAGGAGATCTAGATTTTCCCTGAGGCCATTTGAGTTCAGATTCTCGTTGAAGCTCATGATTCATAGGGAGAGCAATCTAATTTCCATGAGAATTATAGCTTCAGTGCCGAAGGTCAAGTTGAAGGGGAGCTCGTCTGTGGGAATCCTCTTGGTCGTTTGGTAAGACCAGAGCACACTAGACAGCTCATCGACCCACACTAGGTAGCTCAGCAACCCACAAACCCTTAGGGGATTTGTCAAGTCGCTTCTTGATACCGTCGAGGATCTGACGGTTGGCATTCTCTGCTTGACCATTGGACTAGAGGTGCAAAATTAAGGAGAACCTTTGTTGAATTCGAAACTTGCAAAAGTTTTGAGCTGGGTGCCATTGTCAGTGACGAGGATCCGAGGGATTCCAAACATGCATACGATGTGTTTCCAACAGAATTGATGTGCCTAATGCTCGGTGATAGTGGCCAAGGGTTCTACTTCAACCCACTTTGTAAAGTAATCGATAGTTACAATAAGGAAGCGCCTTTGGCATGTCGCTTTCAGGAATGGGCCGACAAGATCCATCCCCCACATGGCAAAGGAGCAGGACTAGCCTGCGATTTAAGCTCGACCTGGGGGGTGGCTTCACTGAGGAGAACATCTGGCATGGTCTGCATTTCTTAACGAGGTTCGGAGAATCTTGTAGGAGGGTTGGCCAATAGTAACCGTGGTTGAACAGTTTTCTTGCAAGCGATTTGTTTCCCATGTGGCAGCTCCTAATCCCTTCGTTCATTTCCTTGAGGGCGTACTTGGCTTCCTCTAGAGTCAGGCATCGGAGGTAGGGTCTTCCGTCAACCTTAGTGTATGACTGTATGATGAGTACATCATTGCACGAACTTTTTGGCCCTTACTCGAACTTTTCTTACTTCGAACGAAACCTATGGTAGTTCACCATTTCTCAAGTAGTTCAAGATCGGGTCCATCCACATTACTACCTGCTGGGGTGGGTCAAGGTAGAGGACCACAGGATTCTTAATGCTTGATCAGACAAGAACCTCCACCAAGACTGTGTGATTGAGACCTTCAAGAGAGGAAGACGCTAGCTTGGGAATTCGAACAACGATAGCTTCTTCAAAGTCTGCCAAGAGAAGCTTGACGCGTGCCAAGTATTAGACCATTCGGGAATCACGAGCTTCATATTCCCTGCATACTTGATTGACGATCAGTTGGGAGTCACTGACGGCCTTCACTTGTTTGGCCCCTGCCTTTCGGGCCATAAGGAATCTGGTGATTAGGGCCTCATACTCAGCTTCGTCATTGGATGGTTTAAAGCTAAAGAGCAAGGAGCATTGAAGAACGAAGCTGTCCGGACCACACAATATGACTCCTACCCCACTCCCTTCATCGATGAACCATCTACGTAAAGCTCCCATATCAACTCCCTCCTAAACTTCAGATGCTTTCAGGATGGTGCACTCGGTTATGAACCCGGTGAGGGCTTGTCCCTTGATGGTAGTCCTAGGCTTGTAGCAGTTGTCATGTGCACTAACCTCAATGGACCACTTGATCAGGCGGTCGGAGTTCTCCGGCTTGTCGAGGACTTGCTTGAGAGGTTGATCTGTGAGGACCTGAATAGAATTGGCCTGAAAATAGTGGCGAAGCTTTCTCGTAGCCATGACAAGGGTGTAGGCCACCTTTTCCATCTTAGTGTAGCGCAGTTCGATGTTGCGAAGGACTTTGCTAACATAGTAGATGAGCCTCCCCCCCCCATTGTCTTCTCTGATGACGACAGTGCTAAGGGCAGTGAGGAGGTCATGCTAAGACATTGCCAGGTAGAGATACAGGACCTCGCCCGGCTAGGGTAAACTGGGGGGGGAGGGGAGTTGGCGAGGTATTCTTTCAATTGGTCGAAGGCCTGCTGCTAAGGCTCCCCCCACTCAGAGGGCCTTGAAAAAGGGGAGAGTTTTCACCCGACATTGAAAGGAAATGCCCGATGGCTGCAAGTCGACCGGTGAATCTTTAGACCTCATTCTCATTCTTAGGAGGGGCCATCGACTGGTGAATCTTTGGACCTCATTCTCATTCTTAGGAGGGGCCATGTCCAATGTAACACCCCGTAATTTTCAAAGAGTATAAATAATATATATATGTATATATATGTTGTAATGGGCTGATGGCGTAATGGTAAATAACTTGAAATTGATAGCTTATGATCAAGAGTCACCAATTCGGTTAACCACCTTTTGAGAGACAGCCTGTGGTGGGCAGTTGTACTACATAGTATCTAATTTGTCTTCTAAATTGTATAAATTGTCTGAGCTAGGGGCAGGGGCGTTACAAATGGTATCAGAGCCAACTTTTGATACCGAGTGTGGGTAAAAGTGGGCGAGTTGTATGCCTGAGATGGAGTTAGCAGATGTACAGGTATGCCTGAGAGGGAGCGAGGTTGCCGCCTAAAATAATGGACAACCCGCAAAATTGGGGTACTGTGCAGCTAGCAGAATTAAGGTACTCCACTCCACATCGGCTAGAAATGATATCCTGCACTAGATTGTGCATGCCCGTGCTCAGCGAGGATGCTGATTTCTGAAGGGAGGGGGGGTGTGTAACACCCCGTAATTTTCAAAGAGTACAAATAATATATATATATGTATATGTATATATATATGTTGTAATGGGCTGATGGCGTAATGGTAAATAACTTGAAATTGATATCCTATGATCAAGAGTCACCAATTCGGTTAACCACCATTTGAGAGGCAACCTGTAGTGGGCAGTTGTACTACATAGTATCTAATTTGTCTTCTAAATTGTATAAATTGTCTGAGCTAGGGACAGGGGCGTTACATCCGATATGCCCCATATTTTCTCAGGGTTCTCTTAGATTCCTCATTGGCTATTCATGAAGCCGAGGAACTTTCCTGAAGTTACGCCGAAGGCACATTCAATGGATTGAGCCTCATGTTACGCGCTCAGAGGACCTCGAAGACCTCTTTGAGGTCTTTGACATGGTCCTCTCTCATGAGGCTTTTGATGAGCATGTCATCAACGTATGCCTTCATGTTTTGGCTTATTTTCTCCTTAAAGACCCGGTTAACGAGTCATTGATATGTTGTGTCGGCATTCTTCAGGCTGAAAGGCATGACACGATAGTAGTATAGTCCCTGGTCGATCACAAAAGCAGTTTTTGGAATATCCAGGGGGAACATCCTAATGTGGTTATATCCCAAAAATGCATCCATGAAACTGAGGAGCTCGTGACCGAACGTCGCATCGATGAGAGCATCGATGCTCGGAAGAGAAAATGGATCCTTTCGGCAGGCTTTGTTGAGATCGGTGAAATCGATGCATATCCTCCACTTGCCGTTGGATTTCTTCACCATCACAATGTTGGTCAGCCACTTGAGATAGCTGACCACTTGGATGAAGCAGGCTGAAAGGAGCTTCTCCACTTCCTCTTTCACCGTCTGCTGCCTCTCAAGGGCGAATTTCCAATGCTTCTGTTGCACTATCTTGGAGTCCACATGGACGCTCAATTTATGCAAAATGAGATCCTCCGAGATCCCGGGCATATCAGAGGGATTCCAAGAGAATAGTCCTTGTTTCGCCAGACGCAACTAATGACATCCTTTCTGAGGCTAGAAATGGAGGGACTTTCTCACTTGGAACCATTTAGCCGGGTCTACTTCAGAGAAGGGGACCTCCTCCAGCTCATCCACTGGCTCAGAACCAAATGAACTCTGATCGGAGGGGGGTTCGACTGCATCGAGAGGGAGGACCAAGCCCCCCCCCCCCCCCCACACACACTATCAGAGTCTTGCGGTTCGAACTCCACTTTTGGGTGCTTGTTTGCACCTTGGGGAGGAGGAGAGGTTCTTGGGCCGTCCTAGGTGAGCATAAACAAGTACCTTTTTCAAATGAGGACTGAGGACTTCGTTTTCATCTTTAAGATCCCGAGAGTTATCAGTCTCGTGGCCATTATCTCGGTGGAATCGGCAATAGAACCTTTGAACTCTATTCTTGTTATTGTTTCTGGACCGAGGTGGGTGCCGAATCAATCCATCTTCCTCCACCTATATGAGGATGGCAGAGACACTATCATTAAATGGATTGAATTTCTCAAAGCGGGGGCCAGGGGTGGACGCCTCTGCCCAGAGGCATTCTTCTGAGCTTTCTTCGGAGGCTCAGAACTATCCATCTTCCTCTTCCCCTTGGTTGGGGACTCCTTCAGGCCTCCTCGGTGCTGCAGAGCATCTTCGGCTCGGAAATGCTTCTCGCTCCGGAGAAGAAGGTTGAGAAATTCGGTGGGCGGCTTCTTATCCAATGAGGCCTTCAACGAATCGTGCCGGACATTGTATCAGAAGGCAGCGACCGCAACCCCGGTGTCTAGGGAGGAGATTGATTGGGCCTCGGTTGTAAATCTACGGACGAAGTCCCGGAAGGACTCCACATCCTTCTGCTTGAGTTCTAGTAGGGAAGAGCTTGTTTTCTAAGCCTTACGACTGGTCACAAAGTGAGCGACAAAAATCTCTTAGAGCTTATCGAAGGAGAAGATCGAGTTGGGGGTGAGCTTGGAGTATCACACTCGTGCGGGCCCTGAAGTGTGGCCAGGAAGGCGCGGCATATAATGGGAGCCGAGGCACCGTTAATTATCATGAGGGTTTTGAACCCTTCAATGTGATCAGCATGATCTGACTCTACGTTGTATGTCTCAAATGCAGAAGGCTTGAAGCTCCTAGGGACAGGGACCTTGAGGATGTAGGATGAGAAGGGCAGTCAGACCGGCTGATACCCTTGGTTAGACTGCCCCTCATCTTTGCCAATCCGAGTAAGGCGGTCTTCCATCTCTCGTAGGCGCTAGAGAACGTCAATCTCTCATCCCACAGATCGGTTCGACCCGTAGGACTCCTCGTTCTCGGTTCTTCCCATGCGGGTGTTACCGGTGTGATGGTCATTTCGAGCCCCACCTCAGACTGCCTGTAATACCTCGTTCTGAAACTTCTGAAACTCGGCCCTCGTCACATGGCTCCCTTATCCATGGGCGTTTGGGGGTTAACGGTCCTTCGGGGAAAGACTGCGCTCCCTTTCCCCACCCTTGGAAGAGGGACAGCTTCGGCTCGGAGGGTGGTTCGAGGGTTTCACATTCCTGGAACGGGTTGAGCCGATGACGATGGTCTTCTTCGTTCTGACGATTGCTGAGGACGTTCCGGAGGTCCGACAATGCGGGGCTTGACTGATGTTCGTCATGATGCTGCCGTGACCCCTGAGTGGTCGGTCGGCTGCGGGCCGAACGAAGAGGAGGTAATAGGGGATCGGCTTGACGGCTCGCGGTTGCGGTTTTCTTGGCCTTGCGACCCATGGAAGAAGGTGGTGAAGATGTAAGTCTCGGGTCGGAGACTGAACCTGTGCATTTCCCACAGACGGCACCAATCTGATGTTGTTGTTTTTCGGGTGTGGGAGCAACAGATAGTGGATTCTTTTAATGGAGAGAAAACTCATATCTCAGCTATAGATCTGATCTAGAGGTGAGGCTAGAATGTACTGGGGATGGTTGTGAATCCGGTGGTGGTTGACTGCCGTCGAATACTTGCAAAAGCCTGAAACACAGGGAGTATTCTCGGCGACATGCCCTCTGACGATCAAATCAGTAAACCGGAGTTTAAAGTGGGATTATGTAGTAAATTGTGATTAACTGGTAACAGTGGAGGGGATCCTGTATTTATAGGGCAGTAGGAACCTATTAGCGAAAGATTTTTGACTGCCTAATAAGATTCCGGTGATTAAGGATAAGATTGAGCTGTTAATTCCCTGATTATCTAGGATTTGACTACTGGCCATAGGTAGCTGATAAAGCTTTTGTGGACATGCCGAAATGGACTAATGGGCCTAAGCAAGGCCCATAAATCGTCTTTGGGCCTAAATCTGTTCACGAAATTATCATCATGTCTAAGTTTATCTAGTGATTCATGCTGGAATCAAACGGTGAGGGTTTGCCATAATTTTTACCAGTATCACTAACCATCGTGTGGGACTGAGCGTCCAAAATTCAGACTTATCGGGTATTCATGCTTCCTAGACAGACTGTCCTTGTGAAGTACAGAACCCCAAAAAAATTGAATCACCTATACAAATTATTACGGAGGTCATATCACAATATTCATAGTTGATAATTTTTTATTAGTATTCAATCGTAGCCAAGCACAATAGAAAGATAGAAAATTCAACATCTAAAATTAATTATGTTTAAAACCAAAATCAAACATGTCACCGGTAGCATTTCCAACTGCTCTACAGGTAAATGGACCTATCAAAAGCGTGTCAGTTTTGACCCACTCCATGAATTGGAAGTGTACAAAAGAAGTCACTATCACTTTGAGCAATACCGAAAAGTTCCAAGGGCCTATCTGCAAAAAACACCCTGCTCTGAAATCCACGCCTTTATGTATTCCAGACGGCAACTTTAGATTCCATTCCCCCGTGTTTTAGTCGGCAATCCCAAGTAACCACCACAACAGATTATTAAAAATAATTTTTTAAAATGTATAATTAAGTCAATCTCTCATATATTTTTTTTTCTTGATCCCTAATCCCTGGCTTTTATTCCTCAAATTCTAACTGTTTCATCAATCCATCAATCGCTCAAGTTTCATGAATCTCCAAATTTTGGGCCCCAATTGCGTCGTGGCATCTGAATTTACTCAGAATCTTTAATAAGGTGTTTTTTTTTTTATTTTGATTTTATATAAAATTTGAATCCCAAATCCGATGCTTCAGATCTCGTAATTTCTACAATTCGATTATTGGAATTTAATATGCTTTGATGTTTTTGAGATGAATCGCTAAGTTTGTACAATCAAACAGGGCAATCATATTTGATTTGATCCAGAATGGTTGATTGCCGGAGTCTGATCGAATTCTGCCGCGCATTTGAGCAGCACCGGAACAGATCAAACCATAACCCTAACCTGAAACCAATCAAGAAACCCAAATCCCTAAACCCTCTTTCGCATCCCTTCTGCGAGCATTACCCATCTGCAGCATTCGATTCCATATTGCTCGTTATAGTCATCGTCGCGTTGTCAGTTCTCATCATACCGTACTTCAAGTTCGTGTTTTATCAAGCTTCGGAGTTCGTTCCTTCGGCAGTTGAACTAATGGGCCTAGTTTTTTACGATGCTCCTGTTGCATACTTTGCGGGGTTGATATTGATGATTGTAACTGCGGTTGCGACTTGGGAGGTGATCAATCATCAGTTTAGGAAGTGCGGGAATCCGTACTGTAAGGGGCTGAGGAAAGCTGTGGAGTTTGATATTCAGTTGGAGTCAGAGGAGTGCGTCAAGTACTTGCCAGCAGTACCGAAGAGTGGGGTTGGTATCCGGAAGTTGGAATTGGGAGAGGATCATAAGGAGCTTGAGGTGGAGCTCAAGAAGATGGCTCCGTTGAATGGACGGACGGTTTTGATATTCCGTGCTCCGTGTGGATGCCCGGCGGGGAGGATGGAGGTGTGGGGGGCAAAGAAAGTGAGGAGGATTAAAAAGTAGTAGCATGTTGAAGTTTGTTCTCTTTTTTTTATATAGAAAATAACTTAGAAACCAAATGTTGCCTGCTTATAGTTGAATAAATGGTAAAATTTAGTACTTTTGATAGAGAATGAACCCCCCATGTATTGGGATGTCTTGGATTATAACATTTTACTATTAATATCAGTTTATCCAATGCTATATGACATATTTTTCTTGTTTGTACTGTTGGTGGTTTATTTTTGGCAGGAAAGGAAGTTGGTGCATGTTTTCTTTTGATTCTTAGTTAGCTTCTTTCAGGATTCATTGCAGTTATATGGTGTATACATTTAGTGGCTGTAGCAATTTTCTACTTATCTCTACATATACATTGCATTGGAAACAAACTGGATATTGTATCTTTGAATGATTCAGAAACCATGATCAACTTTTGCTTTCTCTCAAGAGCTTCTCGAGGTAATTCTATATTCCTGCAATGCCTGGTTATTTTATTTTCTGCCACTGCATCCTTTTCTATTCATTGTAACTGTTAATCTTAACTTTTAAGATCTATTAATATGATGTTACGGGATTCATTGCATGTATAGGTCCTGACTATTTTTGTGCTGTCGTCTGACGTTATGTGGAGCATAAATAAATGACATATTATACTGAGTCCTTTTCTTTACCATTTTGTTTTAGGAATTAATTTAGTTTCTCGGTATTTGTAATCTAACATGCACTAGCCTATTAAGGCACACAAGGATATCATAGTCTAACATGCACAGAATGTGCAATATACGACTGCCGTTTTAACAGATTACAAGTAGAAGTCTGCAGTATTATTGAGGATATGAAATCACACCTGATACTCTCCATTCATTCTTATTGTGCACTTATTGATTATTCTCTTAATTGTATAATGTCAATTATGAATAATTGACTGAGGTTTCTAAAGTAAGGTATACACTTTACTGAAGTTCAGCTTATCCAAACTCAAATCAGCTCATTCCACAAAGGCCTGAGGCTTCTTTTCTCACGTTTCAGTCTGTTTACATTCTCCTCTAGTGTCTTAATTTTATAATTTGAAATGTAATCCATTCATCATCGCTACTCCAAATCTGTGGTGTATACTCATCCTGTTTCCCATCACTATTCGGTCCAAATCACATGATTTAGTTGAATCAGTTATGCCTCATATTCATGATTTTTGTTGTTGTTGAATAATATGACAAATATCAATTTCTGTTAAATACTCAAATTTGTTAGGAAAATTCTAAGCTGAAATACATGAACAATAGTGACATCGTTGTGCTCGGCGTTGTAATTGCTGCATGGTAAAGGATCAAAGTAATTGATATCTCTGTGTGGTCCTGTTATGAAGACCATAGTACAGTCTCTTTTATATATGAATTCTGGCTTTCTCTAACTATTAGGACAGGCTTATGGTATATTGCACAGAACATGCAATAGATCAATGTATAGTTTTAACAGATTACAAATAGAAGTCTGCAGTATTGCTGAGAATATGGAAGCATTCCAGTACATTGTATTCATCTTAGTGTGCACTCATTGAAAATTCTCTTCATTGTACAAGGTCAATTATGAATAATGTACTGAGGTTTCTTAAGTGAAAATTATATTTTGCAGAAGTTGTTCTTATGAAAATGCAAATTAGCTCATTCCACAAAGACCCAAAGCCTGTATTCTCACATTTTAGTCCGTTTACATTCTCCTTTAGTGTCCTAGTTGTAAAGTTTGAAATGTAATCAATTCATCATCATTATTCCAGATTTGTGAGGGTATAATTCAACCAATTTCTTGTCACCAAATTGTCCAAATTACATGATTTAGTTGGATCAGTTATGCCTCATTTTTATGCTTTCCATTGTTGGTGAATACAAATATTATATTGATTTTTGTCAAATACTCAAATTTTATTAGGATAATGCAAAACTGAATTGCACCGCATTGTAGTTGCTGCATGCTAAAAGAAGCAAAGTAATTAAGATCTGTTTCTTATCCCCCTTGTGAAGACATTAGTACAATCTCTTTGATATATGAATTCTAGCTTACTTTGCCCATTACGATTAGGGCATGCTTATGGTTTGTACATACGGATATCTAATGTTGACATGTACAGGGATGCGTTGCATTTCTGCATGTCAGTTATATATACTGTTTCATTTGTTTATGAATAATCTTGTTTCAGTTTTGATATGGTGAAATTTAACAGTGTTATTTGTATGTTACCTACCAGTCAAAAATAGATGGCAGAATTATCACAGAATCGATTACAGTAGAAGAAATGCTACGTACTCTGAATATTTACAGTAGAAAGAGGTAATTAAACATTACAAACTGGAGTGTCAATTATTAAGTGTATGAAGTTGAGACATGCATGATATAATGTGAATTTGTTATCAGAGCTCAAAATGGTACTGATACAGGAAAACTAGTATGCATGATATAATGTGAATTTGTTATCAGAGCTCAAAATGGTACTGATACAGGAAAACTAGTTGCTCCGCATTGGTTAATAACACAACCAACTGGTTTAGATTGCACACGTATGGAAGTAATTCTATAGCTAGTTCCAGAACCTTATAACAGTACAAGGCATTTAATTGAGGAGTACTTCTCTTGGAATGCGTAGTGCTGACTGCTGAGGCAATCTACGCAAGAATATCCATGCCAAAGGTAGTGGGTCAGTGGTATATTAAGCACAGCATGCTTGGAAAATGTTTTCTAAAGTATGGTCCTGCAATGAATTTTTTTCTCCAAGAGTCAATAAAGTTACCATGCCATGAGATAGCTTTCACTCGATCTCATCTTGTCCCAAGTGTTAATGCGTTTATGGCAGGAGAATTGGCATGTTCTAAGGTGGCCTGGGCAGATGGGTAGTACCGCACTACATCGCACTACATCCCTTACGGCATAATTTGTACATGCAGCACAAGGCGGCCAGAGTTCTCCTACCTGTTTGCTTTTCTCAATTTTGGAGTTTTTTATTTTTATTTTGTTTTTAAGAGAAATTTATTAGCAATGTCATTCATGCTAGTCGTAGTTAATGGCTACATCTGCAGTTATCTTAAGGGTTCAGTACAGGAAAACATGAATTTGCCTTGTTCATCTTTCATTAGAATTAGTAAGGCCTGCGTCTAGACGCTTCCCTGTCGCCCTTTGCACCAAAGTTACAAAGCTCCATCTAAGGCACCTGCATATAGTTTTGCGAACACTAGAAGTCTAGTATAACTATTGAGAAAGCATTCAGCTGAAAGATCTCTTGTAATTTCTGGGAGGTGTTGCCCGAATACATCGAGCTTCTTTGTGATTTTTATATCCAGGTCGACAAAAGAAATGTATGCTTGTTGCAGTGAAAGTGAGGACATCCAGGTGATAGTGAATCGATTAGGAAGAATTTTGAGATAATTAACACAGTTCTGAAAATTTCGGACTATATTCCTGCACGGAAGTGATTGCGGTTGGATGATGATGTGTGTAGCAACTTGCTATTCTCATGATGTCTCAAATTGATCTTGCAAGAAGTTTCCCATTCTGGTAGTTTTATAAGTTTTTGCAGGTGGAAAGGTGCGTGCTTTCTTAAGCCTCGCTATCCTCCTATACATCTTGTTGTTTTGGTGGAGACATCACAAAGGAGAGAGTGTTTCTTGCTGTGTTGATGGGCTTTGATGGAAATGATAAACGTAAATATGCTTTTGCTCACATTATCTCTAATATTATAATGGGAGAAGGCCTTGGTGTCATATGTAAATCTACCAACGCGTATAACACACGTGCATAACTATTATAAAGGAGATCTTAGGTTCAAATCTAGACTACGTATGAATTTTTAATTTTAAAAAACTATATTTATTAAGACGTGCATTGCATGTGTAAATTACTAGTAATTATAACTATATATTAAGTTAATGGGTCTATCCCTCTTTCCTTCCTCTATTTTGAAATGGAGGAAGGAAAACAAAAGTATAAATCTCATTTAAAATAACACATGCGTTCTGCACATATTCATATAATAAAGAAAAATAAATGAAAACCTCAAACCATCTCCAGCCACGATCTCTTCATATTCCACTTTCAAAATCATCCTCAACCCTCGCCTCTCACACTACCCCCTCACACACCACACGCCTCCTCCCCTCTGGCCTGCCTCCCACACGCCCTCTTTAATGTCCCATCCGCAAACCTCGATCTCGCCTCCCACGCACCGTGCCGCCTCCTTCGCTGTTTCCGAACCTTCTCGTTCATCAAGGTAGTATTTCTGGTGGAATTGGGAAAGGGTATTGGTTGAAGATGGGGATAATTGTGGTGTCGGATTACCCGTTCAAGTAGGAGCGAGAGCGTGAGCGGCTAGCTGTAATATCCCAAAAATATTTAATCCCCAAAAAATAATTAAATATTTTGGGGATATTACAGCTGGCAGCTCACGCTCTCTCGCTCTAACCCGAACGGGTAGGAATTTTTTAATAGGACCCAGACCCGGTCCCCTACAGGTCCAAACACGCCCTCGCTTCTACCCAAACGGGTAGGAATCTTTTAACAAAACCCAAACTAGGAACCGGATCCAGTCCTCACGGGTCCCGGTCCAACTTTTGGACCCGTAGGGGACTGGGTCCAGGTCCGGGTTGTAATATCCTGGTCGGATATTATATTTGTATTATTATTATTTTTTAAATTAAAATATTTCTTATGGAAATTACTTAGTTTTAATTAATAATCATTATTTGTATATATATACTAGTAAGTATATATATGTATTGTATCGATTTTGTGCACTTGTACAAAATCATGTAATATGCATTTTTGAGAAAATATCTGTAATATCCCGGTCTGATGTTAAAATTTACTATTTTATTTTTATTTTCAGAATTGAAATATTTTTGGGGGATATTACCCGGTTTAATTAATAAACATTATATATATATATATATATATATATATATATATATATATATATATATATATATATATATATATATATATATATATATATTAGTCTGTATATATCTGTATTGTATCAAACTGGTACTGAAATCTTCAAAGCCGATAATTAAATTTTTTTTTATTATTTTATTTTATTCTCAGACTTAAATTATTTTTGTACAGATTGTTAGGTTTGATGAATAAAAATTATCTGTATATATAGATGTATGTACGTATATGTACTATATCAATTTCGTACGTTTGTACGAAATCATGTAGTATGTGATTTTGGAAAAAAAAAAAAAATCTATTATTTTGATCAATCATGATCAAAATGGGTGGCTAGGATTAGATTGAAGGGATAAGAGTTAATATTAGCCATTTGATTAACTTGATTGAATTGTAGCCATAGGATCTAATCTACATCACCTCACCCCTCCTCCTCTTATAAAAGACCCTCCATGGTCGGCCAACCCTAGGGCAAGCCCCTTTTTCATTTTTTTGTTCCTCCATTCTCATCTCACTCCTTCTCTTCTTCTCTTATATTTTCTTCTTCCTCTTTTACTTGTTTTAAATTTAGAAAAAAATTGAGAAGAAAAGAAAAGAAAAGAAAGAGAGATCAAATAAAAAAAAGAATGGGTTACTTTTTTTGAAATTGTTCTTGAAGAGGAGCAAGAACAAGGAAGGAGAATGAAGCTAGCAAGTCCTTCCTATTAGTAACTAGAGGTGGGGGTTTCTCAGCTTTTGATTGTTATTGTTATTATTATTGTCATATGTTAATAAATTAAAGAACTTGGACTAACTTCATGTGCATATTAATGATTGTGGACTAGAATAAATTGCATACAAGATTGAAGTGGTACAACTCAAATAAAACCCTAAAGATCCAATCTTTAATAATGTAGTTTTGATGGTTAGGAATTAATTACTTGTGCTACAGTTAGAATTTTGACTCCAAATTAATATGAGAGGCTATCATACATGTTCTTACCATGCTCTAATTTTTGTAGAATTTTCTGGGTTAGTTTGATAGGTTAAATAATTGTTTCCCCAAAATAGCGCGCATAAAAAAGCGGTTGTCTTTGGTTGATCTTGACATGTGTTTGAAATCAGGAAACTTGAGTTCTATATAGAGTTTGAGAAAATTGTTAAGTAGAGAGTTGTAGTAGATGTTCTTAGCTTCCCAAAAAGCCCAATTTTTTTAGATTCCGATAAGTATAGAACCGGTTATGATCTTTACAAAATTACAGCAGCAACTTTCTCTTGCTGAGTTTCTGTTTGGAATAATTAGGAGTTTTCGACCTCTTGTTGACTGAACTTGAGAAAGTTGTCAACAAGAGATTTTTAGTAAATGTTCTTAGCCTTTAAAAAAGCCCAATTTTGTTAGATTCCGATAAGTATAGCACCGGTTATGTTCTTTTCAAAATTCCAGTAGCAACTTTCTCTTGCTTAGTTTCTGTTTGGAGATATTAGGAATTTTCGACCTCTTGTTGACTTAACTTGAAAAAGTTGTCAACTAGAGAGTTGTAGTAGATGTTTTTAGCTTTCCAAAAATTCCAATTTTATTAGATTTCGATAAGTATAGCACCATTTATGATCTTTGCAAAATTACAGCAACAACTTTCTCTTGCCGAGTTTCTGTTTGGAAAGATTAAGAATTTTCGACCTCTTGTTGACTGAACTTGAGAAAGTTGTCAACTAGATAGTTGTAGTAGATGTTCTTAGCTTTCCAAAAGGTCCTATTTTGTTGGATTTCGATAAGCATAGAAATTACTGTGAATTTCTCAAGCTTCAGCAGTTTTTGACCTTTGGCAAATTTGCCATTTGGAATATATGGTTGTTTTTCCCCTATTCAAGCCCTTATTTAAGACTTCGATGTGTTTTTATACGCTTATTTAACTTCTATGTTAGAAAAGATTAGTTCTTTTTTATAGCATGTCTATTTTGCTTTTATGCTAGAAAAGATTAGTTCTTTTAGTAGCATACTTATTTAGCTTCTAAGTTGAAAAGATTAGTTCTTTTTATTAGTATGCTTCTTTAGCTTCTATGTTGAAAAGATTAGTTTTTATTAGTAGCATATTTATTTTGCTTCTAGGTTGATTAGAAGACTTCCATGTTACTTCCATGTGTAAAAGGTCAAGTTTTTATTAGTAGCACATTTATTTTGCTTCTAGGTTGATTAGAAGACTACTATATTGCTTCTATGTATAAAAGGTCAAGTTTGTAGTAGTATGCCTTAATTGCTTCTAGGTTGATTAAGAGACTTCTATGGTTGTTCTATGGATAAAAGATCAAGTTGTAGTAGCATGCTTTATTTGCTTCTAGGTTGTTAGAAGACTTCTATGTTACTTCTGTAATGCCCCGATTTCCGTAGACTGGAAAACCGAGACATAAGCCAGAATCTTTCCTTCAATTAGCCACAATACACAGAAAAGACAGGAAAATTTAAAACTTTTTATTCAACACAAATGTATTACAAATCCGAATGTTACAAAATTGCAATACATTACGATAGTGTTACAATAATACCTTTACAATTCCAAGTGTTACAACTTTCACATATTACATTAGAGTACAATGAATAAAGAACAACGCTTGGTATTTCGCTTGGATGCTTTCCAACAAATAAATAGATTACAAAACTGTTACAATGAAACAATAGTAACAACATATAATGCAGCGGAAATGGAAACGACTCTTGCTTCTCTCGCCTTGAGTCCTCCTGAATCCTGTACCTGTACTTCTGCAATCCAGTACCTATTAAAATGGGGGCGTCAGTATTCACTGACGCTTTAAGGCTGATAACTAGCAACAATTCTCCACTTAAGCAAACAGATTAATAAAAAGAGAAACGTGAATATATAATTGATGTGTCAGTGTATGCTATGCCTTAGACTTTAATACATGATTGACTAACGCCAAGATGTTCTTATTCTAATGCAAGCAAGTCCCCGGAACAGCATGCAGCCCATATTACATACGCCCCATCTCAAGCCGTTTCTTCATATATAGGGATTCGAACCCTCGTTAAGAATTCTACATTGTACACAATCCTATTCCTGACAATACCCTGTGACTGTGAGGTTACAGGTGGGTCAAGTCCTACCAATGCAGTACGATTATGGTGTCTCTGTTTGCCACTACTACCCGGCATATCGGACCTCACTCAAACACAAGGTTGCAGGTACGGTCTAATTCCGTTACTGCAGTTACATAGTGGTGTCCATGTTGGCCACTATTTCCCAGTGTATCGAGCCTCATTCGAAAATCCAAAGAACATAGGGTCTCGCATGCGCAGGATAGCGCGAAGCCTACCCTGTGGCACCCCTGGGGTCTCGCAACCGCAGGATTGCGCGTAGCATCCTGTGGCACCCCAAGCCACGGTATTTCAGGAATTAACAGACGAGATACGGAATCCGTGCTCCCAACTCGTGGGATGGCACCATACGTATCCCTTTAACGGGAAGGTACAACCCAATAACACCGCCTAGTGTCGGCCTATAGGACAGGTCGGATCAAAAGGAATCACCCTTAACACCAACTCTTTCCCTTTGGCAAAAATGATAATAAGTATAGTTTAAGTAGTAATAACTATAAGCTACTATCCTAACGATGTCACTAAGCCCAAACAATCTCACGGGGTTTTCAATAACTTTCTTATGATTATCCCGATCCAACTCATGGCCTATCGATCCAAGACACCAATGACGGAAATCTCTCTTACTCATCATTACCCCTAACTCAGATCTCATCAACATTCTCGGCCCACGATCAACCCACATCAGTTAAGTTCCGTCGGTGCTCGAGGTGTGATTTATCCACAGTTTCCAAGGTGGTAAGATGCGAGTCTTGATGTTCGATGACCCTTGAGCTAGCTTTTATCTAGCTAACAATACTAATGACTTTTCCAACCATTATTTACCACATATTGAAGATGAAGCATGTGCACATCATATGGTCCAATTTCAATTAAAAACACATACAGCTAGAACTCAAGGATTCTTTTCCCAAATTGAACTAGGACAATATGCGACTAGGTTCGTGGGTTCTTTCTCAAAGTTGAGCTAGAATCACCTAGAACCTAATTGCATGGGTTCCTCGCCAATTCGAGCTAGAACTATCATGGAGCTAGTTTCATGGGTTTCTTCTTAAAAATTGAACTAGAACAACTATGGAATAGGGGTTCATTTCAATTGGGTTATCATGCAAGCTCAACTCATGGGTTCCTTTTTGAATTTAACCGAAACAACAACAATCATATAACTCAAACATGCATGGATTCTTTTGAATAAAAAACAACTGCACATCTCAAACATGTGTTCTTTACTAGAACTACTACCATAACACAAGCATGCATTCTTTACTTAGAATAACTACAATAACTCAAGCATGGTATATTTTACTACATCTCAAGCATGATTGGTTTCTTACTAAAACAACTCAAGCATGGGTTTCTTACAATTGTCAACCTACAACAACTCAAGCATGGTATATTTACTATAATTAACTCAAGCATGGGTTTCTTACTACAATAACTCAATCATGGTATCTTTACATCATCTCAAGCATGATGGGTTTCTTTACTACATCAACCTACAACAACTCAAGCATGGTATACTTTCTATAATCAACTCAAGCATGGTATACAACTTAAGCATGGTTTATAACTTAAACATGGGTTTCACTACTACATCAAACTACGACAACTCAAGCATGGTATACTTACTACAATCAACTCAAGTAAGGGTTTCTCACTATAATCAACTCAAGCATGGTATACAACTTAAGCATGGTATATAACTTAAGCATGGGCTTCACTACTATATCAACCTACAACAACTCAAGTATGGTATACTTACTATAATCAACCTACAACAACTCAAGCATGATATACTTACTATAATCAACCTAAGCATGGGGTTCTCACTATAATCAACTCAAGCATGGTATACAAATTAAGCATGGTATATAACTTAAGCATGAGTTTCACTACTACATCAACCTACAACAACTCAAACATGGTATACTTACGATAATCAACCTAAGCATGGGTTCCTCACTAGAATCAACCTACAACAACTCGAGCATGGTATACAACATAACATGGGTTTCTTTACTACATCAACCTACCACAACTCAAGCATGGTATACCTACTATAATCAACCTACAACAACTCAAGCATGGTATACAACTTAACATGGGTTTCTTTACTACATCAACCTAAAACAACTCAAGCATGGTATATTTTCTATAATCAACTCAAACATAGTATACTTACTATAATCAACTCAAGCATGGTATATGAATTCTTTTTGAAACTAGAACAAGTAAGAATGGGTTCATGGGTTTCACAAGCATGGTTCATAAGCATGAATAGGTTCTCTTTTTTATATAGAACACAAACATGGTAGGTTCATGGGTTCACATAAGCATGGATGGGTTCACAAGCATGAATAGGTTCTCTTTTTGTCATAGAATACAAACATGGTAGGTTCATGGATTCACAAAAGCATAGATGAGTTCTTTGCTACAACTCAAGCATGGTAGGTTCTTTACTAAGAACAACTAAATATCACAAGCATGAATGGGTTTCTAGCAACCTATAAAAGTTTAGAACATGCTATTAAAAGACTAAAAATAAATTATTACACGACTACTCTTTTAGAAAATTACAAGTCTTATATATTACAAAGACTACATTTATTAGTCTACAAATTAGTACATACTACAACCCACTTTTTCTTCAATCCTACAAGTTCCTACATACAATAAGAGCAACATTTTATGAACAAGGGTTAGTAAAGAATGATTTCTTAACAAAGTAGAGAGCAACATACAACAAAAACTTATCATTAAAAAGCTAGATGAGTTCTACAACCCTAGAATGGGTAAGTAAACATTCTTACCACACTAATCTTTATATGCACATAGCTATAGTCCAAGTGCTCATTTATGCTAACAAAATAACCATAATAACAACAAGAAACATACATGGTTAAAGAAACAACCTTTATGTGTTTTAATTAAGTTCCACCACCTATCTTTTTCATGGGATCCTTTTGATCCCTACAACCACTTTATGTTTAATAATTAGTCCAAGTCATGTTTAGAACACACATACAACAAAAGTGAACAAGAATCCACACAAATAAAAAGAGAAAACTTCATCTTGATTTTCCACCGTTCTTATGCACAAATCATAGTCCAATTAGTCCAAAATAATTATCACAACAATACTAACCATACAAGGTCTCAAAAATCAACCTTTATGTAATTTTGTTGAGTCCTTTCAATCCATCTTTTTCATGGGATCATTTTGATCCCTACAAACATGTTTATGCTTAGGAATTTCGTCCAAGTTATTTAGGAACACAAAAAATACAACAACACATCATAAGATGAGTTCCTTTTAATCTACAACCACTTATATGCTTAGAAAAATAGTCCAAGTCATTTAGAACATACACCTACAACATCCACCATCAAAAAGATGTGTTCTTTTTATCCTACAACAAACGACCATCAAAGATGGGTTCTTTACTCACATAAAACCTAAAATAACCCTAAAGATGGGTTCTTTTCTACATACAAAAAAAATAATTAAGAAAACAAACAATCTAAACAGAAGTAGAGAATTACCACCTTAGATCTCTTTGTAGGAAGAACTAGCTAGCTATCCTTCTCCTTCCTCCTAGCTTTCTACTACAAAAACCTCCAATGAAGAACACACCTATGGAAACCCCCAAATGAAGAACACTTAGGGTTTCTTCTCTTTCTTTTCTTCACTCTTTTTTTTCCTTGTAAATGAGGCAAAGTGTGAAAGGAGGGGTTTTTATAGGACAAATGAAGGGTTGAAGGTGCAAAATGACCTAGGGTTCTTTGCATACACCCCCTTGGGATATTTTTTGGGGGTTTGGCCGGCCAAAATTAGTGAGGTGGAGGGGTGAGGTGAGGTGGAGGTGGAGACTTCTAGTAGAAGATACAGTTTAAACCCTTATGTATCCCTAATTAATCTTAACTAAGCCTCCAAACAAATCCTAGCCCTCCAAATTTGATTAATTATGACAAAAATAAGATATTTTTGTCCAAAACACATACTACATAATTTGTACAAACGTACGAAATCAGTACAATACGCTTACGTATGTATATATCTATATACCGATAATTTCCATTTGTAAAACCGCTCAATCCGTACAAAAATAATTTAATTACGAAAATAATAATAAAATAAATTTTATTATCAACCCGGAAGATTTCAGTACTAATTTGATACAATACAGATGTATACAGACTGGTATATGTACACAGATAATGCTTATTAACAAAACTGGGTGATATCCACCAAAAATATTTAATTTCGGGAAATAAAAATAAAATAACAATTTTCAGTGTCTGCCCGGGATTTTCCAGACATTTTTCTCAAAAAAGCATTTTTTTAGGATTTTGTACAAGTACACAAAACTGATACAATACCTATATATACTTACCAGTACAAAGGTCCAGGTAACTTTTTATAAGTGAAACCAAGAAATTCCCATTAAAAATATTTTAATTTAAAAATAATAATTTATACAATATAATATCCGTCCGGGATATTACAATACTCCCTCCTTAGAATAGTTCTGTCCTCAGAACTACGTTAAGTCAGGCAAACAAACAAACATTCATACACTAAATAACTCGGGGAAAGAAAGCTTATATGGCTCTCCAGCTCCCAAGTGACTCATCCACGAACTGGTTCTCCAAAAAACTCGACCTTGATCCTAAAGTTGCCCGCAAATTCTACCAAATTCGAGATGTAACTCTTGAATCTTGGTCAGAACCGCTGACACTGGTACTCCATGCTGCTTCCTTACACCTTCAATGTGGACTTCTGCTAATTTCTCTAGCGTCTAAGTCATCTTTATTTGAAAAATGTGTAGACTTTCGTCAATTGGGTCTCCAATAACCCAAATTGAGTCATACATTTTTGAACTTCTGGGTCCTCCTATGATAAAGTCCATACCGATATTCTGATATTTTCCTTCATCAACTTGCCGCTTCAGTGCTTCATTCCCTGCATCTCCTGCCTAAGCCTTCTGACTTTCTCCCTTAGACTCGGTTGTGGCTTCAATTGTGCCAAAACTGAGCTCCAATCTTCAGTAATTGCTCCAATACTTGCCTGCCAGATCTCATTATCTGGCTTCTTACCTTCTTCACGGTCCATGGCTGAGGCTAATTCTTCACCTATCTCGATCTTTTGCAATTCGGTAGCCACTCCCTCCTTAGAATAGGACATGGCCTACGAATGCTATTTCAGACTTCCAGGATACTCTCCTATAATTTGCTCAAAGTTGACGCTCCAGATGGTGTAATCAACAAAGCAAATCTAGAGTTGCCTCCCGCACACATCTCAACTTTTGAAAAAAAGTAATTCAGACCAAGAATGTGATGAACCAAAATTGAACAAAACAGTTGCATGGATTCCATATATATATATAAATCCAACTGGTTACAAAAAGTGTTACATCATATATAACTTCTTCAGTCCAAAAAATAAATTTCAAAAGATGAAACCTTTAGACTTAGTTGCAGTTCCATATGCACATATTGTTACTGGCTCTCTTGCCTCCTTCAGCTTGCCCTTAGTAAGTGTGAACTCTTACTCTTGGTGAACAGGCTCCTTTCCTTTATTGTTCATCTTCGGGGTTGATCTACTGCTACTCTTCTGAAACTAGGGACAATCTGGTCGGACATGACCAATCATCCCACAATTGTAACATGTACGGGTCTCCACCTGAGGTTTCTTCCTCGAACACCGGTTCATGAAATGACCCTGCTCACCACATCGAAAACAACTTCCTGGCTTGGCGCCTCCAAGTTTGCCCCTTATTTTCTGAGTCTTCTGCTTCTGACCTTGGTTCTCGAACCCTGATGCTGGTGCAGATCTTTTCCCTTGTCATCGTTGACAAAACGATTTCTTGTGCCCATCCTCCTCACAGAAATGGCATACTATAACCTTGGAGGTCTCCAGAACTTGCTCCCACTGCTGTAGTTGTGCCAATCTGGCATTGAAATATTCCCACTCCTCTGCCATGCCTGCTAATGCAGCTATGCAAGCATCACCCAGTTGCTTAGCTTGATGATCTTTCCTGGCTACGTACTTCATTAGCTTCCTCATTCCTCGATATATGCTGGTCGCCGCCGCCATGCATTGATCCACACTTAGCCCTCGCGGTGGTGAAGGCGAGTCCGTCTTGAGGTTAACTTGTAGTGAAATCTTCTTCGGCTCCTCGCTCGAGATCATCGGATCATCCCTTGAAATCGGCTCACTCTCCTCCATCAATACATCCTCGGTTAGGATATCTTCGAATACCATCCTAAAATACATATACTGGAATTAGTCCAGATATAAAAAAATCATAAAACATAAGTTGAAAGGAACAACAATATGAATTACAATTGTCTACAACTAACTAAGACCTGACTCCTAAAAGGCATCCAAGTTAAATTTTCCTACTGTGTTGGACTGTAAATTGAAGTCGGCTCTGTTACCACTCTGTAACGCCCCGATTTCTGTAGACTGGAAAACCATGAAATAAGCCAGAATCTTTCCTTCAATTAGCCACAATACACAGAAAAGACGGGAAATTTAAAACTTTTTATTCAACACAAATGTATTACAAATCCGAATATTACAAAATTGCAATACATTACGATAGTGTTACAATAATCCCTTTACAATCCCAAGTGTTACAACTTTCACATATTACATCAGTGTACAATGAATAAAGAACAACACTTGGTATTTTGCTTGTATGCTTTCCAACAAATAAATAGATTACAAAACTGTTACAATGGAACAATAGTAACAACATATAATGCAGCGGAAATGGAAACGACTCTTGCTTCTCTCGCCTTGAGTCCTCCTGAATCCGGTACCTGTACTTCTGCAATCCAGTACCTATTGAAATGGGGGTGTCAATATTCACTGACGCTTTAAGGCTGATAACTAGCACCAATTCTTCGCTTAAGCAAACAGATTAATGAAAAGAGAAATGTGTATATATAATTGATATGTCAGTGTATGCTATGCCTTAGACTTTAATACAAGATTGACTAATGCCTAAATGTTCTTATTCTAATGGAAGCAAGTCTCGAGAACAGTATGCAGCCCATACTACATACACCCCATCTCAAGCCATTTCTTCATATATAGGGATTCAAACCCTCGTTCAGAATTATATATTGTACACAATCCTGTTCCTGACAATACCCCGTGACTGTGAGGTTGCAGGTGGGTCAAGTCCCACCAATGCAGTACGATTATGGTGTCTCTGTTTGCCACTACTACCCGACATGCCGGACCTCACTCAAAAACAAGGTTGTAGGTATGGTCTACTTCCGTTACAGCAGTCACATAGTGGTGTCCATATTTGCCACTATTACCCAGTGTATCGGACCTCATTCGAAAATCCAAAGAACATAGGGTCACGCATGCGCAGGATAGCGCGAAGCCTACCCTGTGGCACCCTAGGGATCTCACAACCGCAGGACTGTGCGTAGCATCCCGTGGCACCCCAAGCCACGGTATTTCAGGAATTAACAGACGAGATATGCAACTTGTGCTCCTAACTCATGAGATGGCACCGTACGTATCCCTTTGACGGGAAGGTACAACCCAATAACACCGCCTAGTGTCGACCTATAGGACAGGTCGGATCATAAGGAATCACCCTTAACACCCACTCTTTCCCTTCGGCAAAAATGATAATAAGTAAAGTTTAAGTAGTAATAGCCATAAATTACTACCCAAACGATGTCACTAAGCCCAAACAATCTCACGGGGTTATCAATAACTTTCTTATGATTATCCTGATCCAACTCATGGCCTATCGATCCAAGACACCGATGACGGAAATCTCTCTTACTCATCATTACCCCTAACTCGGATCTCATCAACATTCTCGGCCCACAATCAACCCACATCAGTTAAGATCCGTCGGTGCTCGAGGTGTGATTTATCTATAGTTTCCAAGGTGGTAAGATAAGATTCTTGATGTTCGATGACCCCTGGGCTAGCTTTTATCTAGCTAACAATACTAGTGACTTTTCGAACCATTATTTACCATATATTGAAGAAGAAGCATGTGCACATCATATGGTCCAATTTCAATTAGAAACACATACAGCTAGAACTCATGGGCTCTTTTCCTAAATTGAACTAGGACAATATGCGACTAGGTTCTTGGGTTCTTTCTCAAAGTTGAGCTAGAATCACCTAGAACCTGATTGCATGGGTTCCTCGCCAATTCGAGCTAGAACAATCATGGAGCTACTTTCATGGGTTTCTTCTTAAAAATTGAACTAGAACAACTATGGAACATGGGTTCATTTCAATTGGGTTATCATGCAAGCTCAACTCATGGGTTCCTTTTTGAATTTAACCAAAACCACTACAATCATATAACTCAAACATGCATGGATTCTTTTGAATCAAAAACAACTGCACATCTTAAACATGGGTTCCTTACTAGAACTACTACCATAACACAAGCATGCGTTCTTTACTTAGAACAACTACAATAACTCAAGCATGGTATCTTTTACTACATCTCAAGCATGATGAGTTTCTTACTAAAACAACTCAAGCATGGGTATCTTACTATTGTCAACCTACAACAAGTCAAGCGTGGTATATTTACTATAATCAACTCAAGCATGGATTTCTTACTACAAAAACTCAAGCATGGTATCTTTACTACATCTCAAGCATGATGGGTTTCTTTACTACATCAACCTATAACAACACAAGCATGGTATACTTTCTATAATCAACTCAAGCATGTCATACAACTTAAGCATGGTATATAAATTAAGCATGGGTTTCACTACTACATCAACCTACGACAACTCAAGCATGGTATACTTACTATAATCAATTCAAGCATGGGTTTCTCACTATAATCAACTCAATCATGGTATACAACTTAAGCATGGTATATAACATAAGCATGAGTTTCACTACTACATCAACCTATAACAACTCAAGCATGGTATACTTACTATAATCAACCTACAACAACTCAAGCATGATATACTTACTATAATCAACCTAAGCATGGGTTTCTCACTATAATCAACTCAAGCATGGTATACAAATTATGCATGGTATATAACTTAAGCATGGGTTTCACTACTACATCAACCTACAACAACTCAAGCATGGTATACTTACTATAATCAACCTACAACAACTCAAGCATGGTATACTTACTATAATCAACCTAAGCATGGGTTCCTCACTAGAATCAACCTACAACAACTTGAGCATGGTATACAACTTAACATGGGTTTCGTTACTACATCAACCTACCACAACTCAAGCATGGTATACCTATTATAATCAACCTACAACAACTCAAGCATGGTATACAACTTAACATGGGTTTCTTTACTACATCAACCTACAACAACTCAAGCATGGTATATTTTCTATAATCAACTCAAACATAGTATACTTACTATAATCAACTCAAGCATGGTATGTGGATTCTTTTTGAAACTAGAACAAGTAAGAATGGGTTCATGGGTTTCACAAGCATGGTTCATAAGCATGAATAGGTTCTCTTTTTGACATAGAACACAAACATGGTAGGTTCATGGGTTCACATAAGCATGGATGGGTTCACAAGCATGAATAGGTTCTTTTTTTGACATAGAACACAAACATGGTAGGTTCATGGATTCACATAAGCATAGATGGGTTCTTTGCTATAACTCAAGCATGGTAGGTTCTTTACTAAGAACAACTAAATATCACAAGCATGAATGAGTTTCTAGCAACCTATAAAAGTTTAGAACATGCTATTAAAAGACTAAAAATAAATTATTACAAGACTACTCTTTTAGAAAATTACAAGTCCTATATATTACAAAGACTACATTTATTAGTCTACAAATTAGTACATACTACAACCCACTTTTTCTTCAATCATACAAGTTCCTACATACAATAAGAGCAACATTTTATGAACAAGGGTTAGTAAAGAATGATTTCTTAACAAAGTAGAGAGCAACATACAACAAAAACTCATCATTAAAAAGCTAGATGAGTTCTACAACCCTAGAATGGGTAAGTAAACATTCTTACCACACTAATCTTTATATGCACATAGCTATAGTCCAAGTGGTCATTTATGCTAACAAAATAACCATAATAACAACAAGAAACATACAAGGTTAAAGAAACAACCTTTATGTATTTTAATTAAGTTCCACCACCTATCTTTTTCTTGGGATCCTTTTGATCCCTACAACCACTTTATGCTTAATAATTAGTCCAAGTCATTTTTAGAACACACATACAACAAAAGTGAACAAGAATCCACACAAATAAAAAGAGAAGAATTCGTCTTGATTTTCCACCGTTCTTATGCACAAATTATAGTCCAATTAGTCCAAAATAATTATCACAACAATACTAACCATACAAGGTCTCAAAAATCAACCTTTATGTGATTTTGTTGAGTCCTTTCAATCCATCTTTTTCATGGGATCATTTTGATCCCTACAAACATGTTTATGCTTAGGAATTTAGTTCATGTTATTTAGGAACACAAAAACACAACAACACATCATAAGATGAGTTCCTTTTAATCAACAACCACTTATATGCTTAGAAAAATAGTCCAAGTCATTTAGAACATATACCTACAATATCCACCATAAAAAAGATGTGTTCCTTTTTATCCTACAACAAACAACCATCAAAGATGAGCTCTTTACTCACATAGAACCAAAAATAACCCTAAAGATGGGTTCTTTTCTACATACAAAAAAACTAATTAAGAAAACAAACAATCTAAATAGAAGTGAAGAATCCCCACCTTAGATCTCTTTGTAGGAAGAACTAGCTAGCTTTCCTTCTGCTTCCTTCTAGCTTTCTACTACAAAAACCTCCAATGAAGAACAAACCTATGGAAAACCCCCAAATGAAGAACACTTAGGGTTTCTTCTCTTTCTTTTCTTCTCTCTCCTTTTTTTCTTGTAAATGTGGCAAAGAGTGAAAGGGAGGGGTTTTTAGAGGACAAATGAAGGGTTGAAGGTGAAAAATGACCTAGGGTTCTTTACATACACCCCCTTTGGATATTTTTGGGGGTTTGGCTGGCCAAAATTAGTGAGGTGGAGGGGGTGAGGTGGAGGGATGAGGTGGAGGTGGAGACTTCTAGTAGAAGATACAGTTTAAACCCTTATGTATCCCTAATTAATCTTAACTCTAGGTTTAAGCCTCCAAACAAATCTTAGCCCTCCAAATTTGATTAATCATGACAAAAATAAGATATTTTTGTCCAAAACACGTACTACATGATTTTTACAAATGTACAAAATCGGTACAATACGCTTACGTATGTATATATCTATATACCGACACTACAAAAGATACCTGTTTTAGCGGCGAATATTCCCCGGCGTTTTACTAGTAGCGCCGGGGTAGGGAGCGAATAGGAATGGGGCGCTAGATGGGATGGTTATACACCGGCGGTCGATTTAAAATGCTGGTCAATCTTCGTATTCACCGGCATTTTATTTAGAAACACCGGTGAAGCGTATTATTCACCGGCGTTTTGATAATAAATGCCGGTGAATATACGGACACATTCACCGGCGTGACTAATTGAAACGCCGGTGAATAAACTGCGATAAAACCCGCGAACCCTAATCCTTCGCTCGCCATTATCCCAGACCCCCCCCCCCCCCAAAAAAAAGGGCGCTTCGTTTCCCTCCTTCCTCGCTCTACTTCCCGCGCGTTTGCCTCCGCCGCTTCGTCCTCTTCGACGGCCTTCGACCTTTCGAAATCGTCCCTTCTTCTCTTCGTCATTTTCGATTTCCCTCTTCCCTCTCTCTATTTGGAGGTGAATCGGCGATCGCCCCGCTCTCTCTCTCTCTCTCCTACGCCCCCGCGCTCGTCGCCCCGCTCTCTCTCTCTCTTCGGTATCATCTCTTGATTTCCCTATTTTTCAAAAAAAGAATGTTTTTTCAGATTATGCTTCTTGATTTTCTTAACATGAATGGTTTAGTTGGGATGAAGAATGAATAGAAAAATATATGCTTAGATACTGAAAATTTTCATCTTCTTTTACTGTTAATGAAGCTTATTTCATGCATCTGATTGTCATATTGGTATGTTTTTTTGACCAAAATGGGTTCACTGTGAACTGAGGATGCTATAGGTACGTATGCCAAAATCCTCCGGCCGGATATGCACAACAATTGGGTTTTAGATTTAGTTGGGCACAGTGAATTAGTAGAGCAACATATAAGCTCAGATAATGGAAATTTTCATTTTAAGATACTGTTAAAGTTACCTATTTGCCCTCGTTGGCATGATTTTTTAACAAAAAATGGGTTCACTTCCAAACTAAGTATGCTGCTAGCATACCCATTTTCTTTCACTGTTAATGAAGCTGATTTCATGCATCTGATTGTCTTCTTGGCATGCATGTTTTTTTGACCAAAATGGGTTCACTGTGAACTGAGGATCCTATAGGTACGTATGCCAAAATCCTCCGGATATGCACAACAATTGGGTTTTAGATTTAGTTGGGCTAAAGAAGTAGTAGAGCAACATATAAGCTCAGATAATGGAAATTTTCATTTTAAGATACTGTTAAAGTAACCTGATTGCCATCTTTGGCATGATTTTTTAACCAAAAATGGGTTCACTTCCAAACTAAGTATGCTGCTAGCATCCCCATTTTCTTTCACTGTTAATGAAGCTGATTTCATGCATCTGATTGTCTTCTTGGCATGCATGTTTTTTGACCAAAATGGGTTCACTGTGAACTGAGGATGCTATAGGTACGTATGCCAAAATCCTCCGGCCGGATATGCACAACAATTGGGTTTTAGATTTAGTTGGGCTAAAGAATTAGTAGAGCAACATATACGCTCAGATAATGGAAATTTTCATTTTTTCAGATACTGTTAGATAACCTGATTGCCATCTTAGGCATGATTTTTTAACATAAAATGGGTATACTTCCAAACTAAGTATGCTGCTAGCATCCTCATCTTCTTTTATTGTTAGTGAAGCTTATTTTCATGCATCTGATTGTCATCTTGGCATTTTTTTTGACCAAAATGGGTTCACTATGAACTGAGGATGCTATAGGTACGTATGCCAAAATCCTCCGGCTGGATATGCACAACAATTGGGTTTTAGATTTAGTTGGGCTAAAGAATTAGTAGAGCAACATATACGCTCAGATACTGGAAATTTTTATTTTAAGATACTGTTAAAGTAACCTGATTGCCATCTGTGGCATGATTTTTTAACCAAAAATGGGTTCACTTCCAAACTCAGTATGCTGCTAGCATCTGATTGTTCTTTCACTGTTAATGAAGCTGATTTCATGCATCTGATTCTCTTCTTGGCATGCATGTTTTTTTGACCAAAATGGGTTCACTGTGAACTGAGGATGGTATAGGTACGTATGCCAAAATCCTCCGGCCGGATATGCACAACAATTGGGTTTTAAGATTTAGTTTGGCACAGTGAATTAGTAGAGCAACATATAAGCTCAGATAATGGAAATTTTCATTTTCAGATACTGTTAATGAAGCTAATTGCCATCTTAGGCATGATTTTTTAACAAAATGGGTTCACTTCCAAACTAAGTATGCTGCTAGCATCCTCATTTTCTTTTACTGTTAATGAAGCTTATCCCATGCATCTGATTGTCATCTTGGCATATTTTTTTGACCAAAATGGGTTCACTGTTAACTGAGGATGCTATAGCTGTATGCCAAAATCCTCCGGATATGTACAACAATTGGTTCACTCTGAAAAATATATGCTTACATACTGGACATTATCATTTTTCTTTTACTGTTAATGAAGCTGATTTCATCCATCTGATTGGCATCTTGGCATGTTTTTTACCAAAATCCTCTAAATCTGTACAAGATTTGGGCTGAACAAACCTCGTGCAGGTTTCTTTTGGCGCTACAAACATCAATGATTTAGTTGGGATGAATAATTATTTTAGAAAAACTTATTAGTAGCCATATTAGTTTCTTTTGTTTAGTATTATTATTATTATTATTATTATTATTATTATTATTATTATTATTATTATTATGAGATAAGTAAGTGATTATTAGTAGCCATGAACAGAATACCCTTTAGTTACAGCACGACGCGCTCATTATTCGGCCGATTCCTCTTCATCAGCAAAATACCCTTTACCATCATCATCTCCTTGAACGGAAAGCCAAATACAGGGGAGACTATAGTCGATTTTTTTTTACACTCGAACACAGGGTGTGCTATAAAATACTACTAAGGTGGTTGTGATAATTTCCACAAAAGGTAGTTTAGGGTTATGTGAATAGAGTAGATTGTGTTAAGATGTATTTTTTTTGTACATTTTTTGGAACCACAATTTCTTTATTTTACAGTTAAAGATTATATCGTTTATTTATTTGCAGCTAGGGATGGTTTTCAAATAGGTGAAATTTAATATACAAAATGCCTTTTACTGTTATTACTATTTAATATATCAAATTTTAATTTCAGATTGTGTGCTATTGTTATAATGGATAGAAGTTGGATTAGTAAACCACGATTATCCAAGGAGTACTGTGATGGTATTAAAGATTTTATTATCTTTGCCAAACGACATTCCCGCGATCCCAACCTAATCCTTTGTCCATGCTTCCGGTGTACAAATTGTATGCTGAGGACATGTGACGTAGTACATACACACTTGGTTGTCAACGGTTTTCTTCAAGGGTACACAAGGTGGTTTTGTCATGGAGAGGATCATACGTCAGCTCCTGTTCGTTCGGTTGTATTAGAAAATGAAGCTGAGCCCTTAGTGAACGAAGACTTAAGCGTTTCCGATGAGATGCATGCTTTGTTGCAAGATGCCATGGGGATTCATAATGTTCCTTTCCACAATGATAACCCAACAACCCAAGTTCACAATGAGTCAACAGAAACAAACCAGATTGGTGGTGGGGTGGACGAGGAAATGTCTGGTCCCACCCCTGAAAATAATAAGCAGCAAGAATCCTTCGCTAAGTTACTTGAAGATGCTAGTACTCCGTTGTACCGCGATTGCACTAAATTTTCTAAATTCTCATTCATTGTCAGACTATTTCAGATTAAATGTTTAAACGGGTGGTCTGCTAAGTCCTTCACTATGCTACTTGAATTGTTGAATGAAGCATTCCCTGAAATCTGTATTCCAAACTCAGCCTATAAAATCAAAAAATTCCTAAGTTCTTTCGATCTAGGATATGAGAAGATAGCAGCATGTCCAAATGACTGTATGCTTTTCACGAGTGGTAAGGAAGGTCTGGAGAATTGCGAAGTGTGTGGTTCTTCGAAATGGAAAGAAAGACCAAATCAAGACGAGGGAGTCAGTGGATCTACTAAGCGAAGTAGGAAAAAGAAGCCTGCCAAAATACAACGTTACTTTCCTCTGATTCCTAGGCTACAAAGGTTGTTTATGTCTACACTTCTTCTGATATGAAATGGCATGCTGAAGGTCGCACTAATGATGGGATTCTTAGACATCCTGCTGATTCTCAATCTTGAAAAAAATTTGATGAAAGATATCCTGATTTTGCGGAAGATCCTCGAAATGTGAGACTTGGACTAGCTAGTGATGGTTTCAACCCTTTCAGGCAAATGAGTAGTACATACAGCATATGGCCGGTTGTGTTGATACCATACAATTTGCCGCCTTGGAAATGCATGAAGCAGTCCTCATTTATTTTGTCCATGATAGTTCCTGGACCGAAAGGTCCTGGAAATGATATAGATGTGTACCTACAACCGTTAATAGATGAACTTCAGAAGTTGTGGGTGGGTGTTCCAACCTATGATGCTATGGCTAAAGAAACATTTTCTCTTCGGGCCGCGTTGTCTTGGACAATCAATGATTTTCCAGCATATGCAAATTTATCTGGATATAGTACTAAAGGACGTTATGCATGTCCATGTTGTGCTGACCAAACTAGTTCAAGGTGGTTGTACAATGGCAGAAAGTTTTGCTATATGGGTCATAGGAGATGGTTGCCTGACACACATATATTTCGAGCAGAGGCAGCGACATTTGATGGTACCGACGAGTGGGAACATGCTCCTGGGTCTTCTTCTGGTTCAGATATTTTGAGGCGGGTAGATGGTCATCAATTCAAATATGGAAAAGAACCAAAATTCAGGACAAAGGGCAAGAAAAGGGCAAGGCCGGAGCAAGGTGAGGAGACCAATCTATATGGCGAAGATGAGGATCAAAACATGACGAGTTTAGGTGCATGGAAGAAGAAGAGTATTTTCTTCAAGTTGCCGTATTGGGAATTCAACTTATTGCGACATAATTTAGATGTGATGCATATCGGAAAAAATATTGGTGAAAATTGTATAGGAACAGTTATGGGAGATGATCGGAAGACAAAGGACAATCTCAAGAGCCGACTTGATTTGAAGTCAATGGGCATCCGACATGAGTTGCACCCAGAAGAATTACCGAACAGGAAAGTACTCCTACCTCTTGCAATCTATTCAATGTCAAAATCGGAGTTGGAATTGTTTTGCAAAGTACTACTGGAACTTAAAGTCCCTGATGGCTATTCTTCTAACATGGCAAGATATGTCAACTTTAAAGAGAAGAGGCTTCAGGGTCTAAAGTCGCACGACTACCACATCCTAATGCAGGATCTCCTTCTAGTGGCCCTAAGGTCTTCAATGTGTGAGCAAGTCACTACTGTCCTGAAAGATCTTTATAGCATATATAAAGATATTTGCTCAAGAATGCTTCGTGTTGAAGATCTGGACCAATTGGAGCAGCAGGCGGCATTGATACTTAGTAAAATAGAGATGATATTTCCTCCATCGTTCTTCACTATAATGATTCACTTGATAATACACCTTGCTGGTGAAGCCAGAATCGGCGGTCCTGTTCACTATCGGTGGATGTACCCCATTGAGAGGTAAAATAATTCATTCATCTTACGAAATTGAATTTTCAAAAGCTCATTTCTTTTAATCCCCTAATCCGCTCTAATTTATTAATTGTACATGTTCAGGTACCTATACCGGCTAAAGGGTTATGTGAAAAATAGATCATATCCTGAAGGGTCAATAGCCCAGGGATATCTATCAGAGGAGTGCTCACATTTTTTTCCAGGTATTTGCCGGGTGTGGAGACATCTTCCAGTAGACCACGTAGAAATCCAGACATTTTCAACCTTAATGGTGCTCAATATCTTTTTGATACCGCTGGAACTACTATTGGTAAAGTTGATGCATTTGAGCTCGATAGCTTAGCGTGGGAACAGGCACATCGATATGTGTTAGACCACCATGCATCAGTGGAACCATTTCGAAAGTAAGTTGCTTTTGAATTTAAATCGAATACAGTGAAAACTGCGGAGTTCGATATTTTTGATACTTTTGTTATTCCTAATTTCAATTGCTTGTTTTTTAGCGAATTTGTCAGGGACATCAAACGAACGGCTAGACCAAGAAGACTACCACCACGTGAACAAAACAAGTTCATGAATGAAAAATTTCATAAGTGGTTTGAATCTCATGTAAGTGAATTACAGTTATGCAAGTTAATCTTTATTATATCTACATTTTCTATGGTGCTGATACGATTTGCGCAAAATTAATGGGTACATTCTTTGGGTCCTGAAGGTGCGTCATCTGAAATACAAGTACTTGCCAAAGGTTCCTATCAGATGGTCAAAAGATACGGAGGATACATATTCAATGGTTTTAGATTTCGTACTAAGGATCGTGAATGTAATTTGAAGTTTTAAAATAGTGGAATGGTAGTGACGTCTAAGACTAGAAGTTATGCTTCCAAATCGGACACGAGGCCTGTAGATGGAGATCTCGACTACTATGGAGTGCTCACGGATATCATTGAGTTGAATTATTTTGGCCATTTCTGTGTTGTCTTATTTCGTGGGGATTGGGCTGAGTTTGATAGGAATTTTGCTAACAACAAGGATAAGCTTGGCTTCACAGTTGTAAACTTCTCAAAACTGATTCACATCGGTACACACATTAGCCATGAGCCATTTGTGTTTCCATCCCTAGTGCAACAAGTGTTCTACATTGAAGATCCAACCCTGCCAAAATCGTACGTGGCTTTCCCTATGCAACCAAGAGATGTATTCCAACTGGGCGATACTTCAGACGATGAAGACGGTGAAGTCATGAACAGTTACATTGCTTCTGAGTTTCCTGTGTTTGATTGTCTTCTTGGCATGCATGTTTTTTTGACCAAAATGGGTACACACTGTGAACTGAGGATGCTATAGGTACGTATGCCAAAATCCTCCGGCCGGATATGCACAACAATTGGATTTTAGATTTGGTTGGGCTAAAGAAGTAGTAGAGCAACATTTAAGCTCAGATACTGGAAATTTTCATTTTAAGATACTGTTAAAGTAACCTGATTGCCATCTGTGGCATGATTTTTTTACCAAAAATGGGTTCACTTCCAAACTCAGTATGCTGCTAGCATCTGATTGTTCTTTCACTGTTAATGAAGCTGATTTCATGCATCTGATTGTCTTCTTGGCATGCATGTTTTTTTGACCAAAATGGGTTCACTGTGAACTGAGGATGCTATAGGTACGCATGCCAAAACCCTCCGACCGGATATGCACAACAATTGGATTTTAGATTTAGTTGGGCTAAAGAAGTAGTAGAGCAACATATAAGCTCAGATACTGGAAATTTTCATTTTAAGATACTGTTAAAGTAACCTGATTGCCATTTGTGGCATGATTTTTTTACCAAAAATGGGTTCACTTGCAAACTCAGTATGCTGCTAGCATCTGATTGTTCTTTCACTGTTAATGAAGCTGATTTCATGCATCTGATTGTCTTCTTGGCATGCTTTTTTTTTTTACCAAAATGGGTACACACTGTGAACTGAGGATGCTATAGGTACGCATGCCAAAATCCTCTGGCCGGATATGCACAACAATTGGGTTTTAGATTTAGTTGGGCTAAAGAAGTAGTAGAGCAACATATAAGCTCAGATACTGGAAATTTTCATTTTAAGATACTGTTAAAGTAACCTGATTGACATCTGTGGCATGATTTTTTAACCAAAAATGGGTTCACTTCCAAACTCAGTATGCTGCTAGCATCTGATTGTTCTTTCACTGTTAATGAAGCTGATTTCATGCATCTGATTGTCTTCTTGGCATGCATTTTTTTTTTACCAAAATAGGTACACACTGTGAACTGAGGATGCTATAGGTACGTATGCCAAACTCCTCTGGCCGGATATGCACAACAATTGGATTTTAGATTTAGTTGGGCTAAAGAAGTAGTAGAGCAACATATAAGCTTAGATACTGGAAATTTTCATTTTAAGATACTGTTAGAGTAACCTGATTGCCATCTGTGGCATGATTTTTTTACCAAAAATGGGTTCACTTCCAAACTCAGTATGCTGTTAACATCTGATTGTTCTTTCACTGTTAATGAAGCTGATTTCATGCATCTGATTGTCTTCTTGGCATGCATGTTTTTTTGACCAAAATGGGTTCACTGTGAACTGAGGATGCTATAGGTACGCATGCCAAAACCCTCCGACCGGATATGCACAACAATTGGATTTTAGATTTAGTTGGGCTAAAGAAGTAGTAGAGCAACATATAAGCTCAGATACTGGAAATTTTCATTCTAAGATACTGTTAAAGTAACCTGATTGACATCTGTGGCATGATTTTTTAACCAAAAATGGGTTCACTTCCAAACTCAGTATGCTGCTAGCATCTGATTGTTCTTTCACTGTTAATGAAGCTGATATCATGCATCTGATTGTCTTCTTGGCATGCATTTTTTTTTTTTACCAAAATGGGTACACACTGTGAACTGAGGATGCTATAGGTACGTATGCCAAACTCCTTTGGCCGGATATGCACAACAATTGGATTTTAGATTTAGTTGGGCTAAAGAAGTAGTAGAGCAACATATAAGCTTAGATACTGGAAATTTTCATTTTAAGATACTGTTAAAGTAACCTGATTGCCATCTGTGGCATGATTTTTTAACCAAAAATGGGTTCACTTCCAACCTCAGTATGCTGCTAGCATCTGATTGTTCTTTCACTGTTAATGAAGCTGATTTCATGCATCTGATTGTCTTCTTGGCATGCATGTTTTTTTGACCAAAATGAGTTCACTGTGAACTGAGGATGCTATAGGTACGCATGCCAAAACCCTCCGACCGGATATGCACAACAATTGGATTTTAGATTTATTTGGGCTAAAAAAGTAGTAGAGCAACATATAAGCTCAGATACTGGAAATTTTCATTTTAAGATACTATTAAAGTAACCTGATTGCCATCTGTGGCATGATTTTTTAACCAAAAATGGGTTCACTTCCAAACTCAGTAGGCTGCTAGCATCTGGTTGTTCTTTCACTGTTAATGAAGCTGATTTCATGCATCTGATTCTCTTCTTGGCATGCATGTTTTTTTGACCAAAATGGGTTCACTGTGAACTGAGGATGCTATAGGTACGTATGCCAAAATCCTCTGGCCGGATATGCACAACAATTGGGTTTTAGATTTAGTTGGGCTAAAGAATTAGTAGAGCAACATATACGCTCAGATACTGGAAATTTTCATTTTAAGATACTGTTAAAGTAACCTGATTGCCATTTGTGGCATGATTTTTTAACCAAAAATGGGTTCACTTCCAAACTCAGTATGCTGCTAGCATCTGATTGTTCTTTCACTGTTAATGAAGCTGATTTCATGCATCTGATTGTCTTCTGGGCATGTATGTTTTTTTGACCAAAATGAGTACACAGTGTGAACTGAGGATGCTATAGGTACGTATGCCAAAATCCTCCGGCCGGATATGCACAACAATTGGATTTTAGATTTAGTTGGGCTAAAGAAGTAAAGAAGTAGTAGAGCAACATATAAGCTCAGATACTGGAAATTTTCATTTTAAGATACTGTTAAAGTAACCTGATTGCCATCTGTGGCATGATTTTTTAACCAAAAATGGGTTCACTTCCAAACTCAGTATGCTTGTAGCATCTGATTGTTCTTTCACTATTAATGAAGCTGATTTCATGCATCTGATTCTCTTCTTGGCATGCATGTTTTTTTGACCAAAATGGGTTCACTGTGAACTGAGGATGCTATAGGTACGTATGCCAAAATCCTCCGGCCGGATATGCACAACAATTGGGTTTTAGATTTAGTTGGGCCAAAGAATTAGTAGAGCAAAATATACGCTCAGATACTGGAAATTTTCATTTTAAGATACTGTTAAAGTAACCTGATTGCCATCTGTGGCATGATTTTTTAACCAAAAATGGGTTCACTTTCAAACTCAGTATGCTGCTAGCATCTGATTGTTCTTTCACTGTTAATGAAGCTGATTTCATGCATCTGATTGTCTTCTTGCCATGCATTTTTTTTTTACCAAAATGGGTACACACTGTGAACTGAGGATGCTATAGGTACGTATGCCAAAATCATCCGGCCAGATATGCACAACAATTGGATTTTAGATTTAGTTGGGCTAAAGAAGTAAAGAAGTAGTAGAGCAACATATAAGCTTAGATACTGGAAATTTTCATTTTAAGATACTGTTAAAGTAACCTGATTGCCATCTGTGGCATGATTTTTTAACCAAAAATGGGTTCACTTCCAAACTCAGTATGCTGCTAGCATCTGATTGTTCTTTCACTGTTAATGAAGCTGATTTCATGCATCTGATTGTCTTCTTGGCATGCATGTTTTTTTGACCAAAATGGGTACACACTATGAACTGAGGATGCTATAGGTACGTATGCCAAAATCCTCCGGCCGGATATGCACAACAATTGGATTTTAGATTTGGTTGGGCTAAAGAAGTAGTAGAGCAACATATAAGCTCAGATACTGGAAATTTTCATTTTAAGATACTGTTAAAGTAACCTGATTGCCATCTGTGGCATGATTTTTTAACCAAAAATGGGTTCACTTCCAAACTCAGTATGCTGCTAGCATCTGATTGTTCTTTCACTGTTAATGAAGCTGATTTCATGCATCTGATTGTCTTCTTGGCATGCATGTTTTTTTGACCAAAATGAGTACACACTGTGAAATGAGGATGCTACAGGTAAGTATGCCAAAATCCTCCGGCCGGATATGCACAACAATTGGATTTTAGATTTGGTTGGGCTAAAGAAGTAGTAGAGCAACATATAAGCTCAGATACTGGAAATTTTCATTTTAAGATACTGTTAAAGTAACCTGAGTGCCATCTGTGGCATGATTCTTTTACCAAAAATGGGTTCACTTCCAAACTCAGTATGCTGCTAGCATCTGATTGTTCTTTCACTGTTAATGAAGCTGATTTCATGCATCTGATTGTTTTCTTGGCATGCATATTTTTTTGACCAAAATGGGTTCACTGTGAATTGAGGATGCTATAGGTACGCATGCCAAAACCCTCCGGCCAGATATGCACAACAATTGGATTTTAGATTTGGTTGGGCTAAAGAAGTAGTAGAGCAACATATAAGCTCAGATACTGGAAATTTTCATTTTAAGATACTGTTAAAGTAACCTGATTGCCATCTGTGGCATGATTTTTTAACCAAAAATGGGTTCACTTCCAAACTCAGTATGCTGCTAGCATCTGATTGTTCTTTCACTGTTAATGAAGCTGATTTCATGCATCTGATTGTCTTCTTGGCATGCATGTTTTTTTGACCAAAATGAGTACACACTGTGAAATGAGGATGCTACAGGTAAGTATGCCAAAATCCTCCGGCCGGATATGCACAACAATTGGATTTTAGATTTGGTTGGGCTAAAGAAGTAGTAGAGCAACATATAAGCTCAGATACTGGAAATTTTCATTTTAAGATACTGTTAAAGTAACCTGATTGCCATCTGTGGCATGATTTTTTAACCAAAAATGGGTTCACTTCCAAACTCAGTATGCTGCTAGCATCTGATTGTTCTTTCGCTGTTAATGAAGCTGATTTCATGCATCTGATTGTCTTCTTGGCATGCATTTTTTTTTACCAAAATGGGTACACACTGTGAACTGAGGATGCTATAGGTACGTATGCCAAAATCCTCCGACCGGATATGCACAACAATAGGGTTTTAGATTTAGTTGGGCTAAAGAAGTAGTAGAGCAATATATAAGCTCAGATACTGGAAATTTTCATTTTAAGATACTGTTAAAGTAACCTGATTGCCATCTGTGGCATGATTTTTTAACCAAAAATGAGTTCACTTCCAAACTCAGTATGCTGCTAGCATCTGATTGTTCTTTCACTGTTAATGAAGCTGATTTCATGCATCTGATTGACTTCTTGGCATGCATTTTTTTTTTACCAAAATGGGTACACACTATGAACTGAGGATGCTATAGGTACGTATGCCAAAATCCTCCGGCCGGATATGCACAACAATTGGGTTTTAGATTTAGTTGGGCCAAAGAATTAGTAGAGCAAAATATACGCACAGATACTGGAAATTTTCATTTTAAGATACTGTTAAAGTAACCTGATTGCCATCTGTGGCATGATTTTTTAACCAAAAATGGGTTCACTTCCAAACTCAGTATGTGTCTAGCATCTGATTGTTCTTTCACTGTTAATGAAGCTGATTTCATGCATCTGATTGTCTTCTTGCCATGCATTTTTTTTTTACCAAAATGGGTACACACTGTGAACTGAGGATGCTATAGGTACGTATGCCAAAATCCTCCGGCCGGATATGCACAACAATTGGGTTTTAGATTTAGTTGGGCTAAATAATTAGTAGAGCAACATATACGCTTAGATACTGGAAATTTTCATTTTAAGATACTGTTAAAGTAACCTGATTGCCATCTTTGGCATGAGTTTTTAACCAAAAATGGGTTCACTTCCAAACTCAGTATGCTGCTAGCATCTGATTGTTCTTTCACTGTTAATGAAGCTGATTTCATGCATCTGATTGTTTTCTGGGCATGTATGTTTTTTTGACCAAAATGAGTACACACTGTGAACTGAGGATGCTATAGGTACGTATGCCAAAATCCTCCGGCCGGATATGCACAACAATTGGATTTTAGATTTAGTTGGGCTAAAGAAGTAGTAGAGCAACATATAAGCTCAGATACTGGAAATTTTCATTTTAAGATACTGTTAAAGTAACCTGATTGCCATCTGTGGCATGATTTTTAAACCAAAAATGGGTTCACTTCCAAACTCAGTATGCTGCTAGCATGTCCATATTCTTTCACTGTTAATGAAGCTGATTTCATGCATCTGATTGTCTTCTTGGCATGCATGTTTTTTTGACCAAAATGGGTTCACTGTGAACTGAGGATGCTATAGCTGTATGCCAAAACCCTCGGGGTATGCACAACAATTGGGTTTTAGATTTAGTTGGGCTAAAGAAGTAGTAGAGCAACATATAAGCTCAGATAATGGAAATTTTCATTTTCAGATACTATTAAAGTAACCTGATTGTCATCTTAGGCATGATTTTTTAACCAAAAATGGGTACACTTCCAAACTAAGTATGCTGCTAGCATCCTCATCTTCTTTTACTGTTAGTGAAGCTTATTTTCATGCATCTGATTGTCATCTTTCACTGTGAACTGAGGATGTTATAGGTACGTATGCCAAAATCCTCCGGCCGGATATGCACTACAATTGGGTTTTAGATTTAGTTGGGCACAGTGAATTAGTAGAGCAACATATAAGCTCAGATAATGGAAATTTTCATTTTTTCAGATACTGTTAATGAAGCTGATTGCCATCTTTGGCATGATTTTTTAACAAAAAATGGGTTCTCTTCCAAACTAAGTTTGCTGCTAGCATCCTCATTTTCTTTCACTGTTAATGAAGCTTATTTCATTAAGATCCAGGATGACAAATTTTGATTCGGCTGTGATTGGATTGTTTAGTGGCTGTTGTCTATGTTCTTAATTGGGCTGTGATTAGAAAAAGAGGGCTCGAGTGGAGATCTGGAAACCCATATGAGACATCTTGTTCATAATAATTTATTATTATTGTTGTTCTTGTCGCTCTTGCTGTTGTTGCTGATGTCTCTTTGTGTTCGTGTGCTGAAGGGAAACAAGGGATGAGAGAGAGATGAGGAAAATGCAACTATGTTAGCCTGGTGTATCCAAAGTCTCTACCATTCTTTTTTCTGTTTCCATTTCTGGCTTCTATATTTGGTTTCCTTCCATGATGACAGTTCCCTAAAAATACACTTGATATGAGCCCTATCTTATTTTTCTTATTTTTCTTATATTTGGTTTCCATCCACGATGACAGTTTCATGGATTGTCTGAACAATCCATGAAAGACATGCTTAGATACTGAATTTTCATTTGTTTTACTGTTTTAGATAGTGGATATTCCCAATAAGAGGAGAATATAAAGGTTTCAAGTTAGATACTGAATTTTCATTTATTTTGTTATTTTAGATATATTTAAAAACAAAATTAAGTACTAGATTTTTAGCATTGCAATGTAATTATTTTACCTCTGTATATATCATTAACAATTCCATTTGCAATTGGTACTTTGATCTTATAATTTAAGATACAAGTACTTCTTTTTGCAAGTTCAAAAAATATGTACATTCTGTATTGTGGTCTACTGTTGAATTAAACTATTGTTTTTTTTTTTCATAGGGCAGTCGTCCAGATGAAGGAAATTCTGATGATCAGAGCTGAAGCTACTCGAGGGGTATGAATCTGCGGTCCTCCTTGCTGTTCTTATGTCCTCCTTGCTTTATGGTTGTTGTTCTTATGTCCTCCTCCTTGCTGTTGTTATGTCAGACTGGTTTTTTTTATGAGAGTTATGTCAGACTTTTAATTTGGGATATTTTGGATATTTGTCAGACTGGTTTGTTTGGATATTTGGGATGTTAGTCCCTATATTAATTTGTTAATTATGACACTGTTAATTAATCAATGAATTTGGACGTTGATATGACACGTGTGAAACTTGATTATCTTTAATTATTCTTGTATTTGGTTGTGATTTGCACAGTAATATGCAACGAAATTGGTTGAATCAGTTGTGAATTAGTTTACAGGTTTTGTAAATGAAACAGTGAATTGAAATCGAACGGAAAATCGGAGTATCGAAAATAAATGGGCATAGCTAGACCGGCGTTTTAAAAACGCTGGTCTATCTAATCAATTTGTTTGAGTATGCGATATACCGGCGTTTTCACACACGCCGGTGAATGTCGTCAGCTGTAACGGCACCGACGAACACCGGCGATTTAAAAAATGCCGGCGTATATAAATACACCGGCGTTTTTTGGACGCGCCGGAAATTGTAAGTAGGGAAACCCGGGCACTCATAAACGCACATACACCGGCGCTCTATGACCGCCGGTATACTTTCGTTCTACACCGGCGTTTCTATAAACGCCGGTGAATGTACAAACACCGGCGGTGTACGACCGCCGGTGAATGTATATAGGGGTAAAAGAACGGCACTCAGAGACCGACATACACCGGCGTTTTATGACCGCCAGTGTATCTTTCACATTTACCGGTGTCCATTAAAACCGCCGGTGTAGACCCCTTCGTTTTCCGCGACGCCCGCTTCGGCGGCAGTTGGACCGACGCTATTATAAATGCCGGTGAAAGTTTCACCGGCGTAAAAAAATGCCGGTAAAGACCTAAAAAACCGCCGGGAAATCGTGTTTCTTTTGTAGTGCGATAATTTTCGTTTGTAAATCCGCTCAATCCGTACAAAAATGATTTAATTACGAAAATAATAATAAAATAAATTTTATTATCAACCCGGAAGATTCCAGTACCAATTTGATACAATACAGATGTATACAGACTGGTATGTGTACACAGATAATACTTATTAACAAAATTGGGTGATATCCACCAAAAAATATTTCATTTCGGGAAATAATAATAAAATAATAATAAAATAATAATTTTCTGTGTCTGCCCGGAATTTTTCAGACATTTTTCTCAAAAATGTGTTTTTTCAGGATTTTGTACAAGTGCAAAAAATTGATACAATACCTGTATATACTTACCAGTATACAGGTCCTGGTAACTTTTTATGAGTGAAACCAAGAAATTCCCATTAAAAATATTTTAATTTAAAAAAACTAATTTATACAATATAATATCCGTCCGGGATATTACAACTTCTATGAGTAAGATCAAGTTACTAAGTAGATGGTTCTAGTTGATGCATACAAAAGAACCCATTTTAGTATTGTTGTTTTATGGGTTCTATTTGATAAAGAACTCATCTTATAGTGTTGTTGTTTTAAAGAACAACTTAGACTAATCATGTGAGTATTCTTCACCTTTACTTTACAAATGGATAAAAGATTATGTTTTGATCATGTTAGTAAGCATAACATGTGTTTTAAATTGTTAGTAGCTTTGGATGTAAAAAATGACTGTGACAACAAAATGTTAGTAAGCTTTAAGCGTAAATTGATCGAGTTAGTAAGTTTATGGGTACCTTGATCAAGTTGGTAAGCTTATGGTATCTTGAATGTATTAGAAGCTTTCATAATAAATTGTGCATTATTAGCAAGCTGGAATGATGAATTTATTATCATGTTAGAATGTTCATCTTGTATGTTAATTATATTAATAAGCTTAACATGCATTTTCGTTCATGTTAGTAAGCTTAAACACGAAATTCTAGTTCATATTAGCTAGAGTTGTCGTGAATCGTTAGTAGTTTGAATCAGGCACTTGATTATGAGTAATAAGTATTCCTTGTGCTCATAAGTCATGTAATAGCATGTTTTATGATTTAGAAATAGTCCGTACCAATTATTAGAATTGGTCCGTCTCATACGTAGCTCACCTGGATCGTATGTAGTTTGTTTGTTCAGGCGTCACTCATTTGGCTTGTATGTGATTTGTTAGCTCGTACTTAGCTTATTAGCTAGTACGCAGCTTGTTGTGCTCATCTAGAGTGATATCATTGTCCTAGGGACCATCGACCATCAAGACGTGTATTTATTTTATCCCTCAGAGACTGTGGACAAGTCACCCCTCGTGCACCGTTAAGTCTTAACCGGTGTAGGTTGATCGCAGACCAGGAGCATAAACGAAATCCAAGTTCAGGGTAGTAGCATGCGAATGAATTCATATTATCGGAGTATTGGATCGATAGGCTGTGACAGGATCCTTGGTGATCCTGGTAAGTCTAGGTTGAGCACCTAGAAAAGTTATCTTACGAAGTCTAACTTAAGACCTAGCATGTTGTGTTAGTACTGTTGTCATCCCTCAGATTGTTTAAGGATTAGTGACATCGTTAGGGTAGTAACTGGTAACTATTGTTACATAACCTTTTTATGTATTACTTTGCCGAAGGGAAAGAGTTGGTATTATGGGTGATATCTTATGATCCGAACTGTCCTATAGGCCAACACTAGGTGGTGTTATTGGTTGTACCCTTCTTGTCAAAGGGATACGATCTGTACCTTCTAACAAGTTGGGAGCACGGGATCCGTATCTCATCTGTTAATTTCTGAAGTGTCAGGATAAGAACGGGAGGTTTTCCTGTCGGAACTAGGGGATGGACCCCCAGAATTCCATCATGTTCTATGTCAAGGAAAGCGAACAGGCCTTAGACTACGGTCTATGAGCTAAGGGGCCACGAGGGATGCTTCGAGCTAACCTGTGTTGTAGTAAACTCTGGGTGTTCGTCTGATTTTTGAGTGAGGTCTGGTATGACGGGCAATAGTGGCAAACAGAGACACTATTATATGACTGCAAATGGCAGGATTATACCGTTTGAGAGCAACCTCATCAGTCACGCTGTATCTTCAGGAACAGGTTGAGTACAAGAGTAGATTTCATGGTGCGGGTTCAAATCCCTATATATGAAGCAACGACTTGATATGGGCATATGTATCTATGGGCTGCATACTGTCCAAGTCTTGTTGCATTAGAATAAGTGTATCCTAGCCTTAGTTGACATTGCATAAAGATTCTAAGTCATAACACCCACGAACACTTAAATTACACCTACACATTTTACCATGCTTAAATTATGTTTGTTTAAAGTTGAGATTCACTGCTAGTCATCATCCCTTAAGCGTCAGTATATGTACTGACGTCCCCACTCCAATAGGTATTGGATTGCAAAACCACAGGTACAGGATTCAGGAGGACTCAAGGTAAGAGAAGCAAAGTGTTGATTTTTATTTCAATTGTAACATCTGTTGTAATTTATTTTATGTTGGGAATCATCCAAGTGAAGTACCAAGTGTTATTACTTATTCATTGTATTCTGATGTAAATTTATAGAAGGGTTGTAAAACTTGGGCTTGTAAGACATTATTGTAACACTGATATACTGTATTGCAATTTTATAACATTCAGACTTGTAATACATTTGTGTTGAATAAAAAGTTTTAAATTTTCCTATTTTCTATGTATTGTGGCTAATTGAAGGAAAAGATTTTGGCTTATGTCACAGTTTCCCGATATAGGAAATCGGGGCGTTACACTGGTAGTGAAGGACCCGACCCAACTCGATACCATTGCTAGTTGGATGTTCCCTTTACCTTATGCTTGGTAGTTTCCACTTCTACTTGGGATATTCTCTCCCTCTACCTTTTGCAGTTGTGATGTTTTACTCCCACTTTTCTGTTTTGGATGTTCTGTTCTATATGTTTATTGAGTTTCTTGCGCTCTATTTTTGTTAAGCATCAGGTGTTTTCATATGTCATATCTTTGTTAGTGTTGTTGGCTTCTCTGTTAGGTCTATGTTATCCTTTTATTCGGTTGTACTGAGGATTTGCTGCTTGTTTGGTTCGGTTTTGTTTCTTCTTTTTATTTTGTGCTTCCATTTCTTTGCATTGTGGGGCTTTGGCTGCTCGCTTGGTTGCTGATAATTCATGATGGTTTGGTCGCTATTTTTTTGTCTTGCTACGTTTTTGGGTAGGGTTGCTCTCTGGTTGTCTGCGTTGTTTTAATTTTTAGGTAGCCTGCTTATCTGCCTTTGTACCTTTTTATTCTTGTTGTTATGCTGCTTTCTACTTTTGGATTCGTTTGTTTCACTCCTTGTAAATACAACTATTGTATGTTACTCATTCTATTTATTAATAACATTTTTGGAGCCTGGAGTCGTTTTGACTCTAACCTATTATAAAAAAAAGAAAAAAATGAAATCCTCGATAGTTATGTCTTGCTTGGGACTTTTTCTTTTTCCAAAGGGATGTTTCTCATTAGACCATTACCCAAAGCATCACAGTGGATCACAAAACCGCCTGAACTGTCAGGTATAGTCAGTACAGGTGCTACGTCAACTGACCCTTCATCTCCACAAAAGCTTCATCACAAGCCCCATCCCAAACAAACTTCTGCCCCTTCTTCGCCAAATTGGTTAAGGGTCCAACTATCTTCGAAAAATCATGAACGAACATCCGATAATACCATGCCAATCCAAGAAAGCTTCGCACTTCCGATGCTGACTTCGGAACCGGCCAATCCTTGACCGCAGAGATCTTCGACGGATCAACAGAAACACCATCACCAGAGATAATATGACCCAGAAAGGCAACACGGTCCAGCCAAAACTCACACTTACTGAGCTTCCCATATAGCTAGTTCTCTCTCAAAATCTGTAAGACCACCCTCAAATGCAAAGCATGATCTTCCCGGTTCCGATAATACACCAAGACGTCGTCAATGAATACCACAACAAACTTGTCAAAAAATGGTGAGAATACCTTGTTCATCAAACTCATAAACACTGCTGGCGCATTGGTAACTCCAAAAGGCATTACCAAGAACTCGTAATGCCCGTACCTTGTCCGGAATGCCGTCTTCTGAATATCCTCTGACTTCACCTTAAATTGATGATAACCAAAACAGAGATCTAACTTCGATAAAACCGAAGCACACCCCAGTTGATCAAACAGGTCATCAATCCTCGGTAATGGGTACCGATTCCTTACAGTGACATTATTCAACTCTCAATAGTCAATGTAGAGTCAGCGGTTGCCATCCTTCTTGTTGAAAAACAAAACTGGAGCTCCCCAAGGAGAAACACTCGGCCTGATAAAACCTTTATCCAACAACTCTTGGACTTGCACCTTTAGTTCTGCCAATTCAACTGGTGCCTTGCGGTACGGACTCTTTGAGATAGGTGCCGTACCCAGCTGAACATCAATACTGAACTCCACATCTCTGTCTGGCAGTAATCCTTCCTCTGGAAAGACATTGAGGAAGCCCCACACAACCAAGGGTGCAACATCTCCATCTATGCACAACGACTCAAGTGTAGTAGTTGTCGGGTTCATCGAGCTCTTAACACGTCCAAGCAGTGTCTTACCCACATGAAACTCGAACTCTTGGTGTCCTGGAAGCCTGAAAGTCACATTCTTCTCTTGGTAATTAATCACGATATGAGTAACACCCAGCCAATCCATCCCCAGAATAACATCAAAGCCAAAATTAGGGATCACAATAAGATCAGTCTTGAAATCCACTCCACATATCAGCAAAGGGCTTTGCTTGCACACCCTAGAACAAACATTGACATCTCTACCTGTGGTGATGTCCCAAGCCGCAGGCATGGTGACGCTTGCCAAATGATGCTGATCAACAAAGTGGAAAGAAACAAAGGAGTGGGTAGCACCAAAGTCAAATAGAACATGAGCAGAAAGAGAGAAAATTAAGATGACACCTAAAAGATCATCAAAGAATAGGAATGAGGTGAAATCAGGATATATGCACGAATAATTGTACAAAAGAAAAGGAATAACATGCAGAAATCGAATAAAGAAAATAAATAATACAATTACTGTGATATACCTGCAACCACTCTAACAGCTGCCTCAGCTTCCTCAGCAGTCAGGTTATAGGCCTAACCATGGCCTCCAGTCTGACCTCCCCTCGGGGCCACTCTCCTCTGATCGAAGGCTTGCCTCCGCGGTGGAAGAGGCGGTTTGCCCTGACCTCGAGCCAGTGCTCCCGGCTGAGCTGCACCTCCAATCGGCACCTGTTTCTGGGACAGTCATGAACCATGTGATCATTGCTCCCACACGCAAGGCATAGCCGATTGCCTACTCTACAGTCCTGCCGCGAATTTCCAACCTTATGACAGTAGTCACAAGTCTGAAGACTTCTCAGGGCAACAGGCGGATACGGCTGTGCCATTCGTGGGAGGGATCGGAACTGGCCTCCGAATAGGCCCTCCAGTAGACCAAGCTGCAATAGGGTGCTGCACAGTCTACTGAGTAGAACCCAACCTCTTAAGAGTCTTCTCCTGGATCCTGGCCGCATCCAGAACATCTGCATAGGTGCGGTGCCGATGGGCAGCCAAACAGTCTTGAATGTGGAAGTTCAAGCCCATCAGGAACCTACGAGCCCTGTCCTCGTCAATGGCAACCAGGGCAGCAGCGAAGCAACTAAACCGAGTAAACTCTGCAGCATACTCGTCCACAGAACGATTCCCCTCAGTCAAGATAACGTTTAAATTAATATGGTCACATGTGAAGTAGGCAACAACAAATGACATTAAATAACATTATCTGACTGACCTAGGTTAAGGAAACGAACTGTCGCTCCATCTCAACCTTGGTAACAGTGGGGAAGAACTTCGCCATGAAGCTCTCCGTTAAAGTAGCCCAAGTGATGGGTCTCTTGAGTCTCTCAGTCTCAGCCCGCCACCAGATATGGGCGAGGTCCACTAGTTGGATGCATCACATCCACACGATCCACATCGGAGATCCGAGCTGCAATCAACAACTGCTCCATCCGGACAAGCCATTGCTTAGCCTCCAGCCGCGTCTCCGTACCTAAAAACTTATTCGGGTGCAACCTCATGAAGTCTGCCACTATGCCGGGCCTTGGTGGCAGTAACCCCAGTGTAGGTCCAGCGATAGTTCGGTTGACCGCCTCCAATGTAGCCCTCATCAGCTCATTATGTTCTTGCTGAAGGGCCAACAGTTCTTGCATAGTCTGGAGGATAGCAGCATTATCTGGCTACTCATCTCTTGGATGGGAAGTGGAAGAACCTCCACGAGCCATGGCCTACAACAAGATCAAATATAGTTAGTACCCAGATTATATATTGGTTATTATATGTTCATGTGATTAATGTGGTGCACATATTATTGTGTTAACTTGACTAGGCCAAATTTGACTAACATATTAGCCAAACATGACTAATACATTAGCCAAACATGACTAACACATTAGCCAAATCTAGGCTCTGATACAACTAAAAACCCTGTCACGCCCCGCTTCCCAAAATACAAAAATACAAGTGCGTAACAAAGGCCCAACGAATGATGTAAACACCATCCATAAGTTGTACCAGTCTAACTCAACAACATGAATAATAATCACAACCCCATAAGAGCAAATAATCATATACATGAAGAATAACTTCAATAATCAATGAAATAATCCATAACATAATATCCAACATCTGGGATAAAACAAACTTCAGGTCATAAAAGCCCAAAAACAAAGTACAATAATAATAACAATGTCAAAGGAAAAATAGCATAAAGAGATAATCAATGCACTATATTCTTTTGAGCTCCATTTTCTAGAATTGTTGCTCACCAAGTCCTTCGGTTATTATTCCTTGAGTACCTGAAAACTCATGATTTAAAGTAGAAAAATAATGTCCGTTAGAGCAAGTTACGGACAGCACGTAATGGGAAACAGAGAACAATAAAAGCATGGTATATCGAGAATAAAGGACTGGATCAAAGTCGAGGAACAAAAACAACGGATGGCGAAATATCGATGACAATATACGTGATCAAGGATGTAATGTCAGTCTAGGGTTATTATTCATTTTATTAACCTATCTAACGCACGTAATACTGTGTCCCATACCACAGGTTAGGTGCATGCAAACAGTGATCGTTTTAGACTGTGGTGGTGAACTCTACAGATCGTGTACTTAGCACAATAAACAATAATTAACAATCAACAATTTACAATCGATACTCCAACTTCCATAAGAATAATCAATGTAAACAATAAGGGCCCTTACCCAATACAGTCTCCGATTGTTCACTTCAACCCTTAATACCCCGACTTGTTAATATTTTATTACATCCTAATGTGAGCATGCAAGAAGATGTCAAAGTTGTGTAATGCAAGGTGTGACTAATTATACTCATTACAATGATTACATGTAAGGCAAAAAGTGTTTACACTAAATCAATACAAGCATATATTCTGGACAGTAAGACGTTGCTGTACAAAAACAGATATTCTTGTTGCCATTGGAAAGAAAAACAGTAAGGTCATGTTCACATATATGTATTGGGTCTGAAAATTTATCAATTAATTTCAAAAAAATTCATGGTGACTCCTAATCATGTCTAGTCTCAACCAGATTCATTTCAGATTTTAGTTCTATGGTTAATATTTTCTTTTCATTAACCATTCATGTTGATATACATATAATTGTGAATCTGGAAATTCAGACCTAGCAGTACTAAGAGTCTGATATCTTGCAGGTTAAAAATTGGAATTCAGTTTCGTTGAATGTTCTAAAAATTAGACTCATAAAGCTACAACTGTTGTTTACAAAGTTTCATTAAATTCCAACAGCAACTGATTCAAAAGTTTAATGCAAAATGAGGTAGACAGCAGGCCAGCGAATAGATAGATATGAATCATCAAGAATTTAAACTTGTAAATATGCAATTTCATGGTAATTAAATAACAAAAGCTCTTTTTAATTATAAACATGCAATTTCAACGTTAACGAGGCATTTCATAATCATGGCAATTAATTCACGAAAATAATATTTAATCGGGAACATTCCAATCATCAATCAATTCTATAGCATAGATCTAGTTTTCATGTATTACATTCATATGCAATGTATATTAGGGCATGGGTTCGAGTCAAAGATAATGGCACGAAAAGAGAATTATCACTTGGTTTCACCGATGAATCCGTGATAATCTCTTGAACAAATATTAACAAATACAGATGTGAATATTGGATTATGAACTACTTGCGGGGATCAACAAAATTCTTGAACGCGAATAATAAAGGAGTTCAAGAAAACTTGCCTTATACCGATGATTAATCCGAATATAAGAATAACGGGATTAGGATCCCGACGGTGCAGCACGTGCAACACATGTAATAGCAAAATAGCAAATGCAGCAATAACAAACATAGCAAAAACAGCAACACCAGGCTCCCCAACATAGCAAATAGCAAGAGCAATAACGGAAAACAGCGAGATCCCAACACAGCAAATAGCAACCACAGCAAGCGACGGCGACGACGACAGGGCAGCAAGGGGACGGGGCCGATGTGACGGTTGCGGGGACAGGGCGAGGAGCATCAGTGGCTTAACAGTGATTGACTAGAGGAGCAGGCGGCCGAGGTGTGCACAGTCGAGAGGTAGGCGGTGCGATGATGGTGACGATGAGAATGGATGCAGTGGTGGAGTTAGGGCTGTCGTCGGTGGAGTTGCGCACGAGGGTGAGGAGGGACGATGGAGGTGATGGCGGTTAGAGGGCGACGAGGTGCAGTGGGTTCGATGGGTGGAGGACGGGTGGAGGTTGCAGTCGACGGTAGTTGCAGATCGAAGAGTTGGTGACGAGGATAAGGATGAAGACAAGGAAGAAGCTGCAGTGGTCGGAGCGACGAAGACGGGAGGTTGGCGGTTGGGCGGGGATGGGTTTCGAAAAGAAACACAGATGAAGAAGATGATTAGCGGCGTGATGGGATTAATAATTAGGGTTAAGGGTTAATGGGTATTTATTGAGTAATTAAGATAATGGGTTTGGGCAATGGGTTAACAGGTTAGTGGGTTTGGATGCGGGTTTGGGTTTAAATTCAATAGGAAAATAAATAGGATTAATATAGATCTAATTGGAGTGTTCAATATGCAAAAATTTAAATAGGTTGAACAACAAAATTTTTTAGGGTTCAATAGAAAATAAAATGAATAGATTGGAAGAATAAATCAAATTGGGAGAAAAAACAAATTTTATTATCAATTAGCAAAATTACAAAGGTTCAAAAAAGATAAAGAAGAAAAAAAATGAAAAATAATATAAAGAAAAACCAACAATTGGGAACAGGGGACTGGTCTTGTCGTTACATTTTATTCTTTAGGTTGTTCTATTACCGATTCACGCACTAGTCAAGAGTTTGGGCATGCTAGTCAACATGGTCGTCTATATCATTTAGATTTTCTTCGTGCACATAAATCTCATCCTTTTTTGCTGGTGTTTTGCTCTCTGATGCTAATCTGTGGCACAGACATTTAGGACATATTAGTGAGTCTCGACTCAAAATTTTGGCCCGTAGTGGTGCCCTTGGTCCTCTTTTCTTTACTCATTTTCCTGATTGCCAGGGTTGTCATTTGGCCAAACATATAGCACTCCCTTTTAATCATAAAAGCACTTCTTAAACCACCAATCCTTTTCAACTTATTCACTCTAACATATGGGGACCATCTTCTACACCTTCTCACAAAGATTATCTATATTATGTTAGTTTCATCGATGATTTTACTAGATACACATGTGTGTTTCTTATGTCCTAACGCTCTGAGATACCAGACATTACCAGTTCTTTACAAACATGATTCACACTCAGTTTGGTGTGCGTATTAAAATCATTCGTTCAGAATGGGCTCGTGAGTACACTTCCGCTGCTATGAGATGGTACACTCTTTCAGCAATCATGCCCTCACATGCAGGAGTAGACTGGTGTAGCTAAACGCAAGCATCTCATATCCTTGAGATGGCTCGTGCTCTTCTACTCTCCTCTTCTGTTCCTTATTCTTTCTGGGCTGAAGCTGTCATGACATATGTCAGTCTCATTAACATCTGTAGTACCCCATAATTTCTGAATTATATATATATATATATGAGGAGAGAGGATGTAAAAGAGGGTGGCCCACTTGTTCAGAGCGTGCAGCATTGAAAAGCTATTGGTTAGTTTAGAGAGGCATGATGACATCACCGGTTTGGGGCTAGCCTGCAGTTTGAAGGGAATACAGAGACGCCTGTGTCCCTGTTGAAATGGTGACGTGGCAGGGGGTCCCACGGGGAGGGGCTTCACTATGCATGGGATTTGAGGAATAAGGGAGATATGTAAAGAGTTATCCCATATTGGGAGTATACAAAAAAATAGTTTAATATAAATATAATTGCTTATTATCAAGAGTCACCTAATTGGTTAACCACCTTTTGAGAGGCAGCTTGTGATGGGCAGTTGTACTATAAGTATTAATTTGTCTTCTAAAAATAATAAAAACTGTCTGAGTATTGGGGCGGGACGTTACAAATGGTATCAGAGCCAACTTTCGACACCGAGTGGGTGCGATGTATGCCTGAGAGGGAGCTGTGGTTAGAGAGGGAGCTGTGGTCAGTGGGGCCCAGAATTAGCAGAATCAGGGTACTCCCACTCCACGTCGGCTAGAAAGGAGAATCCTGCGCTAGATGGCATGCCCCGTACTCAGCGAGGTCGCTAATTTCTAAAGGTGGGGTTTATGTAGTACCCCGTAATTTCTGAATAATATATATATATATATATATATATATATATATATATATATATATATATATATATATATATATATATATATATATGGGCCCACTTGTTCAGAGTGTGCCGCATTGAAAAGCTGCTGGTTGGTTTGGAGAGGCATGATGACATCACCAGTTTGGGGCCTGCCTGTGGTTTGAAGGGAATACAGAAATGCCTGTGTCTCTGTTGAAATGGTAACGTGGCAAAGGGGTCCCACGGGGAGGGGCTTCACTGTGCACGAGATTTGAGGAATAAGGGAGATATGTGAAGAGTTATCCCATATCGGGAGTATACAAAAAATAGTTTAATATAAATATAACTGCCTATGATCAAGAGTCACCTAATTGGTTAACCAATTTTTGAGAGGCAGCCTGTGGTAGGCAGTTGTACTATAAGTATTAATTTGTTTTCTAAAAATAATAAAAGTTATCTGAGTATTGGGGCGGGGTGTCACAACATCACTTCCTCGTCTGCCCTATCCGACACATCACCTTATGAGGCTCTTCATCACTCACCATAAGACTACAATATGCTCCGTACTTTTGGGTGCACCTATTATGTCCTTCTCCCTCCCACTGAGCGCACAAAGCTTACTGCTCGTGCTGCTAAGTGTGTTCACCTAGGTCTTAGTCCAAAAAATAAAGGATATCGTTGTTTTGACCCTGTGGTAGGTTGTATTCGTATTTCCCGACATGTCTCCTTTGTTAAAGACTCTTCCTACTACTTGACCTCTCATGAGGATGCTAGTTTTCTCGATTCCCCAGTTGTTGGGCCTCTCTCCCCGGTCATACCTTCACGCATTCCATATGATCTCACTCCGTTGGCTCTTTTCCCATCTCCTACTGACATTCCACTGTTGTTCCTCTTACGAAGACACCACCTGCATCCCCACAGCATCATGCACCTTCACCACCTACATCCCCACAGTTGCATGCACCTACTCCACCTATTACACTCCCACACACTGCCCATTCACCACCGACCCGTCAGTCTACACATTCTTCCTCATGCATCCCACCGGCACATTACACACCTGATGCCACTGATCCTTTTGATCAGTTTGGCTTTTCCACCCTTGCCTCATAGTTTCATGCATATCTCACTAATATACACTCCACACGTAAGCCCGAAACTTATCAGGAAGAAATTCAATTTCCCGAGTGGTGGGAAGCTGTTGAAGAGGAGTTCTGTGTATTTGATCAGACTAGCACTTGGGATGTTGTTCCACTACCTGTAGGCGTTCAGCCTGTTAGCTGTAAGTGGATCTTCAAGGTCAAAAACTGACCTGATGGCTCCATTGAGCGGCACAAGGCTCGTCTAGTTGCCCGCGGATTTACTCAGGATCATAGCATTGATTATGATGGGACTTTTGCCCCAGCTGCACAGATGAAAACAATTGGCACTCTCCTTGTCGTTGTCTCCGTTCGTCAATGGCTGTTATACCAGATCAATGTGAAGAATGCATTTCTTCATGGTACCTTATCTGAAGCTATTTACATGTATCCTTCTTCTGGCCTTACCACTCCTCCTCGTCATGTTTGCCGTCTGCGTCGAGCTATATATGGCCTGAAACAGGCCCCTCGAGCCTGGTTTGAGTGTTTTCGCCGTGTTATCACCCAAACTGGTTTCAGCCAGAGTTCACAGGACCACTCTATGTTTATGTGGTCATCACCGCAAGGAATGGTACTTCTACTATTATATGTTGATGATATGATTATTACTATGGATGACTCCGCAAGTATTGCATCCACTCAAAACTACCTTCACCAGCAGTTCCATATGAAAGATCTTGGCAGACTACGCTACTTTCTGGGTTGAGAGATTGTCCATGGATCTCATGTCATACTCATTTCTCAACAGAAATACACATCAGATATTATCTCCGTTGTATGTCTCTCTGACAGTCGATCAGTCGATACTCCCTAGAGCTTCATGTGAAGCTTCGTCCCACAATTGGTGAGCTCCTTCCCTATCCCACTAGATACAGGTAGATTGTTGGACAGATTTTCTATTTGTGCACGACTAGACCTAATATTGCTCATGCAGTCAGTATTGTTAGTCAGTTTGTTTTTGCTTCTACATCAGTTCACTATGGTGCTCTTCTTCGGATCCTCAGCGGGGCACTATCACTCGCTCATTATTCATGTCTTCTACATCCAAACTGGAACTCAGTACATATTCTGATTCAGATTGGGCGGGTGATTCTACTACTAGACAGTCTATCACAGGTTTCTGTCTATTTCTTGGTGATTTGTTGATCTCATGGAGAAGCAAGAAACAGACAGTTGTTGCATGTTCTTCCATCGAAGCTGAGTACAGAGCAATAACAGCTACTTCTAGAGAGATTGTACATGTTCGTTGACTGTTATCAGATATGAGTGTCACTCTTACAGAAGTTATTCCTCTTCATTGTGATAACCGGAGTGCATTGCACATCGTAAGCAACATGGTCTTTCATAAGCGAACGAAGCACATAGAGATAGATTGTCACTATGTTTGTGAGCGCTTTAAAGTATGGACCATTTCACTTCATTTTGTACCATCTTCACAACAGACAACAGATTTCTTCACCAAATCCCACACTGTTCAGAGATTTCATTACTTGGTGGGCAAACTCATAATATTCGACCCACCGTGAGTTTGAAAGGGGGTGTTAGATTTGTATTATATAAGTTGGATATTGTATTATATATTTAGTCTCATATTGGGTTATGTATAAGTTTAATTTTTGGTTTCCTCTTATATATAGAAGATATTGTACTCAGTTATATTCAATCTAATAATATTTTTCAATCTCTCTGATAACTTTATGAATATAAACTCTCCCTTTGTGTGGATTTACTGATTAGTTTTCTTCATGTTGAAACATTCCTTTTCAAAAGGATGATTAAACTCCCAGGAGACAACACAGAACAGTCTCTTTAACATTTAATAATTGTGGATAAGTAGTCGCTTTAACATTTAATAATTGTGGATAAGTTTTAAATCTACTTCCATTCTGGATTTGGCAAGACTTGCTATGATAGCTTACCCTGATGCTTGGCTTTCTTCTGCTTCCTTCTCTTTCTTCTACATTAGGTTAGCCTCGACTTCCATACTGATTTTTTTTTTCCCTTTTCTGTGTTAAATATGTTGATTTCCTTTCATATTACTAGTAATTTACATGTGCAATGCATGTTAATAATATAGTTTTTCAAAAGTAAAAAGTCCGATATATTCTGGGCTTGAACCTGAAACCTCATTTATGATAGCTATGCACGGATTTGTATGTTTACAAATGACAACTCCAGCTCTCCCATTATTAGAGACTAGTAATTTTCACGTGCGATGCACGTCTTAAAAAACTTTAATGTAGTCTAACATTAAATCTAATACTTCTTTTATATTAGATTAGATATGCACGGGCAATATACGGATTTGTTTGTCTATAAATGTTTTTATTAATTGAATTTAATTTGAACGTATATTGCACGGGTTTACTTAGTTATAAAATTAGGGTTTGTTTGTTTACAACCCCAACTCTCCCATTAAAATAGTAGATTTACGAAAAGAAAAAAGACCAAGGGTTTTCATAAATCATTATTTAAGAAAATATTTGGAAACTGATTGCATCATCAATTATGAAAAAGGTCATATTCATTATTCATTTTCTAATGCATCCCACAACTAGTTAGCAGTAGCACTCTTGTATTTACCAAGAATTGTCAAAATTAAGTTATCACCATACTTGAAAAATAATAAATAATAAATAATAAATAATAAATAATAAAACTTATCACAAATTATGAAAGTAGTCTATTTCCTTGCAAGTTATTGATTAAGCCCTGTTCAAGAGTAGTAGTGCATAATAGGCTGAACAAAATCAAAAGTTTGTTGTTAAAGTTGAATTGGCACAACTGGATAATGATAGAGTATAGCGAAGAGGTAGTCCAAGCCTTTCTGGAAAGGTTTGATCAGGCTAAGTTAAACTGTAAGTAAGATCACTCTTTGGTTGTTGCATAGCGGGCATAACTTTCAGTGTCCCTTTTTTTGCGAATGACCAGGAGACTTGAAGGTCTTGATGAGCTGGGAGTGACTTTACCGTATGCTCTCATAAGCTAGTTTTGAGAATCTCGAATTCCATCGATTAAAATCCAACAGAAGATCCATTTACTTATATTTTTACAAGTTTTAATAAAGCATTAATTTAGGGCAAGCCAATTCAACAGTGATTTCACGCCTGAAATTCGCTAGAGTTACCTATAACTAGTGTGTGAGGTGTGCGAAATCTCCATATGTAGGATAATGTTTTACCATCTCTAGATGAAGTCATGTTGGACCCTTTAGCTTCAGTTCGACTTAAAAGTTCTATTACTGTATGTTTTACTATGAGCTCTTCAATGAAATATCTCATGAAATGTCCCTATAAAGAGTGGCTATACTTGTGCATTTTCTACAAAAACAAAGTTATAGGTGAGGGAGAATGATAGGTCCTTACCTAACACAACCAATTGCTTTTCTTTCATCTTCACCCAATAGGACAATGATGGAAATGAGAAAGGGGTGAGATGGTTGGTGAGGCTTTTGTGGATAGGACATGGTTTTTGAAGAGAACGATGTTTGAAATGTTGTCATTTCAGTACTGATCTCTGTGAGTTTAAATACAAGAAAGATTATATAAGTGATAACTTTGAGTCCCTATAATAAAGGGATTGATATAAACAGTAAACTAAAAATAGAAAATAAAAAATCAGTTCTAGGAAACTGAATACTAGAAGATCACGATCAGATCCATAGTGATCTCAATACTCCCTCTTAAGTTGGAGAGTGGATATTGATGACACCCAACTTGCCAATGAGATCAAGGAACAAAGATTTGCTAACTGGTTTTGTGAATACATCTACAAGCTGAAAATGATATCTGACATGTGAAGTTCGAATTACTCCAGATTGAATCTTCTCTCTCACAAAAATGACAATCAATTTCTATATGCTTGGTTCTTTCATGAGAAACCGGATTTGAGGCAATATGCAATGCTGCTTGGTTATCATAGTACATCATTGTGGGTTTTCCAGATTGAACACCAAGATCTTTCAGTAACTGTCCCAACCAAACAACCTATAAACAAGTTGTTGCCACGGCCCTATACACTGCCTGTGCTGAAGATCTAGACACCATAGTTTGCTTCTTTCTTTTCCAAATATTGGGGCTGACCCGAAGAACCCAACATAACATGTGGTTGACCTTCTAGTGTCTAGACAACTTACCCTATCTAAGTTACAGTAAATACTCAATTCTAATGTGTTGCTAGATGGTAAGAGAATTCCTTGGCCAGGCGAGTTCTTTAAATATCTCAGAACTTGTATGGAAACATCAACATGAGGTTTCCTTGGATTGCTGACAAACTGACTAAGTCTATTTATTGAAAACACTATATTTGGTCTAGTGACTGTGAGATACAAGAGGTGATTGTGAGATACAAAAGTCTATCAATTAAGCGTCTGTAAATAGAAGGGTTAGCAAGAATATCACCTTCATATTTACAAAGCTGAATATTTGGATCCATCGGAATAGAAGCTGGTTTACTTTTAAGCATGCTCACATCTGATAAAATTTCCAGTGCATACTTTCTTTGAGAGAGACAGATACCTTTGGAAGATTTAGCAACTTCAATTCCAAGGAAAAACTTCGGAGGACCCAAATCCGTAATATGAAATCGATTGTTGAGGAAGACTTTGAGTTTTGCTATGACCTCTGAATTATATCCAACAATAATCATATCATCAACATATAGCAGCACAACAGTGAAACAGTGAAAGATACAACTGTTTTGTGAACAAACAGAGAGTAATCACACTTGGACAGAGAGAATCCAGCAGATAGAAGGGCAGTTGCGATGATACATTCACCCCACAATTTTATAGACAAACTGGCTTGAAATCGTAGGGCACGAGCTTATAAAGGAAGTCCTTATGTTTTCTTTCAGCAACCCTATTTCGCTGGGGGGGGGGGGGGGGGGGGGGGGGGCAACACAAGAGGTGTTGTGAGGCAAAGAATAATTGTAGAGACATGAACTCAATCTCATTATCTGACTGCACACATTTAATAGAGATATGAAATTGAGTCAAATAAACTTGAAGAATAATGGCAAAATTGTTCTGACATCATATTTCTTTTTAAGAAGATAAACCCAAGTGGAACGAGAGTAACCATCCACAATAGTAAGAAAATAATAGGCACCACTTAAAGGTGTGTGATAACCACCCCGTAACACCTCGAATTCCATTTACATGTAATTCATAGTTCAACAGGATTTTTTACTTCAACTTCGTACAATTTTAAAGGGAAATTTAAATTTTTTTATTATACAATAATGTTCTTACATCAACGCAGCGGAAATTACATGATTACAATATAAAATATATAACTTTAACATCAACAACTTAAATCATGAAAATAATCTTTAGCATCAATTCTTCTTTTTGTCTTTTGCCAATCCAAGCCCTGCACTGAAAAATTGTGGGCACGTAGTTGCTTACAACCGACGCAATGTTATAAAACAGCGATCCTCGCTATGCCATAATATAACGATTTACTTACTTTAGCAACCACAAACTTGAATGCATATTAAAGTGTACAAGAGTGAATATCCTAAACATGTCAGTGTATGATATGACTTAATGCCTAATGCAGATGTTATACTACAATGACACTAATGCATACTTGTTCGGATTCTATGCATACCATTCTACATAGGTCCAAGGGCAAGCACCTACGGACTCCATATTAAAGGGTTTAATCCCTCGCCATGTAAAACTACTCGGTAACAAGATCAAGTTTTACACATTCCACGAGTACGGACTCCAGCCTTGGAGTCCACCATCAGGCTATTCGAAAATCCTCGTTGTGCGAACATCCTACAAGTATCCCTCTAGCCCCGGTATACGCATATACACTGGAGAACGACCTCCCATCCGCTAGACTATTTATGATCCTTAAGTCCACTGTCAAACCAATCATAGTCTCGAATTTAATTAAGGCTTGTCTCCATCGTAAGCAACTACAGTCCCGAAGTCCACTGTCAAACTGAGTCTATAGTCCTGGAGTCCATCGTCAGGCTATATAGAGGCGCCCCACTTACGTTGCCCAAGTTTTATTACATCTTCTCTTAGTGCCTTATCCTTAAGTTTGAAACATGAATAAATAATACCACCTTGAGCTAGCTTACCCTCCTACCGGTCTTACACAAAAAAATACCGAGAACGACAGTCCATATTGGCCACTTCTCAAATCAAATTAATCATTATCATTACTTGTCGGCACCTGGGTCTCACTAAGCCTTTAGAATCAATATCTTTTCATGCTCAACACTATAGGGTACTCATACCCTCATTATTCATATTTTCAATTTCATTTCTTTATTCAATTCTTTTATCCATTCTCTTATTTATTCATCATGAAGTAAAATTCAAACTAGTCATTTTAATAGTTCACAATACTCTCTTCATATTCATCCAAACTTCAAATAAAATTCTCAATTAAGATTTTAAACACAGTCTCTTTAAGATCATCACTAGAAATTCATTATTTAACCTCCTCTTTTGATTTTACATTTGATTTTATCATAATCCAACTCTTAAATCTTTAATCATATATATTTTCTTGAATTCAATTTTTCATCTAATTTAATAAACATGACGTTTATTTCTCAAAATCTCTTAGAATGTTGTAAAATAATTCTTAAGTGGTCTAATAATATTCTATAGTATTTATATGATTTTTCTCAATTTTTTTTAAAATTTGTAAAATGTCAAATATAAAAATAAAACTCCTAAATGAGAATGCCCGGGCTCGAACCCAGAGCCGATAGCGAGCTAAGTCACCGCTCAACCAGTGAGCCATTCTTGATTTTTGATAAGGAATTTATTGAGTTGATTTTATAACTAAAACCCCTTCTTTTATTATTAAAAAAAAGAATGAGCCTAAACCCAGGCTCGAACCCGCGACCTCAGAGAACCCAAATGCGCCACGTGCAGTGCGTGGCGCTCTGGGGCTCACGCTTGCCACAAGAGCCAAGCGTCACATCTGACACTATATGAGTTCAAATTCATATAACTTAACTTCCTGATAAATATCATTTCTTTTACTCTTTCATCTATTTTCAATTTCTATTCTTTCCCTTCATTTTGATTGTTCCTAAAATATACTCCTGTGTTTCAAGAAATATTTTTTTTTATAAATTTTATTCATATTAGCACCAAATTATACACAGTTTAGCTCAAATATTCACTTTTATAAATCTATTATTCATAGGTTTTGGTTAGAGAAATTGTCACGCCCCGCTTCCCAAAATCATGGAATACGAGCGCGTGACAAAGCCCAACGAATGATTTTCATCATTCATGAGCTGTAGGATCGACTCAGCATCATAACAAGAATATAACAAAATGTACACAACCATGCATGCATGAATAATTTATTAATCAACAGAAAACAATTGAAACAAATAATAATATCCCAAATAGTTTTTCAATAAACGATACGACAAGGAGGAGTCACAACTACGATCTATTTGCAGTATTTTCGATTAAACGCTTGTACCAGAACAATAATTTGTACAAGAAGAATACTTGTCTTAGGGGTGTAGACGACGAATCCGACGGAGGAATAACGGAGATGGATCTCGGCACGGATCTTAACAGCGATCAAGATCAAGACGATCAACGACTGAGAAGTGATCTAATGGTGATGATCATATCAGATCAGATCAAGATCTAATCTTGAGCTCGGATCTTGATGAGATCTGACGGCTCAGATTAAATCAACCACTCTTCTCCTTCTCTTCCTTCTTCTTAGCGACAGACAGGGAGGGAGAGAGAACTGCAGCGGTAGAAGGCGGCGACCGGTAGCAGGCGGCGACAATGTCGAAGGAAGCTCGATGCGTGAGGTGGTAACGGCACAGTGGTGCAGTCGCGGCGCCAATGGCGAGTCGACGAAGCAGTACTCTATTCTTAGGGGGAAATAGAGCGATGGCAGAAGGCTTGGGGGCTCTGGCTGTCGTGGGCGGCAAGCGACGGGAGGTGGGTGACAACGAAGACAAAGGCGGTGAGAGCGGAGGTCGAGGGTAAGGAGGTGATGGGTTAAGGTGATGGTGCAGTGGGGTGATGGGTTCGATGGAGAAGGAAGACGATGGGTAAAGGTGAAGGGAGAAGCAATGGGTCTCGGTGGAACGAAGGTACGGGGATGAGGATGAAGGGCTAGGGGAGACGATGGAGAGGGGCTAAGGCGATGGGTAATGGTGATGGGTAATGGCGATGGGTAATGCGATGGGTTTCGGGAGATGGGTTTCGATGAGGGAGACGGCTGCGAGGTGAGGAAGACGATGGGGTTGCGACTGTGGTGGGGGTGATGGTGAGAGTCGAAGAGTCGGAGCTCCAAAATGGGGCCCCGATTGATAGCGGAGGAAGAAGGAAGACGGGGGAGAAGAAAGTAGGCGGCTGTAGATTAGGGGGGTTGAACAGTATTAAGGGTTTGGGTTAGGGTTAAGTAGGTTTAGGTTTATATAGTAGGGTTTTGGGTTTTGGGTAGTTGGATAGCGGGTTTGAGTAGGACCCAACAGGAGATTGAGTCAAAATTCAATGTAATCAGGGAAAAGAAATAGATGAGGTGAATGAGTCCACTCTTCATGAAGAACGAAAAATCAGAGCAGACACGGATAATGAAATTGAAATAAATATTGGCACAAAATTTGAGTTGGAACAAATGAAATGATTTTATTCGAACTGGAACAAAATACAGATCTCAAATTGATGGACAGAGTACATGGAATGTAAATCCAGTAGAAAATACAGATACGGGAAATACAAGTTACAAATCCTACCCACCTAACAAGCAGAATTTCATCCTCGAAATTCAAACAAGTGGTACATAAGGTAACCCCCCCAAAGGAAAAGAATGAACAACAACAAAACAAGAACTACTGAAACAGGTGGGGAAACTTCTGCTGAATCTCCTCCTCCAATTTCCAAGTCGACTCACCCGGCGAGTGAGGATTCCAAGAAACTCGAACCAGTTTGATGACCTTGTTCTTCAGCACCTTCTCACGCCTGTCCATGATAGTAATTGGCGGAATCTCACAGAACAGATCTGGTTGTACAGAAAACTCTGAGTAGTCGATCACATGGCTCTCATCCCTGATGTATCTCCTGAGCTGGGAGACATGAAAGACATCATGCACCCCAGATAGAGCCGGCGGCAATGCAAGTCGATAGGCCACCTTGCTCACTCGCTCCACAATATCAAAAGGCCCGATGAACCTGGGGCTTAGCTTGCCTCCACCTCTGAATCGGATAATGCCTCTCCACGACGATACCTTAAGGAACACATGGTCTCCCCCCTCAAACTCCAAAGGCCTTCTGTGGACATCTACCCATTTCCTCTGCCTGTCCTGCGCTGCCAGAAGGTGCTTCCTGATCTGAGCCACTGCATCGACAGTCTTGGTGATCAATTCTGGCCCCAACAATTTCCTCTCACCAATGTCGTCCTAACACACTGGTGACCTACACTTCCGACCATACAATGCCTCGTACAGTGCAGCTTTAAGACTGGCTTGATAACTGTTGTTGTACGAGAACTCAACCAAGTGCAGGTGATCCTCCCAAGACCCTCCAAACAGAAGTACACAGGACCTCAACATGTCCTCTAATGTCTGAATGGTCCTTTCAGACTGCCCGTCTATCTGAGGGTGGAAAGCCGTACTGTACTTCAACTTGCTTCCAAGACTGCTCTGAAGGCTCTCCCAAAACTGATATCTGAACCTGGTATCCCTGTCAGATACAATACTGACCAGGACCCCATGAAGCCTGACAATCTCCTGCATGTACCTCTCTGTGAGACTCTCAGTAGACTGACCAACTCTGAAGGGGATGAAGTGAGCACTCTTTGTCAGCCTGTCGACAATCACCCAAATGGCGTTGTGATCCTTAGGACTCCTTGGCAAGGCGGTCACAAAATCCATGGTGATATGCTCCCACTTCCATTCCAGAATGGGAAGAGGCTGAAGAAGTCCGGTGGTCCTCTAATGTTCTGCCTTCACCTGCTGGTAGATCAAGCACTGAGACACAAATCTGGCTACTGCCCTCTTCATACCATGCAACCAGTAGTGGATCTTCAAATCCCGATACATCTTGGTACCACCGAGATGAATAGAGTATGCCAATTGGTGTGCTTCCTCGAGCAATTTCTGCCTGACTTCACCCTTTGGGACACACAGCCTAGCCCCAAAGCAAAGTGATCCATCTAAGTGAATGACCATATCGGTCCTCGAACCTGCCTCACCTCTGCTCTGAAGTTCTGTAACTGCTCATCACCTGCCCGTGCTTCCTTAATCTGCTCTACCAGAGATGACTGCAACTGAAGCATCATACAACTCCGATTGGTGCCCGGCATAATCACATTCAAGTCCAACCTTCTCACCTGCTCTATAAGCTCCTTCTACTGAGTCAAGAACATGGCGACTGGCCTCCTGCTCAATGCATCTGGCACCAAGTTCACCTTACCTGGATGATACTGCAAACTGATGTCGTAGTCGGCCATCAACTCCAACCAGTGCCTTTGTCTCATATTCAGCTCTTTCTGAGTGAAGACATACTTGAGACTTTTGTGATCGGTAAAGATTTCAACTCGGTCTCCAAGTAAGTAGTGTCTCCACAACCTTAAAGCAAAGATCACCGCTGCCAACTCCAAGTCATGAGTAGGATAGTTTTTCTCGTGCGGCCACAACTACCTGGATGCATAAGCAACAACCCGACCCTTCTGCATCAGCACTGCACCTAGACCTCTGCTTGAAGCGTTGTAGTGAATCACGAAACCACCCAAACCATCTGGTACAGTCAACACTAGCGCTAACGTCAACCTGCTCTTCAACTCTGCGAAAGCTTCACTGTAGGCCTTATCCCCAGCAAACTTCTGATCCTTCCCTGTCAGTCTAGTCAACTGCCCAGCAATCTTCGAGAAGTTTTGGACAAACTTCCGATAATACCCTGTTAGCCCGAGAAAACTTCTCACCTCTGAAACTGACTTAGGAACTGGCCAATCCTTCACTGCAGCAATCTTGGATAGATTACAGAGATTCTCCCGCCTGAGATAATATGTCCCAAGAATGTGACTCGGTCAAGCTAGAACTCGCACTTGCTGAGTTTTCCAAAGAGCCGATTCTCCCTCAGAGTCTGCAAGACTAACCTCAGATGTTCAACATGCTCTTCCCGGTTCCACGAATACACCAAGATGTCATCTATAAAGACCACCACAAATCTATCCAGGAACTGGGAGAAGACTCTGTTCATCAGGCTCATAAATACTGCTGGGGCTTTCATGACTCCGAAGGGCATCACCAAGAACTCGTAATGCCCGTACGTGGTCCTGAATGCAGTCTTCTACACATCTGCTGCCTTAACCTTCACTTGATGGTACCCCGAGCGAAGGTCCAACTTCGAAAAGACTGCGGCACTGCCCAACTGATCAAACAAGTCATCGATCCTGGGTAGTGGATACTGATTCTTCACAGTGACACTGTTCAGCTCCTGGTAATCCATGCATAACCTGTGGCTTTCGTCCTTCTTATTGACGAACAGAATAGGAGCTCCCCACGGTGACACACTAAGCCTGATGAAACCCAAATCCAATAAACTTGAATCTGCACCTTTAGTTCTGCGAGCTCAATCGGTGCCATCCTGTACGGGCTCTTCGATATCGGCACTGTACCCGGCTGAACCTCAATGTCGAACTCCACCTCTCGATCTGGAGGTAACCCGGGCAATTCCTCTGGGAACACATCCAGGAATTCCCACACTACAAGAGGCGCAGCCTCACAGCCTGTGTGCAACTTCATTGCACAACCTTCCTCGTCTGCCACCTTCTTACCATGCCCAAGGGGTGTCTCCCCAGCATGGAACTCAAACTCTGCATGCTCCGAAATCCTGAACACAACCTTCTTCGCTCGGCAATCAATAACAGCATGAGACTCCCCCAACCAATTCATGCCGAGAATCACATCAAACCCTGAATTCCCAATCACTATCAAATCTGCCTTGAAATTGTGTCCCCAATAACCATAGGGCTCTGCTTGCACTCCCTAGAGCAAACGACAACACCGCTACCTGTGGTGATGTTCCAAGCTGCCGGTATAGCACTGCACTCCAACTGATGCTGATCCACAAAGTAGGAAGAGACGAAAGAATGGGTCGCCCCGGAATCAAATAGGACATGGGCGGAAAAAGAATGAACTAGAATGATACCTATAATAGAATCAAAAACGTCGGAAGAGATGAATAGTGCAGGATAATAAGGATGAAGAAATACTGATGTGAAAAGACAACATGAATTGATGATGCGAAACACAAGCAGGGAACATATAATAAACAACAAAACACATAAATATACCTGCAAAGACCTCCTCTGCGGTCTCGACTTCCTCTGCAGTCAGGTTGAAGGCCTAACCTCTCCTCGGGGCAGCGGTCCTCTGACCGGCGATCTGATGCTGAAGAGGAAGTGGTGGCCTGACCTGACCAAGAGCTGGTACCCCCGGCTGAACTGGTCCTCTGGCTGGTGGAGCCAACCCCCTATGTGGGCACTCAAGGAGCATGTGATCACTAGCTCCGCATGCGAAGCACTGATGACTTGCTGTTCTGCAGTCCCTGCGCACATGACCCACCTTGTGACAAACGTCACATCTCACATCCCTCCTCGGAGCTGTAGGTGGGTATGGCAAGGCCCTCGGTGCTAAGACTGGAACTGGCCTCCTGATTGGCCCTCCAGTGGGCCTAGCAGCAAAAGGGTGCAGAGCGTACCACTGAATGGCACGCTTCCGCCTACTGGTCTGTTTCTGGCTTCTTGCAGCCTCCAGGATGTCAGCATAGGATCGAAGTCTCAAGGCAGCTAGGCAATGCTGGATCTCATTGTCCAAGCCTAGTAAGAAATGGCAGCCCTTATCTTCATCATTCGCCACCATGGATGTGCCAAAGCGACTCAGTCGGGTGAACTCCACAGCATACTTATCTACGGTCCGACTCCCCTGATTCAAGATAATGTCTCAGTTAAAACATTGATATATCATGAATTAACAATGAAAATTTCATAATAAACACTATCAGACGAATCTGAGTAAGTGCGATAAATTGCCGCTCCATTTCATTCCTAGTGACATCGGAAAAGAACTTTGTGAGAAAGCTTTCTCTGAAGATGGCCCAAGTGATGGGACGCCTTAGCCGATCCATCTCAGCTCGCCACTAGATGTGGGTGAGGTCAACAAGCTGGATGCTTACGACATCCACGCGATCCACATCAGCTATTCGCGCTGCGATCAAAAGCTGCTCAGTCCTAATGAGCCATTGCTCGGCTTCCAGCGGACCTTTAGTACCTGAGAATTTGTCTAGGTGTAGCCTCATGAAGTCCGCTACATTGCCAGGTCTCGGTGGCAGCACCCCGGGTGCAGGTACAAGGGGCTCTCTGTTGACAGCTTCCAAGGCAGCCTTCATCAGTTCACCATGTTCCCGCTGTATCGGCATCATTTGTTGCATCAGCCACTCATTCTGTTCACACTGCATCTGCAACACTTGCACAATAGCGGGCTCCTCTGATTGATCACCCCCAGATTGATGTTAATTCTTGATTTTGATGATACCAACACAATGCAAAGTTGTTGTGCTACTTCTTATATATTACAGGATGTACACAAAGGCAAAATATTCAAACAAGCTCAAAGAAAATTGATCAAGTTCTACAAGGTTCTAAAGCTCAAGTGTGATCGAGCATTCAAAGTCAAAGACAAAGGCTAAAGCTCCATTTCAAGACCCAAGACACAAGACGAGACCAAATGCTGAAATATGTTATCTTATATGTCTTGTAAACAATTTGTAATATTTTCCTTTCTTTGAGTCTTAGATTGATGTAACAGCCTTGTCACACACACACACACACACTCACACTTATTTCATAACTGAGTGTTGCTTTTTCAAAAGATTAAAAGGTCGAAACAGTTTGATTTAGATCAGCTGTTGAGTACCAGTCGACTGCCTTATGGCATCAGCCGACTGTTCAGTACGAAACTATCTGAACTCTTTCAAACTCTGAACAGTCGACTCATCATGGCAACCCAGTCGACTGTTCAAGCCATTTTGACAGTTTTCTGTCTTTAAACTTGTTTTTTCAAAATCAAATCTTTACTGCCATTGGATGGCAGTTGGGACTCAACCTTTCAACGTTCAAACATCTCTAACTCTATAAAAAGAGTACAGAGGTCATTTGACAAAGATTAACAACTTTTTCCAAGCATTTTGTTTCTCAAGATCTCAAGCTTTTGGTTTTGATAAGAAAAAGCATTCTAAAAGCATTAATTTTCTAAGTCTTGGTTCTCTGAAATTAGTCTAGTATAACAGTGATTTCATTTTAGACTGATTTCGGAAGTTGACCTAATAGCCACGTACAAAATCACATTCACAACAAGGATATAGGTTGATTGTAAACATTTTATTGTTTTCTTTTCACTCTCGGGTTGTGAGAGTGGCCCTCTCGGTTGGAGAATAGGACTCTAGGTTGTAGAGTCAGGTTTTCACTCTTGGTGGAAGAGTGGGTTGCTCTCTCTAGTTGTAAGAGAGGACTACGGATTGGACAAGGTCGTTGTCTAACGCCGTAGGGTATTCTTGTACTTTTTCAAGAATAGTGGAAAATCTCAACTGGGTTGCTTGGGGACTGGATGTAGGTTGGGAGGACCGAACCAGGATACATCGTGTGTACTCTGTGGTTGTATTTCTCTAAACTTGCTTTTCATTTACTTGTTCTTTAAGTTCTCTGTGAAACTTGTCTGGACAGTCGACTGCGTCTCCTTTTAAGTCGACTGGTCAGACTTGTACTACATACTCTCTGAAAACTTGTCTGGTAAGTCGACTGATTCTTCTATAAGTCGACTGATCAGACTCGTCTTAAAATACTCTTCTTAACTGTCGCTCCAGTCGACTGGTTTCTTTTTTCAAGTTGACTGGACTGGAGAAAAAGTTCAATTCCGCAATTTTTTTTATAAAACACTATTCACACCCCCCCTCTAGTGTTTCTTTCCTTGCCTACAGGATCAAACAATTGGGAGGACAAAACATTCTTACGAGCCATAGCCTGCACAAACCCAAAACAATCAGTATCCAGATCAAATTGATAATCAATTTTTCATGCAATTACATGGCCTGTTCAATGTTGAGTTAATCCAGACTGAGTTAAGCCTGTCTAATGTATTAGTCAACTAACACATTAGGCAAACCTGGCTCTGATACCACTAAAAATCTTGTCACGTCCCGCTTCCCAAAAACACAGAATACGAGTGCGTGACAAAACCAGCGAATGATTTTCATCATTCATGAGCTGTAGGATTGACTTAGCATCATAACAAGAATATAACAAAATGTACACAACCATGCATGCATGAATAATTTATTAATCAACAGAAAATAATTGAAACAAATAATAATATCCCAAATAGTTTTTCAACTCTGGATCAAAAATAAAACTCGGAAACATAAGCCCGTTACAAGGTTCTCAAGTATCAAAGGAAATAAATAACTCAAGAAGGCAAAATATTTAAGTAAGTCCTTGCTCCAAGCGAAGCCTAGAATGTCTGCTCACCAATTCCAGCAGGCAATTCGTCTCCAAAGTTTGCTTGTAAAAATATAAAAAGGAAAAACATAGGGAAAACAAGATAAACGCCCTTAGTGCAAGTCAGGACCACAAATAGTAAAACAAGTACAAGAATTATGGAACAAGATTTGGAATCAAGAATGTAATAGGGATGCAACAAGTAGTGGGATTCAAGAACTAGCTAGCAAGAAAGAAAAATCAAGTGATAAGGTTGGGTAACAAGTACTAGTAGTAAAACAAGTGGTTAGTGAACATGTATTGGTATCATGCATCAAGTAATAAGTATCACGTATAAGTGTCGAGTAATAAGTAACAAGTCTCAAGTGTCAAGTTGTCAAGTACAAGTATCAAGTAACAAGTGTCAAGTATCATGCTCAAGTATCAAGTCTCATGTATCATGTCATCAAGTATCAAGTAAGCATGTGTCATGTTCAATTATCATGTATCAAGTTTTGTAGTTATTACTATCTAGATAGCACTTCATGTGCCATCCTTTTATCACATGGTTGCTACATTCAATGCAATTTCGTTTAGGCCTAGTGGTGGATTTTATAGGGTGGTTTACTGAGGTCATTTAGGAAGTACGGGCATGTGATCAAACCACAGGCTCTAGAGGTGGCCCCCGTCAACCCTTGACATGGCACTTAGTTCTACGTGGCACTTAGTTCCATTTGATCGCAAATACATATCATGTCATCATATAATGGGTTCTAGAGGTGGCCCCCGTAGGCTCTAGAGGTGGCCCCCGTCAACCCTTGACGTGGCACTTAGTTCCATTTGATCGCAAATGCATTTCATGTCATCATATAATGGGCTCTTGAGGTGGCCCCCGTAGACTCACGACGTGGCCCCCGTCAACCCTTGACGTGGCACTTAGTCTACGTGGCACATAATTCCATTTGATGTAAAATCATGGGAAACACAAGCCCCCTTCCGTTTACACTTACCTATATTGTCCACTACTATGGTCTTTCCCTTAAACCTCGGCTTGTTATTTATTATTATCATCAAGCAAGTATGAAAGTGTGCAAAACAAGTCAAGTAAACATAATCAAGAACATGGAACAAGTCTAGGCTAAGTAGGATACATGTTCGAGGGTCAAAACCAATCAAAGTATCAAGAACAACAAAAATCTCAAATCTGGACAGCATGATGTTGCTGCACCAAAACTGCGATTCCCATTGCTACAAGATAGAAAATGTGAATCCGTTAGAAGGTCTAGAAACTAGACTCCTGCTCGGTTCCAATACATATAATTAAGGTACATAAAAGTTGTCGAAACATGTGTCAAAACAGCAGACTATACAGCATTTGTGTTCAGCCAGAATTTGTAAAACTGAGTTTATACATGTGAAACAGGGTTGAAACATCATTAATTAATTCTGAGAAAATTAGAGAATGTTCTCTAGGGTGTCTAGTAATATCATGTAAAATTTCAAGTCATTTACTTACTGACAGCATAGTTAAAATAATTATAAACTAAAGAGGTGCAGCAGTTTTTGTGAATCTGCGACTACCGACACAGCAGCAGTAAAACTGTGATATCTCCTAGAACGTAACTCAGAATTCAAAAATTCTGGATGTATCGGCAACTAGACACTTAGGGCTACATTTCATATTCAGTGCTCAAGTTCAGATTTTAGTTTTATCAGGGTCGAAACAGCAAATAAAGACAAGAATAGCAGCAAGTGTGAATTTCTTTTATATACAAGTTGCATGATAAATGACTATTATGAGTCTAGATTAGTATGTGATACAAATACGGACACATTGGGGATCACATCAACAAGTCACATGTATTTCTCATCTTAAAATAATGTAAGATCAACACTAAACATCACACAACACACGTCTACAAGTCAAGGGGTTCATGTTCAAGTAATTAGGAAATAAAAAGGGTCCAATTAGTTTTGTAGATATATCAACGAAGGGTTATGACTCTTAATATTATGGAATCGATGATGAATAATTATGATCAACAAACGATAAGACAAGAAGGAGTCACAACTACGATCTATTTGCTGTATTTTCAATTAAACGCTTGTACTAGAACAATAATTTGTACAAGAAGAATACTTGCCTTAGGGGTGTAGATGACGAATCCGACAGAGGAATAACGGAGATGGATCCCGGCACGGATCTTGACAGCGATCAAGATCAAGATGGTCAACGGCTGAGAAGTGATTAATGGTGATGATCAGATCAGATCAAGATCTGATCTTGAGCTCGAATCTTGATGAGATCTGACGGCTCAGATTTAATCAGCCACTCAGCGACAGACATGGAGGGAGAGAGAACTACAGTGGTAGAAGGCGGTGACCGGTAGCAGGCGGCAACAACGTCGAGGGAAGCTCGATGCGTGAGGCAGCGACGGTGCGGTGGTGCAGTCGCAGCGCTAATGGAGAGTCGACGAAGCGGTACTCTGTTCTTAGGGGGAAACAAAGCGATGGTAGAAGGCTTGGGGGCTCTGGCTGTCGGCGGCGGCAGGTGACGGGAGGTGGGTGACGACGAGGACAAAGGTGGTGAGAGCGGAGGTCGAGGGTGAGGAGGTGATGGGTTAAGGCGATTGTGTAGTGGGGTTGATGGGTTCGGTGGAGAAGGAAGACGATGGGTAAAGGCTAAGGGAGAAGCAATGGGTCTCGGTGGAACGAAGGTACGGGGATGAGGATGAAGAGCTAGGGGAGATGATGGCGAGGGGCTAAGGCGATGGGTAATGCGATGGGTTTCGAGAGTTGGGTTTCGATGAGGGAGACGGCTGCGAGGTGAGGAAGACGATGGGGTTGCGACTGTGGTGGGGGCGATGGTAAGAGTCGAAGGGTCGGAGCTCCAAAATGGGGTCCCGATTGAGAGCGGAGGAAAAAGGAAGACGGGGGAGAAGAAAGTAGGCGGCTGTAGATTAGGGGGGTTGAACAGTATTAGGGGTTAGGGTTAGGGTTAAGTAGGTTTAGGTTTATATAGTAGGGTTTTGGATTTTGGGTAATTGGATAGCAGGTTTGAGTAAGATCCAACAGGAGATTGAGTCAAAATTCAATGTAATCAAGGAAAAAGAAATAGATGAGGTGAATCAGTCCACTCTTCATGAAGAACGACAAATCAGAGCAGACACAGATAATGAAATTGAAATAAATATTGGCACAAAATTTGAGTTGGAACAAATGAAATAATTTTATTCGAGCTGGAACAAAATACAGATCTCAAATTGATGGACGGAGTACAAGGAATGTAAATACAGTAGAAAAATACAGATACGGGAAATAGGAGTTACAAAAATTTTACTACATCATGAATGCATTTTTATTTAGAAATTCTCATCCTTCCCATCAAATTTATAATTCATTTCTAATATCCGCATTTTATGCAAACAAATACTCAATCTTAATCATGGTTTATTAATTGTGCCTACCAACATACAACAAGTCTTTATATAAATTTTCAATTAGCAACCTATCCATTCTATGGTATAACTTTCATTAGCATACAAATTTTCTCATAATTTCTTACTACTAATCAATTTTATCAACATAATATGCATCACAAAATAATACAAGAACTCGTGCAAGTTAACAATTTCAACATACACTACCTACACATGCATGCTACATTAATTTAGAAAGTAAAAGAAATCACTCACCTTAGTTGATGAAAATGTGAAAGAAGACTCCTAGAAGTTGCTCCTAGTTCCAATAAGATGTGCCATTCTCCTCCTAGCAAGAACCCGAGCCCCTCTCTCTTTCTTTTCTCTCTTTCTTTTCTTCTCTTTTGTTTTTCTGTAACCCATTCCGCCAATATGTATTTTCTGTGTGTTTTCGGAATTACAATTTTTTTTTGTAAATTATTTTCCGCTTTTAAATTCTTTTGTTAAAATTTATTGTTGAGTTAAATCTCCTATTAAAGTCTATTCTAATCGATAATTTTATTTTTAGCTATTTGCAATGATTTTTATATTGTAATACAAATCCTATTCTATTCTGTCAGTTAACCTGATTTTCTTATTTAACTAATTACTTATACCAAGTCCAACTTTATTATTTGATTATTTATAATGTGTTAAACACAGATCCTATTATTGTTATTATTATTATTATTATTGTTGTTGTTGTTGTTGTTGTTGTTGTTGTTGTTGTTATTTCTGTTATTATTATTATTATTATTATTATTATTATTGTGTTTATGATTATTATGGTTATTATTATTATTATCATCGTTTAATTTATTGTTTATTAATTTTTGAAAGCCTATAGATCGTGATCTATATTTTATTATTATCGGAGTACGAATTTTATGTATACTATTTGATTTAATTAATTAATATGTAATACAATTTTGCTCCTTATTATATTTTAGCTCAATTCAAATCCAGTCTCATTTATTTTGTGACCTCATACATTCTATTGTATTTAGTAGTATTTGAGTGTTAATTTAATACATACTAATTTATTTATTTGTACTACTATATTATTATTGATTGATTTATTTATTTATTTTTCTAAAACTCAATAATTTACTATATAAATACCACTGTTTTAATCCTAAACCCATTCTTACCCGATCCTAACCCGTACCCACTAACCCAATATCCAAACCTGCTACCCATTAACCCACCTTAACCCTATACATACTAATCTCACCCCCTTAAACCTAATTACCCCCTCTTAATCACTCAGCCGCCGCCTAACCTGTAACATCTTGGAATTTTCAATTTTAATTAAATAAGAGTTTGTTTGATTTCACGTGTTTCGCACATGCAAATTTATGTACATTTTACCCTTAATAATTATTTGTTTTTATACCATGAATAAGTATTTTTAATTCTTCTCTTTTTAATTTAAAAAGCCTATTTAAACTCTAGGCCTAATTATCTAAATCTAGCCCACCCTAATTAAATTAATTATTTTAATTAGAAGACCATAGACTTTTAGCCCACTAGACTGAGCTCATTAATTTAATTCTCTTTTAATTATCACAACTTGTAAGGTAGACTAGTTTTGTAACCAATTAATTAAATGAACATGTACAACTAGTAACTAGGGGGACCTTGTGTGACACGTGCATTGCACTAGCACGTGTCTTGGGTGTGCATAGGGTAGGCCGGATTGGAGGAAGATAGAGTGGAGAGATGGAGTGAGTGGAGATGTGGTTTTGAGTTCATGGGTAGTTGTTTTAACTCCCTAATTCATCCTTGCCCCTAATCTACAACCATCTAGTTCAATCTTGGCCCTCCATTTCACCTTTAAAAATGTATAAATGCCCCCCCCCCCCCCCCCCCCCCCCCCCCCCCCCCCCCAATCTCTTCATGAAATACACTAGAAAAACTGGTAAAAGAAAAAGAAAGAAAGAAACAAGTGTGAGAAAAGATTGAGAGCAATAGTGAGAAAAGATTGAGAGCAATAGTGAGAAAAGATTGAGTTGCATTTTGTGTGTTCTTGCATCCATTGGGGGCCAGCCTACAAGCTAGAGGACAAGGGGAGCTCGGGTTCCTCAAGTACAAGGAGGAGGAGCGCTTTGGTGTGCACAAGCAAGGAGGAGAAGGCTTACAACTAGGAGGGGATCGTGTATTCAAGGAGATTTCTAGGAGTTTTCAATTGTTTTCTTAAAAAGGGTGGGTGATTTCTCAAGCTTCTAATGTAGATATCATGCTAGGGATTAAATTGATAAAATTGCTAAGAAGAAACTAGTAAAATTTGGCCATGTGTTGCTTTTAAAGGGACTAAATAGAAATGATGTGAATGCTTGATGAATCGATTGATAGTTACTATAAATTGTGATTTTTACATTAGAATTATCATTGTTGCTATGAAAAATGTGAATTTGGAACCATGCTAGATGTAGAATGTGCTTGTAAATGGCTAGTTGGTTATTTGAAATATTTGATTTGTGCTACAATTAATTATTGTGACACTAGTATGATAAATGAGATGATGTCCTAGAAATGTTGTAGAAATAAAAGAAAACAAGGAAATCAACTTATGTGATAATTTTGGTGCTAAATTTGGTAAGAATCATGGTTGTTTTCAAATGTCAAAAATGTAGATATAAAATACAATTTAGAAAAGAAAATTCATCGGTTTATGTCAAAATAATAATCTTTAATTACTGTTATGTTGCTAACCTATAAGATCAGTAAACTGGAAAGTTTCATGAAATAAATTAGAAGTGAAAAGAGTTTAAGAGTTTTTGAAATGTGAAATATTAGAAACAAACAGAGAGTCGAGTTAAAAATAATTCAACTCATCTCACATCAGTTAATCACAAGGGTCATACTGGTTCTCGGGTGCGCCTTAAGAACGTTACTGTTAAATGGTGGAGACTGTGTGCCTGGTTTGAGTCTCTCCAGAGAGTTAAAGTTTTTGAAATTTAATTTTTACTCAAAACTGAAACCTAAAGACTAAGTATAATTTAAGTTTACCATTAGACAGTTAGCCACATTGGGCTTTCTGGTCTTCGGTGGCGTCCCAAGACGGTTACTTTAGCACAGGGGGTCTATTGTGCGTGGGTTCGAATCTGGCTTCGGCCACTTTTTGAAAAAATGACTTTTTTTTTATATTTTATTATTTCTTTTATAGTTTTTAAGTATTTTAAAAATTGAGAAAAAATATTGGAAATATTCTAAAAATACCAAGACTTCATAAGAATTTTTCTATAGATCTTTGACTTATTATAATGAGATTTAGAGGCTATTTTTAGAAAAGAACTCAATACAAATTATTAGAATGAAATATGGATTAATTAAAGAAAATAAATATTCCTCTTTTAAAAGAAATTTTGAGTAGAAATTTTTAAATGAGATGCGTCTTCGAAAATTTATGTAAAGATAATTGTGATTTCTGCTTAAGAAGTGAAAGAATGTTTTTATGAAAGTAAAGGAAATATTGTGAAATCTATTATGAATGTGGTAAGCTTGAAAAATGAATTCGTCAATTTATACCTAAAATTGTACATGAAAATGAAATAAAGATCATGAAGAGTAATGAGGAAAATTATGAGTGTAAATACTCAATTTTATGAACAGGAAATAAGATTAAAGACTAGAGTGTAGCTAAGCCCTTATACCGGCATTGAATAAATTCTTTGGAATGAAATATTGAAATAAAAGACCAAATTTGGGTCATTTTGGTTGATTGATGGTTAAGACCAGTATAGAGAAAGTACTAGCTCTAGGGTGTTGATTTTATTCATGACTCAAACAACTAAGGACAATACACTAGTGAAGATGTGATGAAAGTAAGAGAAAAACACAAGTATGAGGGCCTCGGATCTACGGTGTGAGAGTATTCATAGGTTGCCTGCTTGATGATTCATGTCATGGCGTGGATACTACTCCGGAATTATCGGGACCGTGGCGACGTTTGTGGGGTGTTTGGTGACTACCGGTGGTGCCATCATTCCATGACGGAGGCTGAATTGTCCATAAGCTCTGCATGATGCGTCATTTCACGACATAGGATTCCCCTCCAGGCTGTAACATCCTGGATTTTTTTAACATATTAATTAGAATGTATTTTTATTTTCACGTATTGTGCACGTGCAATTTTTATGCATGTATCTTTCTAAAAATATTTTATAAATTAGTAATCTTATTTTTCTTCTCTTTTATTTAAGAGAACCTAATTTAATTTTTGGCCTAATTGTCTTTCGTACACCACCTTAATTAATTAACTAGTTAAATCAATGAAGTTCATGGTTAGTTAGGCCATTAGTGAGCCCATTTATTTTTAATCTCTTTTAATAATCTAACTTGTATTGTTGACTCATTCCATGAACAAAAAATTAATTGTGCATGAACAACTTGTAAATAAAGGGGGCACTAGATAACACGTGTTTGCACTAGGGTGTGCAAAACACACCCTTTGGGTGTGGCCGGATAGAATCAAGAGAGAGGGAGAGTTGATGAGGTGGAGAGGTGGTTATTTGCATCATGGGAAGTTATAGAAACTCCTTATTTCATCCAAGCCCTTGATCCTAAACCACTTGATTTAATCCTAGCCCTTTATTTTCACTAAAATTTTGTATAAATACCCCCCTTTTCATTAGCTATTCTTGCACCTATTCTTTATCATAAGAGCAAGAAATGCATTAGTGAGCAAAAGAGTGAGAGTTGAGTGAGTTCTAAAAATAAAAAAATTGAGTGTGCTTGTGTGTGTTCCATTAAGAGGAGGCCGGCCAATCCATCTGTTACTGCTGAATCTGGTGTGGGGGCAAACAGATAGTATTTGTGGGTTCTTAGGGGAACCGAATAACCAAACCTTAACTTCTTCCATCGGAGTTCGACCGTTGACTCCCGCCGTTCACCTGGTGTGGGGGCAAACAGATAGTATTTGTGGGTTCTTAGGGGAACCGAATAACCAAACCTTAACTTCTTCCGCCGGAGTTCGACCGTTGAATCTGGTGTGGGGGCAAATAGATAGTATTTGTGGGTTCTTAGGGGAACCGAATAACCAAACCTTAACTTCTTCCGTCGGAGTTCGACCGTTGACTCCCGCCGTTCACCTGCAAAAAGTGCGAGACACCGGGGTTGATCCCGGCGACGCACCCTCCGACGCTCAAGTCAGTAATCAGGAAGATTATGAGAGAGCATAAATTGGCAAAAGATTGATTACCTCTTAATGGTGGTGGATAGGAGGTATTTATAGCCGCCGTTGGGATCAGATTAGGAGTGTAATCCCTAATTCCCAGTGAAAGGATAGAGCGAATCAGGGCCGTTGATTGAATGCAATCAGAAACCCTAATTCTATCCTGATAGACTGGATTCATCGCGGGTTGGAACCCGCACCCAGCTGAGATGGATCCGTTTGCGGGTTGGTGGGTCTGAGAGGAGAAGACCCAGTACCCGCTTCAGACCCATTTGTAGGTAAAATTACCTTTTTACCCTCATGCTTTAAGATTCGCGCCAGGTTTGGACGGTTCCGATTTAACCTCATTTTTAGCCATATCACGAGCCCCCACCCCTGAAGACTGAGTTTGATCAGCTTTTGGGGAGTAGTTTCACTGTTTGAATGGCTTGCAGAGTTGTATCGGAGTCCAAATGGGAGGTGTCGGTTCCTTGCATGAGGTAGTATGGTAATTTTCCGAGTTAGTTGTGCGCTCTAGGCTGTTCTTGAGCTCTTCTGGACTTCCGGCATTTTTCCGTAATTTTTATCTATTTTTTGATCCATTTATTTAGTTTTGCGAAGTGCTGATTCGTCGTTCGGGGGTCTTAATCGACCACTCTAGGCAATAATCACTTACTCAGGGGCTCAAAAATATTTCCCCTAATTCATAATTATTTTCTAGAATTTTTAATTAATTTTTCCAAATTTTTAATCATTTTTTCCCAATTTTTAAATAAATAAAACGATTTTAATAAATAAAAATTAATTTTAAACACCGAATTATGTCATGGCGCGATCTGGGCCCTCCATCACGTTGAGCATGATTTTCTGAAGGATCGGGCGATCTGGGTAGTTCGGCGAGTTTTTTCTTCGTATACGAGGGTCGGCACATCGGCACTTCGGCTCGGATCCTCGGCGATCTGCCGAGCTACGTGGCACGATCCGGAGCGTTGATTATGGTGCTAATCCCAAAAAAATGCTATCTTATCGTTTTGTGGACGTTGCGTGATCTGAACCGTCCATCATGTTCTAGCACGTTTTTTGACAAGATCCAACGGCTGAGGAGGGCCGGCACCATTTTTCTTCAAATGTGAGGGTCAGTACCTCAGCACTTCGGCTCGGATCCTCGGCGATCTGCTGAGCTACGTGGCACGATCTGGAGCGTCGATTATGGCGCAAATCCCAAAAAAATGCTATCTTGTCATTTTGTGGACGTGGCATGATCTGAACCGTCCATCATGTTCTAGCACGTTTTTTGACAAGATCCAATGGCTGAGAAAGTTCGGCACAATTTTTCTTCAAATGTGAAGGTCGGTACCTCGTCACCTCGGCTCGGTGACTCAGTTGCTCGCCCTTAGTAGCTCGGCGGCTCAGCGTACGCTGTTCGGTAGCTGGGCTAAGCACTCCGGTGGTTCGGCTCCTCGTCCTCTGCCCTTAGTGGCTCGGTGGCTGAGCGTAAGCTGTTCGGTAGCTCGGCTAAGCGCTCCGGTGGCTCGGCAGCTCGGAACGAATAGTTGGGACTCGTGGCTTAATCTGGGACGTTCATCATGACACGAATCGCGAGGTTGGAGGTTCAGATCACGAGAAAACGTTATCTTGTCGTTTTGTGGGCGTGGCATGATCTGAGCTGTCCATCATGTTTTGATGCGAATTTTGAGGCGATCCGACGGTGAAACTGGCTCGGCGATATTTTTCTTCATATGTGGAGGTTGGTACCTCGTCACCTCGGCACGAGAGGATGGTAGCTCGGTGGCTCGACGAACGCTCCGGTGGATCAGGAGTTCGGATCGAGTCTTCGAACCACGTGGTGAGATCTGAGACGTTCATCGTGGCACGTATCACGACGTTGGAGGTTCAGATCACGAGAAAACGTTATCTTGTCGTTTTGTGGGCGTGGCGTGATCTGGGCCGTCCATCATGTTTTTGACGCAAATTTTGCGGCGATCCAACGGTAAAACTAGGTCGGCGGTATTTTTCTCCATATGTGGAGGTCGGTACCTCATCACCTCAGCTCGAGAGGATGGTGGCTCGGTGGCTCAACAAACGCTCCGGTGGATCAGGAGTTTGGATCGAGTCTTCGAACCACGTGGTGAGATCTGAGACGTTCATCTCAGCGCGTATCACGACGTTGGAGGTTCAGATCACGAGAAAACATTATCTTGTCGTTTTGTGGGCGTGGCGTGATCTGGGCCATCCATCATGTTTTGACGCTAATTTTGAGGCAATCCGACGGTAAAACTGGCTCCGCGGTATTTTTCTCCATATGTGGAGGTCGGTACCTCGTCACCTCGGCTCGAGAGGATGGTGGCTCGGTGGCTTGACGAACGCTCCGTTGGATCAGGAGTTCGGATCGAGTCTTCGAACCACATGGTGAGATCTGAGACGTTCATCGCAGTGCGTATCACGAAGTTGGAGGTTCAGATCACGAGAAAATGTTATCTTGTCGTTTTGTGGGCGTGGCGTGATCTGGGCCATCCATCATGTTTTGATGCGAATTTTGAGGCGATCCGATGGTGAAACTGGCTCGGCGGTATTTTTCTCCATATATGGAGGTCGGTACTTCGTCACCTCGGCTCGAGAGGATGGTGTTTGGGCAAAACGACGAGCCTTTTCCTTGAAACGTCGCAGCTTTGCGCTTTGTCGTTTTACCTTCCCTTAGTGGGCTCTTAGGCGTTTCGAAAGCCCAGCAGTCGCTTTGTTGGTTATGAATTCCCACCCCCCTCACCCCTTGGCTCATTTCTCACTTTCACTCCCAAGTTTTCACTTTTGCTCTTAGTTTGCTCTGCTAGCGGCGATTTGTACTCCAAGGCGGTTGTGCTAGCTGTCGTGTGGGCCAAGTGATTTCCAGCGAACTATTTCCGACTGTGAACGTCACTTCAAGGTTACGTCACATCAAGATCAGTCCTCTTTGCCTTAGATTATTTATTCGAGATGTCAAGAGTGAACTCGGGGAGCGAGGCATCGTCCTCGGGAGGTAGAAGCGCCGAGGAGAGGAGGGAAGTAGTGAGCCGTAGGAAGGGGAAGGAGGTAGTAGGGTCGTCTGTGGCCGAGGAGAAGAACAGAGTAGTGGCCCGGTCTTCCATAGTCGAGGTTGTAACACCCCGAATTCCAAGTACAACTGAATTCGAGAGTTCTACAGGATCTTTTCACTTCTTTCGTACAATTTTACAAGGAATTTAAAACTTTTATTTCAATAGTAATTACATCAGAGTCTTTTACATCAATAAGCAACGGAATCAATAAAATACAACAACAATGAATGTACAATTGTTACAACTTTAACATTTAAGTAATCAACAGCATCAAATCATCTTTATATCTTCATGTAACTCCACATCCTGCATATAAAACTGTGGGCGCGTCAGTTGCTTACAACTGATGAAATATTATACACGGCCATCCTCTCTATGCCGGAAACAGTATAATGATTCTTAAATACTTTAGCAAACACAAACTTGATCACAAACAGAACTACAAAAGGGACTATCCTATTGATGTCGTGTTGTGCAGTGAGCTTAGTCCTTAAAGCAGTTGTTTATATTACATGACACTAATGCACACTTGTTCGGAGTCTATGCATCCCATACTACATAGGTCCGAGGGCAAGCCTCTTAATCGTTCTTCATCTTTGTAGGGTTCAATCCCTCGCCATGACTTAATCTACTACTGTAACTACGGTAGCGTCTTAGATGATCTATGAGTGCAAGCACGTGTACAGAAACTGGAGGGGAATCCCACGTCATGTCACGACGCATCGTGAAGAACCTATGGACAATTCAGCCTCCTTCATGGCACACGATCCTCATGCAGTCACCAAACATCCCACAAGTGTCACCACAGGGACGGTACCCTGGAACAGTATCCACGTCATGTCACGATGCATCGTGAAGAACCTGTGAAATACTCTCCGCCGCCACGGCACCCTGGAGCTGTATCCACGTCATGTCACGACTCATCGTGAAGAACCTGTGAAATACCCTCCACCGCAATCCGATGGCTCTCACTCGTGTTTTTCTCCTACTTTCATCACGTCTCCACTATGTACTAATCCTTAGTTTTTATTAGAATCATGAACAAAATCAAAGCTCTAGAGTTAGCCTCTCCACTAAGCCGAACTTATTCATTCATTTCAACATGACCAACCTTGGTCTTTCTTTTCAATATTCATTTCAATTTCTTTCCAATTGCCGGGGGAGACTTAGCTACTCTTTCATTTCAATTCCAATTCATAATTTCCAAAATTGAGCGTTACTAGCTCATAAGTTCATTTTTCATAATCATAATGGATTTTCTTTTCCATGTTCATAGCTTTCTCATATTCATTTAATTCTCATGATTCACAATAAATGATTCACTTCATGTACATTCATGCAAGAAGAATAGAGTTTACCAATATCCAGATTCACAATCTTTACCACAAACAAATCATAAGATTTCAGATATATCAAAAAGCACTCTGGACAGTCGACTTGGATCTCTTTCAGTCAACTTGTTCAGTCAATTCAAGTTCTTCTTACCCACTCGGGAGAGTCGACTGCTGCACACGGCAGTCGGCTGTTCCGCAGTGTTCCAATTTCAATTTAATTTCTTTGTCAATTTCATTTCTCATAACCTTGTGTGCATTCCACAAAAAAACTCAATCAAATCTTAATAATCATAAAATCTCGTATTTAACTTATTTAACTTTCATTTGTCAAAATCAATTTCAAACTCAAAACCAACATAAACAGTTCGGTTCAGTCGACTGGTGGCAGTATCAGTCGACTGTTCCGTGAGTACTTTGAACATCAAAACAACAGTCAGCTCGATCCAGTCGACTGTGAAAGTATTCAGTCGACTGTCCTGCTGACGAAAACCAACTTTTTACACTTGACAGTCGACTGTGGAAGTTAGACAGTCGACTGTCAACTTCACCAATTGCATCTTTGCATATATTCTTTGACCCTTTAATCGATTTATACTTCCATATACAAAATATAATTTGTTTCCAGAATATATTCCTTTTAAAAACAATATCATATATGTCATCAAGTTTCTCATTTTTCAATGAAACCCTTAAAATTCATCAAAACACATATTCAATCGATTTTCCAAAATAGACTGTTTTCTTTTATAAAAATCACTTTACAAAAATCTCTATACTTTTATAAATAACATTTTGAGGTTATAATCACACTTCTTTGCAATATTTGTATTATTCTAATAATGTCTCAACATACATCAATTTCATGTAATCACTTCAATTCTAGCATTTCGACTAGCAATCTTAACAAGCATAGCAATTTGCATTTACTACGATCAATCAAAATGCAACGATTCATTGATTTGCATGCAATCAATTCAGTTTCAACCAATAAATTTATATATCATCTATCAAGCCATATCTACTCCTAAATTAGAAAGCATTTAAGAAACACCCACCTAAATTGAAGACTTGTTACCCAAATGAACTCCTAGAATTAGGAGCTCCTAAAGAAAGCTCCAATTGCAAACTCCTCGAAATCCGTGCACCAAAGCTAGCCCCACACTCCATCTCGGCAAGCAACAATCATCAAGAGCATCTCCATCCCCACTCCATTCGGCAACAACAAGGACAATCTCTTTTCTTCTTTCATATACACGTACTATGTATGTACATATATATACATTAGTATATATATATAGGCAAGTGGAATGGTGATTAGATGGAGGAATGGACAAAGGCTATACTGTTTTTGGGTTGGTTTCGGATTGGCAAGAGAGAAGGGAAAAAGAGATGAGAGAATGAGAGATTAAGGGGGTACTTTTATAAGGAAGTAGTAGGGTAGTTAGTATAACTACCTCCACATGAACACCACTAACCCACTTCTAAAATTTGGTTTCCCTCCTATTTTCAAAGTCAAAACTCCAGAATTTCCCTCTTCTCTCAACAGCCCGGCTCCCAAATTGTGTGCACATCGCACGTGTGCACGTGCACGTGCTTTGTGTACAAAAACAATTTATTTATTTAATCCTTTTAAAATAATTATCTATATATGTAATAAATATATAAAATTAACTTTAAAAATTATACTTTTCATGCATAATAAAATGGAAAGAAACATTTCATGAAAATTTATTTTGAAGGAAGAACGCGCTTATAACACGTGCGCCAAAACACGTGCGTCGCCCGTAAAATCTCAAAAATACAAAAATTGACTTTATGAACCGAAAAATGTTTATAATCAATTGGAATACAATAGAAAGTATATTTAATATACATATTTGATAATAGACTCAAACGTATAGAAAACACGTGTATTGCACGTAGAAAACTTATTTTAATAAAGATAGTCAAAAATTGAATTTTCGTTTACAAAACAAATTCAAACATGTTTATAAAAATAAGTGATTGAAATCCATTGAAAACTTTGCACGTAACGGTGGAATACCCGAAATCGACACGTGCATCGATAATACGTAAAAAGCACGTAAAAACTCGAAGATTGAAATCTAGCATTCGAGTTGTCTCAAATGTGATTTTAAGAATACGAGATTGTATAAATAATTGGAATTCAAAATACATATCAAAATGCGTTATGGATATAATCAATAATAGTACAAAATGCACGTGCGTAACACCCGAGGGCAAAATTGTCATTTAAATTTTGCGGGGTGTTACACTCTCCCCCCTTAGAACAGTTCCGTCCCCGGAACTCACTATGGTAAAGACTGTATTTTGTACACACTAAAGAAAATATCATTATAACATATAGAAATTACAAACATCAAAAAAATACATATAGCATAAAAGTAAGCAATGTGGATGAAATAGACAAAAATCTATTTAAGAAAAAAAAAAAATTTGAGTATCAAAATTTTACAGAAACTAAACAAGAAAAACTAGGAAAGTAGCATAAAAAAACAAATACGACAATAGAGGATAGTGCATTTTGAAAAGAGTTTAATTACAAAAATACTATTAAGTAAACCATTAGGTAAAAATGACAAAATGAACGTAGTCATTAATTGAGAACTAGTTCGGAAATAATGCAATAAAGAAAAATATAGTTAATGGATACTTTATAAATAGATTCAATACTCCAAATTCATCAATGTAATAAATGGTAGAAAAATAATTGCAAACCCAATTGGTACTATATGACAAAAACTAGTAATTTAACAGTTTGAGAAATGTCTGAGAAGGGAATATAGTAGAAGTATGGAAAACATAAAAAATGATTCTGTATAAAAATTAATATCATAAAATAATTTGTAAGGTAATTATCGTAATTATACATACAATGTGAAAATTAGTTATACATCAAAATACTTTTGAATCATTCAGTGGAGCGAGAAAACCAACTTACGAAATCACATACTCGCATAGGCGGAAAATTATATAGGTGAAATAAATAGCATGAAATGAAAATTATAAATGATTTGTAGCAGTAAAACAAGACATCGTAGTAGTAAAACGTACTATTGAAAGTAGTGCGAAAACTAGTTATATAAAAAATAAATTATAAATCAAAGAAAAGTATAGACAATAAAAAAAATGATTTTGTATATAAATTGATGATTTGTAAAGTAAATAATCATACATGTGTGATAAAAGTGAAAGGCAAAAATCCAAATAATTTCGATTTGTCAAGTAGACCAATAAAATCAGCAGACAAAATTATATATATACATAGACGGAAATTATAGGGCGAAACAACAACATCATGATCCAAAATTTATAAATGATGTGTAGGAGAAAAATGATACATTATGGTTGTAACAATGCAAAACTAGTTATATAGAAGTGAATCATGAATTATAACAGAACTATAATAAATAAAACCGTTAGGTGAGTAGCCTCCAAATTTAAAATAGCAAAATACAACAAAGTTGTATGAAATACTAACTCACATAAAATACAAAGTACTACAAAGAAGACGGCAAGATAGTTGAGATTAAGCGGCAAATATACAAGTTTGATAAATATAGCAATCAGTATAAACGGTATAATGCTAGGTTACAAAATATTATAAAATAGCTCAAGCTAGTACACAATGAAATAGTTATAAGTGAATACCACAGGAAAACAAGGTAGGGGTCTTCTAAGTATAATATTTCCTTTTGGTTTAGGTTCGTCTCACTGGTATCCAACAGCAGACTTGCCTATCTTGATCTCAAGTTGCATAATTGCTTCTATGATATCCGGTTGCGATTTGCCTTCTGGGCATTCGGTTGCAAACTTTACCTCACCGACATCCAGTTGCAGTTTGCCTTCTGGACATTCAGTTGCAAACTTTGCCTCCCCGACTTCCAGTTGCAGTTTGCCTCCAATGATGTCTAGTTGCATATTTGCCTTCTCGACATTAAGTTGCACCAAAGCGAAAGATGGAAAGATGTAATCTCCCATGTATACTTAGATTAGATATGGGATGTTTTTTTTTTTCAAAAAAAATCAATGATACAGAAAAGATTTTACACAACGAAATATCAAAATAGGTGTATAGGATATATCAACATAGAGGGTACTAATTAGTAGTAATGAAAAATTATTTATAACACCAAAATAATGAAAAATATATATGCACATGTTGGAAATACAAATGAAAACATTAATGAAGTAATGTAGCAAATAGGGCTATAGACACAAACAATTATACAAAAAAAATAATAATGTAGTAATTTGAGGATGGTGAAATTATATGTATAGTAAGTATCTTGAAATACATAAAAATTCAATGGAAAACATATGTAGTAATCAAGATTGTAAAGACAATTTAAAATTAGAGGATAGAGTAAAGTACAAATAGGGAGTATATGCATTATATTAAAGAAACGAAATTACAAAATTAAGGAATATAACAAATAAAGTAGTAGATAATATGTACTAACAATAATATTGAATGCGGACAATAAATCAAATTAGTATGTTGTATTTATAAGAATAAAATATTCAAATCTCGTTAAAATACACTAATGTATATGGGGAAATATAAGATACTGAAAGAATATCGTATCACCAAATCAAATTATGTAAAATGAATGCACATAAGCAAAATTCACAAGCAAAAGTCAAAAATGTAATAATAAATGAAAATAATGGTTGTAATATAAAGTTAACAAAATACGTAAAGTAATAGCACATATGAGCGGATGAACATAAGGTGACATAAAACACGAAAGACAAAACTTTAAGATGGAGACACAATTAAAATAAGTTCACCAAAATCAAAACTAAGGAAAATAGACAAAATACTAGGCATTAATATGATTTAATAGTATAGGAAAATATTTATTCGAAAAGTATTAAATATTGAAAAGTACTATGATGAAAGTCCACAGAAAACAATTTGATGGGGAAAGTGTGTTTAGGTGTAAGGTATCCTGAATGATTGTTCAAACCAACCACGCTTCCACTGCGCCACTCTGATACCCAGAGAAAATGAGCTCGCATACAATCTCAAATCAATGTATACGAGGAGAGCATCATGAATGAATGTAAATTCAAAAACAACTTCCATTCATGACTCCAACCGTCCAATAGGGAAAAAGGGAAGAAAGACATCAGCCTATAGAGCAACACAAATGTAAATCACTTACATTTAAATCTCTATAAACTGAACTCACACTCTAATGTCCACTTCTAGGGTGTCGTTTCTTATAAATTTGTACTACTTAGAAGCGTGGCTCTGATACCACTTGTAACACCCCGAATTCCAAGTACAACTGAATTCGAGAGTTCTACAGGATCTTTTCACTTCTTTCGTACAATTTTACAAGGAATCTAAAACTTTTATTTCAACAGTAATTACATCAGAGTCTTTTACATCAATAAGCAGCGGAATCAATAAAATACAACAACAATGAATGTACAATTGTCACAACTTTAACATTTAAGTAATCAACAGCATCAAACCATCTTTATATCTTCATGTAACTCCACATCCTGCATATAAAACTATGGGCGCGCCAGTTGCTTACAACTGATGAAATATTATACACGGCCATCCTCTCTATGCCGGAAACAGTATAATGATTCTTAAATACTTTAGCAAACACAAACTTGATCACAAACAGAACTACAAAAGGGACTATCCTATTGATGTCGTGTTGTGCAGTGAGCTTAGTCCTTAATGCAGTTGTTTATATTACATGACACTAATGCACACTTGTTCGGAGTCTATGCATCCCATACTACATAGGTCCGAGGGCAAGCCTCTTAATCGTTCTTCATATTTGTAGGGTTCAATCCCTCCCCATGACTTAATCTACTACTGTAACTACGGTAGCGTCTTAGATGATCTATGAGTGCAAGCACGTGTACAGAAACTGGAGGGGAATCCCACGTCATGTCACGACGCATCGTGAAGAACCTATGGACAATTCAGCCTCCTTCATGGCACACGATCCTCATGCAGTCACCAAACATCCCACAAGTGTCACCACAGGGACGGTACCCTGGAACAGTATCCACATCTTGTCACGACGCATCGTGAAGAACCTGTGAAATACTCTCCGCCGCCACGGCACCCTGGAGCTGTATCCACGTCATGTCACGACTCATCGTGAAGAACCTGTGAAATACCCTCCGCCGCAATCCGATGGCTCTCACTCGTGTTTTTCTCCTACTTTCATCACGTCTCCACTATGTACTAATCCTTAGTTTTTATTAGAATCATGAACAAAATCAAAGCTCTAGAGTTAGCCTCTCCACTAAGCCGAACTTATTCATTCATTTCAACATGACCAACCTTGGTCTTTCTTTTCAATATTCATTTCAATTTCTTTCCAATTGCCGGGGGAGACTTAGCTACTCTTTCATTTCAATTCCAATTCATAATTTCCAAAATTGAGCGTTACTAGCTCATAAGTTCATTTTTCATAATCATAATGGATTTTCTTTTCCATGTTCATAGCTTTCTCATATTCATTTAATTCTCATGATTCACAATAAATGATTCACTTCATGTACATTCATGCAAGAAGAATAGAGTTTACCAATATCCAGATTCACAATCTTTACCACAAACAAATCATAAAATTTCAGATATATCAAAAAGCACTCTGGACAGTCGACTTGGATCTCTTTCAGTCAACTTGTTCAGTCAATTCAAGTTCTTCTTACCCACTCGGGAGAGTCGACTGCTGCACACGGCAGTCGGCTGTTCCGCAGTGTTCCAATTTCAATTTAATTTCTTTGTCAATTTCATTTCTCATAACCTTGTGTGCATTCCACAAAAAAACTCAATCAAATCTTAATAATCATAAAATCTCGTATTTAACTTATTTAACTTTCATTTGTCAAAATCAATTTCAAACTCAAAACCAACATAAACAGTTCGGTTCAGTCGACTGGTGGCAGTATCAGTCGACTGTTCCGTGAGTACTTTGAACATCAAAACAACAGTCAGCTCGATCCAGTCGACTGTGAAAGTATTCAGTCGACTGTCCTGCTGACGAAAACCAACTTTTTACACTTGACAGTCGACTGTGGAAGTTAGACAGTCGACTGTCAACTTCACCAATTGCATCTTTGCATATATTCTTTGACCCTTTAATCGATTTATACTTCCATATACAAAATATAATTTGTTTCCAGAATATATTCCTTTTAAAAACAATATCATATATGTCATCAAGTTTCTCATTTTTTAATGAAACCCTTAAAATTCATCAAAACACATATTCAATCGATTTTCCAAAATAGACTGTTTTCTTTTATAAAAATCACTTTACAAAAATCTCTATACTTTTATAAATAACATTTTGAGGTTATAATCACACTTCTTTGCAATATTTGTATTATTCTAATAATGTCTCAACATACATCAATTTCATGTAATCACTTCAATTCTAGCATTTCGACTAGCAATCTTAACAAGCATAGCAATTTGCATTTACTACGATCAATCAAAATGCAACGATTCATTGATTTGCATGCAATCAATTCAGTTTCAACCAATAAATTTATATATCATCTATCAAGCCATATCTACTCCTAAATTAGAAAGCATTTAAGAAACACCCACCTAAATTGAAGACTTGTTACCCAAATGAACTCCTAGAATTAGGAGCTCCTAAAGAAAGCTCCAATTGCAAACTCCTCGAAATCCGTGCACCAAAGCTAGCCCCACACTCCATCTCGGCAAGCAACAATCATCAAGAGCATCTCCATCCCCACTCCATTCGGCAACAACAAGGACAATCTCCCTTCTTCTTTCATATACACGTACTACGTATGTACATATATATACATTAGTATATGTATATAGGCAAGTGGAATGGTGATTAGATGGAGGAATGGACAAAGGCTATGCTGTTTTTGGGTTGGTTTCGGATTGGCAAGAGAGAAGGGAAAAAGAGATGAGAGAATGAGAGATTAAGGGGGTACTTTTATAAGGAAGTAGTAGGGTAGTTAGTATAACTACCTCCACATGAACACCACTAACCCACTTCTAAAATTTGGTTTCCCTCCTTTTTTCAAAGTCAAAACTCCAGAATTTCCCTCTTCTCTCAACAGCCCGGCTCCCAAATTGTGTGCACATCGCACGTGCGCACGTGCACGTGCTTTGTGTACAAAAACAATTTATTTATTTAATCCTTTTAAAATAATTATCTATATATGTAATAAATATATAAAATTAACTTTAAAAATTATAATTTTCATGCATAATAAAATGGAAAGAAACATTTCATGAAAATTTATTTTGAAGGAAGAACGCACTTATAACACGTGCGCCAAAACACGTGCGTCGCCCGTAAAATCTCAAAAATACAAAAATTGACTTTATGAACCGAAAAATGTTTATAATCAATTGGAATACAATAGAAAGTATATTTAATATACATATTTCATAATAGACTCAAACGTATAGAAAACACGTGTATTGCACGTAGAAAACTTATTTTAATAAAGATAGTCAAAAATTGAATTTTCGTTTACAAAACAAATTCAAACATGTTTATAAAAATAAGTGATTGAAATCCATTGAAAACTTTGCACGTAACGGTGGAATACCCGAAATCGACACGTGCATCGATAATACGTAAAAAGCACGTAAAAACTCGAAGATTGAAATCTAGCATTCGAGTTGTCTCAAATGTGATTTTAAGAATACGAGATTGTATAAATAATTGGAATTCAAAATATATATCAAAATGCGTTATGGATATAGTCAATAATAGTACAAAATGCACGTGCGTAACACCCGAGGGCAAAATTGTCATTTAAATTTTGCGGGGTGTTACAGAGGTGATTGTGGAGCCGGAGAGACGAGCTCCCGAGTCGGGTCGGATGCCTGGCCCGCTGTCAGGTCATGCCGGAATTAGGCAGTACAGCGGCGATCTGCTGGAGAAGGCGATCATTGGTCGCTCGGCGACTTGTAAGGAGAATGCCCCGAGGGCGGTCACCGAGGTGGATGACCTCGCTTCGGTATTATCCGAGCGGGATCTCCTTCGTATCAGAAAGGGGTTCGCCATCCCTCCGGAGTACAGGCTGATCCTCCCCGGCCCCGGGATGCGAGCGAACACTGTCCTGTCCCCGGACACGTGCGTCTTCAACTTCGACTCCCTGAAAGCTGGCCTGTGCATCCCTCTCCACCCCTTCGTGTTGAAGGTCCTGCACTGGTACTATCTGGCCCCCGTGCAATTCATCCTGAACACTTGGCGGCACGTGCTCGCCTTCTTGCTTCAGTGTCGTATCGCCGAGGTCAAGCCAGACATCGTCATCCTTCGAAGTTTATACCGAATCAACCGGATGAGTAAGCTCGAGCCTCGCTACTACTTGTCACCTCGGTGAGGCGTTAAGTTAATAGAGAATCCGAATTCGTTAAAACATTGGAAGGAGAAGTTCTTTTTGCTAAGGGGGCCTTCGAGATTGGACTTCCTGACTCGGTGGAAGGCGGAAGTACCCAAGTTTGCAAGGGTCGACCCAGTGTTGACTCCTGCCGAGGAGGAGGTGGCGGACAAGCTGATGACCCGGTGCTCACTCCCGACACTGAATTGGAGAGAGATGACCGAGGAGGTGCTACACGGGTCGGGCCTTAGTCCAATCGACCCAAGTACGCTCCTGACATCTCACTGTAAATTATTTTCTTCAAATGCCTTGTACATTCTTCTAACTTTTTCTTTTGTTGCTTTGAACAGAGGCACCGAAGATGGACTTCATGGGCATGATGACTTAGTGAAGCAAGGTCGCAGACGGCAGGAAAAGGAAGAAGCCGAGCACGGGTCTTACGTCCAGCCGACCCACCAAGGCTCCGTCGGTTGTCGCCGACCCTACTCCTGACCCTTCTGCCCCGTCTCCGTCGGTGGCCGTCCTTCCCGACCCTTCTGCCCCTGCCCCATCCGCCCCGCCGAGTGAGACCTTGTCTATTTCGGCGGCGCTGGCGCTCCAAGCCCCGCCTTTGACGCCTCAGGCCGAGCAGATCTTGACCGAGGCCCACAAGAAGCTGTTCGTCCCCGACTGAGGGTGAAGAACCACGATGGCTTTCTTAGTGATTCGCAGATGTGCATGCAGGCTGTCAAGCATCTTGCGACCCCAAAGGACCGAGCCACCCTGAAGGCGGGGACGACGGCGACGACACCTACGAAATCGCTCGGTCGCTTATGTCGGTAAGTCTTTTCTCTTTGAAAATTTCTTAAGTCCACAGCTCGGCTTTTGTCGTGACCTAACTTTACTTTTTGCAGGCCACTTGTCACTTTGGCCACCTCGTCCGAGAATTCGCTGAGCAGGAGAGGGAGTTGAAGGCCCTCAGTGACAAGGAAGGGCGGAAAGGGTGAGGGCTATGAAGCAGCTCGACGCTGAGCAGCGTCGCCCGGAGGCCTTGGAGGCTCGGGTTGCTGAACTCGAGGTGGCCTTGGAGCGAGCGAACGAGAAGCTCACTGCGGAGGTCGCCAAGGCTGACAAGGAAAGGGCCGCAGCGATGAAGGCCTTGGAGGCGGTGAAGGCGGAACAAGCCGTGGCGGTAGAGAAGGCGAGGAAGGAGATCGAAGCGGAGGCGAAGATGCACATGGCCAAAAACATGGAGCTGTCTTACGCGAGAGCGCTCGACCACGTCGAGGCTCGAATCCCCGACTTTGAGAGGGTGGGGTACCGCCTATGGCCCAGCACCGAAGACGAAGGCGAAGAAGAGGAGGGAGAAGAGGAGGAAGAAGGGAAGGAGGGCGAGCAGCCGAACGGTGAGGTGCCTACCGACCCCCAAGTCGGGACGACGGGGGGCGAGGGGCCATCTGCCGTGGCGCCTATGTCCGAGCTGCCGCCCCAGGTGGACCCTTGATCCCCTCGCTTTTGTAATAGTTTTTTTTTCTTTTATTGTACTGCCTTATAGCGGACTGGCCACCGCTCTTCTGATGTAAATGAATTTTGTTCGACCTCTTTTCTCGAATGTTGTCCAAGTATTGGGTTTTCTTTTCGAAATTTAGCTAAGTGTTTGGCTCGGAACTTCTTTGAAGTTCGGCAAGGGTTGGGTACTGACTTTTATCTTTTTGTGTTGATATGCTTCCGTCTTTCAGGTTGTCGAACTTAGTTCGGACACCGAAGCAGCCCGCTTTTGTGCAGAACTACGGAAGCGGACTCGCGAAGCTGGTCTCGAAGGCGAGGTGGAGTTGCCCAGGAGGGTGTTATTCAATGTGGAGAAGGAAAAAAGTGAGTTACCGGCTGAGGTTCACCATTTGCAAATAGCCGAAGAAGAACTCTCGGCGAAGGAGGTTGAGTTATCCTCGGCATTGGCCGAGCGCGATGAGCTCGCTTCGAAGGTTGAGCATTTGAGAAGGGTTACGGTCGACAAAAGCATCGAAGTGACCAACCTTCGTCGCATCATAGCTGACAGTGCTGGGGATGCAGGTCTGGTAAAACTTCCTCGGTTCATGACATCGGTGAAGGACGACACTTTGAAGGATAGGATCGTCGAACTTAAGGAGGAAGTCGCTTGCCTTAAACCTCAGCCTGTGAAAATTAATGTCCGAAGCACTTCGTGTACTCGCGAGGAGAGTGAGAGGGGGATCTCCTTCTACGAGTTCGCGACTCGTCCACCTGCCGTTAGGCGGAGTCCGGCCGATGCTCAAAGCGGCGTGGCTATTTCGTCTAGTGGAGCCTCGGTCGGAGCCACAGTCAGAGGCAATGCCGAAGGGGCGTCTCGGTTCGTCGGTCTAGAGATGAGCTCGGAGGTTAAGTGGTGCCGCCCTCGTGTTTCTCTGAACCGAAACGTCCCCGTCCCGAAGAAGCGCTGAAAGAGTTGTATTATGCTTTTGAGTTTTTATATCACCTTGTTGTAGTAGCTTGCTCTTGTAAAGCACTTTGTTGTAGTAGCTTGGTCTTGTAATAACATTAAAGTTCTTTAATAAAATCAGAGTTTTTGCGCTCGAGACGTACTGTGGTTACTCCAATTTTGAAACGAACCATAAGAACCAAACGTTAGCTCGTCCAATCATAGATACGAAGAGGCGAGGGTTGTGGGAGCAATTCCGAATGGCAAACCACTTCTAGCTGGCTTAAGAGCGAGCTTGCGAAGCGGAGTCGAGCCAAGTGTTGGACTCCGAACTCGTCGTTAGAGTTTGTTTCAACAGTTGTGGGAGCAATTCCGAATGGCGAACCACTTCTAGCTCGCTTAAGAACGAGCTTGCGAAGCGGAGTCGAGCCAAGTGTTGGACTCCGAACTTTTCGTTAGAGTTTGTTTCAACGGTTGTGGGAGAAATTCTGAATGGCGAACCACTTCTAGCTCGCTTAAGAACGAGATTGCGAAGCGGAGTCGAGCCAAGTGTTGGACTCCGAACTCGTCGTTAGAGTTCGTTTCAACGGTTGTGGGAGCAATTCCGAATGGCGAACCACTTCTAGCTCGCTTAAGAACGAGCTTGCGAAGTGGAGTCGAGCCAAGTGTTGGACTCCGAACTTGTCATTAGAGTTTGTTTCAACGGTTGTGGGAGCAATTCCGAATGACGAACCACTTCTAGCTCGCTTAAGAACGAGCTTGCGAAGTGGAGTCGAGCCAAGTGTTGGACTCCGAACTCGTCGTTTGAATAAATGAAATTAAAAACAGAGAGATGCAAGCAGTCACAAGATAAATATTGGAAAAAAGGAAATTCTTTATTGATAACTAATAGTCGGCTGCTTCTAAGTTGCGAGCCGTTATTACATTGGAGAAATAAAGAAGCAAAAGTAAAATACAAGTGGGAGGAGAGGAACGGTTCGACATCTGAAGGTACTTAGAGAGGCACTCAGGCACTCTCTTGGTACTTTAGGAGATGGCCGGCATTCCAAGTCCTAGGAATCTCTCTGCCTTTAATGTCTTCTAGACGGTATGTCCCGGGCCGAACCACCTTGGTGATCTTGTAGGGTCCTTCCCAATTTGGAGCTAGCTTACTCTTCTGACTGGGGAATGAGATAGCAAACTTTCTGAGAACCAAGTCCCCTTCTTTGAGGTCGGTGGGATAGACTCTCTTGTTGTAGGCCAGCTCGATCCTCCTTCGGTAGCTTTGCTAGCGAATCGAGGCTCTTTCACGGAGCTCGTCAATCAAATCCAAATTCGCCTGAAGCTCCCTGGCATTCTGCTTTTCTTGATAGGCAATTAGGCGAGGAGAGGGTACATCGACTTCCAGGGGGATCACAGCTTCGGACCCATAGGTGAGATTGAGCGGCGACTCTCCTGTGGGGGTCTGTTTCGTAGTGCGGTAATTCCATAGTACGTTAAGGAGCTGATCTACCCATAAGCCTTTAGCGGACTTATCCAGCCTCTTCTTAATACCGGAGAGGATTTGTCGGTTGGCATTTTCTACTTGACAATTTGACTATAGGTGGGAGATGGAGGAGAAGCGTTGTTGGATGGCGAGGTCTTCACACAGAGCTCAGAATGCGGCCCGTGTAATCTGTGTTCCATTATCGGTTATGAGGAACCGAGGGACACCGAACCTGCAGATGACGCTCTTCCAGAAGAACTGAAGGACTTTGTTCTCGGTGATTGTAGCCAAGGGCTCGACCTCTATCCACTTCGAGAAGTAGTTGATTGCCACGACTAAAAGTTTGAGTTGGCCGAGAGCTGGTGGAAACGACCCTAGTAAATCCATCCCCCACATTGCGAAAGGGATCGGACTTGATAGGGAAGCGAGTTGAGCTTGAGGTAGGCGACGAATGTTGGAATACTTTTGACAAGAGCTGCATTGCCGAACGTGTCGTTCGGCATCTTGTAAGAGAGTAGGCCAGAAATATCCATAATTCAACACCTTCCAGGCAAGGGATCTGGACCCTGAGTGTGCTCCGCCTATGTCTTTGTGAAGCTCTTACAAGTTGTATGTGGCTTGTTCGGGGGAGAGGCACCTCAGATAAGGTCTGCCGTCAACTTGTGTGAAGGAGCGTTTGTACAAGATCCCCTCAACAAGGGTGTACTGCTCCGCTCTAGTTCTGACTCGACGAGCTTTCTTAGGGTCTTCAGGGAGGAGCCCATCCCTTAGAAATTCTACCAGGGGTTTCATTCAATTATCTTGAAGTTGAACAGGCAGTGACTCCATTGAGCCGAAAGTTTCTTCTTCTATGCTCGGCCTCAAGAGCACTTCAATCAAGACGGTCTGCTCAAGACATTGGAGGGAGGAAGAGGCTAACTTGGAGAGGGCATCTGCTTGGGCATTTTTCTCCCTGGGGATTCGCCGAATAAGTGCCTCTTCGAATAGAGCCATGAGATTTTGGACCTTGGCTAGATAGTTAGCCATTCAGTCATCTCGCGCTTCATACTTGCCCAAGACTTGATTCATGACCAGCTGAGAGTCACTAAATATGCGGAGACATTGTGCCCCTACCTTGCGAGCCATTCTGAGACCGGCTATAAGGGCTTCATATTCCACTTCATTGTTGGAGGCCTTAATGTTGATGCGGAGGGAGTATTGGAGGACGAAGTCATCTGGACCTGCCAGAATGACCCCGGCTCTGCTCCCTTCGGTGCAAGAGGACCCATCTACATATACCATCCAAATAGAAGGTCCTTTGCCGCTTGACTGACCTCGAGAATGGTGCTTTCAACTATGAATTCAGCTAAGGCCTGAGCCTTGATCGCGGTCCGAGGCTGGTATGATATATCATGTTGGCTCAGCTCGATCGACCACTTCATGAGGTGGCCATAGGTCTCCGACTTGTGAAGGACTTGCTTCAGCGGTTGGTTGGTAAGAACGACCATCGAGTGGGATTGGAAATATGGGCAAAGCTTCCTAGCTGCCATAACCAAGGCGTATGTCACTTTCTCTAGCCTTGGATAACGAAGCTCGGCATCCCGAAGTACCTTGTTCACGTAGTAGATGGGCTTCTGAGCCCCGTCTTCTTCCCTCACCAAGATGGCACTGAGGGTCTATTCGAAGCCAGCCAAGTAGAGGTAGAGGGTTTTCCCGGGGATAGGCTTGCTGAGGAGAGGGGGATTGACTAGGTAGGCTTTGAGTTGATCGAAGGATTCTTGCTGCTGCTGACCCCATTCGAAGCCCTTAGCCCCTCTAAGTGCTTTGAAGAAGGGAAGACACTTCTCCCCTGACTTAGAAAGGAAATGCCCTATGGCAGCGAGGCGTCCCGTTAACTTCTGAACCTCTTTCACATTCTTGGGAGGAGCTATGTCCAGTATGGCTTTGATTTTCTCGGGTTGGCTTCGATTCCTCTTTGGCTGACCATGAAGCCTAGAAATTTCCCCGACGAGACTCCGAACGCACACTTGTTCGGATTGAGCCTCATAGCATGATTCCTGAGTACATCGAACGCCTCTTGCAGATCGGCTACATGGTCGGCACTATGGATGCTCTTCACAAGCATATCATCAACATACACCTCCATGTTGCGGTCGATCTGATTTTGGAAGACCTTGTTGACGAGGCGTTGATAGGTGGCGCTCGCATTCTTCAACCCGAAAGGCATTACCCTGTAACAGTAGAGGCCCTGATCGGTAACAAAAGAGGCCTTCGGGATATCCGGGGGAAACATATGGATTTGATTGTACCTAGAGAAAGCGTCCATGAAGCTGAGAAGCTCATGGCCCGAAGTGGTGTCAATCAGAGTATCGATGCTTGGAAGAGGGAATGGATCTTTAGGGCATGCCTTTTTCAGGTCGGTAAAGTTGATGCAGATTCTCCAGGTCCCGTTGGCCTTCTTTACCATCACAACATTCGAGAGCCATTCGGGATAATTGACCTCTTGTATGAACCGAGCCTTAAGGAGCTTGTCCACCTCCTCTTTTATAGCTTGCTGGCACTCGGGAGCAAACTTGCGCCTCTTCTGTTGGACCAGTTTGGACCCCGGAGCAACGCTGAGGTGGTGGACTAGGAGCTCTTCGGAAATTCCTGGCATGTCAGCAGCCGACCAGGCAAAGAGGTTGCGGTTCTTTCTAATGCACTGGACTATGTCAGAGCATAGGACAGATGAGAGGGTCTTACTGATAAAGAAGAGCACATCCTCCAATTCATCCACCGGCTTGGACGTTTGTCGGACACTCTCTTGGGGGATTTCAAGAGTTACGAGGAAGAGGACTGGACCCCCAGTAGAGGTCATGTAGCATTTGCGGGCCATTTCTTGATTGCCTCTTACTTCTTCTACTCCTGCCTGGTGGGGAACTTTATCTTGAGGTGATAAGACGATGGGACAGCTTCAAGAGCAGCTAGGCCGGGCCAGCCTAGGATGACATTATAAGTTGCAGGGACATCAACGACCATAAAGTCCAACGGCTCCGTTCGAGTAGTAGGAGTTTTGCCAGCGGTTACGTCGAGGGTGATTACCCCTTCAATAGTCACTAGCACTCCCGTGAACCCATGGAGCATGTAGCCGGCTGGCTTGAGCCTGTCCCGGGATAGCTTGAGTCCTCGGAAAGCCGTGAGGAAGAGAATGTTGACGGAGCTCCCATTGTCCACTAGGATCCTCTCCACTTTAAAATTTGCCATATGGAGGTTGATCACAAGTGCGTCGCAGTGGGGGGTTCGGATGCCCTCCAGGTCTTCATCTGAGAATGTGACGGGTACTCCGAGGCCTTTAGGGGGAGGTGTGCCGTGAACCGAATTAACTTCTCTTATGAACGCCTTTTGAGAGGAGTTAGAGGAGCCCCCCATTGGGCCCCCATGAATGAGGTGTAGGATACGCTCCTCTTCGAATTCGGGTATCTCATCACGTCGTTCAGGACGCTTGTTTGCCCCCCGAGGAGGAGGCGGAAGGTCGGTTCGGTCTTTTCCCACAAATTTTGCCAGCTGCCCCCTCTGAATGAGGGCCTCAATCTCGTTCTTCAGGGCCTGACAATCATTAGTGTCTTGGCCATGGTCTCGGTGATATCGGCACCACTTCTCTTTGTCCCTCTTCTTGGCAGGGGTGTTCATCTTCGGGGGAGGAGGTATAACCCCCTCCTTCTCAACCTCCATGAGGATAGTGGAAACGTTGGCGTTAAGAGGAGTGAATTTTTCAAATCTGGGGGGAGGACGGTGCTGGCCGCCATTATCCTTTTGGAGCTTCTTGGCTCCTTCTTCTTCTGTTCCCTTTCTCTTGGACCCGGAGGAAGGCCCCTCAAAGTTGGGGCGATACTCAGCTTCCTCAGCCCGAATGTACTTCTCGCCTCGGAGAAGGAGATCGGAGAAGTTCTGCGGGGGCTTCTTGGCAAGGGAAGAGTGGAGGCTGGAGTTAAGGACGTTTGATTGGAAGGCCGCAGCAGCGACCGACTGGTCGAAGGAAGCGATGGACCTAGCTTCCGTGGTGAACCTTTTCACATAGTCTCTCAACTTCTCACCCTTCTTCTGATTGAGATAGAGTAGCGAAATGCTGGTCTTTTCAGTTCGGCGGCTACTCACAAAGTGGGTGACGAATAGGGTCTCAAATTGCTCGAAGGAGAATATTAAGGATGGGGTGAGGCGAGAGTACCATTCCCGGGCCGGACCCTTGAGCGTAGCGGAGAAAGTTTTGCAGAGCAGGGCGTCGGAAGCTTGGTGGATTAGTATGAGGGTCTTAAAGCTTTCGATGTGGTCCACAGGGTCGGACTCCCCGGAATAAGTCTCGAATTGTGGAGGCTTGAAGCCTACTGGAACGGGCGCCTCCATGATGGTTCGAGAGAAAGGAGGTTGGCTTGGACGAAGGGTCCTTCCTCTAAGATCTTCTTCTCTGTCTAGCTGACCCAAGCGCCTCTCCATTTCGTGGAGACGATGGTAGACTGTGTCATCACTTCGACGATAATCAAACGAGCTGCCGGACTCGCCTTCATACGAGGGAGAGCGGGGGCTACAACGATGGTAGCTCCGAGAGTGGCGAGGACTATGAATGTGCTGGGGTTTGCTAGGAGCTCGGGGAGGAGTTAGGGACCGTCGGCGAGGACTTTGGACCGGAGGAGGAGTGGGGACCCTCCGAGCATTGTTGTTGTTGGGTCAGAGATTGAGGGCTTGTAAGATGGTTGCTTGGAATTGTTGGAACTCGGCACGAGTGATGGGTGCCTCATCGTTCCTTAGAGATCGCCGGCCATAAGGAGAGTGAGGTCTTCTCTTATGGTGGCTGGGGGACTCTCTCCGCCCTCGACGAGGGGGAGACCTTCTGTAGTCTCGGGGATGAGGAAATCGCTCATTTGGACATTGTTGGCGGGAGGCTCCCTCTCGGGTCTGCCTTTCATCCAAACGGCAGCGAAGATCCTCTTCCTTCTGCCGATTGAGGATGGTATTACGAACGTCATCGGAAGCTCGGGGATTGTGGGATGCCATGGAATCGGTAGAGGGATTGTGTACGGAGACGTGGTCATGCTGGAGAGGTTGTTTCGGAGGATTGGGACAAGAGCCCCCTGCACCGGCATTCTGGGGACCGGTTTGACCGCGAGGGGGTTGAAGATTCTGAGAAGGAAGTTGGTCCTGCTGCGGGGCTTGGTCGGGTTGAGGAGGGAGTCCCTGTGGCTGGACCGTTTCTAGGGGGTTCTCTTGTTGAGGAGTAGGTCCACGGTTGGACCCCCTAGATCTAAGTTTCTTTGGAGGCATGGCTGGGTAGGATCTGACCAACGGGAAGAGGAAGGACTGCTATTCGTTAATTCCCACAGACGGTGCCAATCTGTTACCACTGAATCTGGTGTGGGGGCAAACAGATAGTATTTGTGGGTTCTTAGGAGAACCGAATAACCAAACCATAACTTCTTTCGCTGGAGTTCGACCGTTGACTCCCGCCGTTCACCTGGTGTGGGGGCAAACAGATAGTATTTGTGGGTTCTTAGGGGAACCGAATAACCAAACCTTAACTTCTTCCACCGGAGTTCGACCGTAGAATCTGGTGTGGGGGCAAACAGATATTATTTGTGGGTTCTTAGGGGAACCGAATAACTAAACCTTAACTTCTTCCGTCGGAGTTCGACTGTTGACTCCCGCCGTTCACCTACAAAAAGTGCGAAACACCGGGATTGATCCCGGCGATGCACCCTCCGACGCTCAAGTCAGTAATCAGGAAGATTATGAGAGAGCGTAAATTGGCAAAATATTGATTACCTCTTAATGGTGGTGTATGGGGGGTATTTATAGCTGCCGTTGGGATCAAATTAACAATATAATCCCTAATTCCCAGTGAAAGGATAGAGCGAATCAGGGCCGTTGATTGAATGCAATTAGAAACCCTAATTCTATCCTGATGGACTAGGTTCATCGTGGGTTGGAACCCGCACCCAGCTGAGATGGATCCGTTTGCGGGTTGGTGGGTCTTAGAGGAGAAGACCCAGTACCCGCTTCAGACCCATTTGTAGGTGAAATTACCTTTTTACCCTCAGCCTTTAAGATTTGCGCCAGGTTTGGACAGTTCCGATTTAACCTCATTTTTAGCCATATCACCATCCAAGGAGCAAGGAGCTTGTAGCAAACACTAAGGAGCAAAGCTTGGACTCATCAAACACTAGGAGGAGAAGGCCTTTTTGTGCATTCTACAAGTTTTCCCTAGTACTTTTGTGAATTTTCTCTCCAAATAAGGTGGGTGTTTTTCATGCTTCTAATCTAGTTACCATGCTAGGAATTAATTGCTACTAAGAGGAAACTAAGTAATTTGGACTTATGGTTGTTTTGAGATAAAATGATAGATTAGAGAATGTTTGATGAAATGACTGCTAATGGATGAATTGTGAATTAAAGTGCTAGAATATTTCATGTTGTCATGCAATGTGTTTGTGAATTATGCTTTATGGAGAAATTTATGTTTATGAGACAAATTGTGATCAAATGCATCATGAAAATGTTGATCTCTTAAATTAGAGTAACACTATGGTAGAAAAGACAGAAATTGGTGTTCTAAAAATGTTGTAGATTGCTAATAAGTGAGAGAATAAAGAAAAAAAGTGTTCTCGGAGAAATCTAGATTGTAGATCGTGTACAATTGTGTTTCTTGTTTTGAATGTCAAAAATATATCCATGATTTACTCTAAATAGCAACCTGGTGCAATCGACAGTCGACCGAATTATAGTCGACAGTCGACTGTCAAGTGATGAATTTCAAATTTTAGCTACTGAACAGTCGACCGACCGTATTTTAATAATCGACTGCCCTGACTAATTGTTTTCGAGTTTAAATTATTACTGAACAGTCAACCGACCAAGTTTTAACAGTCGACTACTCTGATTATTTACTTTCGAGTTTTAGAACCTCGCAGAACAGCCGACTGGCCATGCTTAACACTCGACTGCCCTGAAGTTCAAATGATATCCAGATTTCATGAGATAATTTTCTATAATCCTTGGCCTAGTATAAATGAGAATTTGAGACTAATTTTACAAGAAAGAATTTACTATAAATGGTTAGTTTAAATTGTCCTTGGATAAAAAAAAAATGCATTGATTAAAAGATGATTTGAAAAGAGTTTTGATAACGAAAGTATGAATGTTAGATTTAGTATTGTTAAAACAAGGATAAAAGAAATTTTGTGGAAAGAATAAATTAGGAATGTGACAAGTTAGAAAAATGAAATTATATTATTTATGCATGAGATTGTGTGTGAAATTGAAATTTGAATGACTTGATGAATTATGATAGAACATGAATATACAAGTGCTATGAACATGAAATGAAATTATTGTTAATCATGGGAAAAGATCTTATGAGTATGAAAAACTCGATGTTCTGATTATGAGTTGAAATTAAGAACTAGGGAGTAGCTAAGCCTCATACCGGCGATAAAAGAAATGTTGATATGATATTTGAGATAAAAGACCAGGTTTGGTTCAAATTCCTTGATTGATGGCTAAGACCGGTATAGGGGAAAGAGTTAACCCTAGAAATTGATTTTTATTCATTATTCATACAATTAAGGACCAAACAATAGAGAAGACGTGATGAAATTAAGAGAAAAACACAAGTATGAGGGCCTCGAGTCTACGGTGTGAGAGTGATTCATAGGTTGCCTACTTGATGAGTCAAGTCTTGGCGTGGACACTACTCCGGAATTATCGTGATCGTAGCGACACTTGTGGGATGTTTGATTGACTACAGGTGGTGCCATGGACCATGATGGAGGCTGAATTGACCATAGGCTCTGCATGATGCGTCATATCACAATGTGGGATTCCCCTCCAGGTTATCTGGACATTGGCTCGTAACTCATCGGACATCTAAGATACTTACCGTAGTTACAGTAGTAGATTAAGTCATGGTGAGGGATCGAACCCTACAAGTTGAAGAACGATTAGGGGCTTGCCCTCGGACCTATGTAGTATGGGATGCATAGAATCCGAACAAGTGCGCATTAGTGTCATCTAATAATAATAATAAATTACATTAAGGACTAGGTGCACAATCACAACACGACATCAATAGGATAGTCCTCTTAGCTTTGTTTGTGAACAAGTTTGTGGTTTGTTAAGCATTGAGAATCGTTATACTGTTTCGGCATAGAGAGGATGGTCATGTATAATATCTCGTCAGTTGAATGAACTGACATGCCCACAGTCTTTATGCAGGATAAAGGAATTGATAAAGATTAAAGTATGCGAGCAGCTTAAAGAATGTTTCAAGTGTTGTACATTTATTTATGTAAATATTGTAAATTGCTTCCGTTGTTTAAGTGTAAATATAAATGTAACTCTGATGTAAAGTAAAGTTTAAATTTCCTTGTAAAATTGTACGAAGTGAAGTGTAAAGATCCTGTGAAACTTCGAATTCAGTCTGTTTTGGAATTCGGGGTGTTACAGAGTGGTATCAGAGCACGCTTCTAAGTAGTACAAATTTATAAGGAACGACACCCTAGAAGTGGACATAAGTGTGTTGTGTATAGAGATTTAAATGTAAGTCACTTACATTTGTGTTGCTCTATGATTGATATTCCTTCTCCTCCCCCCTTTTTCTAAGATGGCGGACCACTTCGACCCAACTGGAAGCGACGACTGGCACATTTTTAAGGAGGATTACTACCCCGGGCAAGCTGATTCAGATGAAGAAGATCCTGAAGAATTTGAAAAGGAATGGCCTGAGTCCCGAGAGATCACTCCACCTTCGGATTCATCTGATGATTCCTCTGACGAGGAAGAACCAGTTCCGAGTAGTCTCATTGTGTCTCTTCAGAGGCAAGTAGAGACTTAGAGGGAGAGAGCAGAGCTGCTGCAGGCACAGTGTGCGAAGTGCAAGGAGAGCATTGAAACTCTCAGTCATCGATTTTGGGAACTCGAGAAGAGGAAAAACATGTACGATGTACTGAAAGAGGATGTGGAGGAACTACGGGGAGAGCTTCGAGAAGCCAAGAGAAACCGTAGGAGCTAAACTGTTGTATCTTCTTACTGCTTTCATTCGATGTCAGAAATGTTTTAAATTCGAATGTATAAAGTTTGAAATTCAATGAAATAAAAAGTTGATTTAAAATTCATGTCTTTCTACTTCAAATTTAATGGATCTTTTGCTTCAGAATATGGCTAGAAGAGGAGCTCGAAATGATGAAGGTCTGGACTTGAAAACGAAATTAGCGAGGGTCTATCAGACACTCAATGTCGTTACCATGAATCAGAACCAAGGAAGGGTGCCTGCGAATCCAGTACCCGAAGCAATCAAACTCGTAGAATCATTCAAACAGATGAAACCACCAGTATTCGAAGGGAAGTCAGACCCTGACGCGACTGACATCTGGATCCGACAGGTAGAGACTATCTTCGAAGTCATGGAGACTCTGGAAGGCAGCAAGGTGAAGTTGGCGGCACTGCAGTTCGAGAAGGATGCGACTATGTAGTGGCAGTCGATAAAGCGGACGATGGGGGATATGATTCTTGGTTGGGAGGAATTCTTGGAAGAATTGCGCAGTCATTATTTTCCATCAGACGTCCAGGAGAAAAAAGCCATGGAATTTCCGGCGCTGCAGCAGGGCGGCATATCGGTTAGAGAGTATGAGACGAGGTTCAATCAGCTCTCGAGGTATGCTCCCAAATTGGTGGTGGACGAGGTGAAGAAAGCTCGAAAGTTCGAGCACGGTTTAAGGCTAAGTCTGAGATCCAAGAAGATACCCCTTGGTATCCGGAGGTTTGACAAGTTGGTCAAACGTGCTACAGCTACGAAAGAAGACATGGAGCAGTTCCATGTTGTTCAGAATCGGAGGAACAACTGGAATGTGGGGAAGAGGCCCGCAGCTTCTGGCAATTTCAAGGGACAACCACCAGCTCAAAGGTTCAAACCGACATGGGTGAACACTGTTAACGTGGCTGGAAGACCCGGAAATGGTTTTGTGAAAGCTTCCGTAGTGACTTGTTTCAACTGTGGAGAGATCGGTCATTACAGATCTCACTGCCAAAGTCGCGAGATGTCATCTGCAATGGACCAACACTGCAAAATGAGAAGAAGCCGTACCAGCAGGGGCGATTATTTGTCTTGACTGAAGCTGATGCTGATGAGGTTGATCACGTCATCACTGGTACGAGGGAGGATGTTTAGAGTGTTATCTGTTGTTTCTCTTTTTCCCGCCTTATATAGTGAACTGTTATGTAACGAGTGTGTTATGTAACAGGAGAACTTTATTTGAATGGAAAGAAAGCTGTTGTTTTGTTCGATACTGGATCCTCTCACACTTTTGTATCACCTAAGTTTGCTAAAGTTTTGGGAGTCGAACCGAAAGTCTTTCCAGGCAAGGTCTTGGCAGTAGCTACTCCATCAGGGGAAACTCTAACAACTGATCGGTACTACGCAGACTGTGAGATCGTGATTGGGGACAGAATTTTCGGGATTGATCTGATCGAGCTGAATGTCTTGGGAGTCGATGTGGTCATTGGTATTGATTGGATGTCGGTGTACAGTGCGAGCATCGAGTGCAAGACCAAGGAAGTAACAGTGAAGGCTCCAGGTGGACCTGAAGTCACTTTCAAAGGGAATAAGAGATGTTCTGGTCTGGTGGCAGCTATCTGCAAGAGGGATGTTGCTGTAGAGGTGCAGCAAATTCCTATGATTCGGGATTATCTGACCGTGTTCTTGGAAGGTTTGCCTGGGTTACCCCCGCGTCGTGATGTGGAGTTCCGCATCACTATTCAGCCAGGGAGTGCACCAATTTCCAAGGCACCGTATAGGATGGTGCCTGTGGAGCAGGATGAGATCAAACGGCAGATTGAGGAACTGTTGGAGAAAGGCTTTATTCAACCAAATGCGTCACCTTGGGGAGCACCGGTGCTGTTGGTACAGAAGAAGGACGGATCGATGAGGATGTGCATCGATTACCGAGAGCTGAATAAGGTCACTGTTCAGAACAAATATCTGATTCCAAGAATTGATGACTTGTTCGATCGTCTATAAGGAGTAGTTTTTTTCTCCAAAATAGATCTTCGATCAGGATATCATCAAGTTCGAGTGAAAGCTGAAGATGTACATAAGACTGCATTCAGAACTCGACTCGGGCATTACGAATTCTTAGTTATGCCATTTGGAGTGACGAATGCACCTACAATTTTCATGGATATGATGAACAGAGTTCTAAGACCGTTTATTGATTCCTTCGTCGTGGTGTTTATCGACGATATTCTTGTATACTCCAAGTTGGAGGAGGAACACACGGAGCATCTGGCAGCAGTTTTAAGGAAGCTTCAGGAGCAGGAGTTGTATGCCAAGTTGTCCAAGTATGATTTCTGGAAATCTGAAGTGGCAATCCTAGGTCACATCCTTTTTAAAGAGGGAGTGGAAACTGATCCCCAGAAGATATAGGCAGTAAGAGATTGGGCAAGGCCTACTACAGTAAAGGAAATCAAGAGTTTCCTTGGATTGACAGGATACTACAAGAGTTTCATTCAGGGCTATGCTCAGATAGTCGTGCCACTCACCGGTCTGACCAAGAAGAATGTGGACTTTAAATGGACTGAGCAGTGCGAGAAGAGCTTTTAGGAGTTGGAAGAGAAGCTGACTACTGCACCCATTTTAGCTTTGCCTAGAGCGGGTGTTGAATATGATGTCTACAGCGATGCTTCACATCGTGGGCTTGGTTGTGTCTTAATGCAAGAAGGGAAAGTGATCGCTTATGGGTCTACGCAACTAAGACCGCATAAGAAAAATTATCCGACTCATATAGAGTTGGCTGCGATTATCTTCGCCTTAAAGCAATGGAGACATTATATGTACGGTGAGAAATTGAACATGTACACAGACCACAAAAACTTGAAGTACATCTATCAACAGAAGGATCTGAATCTGAGGCAAAGGAGATGGCTGGAGGTGCTTGAGTACATTCGTCCGGAGATTAAGTACCATCCTGGGAAGGCTAATGTTGTTGCTGATGCACTGGCTAGTTTGATTACGACTTAGAAGAAACTGGCAGAGGAGTTGGATCGGGCTGGTATTGAAGTTGTTCTGCAAGGCTTGGTATCATCTTTAGCTCAGTTGAGGCTTCATCCAATGCTGAATGAAAGGATTATCGCAAGTCAGAAGGAAGATGCAAAGATTCAGAAGATGAAGGAAAAAGTTGGTGCAGGCAAGTTGTCAGAATTCCAGATCAGCGATGAGGTATTGTGGTTCGGAGAGAGGCTGTGCGTTCCGGATCAAGCTGAACTGTGGGAGAGCATTCTTCAGGAGGCACATGCTACTTTTTTGTCTGTACATCCTGGGAGTACCAAGATATATAAGGACATTAAACAGCATTTCTGGTGGTCAGGTTTGAAGCGGGATGTGGCTGAATTTATGTCAAGGTGTGAGATTTGTTAACAAGTCAAAGCCGAGAATCAGAAACCCGGAGGTCTATTGCAACCGTTACCTATTCCGAAATGAAAGTGGGATAACATCAGTATGGATTTCATTACGGACTTGCCCAAGAGTTCAAAGTGCAATGATGCGATTTGGGTTATAGTCGATTAACTAATTAAGTCCGCTCACTTCTTGGCAATGAAAGTCACCACTTCAATGGACAAATCGGCTGAGTTGTACGTTTGTGAGATCGTCAGGCTTCATGCTGTTCCGTTAACCATTGTGTCTGATCGAGATGCGTGGTTTACTTCGCATTTCTGGAAGAATCTTCAGACGGCTTTGGGTACCAAGACGGATTTCAGCACTGCTTTTCATCTGCAAACCAATGGGCAGACCGAGAGAGTCAATTGTATTCTTGAGGATATGCTTCGGTGTTATGTACTAGACTTTGGAGGCAGTTGGGAAAGGCATCTAGCTTTGGTGGAGTTTGCCTACAACAACAGTTTTCAGACTAGTATTGGAATGGCGCCGTACGAAGCTCTGTATGACAGGAAGTGCAGAACACATCTGTTGGTTCGAAGTAGGGGAGCGGCAGATGTTTGGGCTGGAGATTGTGCAGCAAACCTCTGAAAAGATTGATCTAATCAGGAAGAGGTTGGTGGATGCTCAGAGTAGGCAGAAGAGCTATGCAGACAATCGGAGGAGGGACCTCGAGTTTGAGGTTGGTGACTTTGTCTTTCTGAAGGTTTCACCTAGTAAGGGTGTGATCCGATTTGGCAAGAGTGGGAAGTTAGCCCCAAGGTTCATAAGCTCGGATAAGATATTGAAAAGGATCAGGAAAACTGCTTACCGACTGGAGTTACCGAAAGAGTTGTCTCAGGTACACAATGTCATTCATGTGTCTATGCTGAGAGGTTACATTCCAGATCCGAGTCATCATTTGCCCGAAGTGCCGAAAGGTTTGCAAGTGGATCTGAGTTACATTGAGCTCCCAGTTGAGATTGTGGATCGTCCGGAGAAGGTCTTGAGGAACAAGACGATACCGATGGTCAAAGTAGTCTGGAGGAACCAGTTGGTCGAAGAGGCTACTTGGGAACCTGAGGAGAGGATGTTGAAGGATCATCCTGAGCTCTTTGTCTTATTTGTGTCTTGTATCTTCTTCTTTTTTTTTCTTCTTTTCTTGTTGTCTTGTTTTCCTCACTCTTTAATTGTAGTTCCGGGGACGGAACTATTCTAAGGAGGGAGTGCTGTAACATCCTAAATTTTTTTATCATATTAATTAGAATGTATTTTTATTTTCACGTATTGTGCACGTGCAATTTTTATGCATGTATCTTTCTAAAAATATTTCATAAATTAGTAATCTTATTTTTCATCTCTTTTATTTAAGAGAACCTAATTTAATTTTTGGCCTAATTGTCTTTTGTAGCCCACCTTAATTAATTAACTAGTTAAATCAATGAAGCCCATGGTTAGTTAGCCCATTAGTGAGCCCATTTATTTTTAATCTCTTTTAATAATCTAACTTGTAGTGTTGACTCATTCCATGAACAAAAAATTAATTATGCATGAACAACTTGTAAATAAAGGGGGCACTAGATAACACGTGTTTGCACTAGGGTGTGCAAAACACACCCTTTGGGTGTGGCCGGATAGAATCAAGAGAGAGGGAGAGTGGATGAGGTGGAGAGGTGGTTATTTGCATCATGGGAAGTTATAGCAACTCCCTATTTCATCCAAGCCCTTGATCCTAAACCACTTGATTTAATCCTGGCCCTTTATTTTCAATAAAATTTTGTATAAATACCCCCTTTTTCATTAGCTATTCTTGCACCTATTCTTTATCATAAGAGCAAGAAATACATTAGTGAGCAAAAGAGTAAGAGTAGAGTGAGTTCTAAAAAAAAATTTGAATGTGCTTGTGTGTGTTCCATCAAGAGGAGGCCGACCAATCCATCCAAGGAGCAAGGAGCTTGCAGCAAACACCAAGGAGCAAAGCTTGGACTCATCAAACACTAGGAGGAGAAGGCCCTTTTGTGCATTCTAGGAGTTTTTCCTAGAACTTTTGTGAATTTTCTCTCCAAATAAGGTGGGTGTTTTTCATGCTTCTAATCTAGTTACCATGCTAGGAATTAATTGCTACTTGGAAACTAAGTAATTTGGATTTATGGTTGTTTTGAGATGAAATGATAAATTAGAGAATATTTGATGAAATGATTGCTAATGGATGAATTGTGAATTAAAGTGCTAGAATCTTTCATGTAGTCATGCTATGTGTTTCTGAATTATGCTTTATGGAGAAATTTATGTTTATGAGACAAATTGTGATCAAATGCCTCATCGAAATGTTGATCTCTTAAATTAGAGTAACACTATTGTAGAAAAAATGGAAATTGGTGTTCTAAAAATATTGTAGATTGCTAATAAGTGGGAGAATAATGAAAAAAAGTGTTCTCGTAGAAATCTAGATTATAGATCGTGTACAATTGTGATTCTTGTTTCAATGTCAAAAACATATCCATGATTTACTCTAAATAGCAACCTGGTGCAATCGACAGTCGACCGGATTAGAGTCGATAGTCGACTGTCAAGTGATGAATTTCAAATTTTAGCTAGTGAACAGTCGACCGACCGTATTTTAATAATCGACTACCTTGACTAATTGTTTTTGAGTTTAAATTATTACGGAACAGTCGACCGACCATATTTTAACAGTCGACTGCTTTGATTATTTACTTTCGAGTTTTAGAACCTCGCAGAACAGCCGACTGGCCATGCATAACAGTCGACTGCCCTGAAGTTCAACTGATATCCAGATTTCATGAGATAATTTTCTATAATCCTTGGCCTAGTATAAATGAGAATTTGAGACTATTTTTACATGAAAGAATTTACTATAAATGGTTAGTTTAAATTGTCCTTGGATAAAGAAAAATGCATTGATTAAAAGATGATTTGAAAAGAGTTTTGATAACGAAAGTATGAATGTTAGGTTTAGTATTGTTAAAACAAGGATAATAGAAACTTGTGGAAAGAATAAATTAGGAATGTGACAAGTTAGAAAACTGAAATCATATTGTTTATGCATGAGATTGTGTATGAAATTGAAATTTGAATGACTTGGTGAATTATGATAGAACATGAATATACAAGTGCTATGAACAAGAAATAAAATTATTGTTAATCATGGAAAAAGATCTTATGAGTATGAAAAACTCGATGTTCTGATTATGAGTTGAAATTAAGAACTAGGGCACCTCATACCGGTGATAAAAGAAATGTTGGTATGATATTTGAGATAAAAGACCAGGTTTGGATCAAATTCGTTGATTGATGGCTAAGACCAGTATAGGGGAAAGAGTTAACCCTAGAAATTGGTTTTTATTCATGATTCATACAATTAAGGACCAAACAATAGAGAAGACGTGATGAAAGTAAGAGAAAAACAAAAGTATGAGGGCCTCGAGTCTACGGTGTGAGAGTGATTCATAGGTTGCCTACTTGATGAGTCAAGTCTTGGCGTGGACACTACTCCGGAATTATCGTGATCGTGGCGACGCTTGTGGGATGTTTGATTGACTACGGGTGGTGCCATGGACCATGACGGAGGCTGAATTGACCATAGGCTCTGCATGTTACGTCATGTCACAGCGTGGGATTCCCCTCCAGGTTGTCTGGACATAGGCTCGTAACTCATCGGACATCTAGGATACTTACCGTAGTTACAGTAGTAGATTAAGTCATGGCGAGGGATCGAACCCTACAAGTTGAAGAACGATTAAGGGCTTGCCCTCAGACCTATGTAGTATGAGATGCATAGAATCCGAACAAGTGCTCATTAGTGTCATCTAATAATAATAATAAATTGCATTAAGGATTAGGTGCACAATCACAACACGACATCAATAGGATAGTCCCCTTAGCTTTGTTTGTGAGCAAGTTTGTGGTTTGTTAAGCATTGAGAATTGTTATACTGCTTCGGCATAGAGAGGATGGCCGTGTATAATATCTTGTCAGTTGAATGAACTGACGTGCTCACAGTCTTTATGCAGGATAAAGGAATTGACAAAGATTAAAGTATGCGAGCAGCTTAAAGAATGTTTCAAGTGTTGTACATTTATTTATGTAAATATTGTAAATTACTTCCGCTGTTTAAGTGTAAATATAAATGTAAATGTAACTCTGATGTAAAGTAAAGTTTAAATTTCCTTGTAAAATTGTACGAAATGAAGTGTAAAGATCCTGTGGAACTTCGAATTCAGTCTGTTTTGGAATTCGGGGTGTTACACAGGATGTCTGGACATGTGCTCGTAACTCATAGAACATCTAGGATACTTATCGTAGTTACCACAGTAGTGTTTAAGTCATGGCGGGGGAATCAACCCTACAAGATGAAGAACGATTAAGGCCTTGCCCTCGAACCTATGTAGTATGGGATGCATAGAATCCGAACAAATGCGCATTAGTGTCATGTAATATAAATAACTGCATTAAGAACTAAGTGCACATTCAAACACGACATCAATAGGAAAGTCCCCCATAGCTTTGTTTGTGACAAGTGTTTGCTTTCTATGTAAGAGAAATTGATGTATATTATATCCTGGCATCAGTTGTATGAAACTAACGTACCCACAGTTTCTATGCAGGATAAAATAATTGACAAGACTAAAGAGTGATTGCTGCTTATAAAGAAATGTTCAACTTGATGTTCAATTCATGTATTATGTTGTAATTTACTTCCACTGTGTAAAATGTAATCATTGTTGTAATAAAAGTTTTTAATTCCTTGTAAAATTATACGAAGTGAAGTATAAAGATCCCGTGGAACTTCGAATTCAATCCTATTTGGAATTTGGGGTGTTACAGAGTGGTATTAGAGCCACGCTTCTAAGTAGTACAAATTTATAAGGAACGACACCCTAGAATGTACATTAGAGTGTGAGTTGGGTATAGATATTTAAATGTAAGTCACTTACATTTGTTAATCTATGATTAATGCTTCTTCTTCTCCCTTCCCCAAGATGGCGAACCACCACGACCCAGCAGGCGATGATGATTGGCACATAATCGAAGAGGACTACTACCCCAGACAAGGAGATTTCGACGAAGAAGATCCTAAGTAATATGAAGAGGAATGGCCCGAGTCCCGAGAGATCACTCCACCTCCTGAATCATCGGATATTTCATCTGATGAGGAAGATCCAGATTAGGGGGATCTCATTAAGACCCTTCAGAGTCAAGTGGAGACTCAAAGGGAGAGAGCAGAGCTGTTATAGGCGCAGTATGCCAAGTGCAAGGAGAATATTGCAACCCTCAGTCATCGTATTTGGGAACTCGATAAGAGAAAGAACATGTATGATGTACTAAAAGAAGAAGTGGCAGAACTACGGGAAGAGCTTAGGCAAGCCAAGAGGAACCGTAGGGATTAGAATGTAGTATCTTTTCGATGCTTTTGCTTGATGTCAAACGATGTTTTAAATTTGAATGTACAAAGTTTGAATTCAATGAAATGAAAGAAGTTGGTTTAAATTCATATTTTCTACTTCGAATTTAATGGATCTTTTGAATCAGAATATGGCTGGAAGAAGATCAAGGAATGGATAAGGATCCAGCTGTGGACTCGACTTGGAAACGGAGTTGGCTAGAGTCTATTAGACCCTCAACGCCGTTGCCATGAATCAAAACCATAGGGGGATGCCTGTGAATCCAGTTCCTGTGGCGATCAAACTTGTGGAGTCATTCAAGAGGATGAAGCCACCAGTGTTTGAAGGGAAGTCAGATCCAGATGTAGCTGACAATTGGATTCGGCAAGTTGAGACTATCTTTGAAGTCTTGGAAACTCCAGAAGGTAGCAAGGTGAAGTTGGCTACTTTGCAGCTTGAGAAGGATGCGACTGTGTGGTGGCAGTCAATGAAGCGGACTATGGGAAATGGTGTTGTTGGCTGGAAGGAATTCTTGGAGGAGTTCCGCGGTCACTATTTTCTATCTGATGTCCAAGAGAAGAAAGCAATGGAGTTCCTGGCGCTACAACAGGGAGGCATGTCTGTCAGGGAGTATGAGACATGGTTTACTCAACTTTCGAGATATGTAGCCGAACTTGTGATGGACGAGGCGAAGAAAGCTCGAAATTTTGAGCACGGATTGAGGCCAAGTCTGAGTCAAGGATGATACCCCTCGGTATTAAAAGGTTTGACAAGTTAGTCAAGCGAGCTACAACCATCGAGGTGGATATGGAGCAGTTCCATGTTGTTCAGAACTGGAGGAACAACTGGATTGTGGGGAAGAGGCCCACAATTTCTGGGAATGTCAGAGGGTAGCCGCCGGCTCAAAGGTTCAAACCTACGGAGGCGAACTCTATCAATGTGGCTGGGAGACCCGAAATTGGTTGGGTGAGACCACCTATGGTGACTTGTATCAATTGTGGGGAGACAGATCATTACAGATCTCGTTGTCTTAAACTGTGAGATGTCGTCCGTAATGGACCAACGCAGCAAGTTAGGAAGAAGCCATACCAACAAGGGCGATTATTCGCTTTGACTGAGGCTGATGCTGATGAAGTGGATCACATCATCACTAGTACGAGGCAGGATGTTTAGAAGTTTTTCTGTTGTTCTCTTTTCCCTGCTTTATTTAGTAAAACTGTTATGTAACGAGAGTGAGTTATGTAATAGTAGAACTTTATTTGAATGGAAAGAAAGCTTTTATTTTGTTCGATACTGGATCCTCTCATACTTTTATATCACCTAAATTTGCTAAAGTCTTGGGATTCGAACCGAATGTCTTTCCAGGCAAGATATTAGCAGTAGCTACTCCATCAGGGGAGACTTTAACCACTAATCGGTATTATGCGGACTGCGAGGTCGAGATTGGATACAAGATTTTTGGGATTGATCTGATCAAGCTGAATATCATGGGGGTCGATGTTATCATTGGCATTGATTGGATGTCGGTGTACAGTGCGAACATCGAGTGCAAGACCAAGCTAGTAACAGTGAAGGCTCCATGAGGTCCTGAAGTCACTTTCCATGGAAAGAAGAGATGTTCAGATTTGGTGGTAGCTATCAGTAAGAAAGAGGTTCCTGTAGAGGTGCAACAAATTCCAGTGGTTCGGGATTACCCGACTGTGTTTTTGGAAGATTTACCCGGGTTACCCCCACATCGTGATGTAGAGTTTAGCATCACTATTCAGCCAGGGAGTGCACCTATTTCCAAGGCACCGTATAGGATGGCGCCTGTGGAGCAGGATGAGATTAAATGGCAGATTGAGGAACTATTGGAGAAAGGCTTTATTCGACCGAGTGCATCACCCTGGGAAGTACCGGTGCTGTTGGTAAAGAAGAAGGATGGATCAATGAGGATGTGCATTGATTACCGACAGCTGAATAAGGTCACTGTTCAGAATAAATATCCTATTCCTCGAATTGATGACCTGTTCGATCGCCTACAAGGAGCAGTTGTTTTCTCCAAAATATATCTTCGATTAGGATACCATCAGGTTCGAGTGAAGACAGAGGATGTGCATAAGACTGCATTCAGAACTCGACATGGACATTACGAAGTCTTAGTTATGCCATTTGTGCACTATCAATCTTTATGGAGATGATGAACAGAGTTCTGAGGCCGTTTATTGATTCTTTCGTCATGGTGTTTATCGACAATATTCTTGTGTACTCCAAGTCGGAGGAGGAGCACACTGAGCATCTGGCTGAAGTTCTGAAGAAGCTTCAAGAGGATGAGTTGTATGCCAAGTTATCCAAGTGCGATTTCTGAAAATCTGAAGTGGCATTCCTAGGTCACATCCTTTCTAAGGAGGGAGTGTCAACTGATCCGCAGAAGATAGAGGTGGTGAAGGATTGGGAAAGGCCTACTAAAGTGAAGAAAATCAGGAGTTTTCTTGGGCTAACTGGATACAACAGGAGGTTTATCCAAGGCTATGCTCAGATAGTCGTGCCGCTCACTAGTCTGACCAAGAAGAATGTGAACATCAAGTGGACCGAGCAGTGCGAGGCAAGCTTTCAGGAGTTCAAAGAGAAGCTGACTACTGCTCCCATTTTGGCTTTGCCTAGAGCAGGTGTTGAGTATGATGTTTACAGCGATGCTTCACATTGTGGGCTTGGTTGTGTCTTAATGCAAGAAGGAAAAGTGATCGCTTATGGGTCTAGGCAACTAAGACCGCATGAGAAGAATTATCCGACTCATGATCTGGAGTTGGCTGTGATTATCTTCGCCTTGAAGCAATGGAGACATTACGTGTACGGTGAGAAATTGAACATGTACACGAACCACAAGAGCTTGAAGTACATCTATCAGTAGAAGGACCTAAATCTGAGGCAACGGAGATGGTTGGAAGTACTTGTGGACTTCGTCCTGAGATTAAGTACCATCCAGGGAAGGCTAATGTTGTTACTGATGCACTTAGCCATAAATCCATTTTGGTCGGGTTAATACGACCTAGAGACTTCTTGCAGAGGAGTTGGAACGGGCTAGTATTGAAGTTGTTGTGCAGGGCTTGGGATCATCTTTAGCTCAGTTGAGGCTTCAGCCTACGCTGAATGAAATGATCATAGCAAGTCAGAAGGAAGATGCAGAGATTTATAAGATGAAGGAGTAGGTTAGTGCTGGCAGGTTGTTAGAGTTTCAGATCAGGATGAAGTGTTGTGGTTTGGAGAGAGGCCTGTGTGTTCCGGATCAAGAAGTATTGAAGGAGAGTATTCTTCAGGAGGCACATGCTACTCTTTTGTCTGTACATGCTGGGAGTACCAAGATGTATAAGAATATCAAGCAACATTTCTGGAATGTGGCTGAATTTGTGACGAAGTATGAGATCTATCAACAGGTGAAAGCTGAAAATCAGAAGCTCGGAAGTTTATTGAAACCGTTACCTATTTCAGAATGGAAGTGGGATAGCATCAGCATGGACTTTATCATGGGTTTGCCAAGAGCTCGAAGGGTAATGATGCGATTTGGATCATAGTCGATCGACTGACCAAATCAGCTCACTTCTTGGCTATGAAACTCACTTCGTCTATGGACAAATTGGCTGAGTTGTATGTTGGAGAGGTAGTCAGGCTTCATGGTGTTCCGTTAAACATTGTGTCTGATCGAGATGCGCGGTTTACTTCGCATTTCTGGAGAAGTCTTCAGATAGCTTTGGGTACTAAGACGGACTTCAGCACTGCCTTCCATCCTCAGACTGATGGACAGACTGAGAGAGTCAACCGAGTTCTCGAGGATATGCTTTGATGTTGTGTTCTAAATTTTGGATGCAGTTGGGAGAGGCATCTAACTCTGGTAGAGTTTGCCAATAACAACAGTTTTCAGACCAGTATTGGGATGGCACCGTACGAAGCTCTATATGGCCGAAAGTGCAGAATACCTGTTTGCTAGTTTGAAGTTGGGGAGCGACAGATGTTTGGGCCTGAGATCGTGTAGCAGACTTATGAAAAGATCGATTTGATCAGGAAGTGGTTAGTGGATGCTCAGAGTAGGCAGAAGAGCCATGCAGACAACCAGATGAGGAACCTTGAATTCGAGGAAGGTGACTTCATCTTTCTGAAGGTATCACCTAGTAAAGGTGTGATTCGCTTTGGCAGAGGTGGGAAGTTAGCCCCAAGGTTCATAGGCCCGTATAAAATATTGATAATGATCGAGAAAACTGTTTATCGGTTGGAGTTACCGGAAGAGTTGTCTCAGGTGCACAATGTCTTCCATGTGTCTATGCTGAGAGGTTACATTCCAGATCCAAGTCACCATTTGCCCGAAGTGACGGAGGGTTTGCAGCTGGATCTGAGTTACATTGAGCTACCGGTTGAGATTGTGGGTTGTCGGGAGAAAGTCTTGAGGAACAAGACGATACCGATGATCAAAGTAGTCTGGAGAAACTAGTTGGTTGAAGAGGCTACTTGGGAATTCGAGGAGAGGATGTTGAAGGATCATCCTGAGCTCTTTGTTTGATTTGTATTTGTTTTCTTTCTTGTTGTGCTTTCTTTTCTCACTCTTTAAGCGTAGTTCCGGAGACGGAACTATTCTAAGGAGGGAGTGTTATAACATCCTGAAATTTTCAATTTAAATTAAATAAGAGTTTGTTTGATTTCGCGTGTTTCGCACGTGCAAATTTATCTACATTTTGCACTTAAATTTTTTTTTTATACCACGAAATACACTAGAAAAATTGGTAAAAGAAAAAGAAAGAAAGAAACAAGTGTCAGAAAAGATTGAGAGCAATAGTGAGAAAAGATTGAGTTGCATTTTGTGTGTGTTCTTGCTTCCATTGGAGGTCGGCCTACAAGCTAGAGGACAAGGGGAGCTCGGGTTCATCAAGTACAAGGAGGAGGAGCGCTTTGGTGTGCACAAGCAAGGAGGAGAAGGCTTACAACTAGTAGGGGATCGTGTGTTCAAGGGATTTCTAGGAGTTTTCAATTGTTTTCTTCAAAAAGGTGGGTGATTTCTCAAGCTTCTAATGTAGATATCATGCTAGGGATTAAATTGCTTAAATTGCTAAGAAGAAACTAGTAAAATTTGGCCATGTGTTGCTTTAAAAGGGACTAATCAGAAATGAAGTGAATGCTTGATGAATTGATTGATAGTTACTATAAATTGTGACTTTTACATTAGAATTATCATTGTTGCTATGAAAAATGTGAATTTGGAACCATGCTAGATATAGAATGTGCTTGTAAATGGCTAGTTGGTTATTTGAAATATTTGATTTGTGCTATAATTAATTATTTTGACACTAGTATGATAAATGAGATTATGTCCTAGAAATGTTGTAGAAATAAAAGAAAACAAGGAAATAAACTTATGTGACAATTTTGGTGCTAAATTTGGTAAGAATCATGGTTGTTTTCAAATGTCGAAAATGTAGATATAAAATACAATTTAGAAAGGAAAATTCATGGGTTTATGTCAAAATAATAATCTTTAACTACTGTTATGTTGCTAACCTATAAGATCAGTAATCTGGAAAATTTCATGAAATAAATTAGAGGTGAAAAAAGTTTAAGAGTTTTTGAAATGTGAAATATTAGTAACAAACAAAGAGTCGAGTTAAAAATAATTCAACTCATCTCACATCAGTTAATCACAATGGTCATACTGGTTCTCGGGTGCGCCTTAAGAACGTTACTGTTCATCGGCGGAGACTGTTTGCTTGGTTCGAGTCTCTCCAGAGACTTAAAGTTTTTGAAATTTAATTTTTACTCAAAACTGAAACCTAAAGACTAAGTATAATTTAAGTTTACCATTAGACAGTTAGCCACATTAGGCATTCTGGTCTTCGGTTGCGCCCCAAGTCGGTTACTGTAGCACAGGAGGTCTGTTGTGCGTGGGTTCGAATCTGGCTTCGGCTACTTTTAGAAGGAAAAGAATGACTTTTTTTATATTTTATTATATCTTTTATAGTTTTTAAGTATTTTAAACGTTGAGAAAAAAATATTGGAAATATTCTAAAAATACCTAGACTTCATAAGAATTTTTCTATAGCTCTTTGATTTATTATAATGAGAATTAGAGGCTATTTTTAGAAAAGAACTCAATACAAATTATTAGAATGAAATGGATTAATTAAAGAAAATAAATATTTCTCTTTTAAAAAGAAATGAGTAGAGATTTCTAAATGAGATGTGTCTTGGAAAATTTAAGTAAAGATAATTGTGATTTTTGCTTAATAAGTGAAAGAATGTTATTATGAAAGTAAAGGAAATATTGTGAAATCTATTATGAATGTGGTAAGCTTGAAAAATGAATTCGTCAATTTATACATGAAATTGTACATGAAAATGAAATAATGATCATGATGAGTTATGAGAAAAAATTTGAGTGTGAATACTCAATTTTATGAACATGAAATGAGATTAAAGACTAGAGTGTAGCTAAGTCCTTATACCGGCATTGAATAAATTCTTTGGAATGAAATATTGAAATGAAAGACCAAGTTTGGGTCGTTATGGTTGATTGATGGTTAAGACCGGTATAGAGGATGTTCTAGCTCTAGGGTTTTGATTTTATTCATGACTCAAACAACTAAGGACAATACACTAGTGAAGATGTGATAAAAGTAAGAGAAAAACACAAGTATGAGGGCCTCGGATCTACAGTGTGAGAGTATTCATAGGTTGTCTGCTTGATGAGTCATGTCATGGCGTGGATACTACTCCGGAATTGTCGGACCGTGGCAATGCTTGTGGGGTGTTTGGTGACTACGGGTGGTGCCATCATTCCATGACGGATGCTGAATTGTCCATAGGCTCTACATGATGCATCATGTCACGACGTGGGATTCCCCTCCAGGCTGTCTGGATAGGGGCTCGTAACTCATAGAACATCCAGGATACTTACCGTAGTTACTGTAGTAGTTTAAGTTATGGCAGGAGAATCAGCCCTACAAGATGAAGAACGATTAAGGGCTTGCCCTCAGACCTATGTAGTATGGGGTGCATAGAATCCGAACAAGTGCGCATTAGTATCATGTAATTTAAATAACTGCATTAAGGACTAATTGCACATTCACACATGACATCAATAAGATAGTCCCCCATAGCTTTGTTTGTGACAAGTGTTTGCTTTCTATGTAAGAGAAATTGATGTATTATATCCTAGCGTCAGTTGTATGCAACTGACGTACCCACAGTTTCTATGCAGGATAAAATGATTGACAAGACTAAAGAGTGATTGTTTCTTATAAAGAAATGTTCAAGTTGATTTTCAATTCATGTATTATGTTGTAATTTGCTTCTGCTGTGTAAAATATAATCACTGTTCTAATAAAAGTTTTTAATTCTTTGTAATATTGTACGAAGTGAAGTGTAAAGATCCTGTGGAACTTCGAATTCAGTCCTATTTGGAATTCGGGGTGTTACATAAGCCCCTCTTTCTCTCTCCCCGAACATCCCCTTCTTCTTCCTCTACTTCTTCCGAAACAAAGCAAACCTACCTCTGCTCTCCCTCACGACCACCGCAACCGTCGTCTTCTCCCTCATCCCCCCATTGCCCCGCCTCATCCTGTAGCTTCGTCGCCTTCCAACCAACCACCGAGGTGCCACCATTGCAACGTCCACCATCATCTTCACCTCCAAACCCATCGTCAGCCACCGCCAGCATCATCGCCGCGCCTGATCACCCCGCTCACCTCTTCTCCTCATCTACAGCCCGTTGACACCCATCACAGCCAATCACCGTCGCTGCCACCTTACAGCTCGACACCACCCTGCCCTCGCCATCTCCCTGCACCTCGCTCACCCTGAAGCTCCCTACCATCGCCATTGCTACCGCACCTCTGCATCCCCTCGTCTCCACTCTGCTCGAGCACTGACTGTACCACTCCCTCTATCTCCACCTCTGCGACCACCCGTCACCCCTGCCCTGACCACCAATGCCACCAGCAAACCGTTGCATCCATGGTAGCCATTGCAATCACCTTCACCCCTAACCTCGCTCCTGTGCTCCTCTGTTCACCACCGAACCCCCTTCCATCTCCTCCCTCCTCGTCGACCAACCCTACAGCCACCATTCACCCAACTGTATCCGCTGCCTTTCTCCCCAGCTATCACCTTGCTGCCCTTATCGTTGTTGCCTTTGCCGCTATTCTCTTTATGCACCTATGTGGACACATGTGTTGCACGTGCTGTGGTGTGCACGTGCTCCGAATGTTGTGTTTTTGTTGCTGAGTCACTTGCACGTGTGTTACCATTGTTGTTCGTGTTGTTGTTGCTACGCACGTGTTCCTGCTGAGTGCACGTGCTGCAGTTGCTTTGTTGTTGTTGTGTGCTCTTGCTGTTCGTTGTTGTCTTTCTTGAGTTGCACGTGTTTCCGTCGTCGCTAGTCTCACTTCCGTTCATCGTCTATCAGGCAAGTAACATGTACATTTTTATTGTTCCGTACAAGCTTTTTTATTTGACCTCCCGCAATTAGTAATTTTGCTTGATTATCGTGTTTTGAAACTCGTCCATGTTCATGAAAAATATCTTTAGAAATTTCAATTGATTGAACCATCGATTTGTTTATGCCTTGAAATCCTTCCATGATTAAATCCTTCGATATGTATGTTGAATCAAATCAATCTATTTGCCCCTATGGTTCGATATCCATCAAAGATCATAGATATCAAATTGTATATTTCTGCCCTGCTGTCTGTTCTGACTTGTAATCAGATTTTGACCCAGTTACATTTTGAATCTATTAGAACTTCATAAATAGGAGTTTTAGCCTCCTGATTCTAGTTTCTAGAACTTTTGACGGATCTGAAATCCGATGTGTAGATTGCAAGATATGTTGTTTTTAGTGCATTAAGACCTGACATTTTACAGTATGTTACTAAACATGATTATGAGTTGATTTATGATTTCTACAAGATTTTTCAATGAATTTACAGTTAATTTTTATATGCATGATTTGACCTTGGCATGCTGCTCGAACACGAAATCTGTAAAGAATTGATTGTTTTGATCCAACTACTATATTTTTAATATATCGTGTGTATATGCGTTGGAACCGACTTGAAGTCTACTTTCTAGAACCTCTGACGGTACCTGATTCGCTTTTCTGTAGCAATGGAAAAGTGAATTTTTGTACAGCAACATATTGCTGTCCAGAATTATAACTTCATGTCCTTGATTGTAAATATATTTATATCTTGCATTTAATTAATCAAACTTGTATATCATGCATTTCATAGCCTTGATGATCGTTCTAATCATTGCATGTTCATATATAATTATTACAAAAAGAATAACAAGCCAGGGTAATAAGGGAAAGAATCTAATAGTGGACAATATAGGAAAGTGTACTCGGAAGGAGGCCCGTGTTTCTCGTGATAGTAACTCCTGATTAAATAATTACTTGTTTCCTGTTTACAAGTTATATGAAACTAAGTGCCACGTCCAGAGCCGACGGGGGCCATTTCTAGAATCCATTACCTGATTACATGACATGATATGATTCCTGGTTACATGATATGATATGATTCCTATTAAAGTCACTGCAAGACCCGAGTATATGACTCTATAGAATCCACCACTAAATCTAAACGCAACTTTTTTTATGCAGCAACCATGTCGTATAGGATGCATAAGTGATGCATTAGATAGGATTAAATAAAAGACTTAAGAATAATATGTTTCACCTGCATATTCTTGTCACCTGTTTCACATATTTATCTGATATCTGTTACAAGTATATAAGTGTAACACCCTAGATTTTTTTAATAATTTTTTGAAATTAATAAATGAATTAAAGTGATTTTTGGTGATTTAATAAATATTTTTCTGAAATTTATCTTGTTGCACGTGCAAAACACGTGCAAATATTTTTTTGGGAAACTCAAAGTCAAAAATTATTTTGGGAAAACCTAATATTTATTAGTAGGTATTATTTGTGAATTTTCTGGATTTTTTTGATATATATTGGGCATATTTGCAAATATTACAAAAAGAATGACTTTTGTGCAAAATTACCACTTGGAGTAAAAACTCCAGATTTTTGGTTTTCTGGGCTGAGCATGATGGCTAGCCAACACAAAGAAAAATATTTTAATTTTTATTCTAATAGATTTGGTTTATTTCGCAAATTTGTTAAAGAATGGTCTTTTTGCAAAATTGCCACTTAGAGGCCAAAATTACAAAATTTCTTTTTTGCTGATTAGACATGGATGCCGGCCAGATCTGGAGAGTTATTTTTTATTTTAATCCTAAATAAATTGGTTAACCTAATTTCCTAGTATAAAGATTTATATATGTAAAGATATATTTTAAAGGAATATTTTGTAAAATCTTCTCAAAACCCTAAAACTCCAGAATTTCGGCTATATTAAAACCCCTACAGCCGTCCCCCTCCTCTGCAAAAACAAAAGACTATTTTACTATTGATTTTCTTGGAGTTTCGAAGCGAGGATCATGGATTTTTTCGAAAGGAATGACTTTTCTTATTCTTTATTATCTTCAGTTGATTCTTCAATAAGGTAAGTGACATATGTTTGATTTCTTATTGTTCTAGGCATTCTAAATATGAAGATTCATCTAGTAGAATACATGATAAATGGTTGTATGATGATATGATGAATATATTGATGGATGAATAATTAAAAGTAGAACTTTTATGAATATTATGCAACGGATGAATGAAATCTCTTTATAGATGACTTAAGAATGAAAAGGACTTAGTAGGAATCATGGGTATGTTGTTTCTCTTCATGATTTTGCTGAATTGATTGCATATAATGGATTGCAAGACTTAAATTGCATAAAAGTGAATAAAGATGGACCCCTTTACTGTGTATGAATGTATACAATCTGTTTGGTTGTTTGATTTGGATGGAACTTGATTATTTACATGTTGTAGATGCATATAACCATGGACAAAATAATCTAATTAGTTATATATGTGTATAACAAGTTGCAAAGAGGTTTTTGAAATCAAAAGATCAAGTTTTGAAGGTTGAAGTTGGCTATTTGACTTCGGGTCTGATTGTACATAAACGAAGTGGGTTTTTTGTGTTTTCTGAAGTTTTCAATTGGATCTTGATTTCTATATGATACTGAGATTGAATTAAACAAAATACTACTCATACAGACTGATTCTTGATGTTTTAACTAATGCTTATGCACCACATACATACATACATACAATATATATAGACATATATATATATATATATATATATATATATATATATATATATATATATATATATATATATATATATATAGACACACACACACTTATACATTTTCTGATGTTGAAGAGTTTTGATGAAAAAAATTGATCTTTTATGAAATTATTGAGGGTTTGATTTGATACATGAACTCCAGTATGTTAGACAAATTGTATTTGATCATCTCAGGATTTCGATTTTACAAATTTAGGCTTTAAAGAAATAAAACTATATATCAGTTGAAAAAGTGCACGAATATTAAAGCTGCGTTCGTGAAAATGTCGGTCGACCGCACGAAATTACACATGAAATGTCAATCGACTGTCAGTTCTTGGGTTCTGGAAATTTAGCATGACAGTCGACCATCTCTTTTTGAACAAGCTTGACTGTCGACCGTCAGCTGCTATACTAATTGCTTTTGAGTTTCTTGCTATTTTCTTGAACGATTATTTCTTCGAACTTATGGATTATCGATCTACTGTTTTAAACAAAGTTTTTACTACAAATTATTGTACTTTACAGAGAGTTATATTTTGATTAATAATATAATTTAATTGGCATTTCTATAACTTTAGAAAGCGAATTATGTACGGATTTCGAAGGAATTGGTGTTTTATGAATTTCCATTACTTCAAACATGCGAAGCTCAGTTGTTTAAGAGATTTAATCTCAAATTGTTACTTCTAGACATTTGTGAATATTTGGATAAATTTGGATTTGTTGATTTAAAGGAGTTTTCTAAATATGAACGAATAGATGATGGAATTGAGAGTATTAATGAAAGGTTTTGTGTTGATATTCAATTTGTGAGTCTCTAGAAGTTGAGTGGGATTCCTGTAAACCGGCAGATGAGATTTTGTGGATTTTGACCAGTTTGGGTCTTAGGGTTGTTTTGTTGGAATTAAGTCCAGCAGGGTACACCAACTCTAGAGAGGGGATAATTGTGTTTTAAATTAATAATAACCAACCTAAGGACATGCACTAGTGGAGATGTGATAGAACTTGGGAAACGTAAGTAAATGCTCTATTGTTAGTCCGACGGATGCGTTCCAGGACTGTGTGTTGTTGTGTCTCGAGAGGATAGTTGGTATGTTCGCGTGTCGAGGGTCGGTAGGCCTATTCACGGAACATACCGTGCATTGGCGTGTCGAGGGTCGACGGGCCTATTCACGGGATGTACTGTGTATCTGCACGTCGAGGGTCGGCAGGCTTATTCGTGAGGTACACGACAGAGAGGTGATTCTCCGATTTTTTAGCTATTCTTACATGATGCTTGTGTGTCGAGGGTTGTCAGGCCTATTCCGAGTATTCTAGATCTTGTTTCTATCATCATAGTAGGATTAGTTGCATAACGAGGGATTTAACCCTACAAAGTGGACAACGATAAGGGATTGCACCGGACCTGTGTAGTATGGAATGCATAGAATGTGACAAGTATGCATTAAAGATTCATCATACTGTATTTGTGTTTTCTTGACTTGTCTTATGCAAGATGTTTTTTGTTTTCCTACACTTGACCCTTAGCTTAGTCTCACTTGATGTTTTAATGCTTTATTTGTCACTATCCTTTTGTTACTACTGTGGGAATGTGTTCTTTATGCTTCATTTATATTGTATTTGTTTTGATGCCACTCACATCGTTATGGCTGACCCCTGTAGTTTTGGAAGTTAGGGTTATCTCTAACCTCATGTTTTACAGGTAGGTACCTATAGCTTGGGATTTGTATGCATGTGGTAGAATGATAATGTGGCTTATGCAAATTGTAAAAGAAGGTGTTGTGAAAAAAAGAAAATGTAATTCAAGGTGTTTATTTTCCGCTGTGCTATGTAAAGAATTGATGTAATAAAAGTTGAAAAATTATTTGTGTTTGGCTATGTTTACTATTACATTGGGGTAGATGCTTGGAATTGTGCCACATATTTCTAAGTTTATTATATTAGAAAATTGGGGCGCTACAGAGATTAGTATCAGAGCATGCTTCAATAGTAATGATAAACATGGTATAAAAATAAACCTAGGTGGACATTAGAGCATGAGTAACTAGGTGTGGACATTAGAGTGTGAGTATCACATTGAATTAAAACAAGATGAAATGGTTTGGGGTATGATTGAGATTTTTCCAGGAGGTGTTGATGTGAATATGAATTATGTTGTGATGCTCTAACTTTTCCCTTATTTTGCAGCATTCAGTATAATGGCAGGACCCAGGACCAGGAATGGTGGAAACGGTGATGGGGTTGAGGGTTCCCATGGGGCCGGACTTTATCTTAAGACGGAAATTGCCAGGGTGTAATAGACCTTGAACACGTTGATGGCTGCTAACATGGCTCAGAATCATAATCAAGGAGCTGGACCAGTATTTGTTAATGCTAGTCCAATTAAGCAGGTTGAGTCCTTCAAGCGAATGAAACCGCTTGTTTTTTAGGGGCAGTATGATCCAAATGGGGCTAATGATTAGGTTAGACAGATGGAGGTAGTCTTCGAAGTTTTGGAAACCCCAGCGGCCAACAAGGTGAAATTAGCTACAATGCAGTTAGAGAAGGATGCTGACGTCTGGTGGCAGTCAGTGATGAGGACTTTTGGATATCAACAGGTGACTTGGGAGGCTTTTCTAGAAGATTTCAGGGATCATTTCTCTCCTCTGGATATTCAAGAGAAGAAGGCAACAGAATTCTTGAATCTGCAGCAAGGCAGCATGTCAGTGCGCGAATATGAGACTAAGTTCGTCCAGCTATCAAGGTATGCACCGGAGCTGATTATTGATGAAGCGAAGAAGGCTGAGAAATTCGCGCAGGGCTTGAGGCCGAATTTGAGGTCGCGGATGATACCGTTGGGCATCAGAAGGTTTGATAAGCTGTTTCGGAGAGCAGAATGACAGAAGAAGATATGGATCAGTTCCAGAAGAAGCAGGAGACCTAGAACAGGAACAAAATGCCAGTAGCAAGTCAGAGCAGGAAGAAGTTCCCAATGAAAGCCGGGCAAGTTCAGTAGGCCCGAGCAGAAGGCACCTGAAATTCAAGACGTGATTTGTTTCAACTGTGGAGAGGCAGGCCACTATCAGTCAGCATGCACCAAGATGCGCGGTCTTGTTATCAGTGTGGTCATGAAGGGCATATCAGACCAAACTGTAATACCCTGATTTTCCTAATATATGAAGATTATTTATTTTGTTGCACGTGGTATGCACATGTAATATTTTGGCTATTATTTTCAACATGATGAGTAAGAACATTGTTTTTATAAAGTATTTTCCCTAAAGCCCAAATGTTAATTTACTTACTTTCTTCTAAAATAATTATTTTTGGCCAAATTAATTTAAGCCCATGAACCTAATCTTTTCTTATTTTTCTATAACTTGTATGTGTAACATTCCCTTTAAAGGACTTGTTATATTGATGTACAATTTCTTGTGGGTGATTCGTGCATACACGTGCATGTTGCATACACGTGTGGAGCACACCCCTTTGGTTGGCCGGATTTGGGTGAAGTAGTGGGTGGAGTTGTGGGTAGTTTTGTAGAGTGTGGGTAGTTATTTCAACCCCCCAGTGCATCCTAGCCCTTGATCCATTAACCATCTACCGAATCCTGGCCCTCCATCTCACTCCTTTTGGTGTATAAATACCCCCCCCCTCTCATCCATTGTTGTTTACACTAAGATTATTGTGAGTGAGGTGTGTGTGTTGTTTGTGGAGGTCGGGCTTCATCTGGAGATCTTCGGTAAGGAGCAAGGAGCAAGGAACAAGGAAGGTGCGTTGCATTGAGGAGCTTTTCTGGATTTCGATTATTTCGTCAATAAGGTGGGTGTTTCTCAGGACTTCTAATGTAGGAATTATACCATGATTATGATATTTGTTACCATGTTTCTGAAAAGTAATTCAACATATTAGAATTCGCCTGAGTATGTTTATGATGATAATCATGAAGGACAAATGGCGAAATAATGACACTGTAAATAAGAATGAATGGGGTCTGTACAGTCGACTGTCTTTTGGATGAGTCGACTGGTACGAGACGTATATTCTCATATTTTGATAGAAAGTTTCGTGATGTATATGTGTATGGACTAAAATGAAACAGAGATGCCAAGTTTGTATCTTCTATGTCGCATATGACTGAGAGGACATGAACATGTGGAAAGAAACTAGTGATATTAGAAAATTGAGATTGGGTCGGTATAGTCGACTGTCGATGGATAAGTCGACTAGTACATATTTTGTTAGAAGGTTTTCGTTTACATACATGTGTACAATTAAAATGAAATAGTAAGGCTAAACTCATATTCTTCATGGTATACATGAATGAGGAGCCATGAGCCTGTGGAAAAAGAACTAGTGGTGATTAACAATTTGAAAAGAGTTTGTACAGTCGACTGATGATATGAGCAGCCGACTGATACATTGATTAAACCATAATTATTCCATGAATTCTATGAAATGAGATACTTACATCATGTTGAATAGTGTAAATGCATGTTTAACATCACTTTGAAGAAAGGGCAATGTTAGTTATTTTGGAATTTCATGTTGCTACTGAACAGTTAAGAAAATATGTAAGTATGAATATATATAGTGTAAATTGACACTATGATGCATGTGCAAGTAATGGCAGATGGGAAGATAATCCCTTAACTCGAAAATGTACTGTTAAGACCCTGAACAGACGACTGGTCTGAGGACAGTCGACTGTCATGTGAATGATATTAAGAATATAGAAAGTTTCGGTACAGTCGACTGGCCATGTGTAGCAGTTGACTCTCCCGAGCAGTTGTGAAGAATTTGAATCGACTGGACAAGTCGACTGGACCTTCTCCAAGTCGACTGTCCAGAGTACATTTTGATGTTTCAGAATTTGATTTAATTGCTGTTTATTTTGAAGATTCTGAGCTTTATGGCTGTTGTTGAATGAATTCTACTTTGTTGCTGTACATGAAACGAATCATAGTTTGAATTGAGAAATTCACATGAAATGAATCATAGTTTTGGATTGGGAATCACATGAATATAAAAGTTAAGAACATGATATGCTGAGGCAATGAAAAATGAATTCATGAGTTAGAAATGCTCAAATTAGAAGTTGTGAATTGTAAATTGAAACCAAGAGTAGCTAAGTCTCCCCCGGCAATGGAAATGAAATGAAATTGAAAAGAAGACCAAGGTTGGTCATGTGTAAATGAAATGAATAAGTCCGGGTTGGTGGAGAGGCTAACTCTAGAGCTTTGATTTGTATTCATGATTCTAATAATTTTAGTACATAGTGAAGATGTGATGAAAGTGAGAGAAAAACATAAGTATGAGAACTAGAGTTTACGGTGCGGGTGTGTGAGCCACAGAATGCATGCTTGATGAGTCAAGACATGGCGTGGGCACAACTCAGAATGATCGGACTTTAGCCACGCTTGTGCGATGTTTGGTAACTGCAAGAGGATCGTGTTCAGGGAGGAGGCTGAATTGCCGCAGAATGCATGCTTGATGAGTCAAGACATGGCGTGGGATTCCCCTCCAGGGTCCAGGACACGTGCTTGTACTCATAGATCATCTAGGATACTCACTGTAATTACAGAAGTAGATTAAGTCATGGCGAGGGATTGAACCCTACAAAAATGAAGAACGATTAAGAGGCTTGCCCTCGGACCTATGTAGTATGGGATGCATAGAATCCGAACAAGTGCGCATTAGTGTCATGTAAATTAAGTAATTGCATTAAGGATTAAGTGCACGATCACAACACGACATCATTAAGATTTTTCCCCTTTACTTTAATTGTGATGTGAACAAGTTTTGTGATCTGTTAAGAAATGAGATTCGTTATACTGTTTCTGGCATAGAGAGGATGGCCATGTATAATTATCGTCGGTTGAATAAACTGACGTACCCACAGTTTTGTATGCAGGATAAATTACATGTTAAAGAGGAATGGATGCATAAAGATTTTACCATGTTGTTGTACATTTATGTAAATGTTGTATATTTTTTACTTCCGCTGTGCAAATGAAAAGTGTAAAATATGATGTAAACTCTGATGTAAAGTGAAAAGTTTAAATTTCCTTGTAAAATTGTACTGAAGAAAGTGAAAAGATCCTGTAGAACATCTCGAATTCAGTGTATTTGGGATTCGGGGCGTTACACAAACTGTCCGCAGTTGAAGAAGGAAGGTGTATGGGGGGGGGCAAATTTCAGAGATAAGGACGAGTGTTCGCATTAACTGAGGAGGATGCGGGTAACTTAAAGGATATGATCCAGGGTATGCAAGAATTTTAAATTCATTTATTTGATGTATTAAGTAAAACTTTGTTTGAAAATAAATTGGAGATTTGAGTATCATTCTTTATGTAACAAGATTTGTCTTGATAAATGGAGTAAAAGCAAAAGTTTTATTTGATACTGGTTCTTCACATACATTTGTGTCGCCCAATTTTTCTAAAGTTTTAGGTGTGGAACTGTAATACCCCGATTTTCATTTATGAAAATTATTAATTTTTGCACGTAGTGTGCACGTGCAATTTTTGTAGTATGAAATCTTATAATTATTTTCATTATGGATGATGAGTATATGTATATATATATATATATATGTATATGTGTTCTTTAATTATTTTTATAAAGGCTCGTTTTCTTCAAATAAACATAAGTCTTTATTTTTAGTCCAAATCTAATTTATTTTTGTAAAACTATTATTTGGCCCATTAATTAAAGCCCATGAGTTATTTCTCTTTTAATTACAACTTGTAATGTAGGATATTTTTATAAGATTATTTTTATAGAAAATATAATGTACAACTTTTTTTAAATGGAGAACTAATGAATGCACGTGCATTGCACGTACACATGCAAAAAGCACACAAAGTGGCCGGTTTTGGATTGGAGGGAAAATGAAAAAGATGAGTGGAGTTATGGGTGGTAGTTGTTTGATCATGGTTGATTACTACAACTCCCCCTTGAATCTTAGCCTTTTATTTTTAACTCCTAGATTGATCCTAACCCTTCATTTGCTCCCAATTTTAGTATAAATACCCCCCCCCCCCCCTAGCCTAGTTATTTTTGTACTCTTCATTTCTCCAAAACCTATAGTAGAAAATACAAATTGTTAGTAGTATAGTGAGTGAGATAAAAAGATTGAGAGTTGTGTATGAGTTGTGTGTGCATTCAAAGGAAGCCGGCATCACTAGGAAGCTCTCGGGATTGGCATCTTTGAGGCTCGGTTGTGCGCATCAAGGAGAAGGAGGAACGCTCTTTTGGCAAGGACTCTTGTGTTTAGGAGGTGTTGCAATTTTATTCTCTCCAAATAAGGTGGGTTATTTTCCATGTTTCTAATTAGATAGCATGCTAAGATTGAATTGAAATGATAATGCATGAAAAAGATTAACAAGAGTACATTTAATTGGAAAAATGGCTTATTAATTGATGGGAATGTTGCTAAATAGATTGTATGTGATTCCATCATCAAACTTAAGTTGTGTGTGAATTATTTATAGCTATGGATTGCTTGAAGTAAAATTCGTTGTTAGCATCAAAAACTAAATGCAAATGTTAGTAGGTGAAAATGTTATTTTATGTGCTTGAATGAACCGTTTTGTGATAATGTTGTAACGAATAACTTAAAATATAATTTATGGGTTTGTAAAAGGAATATAAACAAGGAATTGATATAGAAAATATTGATGTTAAGTTGTATAAGAAATATCGAAATGATATGTGGTAGTAGTAGTAGTATACAATTTAAACTAATTGTATGAAAAATATGCGTTTAATTACTGGAAAAAATTATTTTTAAATTACTGGAGTATCAAATATTATTTGAATAATTATTCTGGAGATTTACAGTAAATTTAGTAAAAGCAAAACTCAAATGAGAGCTTTTGAAACATCGAAATGTTCTATTAAACAGAGAATTGATTTAACCAAAATATAAGTTGTATTCAAGAGCCTTTAAATGCTACAGTGTGTGCGGTTGGGTTTTCACAGATCGATGGTTCGAAACTTGAGGACACCATATTTTTTGTATGCGTTTAAAAAATTAATCAAGTTCAGTCCGAGAGTATATAACACTCTAACCTTTCTTTATACCGATGAGCACTAGTGGCTAAGTGGCTAGTGTGTGTGGTTGGGTTCTCACGGGTTGCTGGTTTGAATCTTGGTCTCGGCCAGAATTAAACTTTGTGAAAAAAATGATTTTTTTGGTGGATTTTGATGTCTAAAAATTATGAAAAAAATACTATTATTATTCTAAAATTATGTGTGACTTATGAAAAATAAATTGGGAGTTACTGAAATGAAATAGAGTATATTTTGGGAATAAAAGTGTAGTTGGAACTATGGTTCTACACTTGTATATTTTTGTGAAAAATGTGTTTTGCAAGAGAATTGAAATAAATGCTAGAAAAGAAAAATAACAAAGAAAGAAAATATATATTGTGAAGTTTGTGTGAATTATTCTTGTTAAAGAATAGTGTGACAATAATGAGTTGTGAATATTCATTTTGACCATATACTTAGTGATATGATTTTTAATGTGGAAATAATTATTGGATGAAATACCGGATGAATAATTGAACTCCTTGTATGGTTATTGACTCGTGAATAATTTTGAAATCATGTGATTGGAAAAGAGAAATGTTATTGAGTATGAAAACTCAAACATATGAATTTGTGAATTGAAATTGAAAATTAGGGTGTAGCCAAAACTCACACCGGCAAGTGAAAAGTGATGAATTATGATTATTGACATTGAAAAGACCAGTTTGGGTCATTGTGAAATGAAAGAAATAAGACCGGTAGTAGTGAGAGGGCTAACTCTAAGAGATTGATTTTGTTCATGATTTTCATTAAATTAAGAATTAGTACATAGTGAAGAGGTGATGAAAGTGAGAGAAAAACACAAGTATGAGGGCCTCGAGTCTACGATGTGAGAGTGATCCACAGAATGCATGCTTGATGCGTCAGGACATGGTGTGGGCACTACTCTAGAATTATCGGGACCTTGGCGACGCTTGTGGGATGTTTGGTGACTGCAAGAGGATCGTGTGCCATGAAGGAGGCTGAATTGCCACAGAATGCATGCTTGATGCGTCAGGACATGGCGTGGGATTCCCCTCCAGGTTTTCTGTACATGAGCTTGTACTCATAGATCATCTAGGATACTTACCATAGTTACAGTAGTAGATTAAGTCATGACGAGGGATTGAACCCTACAAGATGAAGAACGATTAAGAAGCTTGCCCTCGGACCTATGTAGTATGGGATGCATAGAATCCGAACAAGTGTGCATTAGTGTCATGTAATATAAATAATTGCATTAAGGACTAAGTGCACAATCACAACACGACATCAATAGGGTATTCCCTTTAGTTTGATATGTGACAAGTTTGTGTTTGTTAAATATGGAAAATCGGTTATACTATTTCCGGCATAGAGATGATGGCCGTGTATAATGTTTGTCGGTTGAATAAACTGATGTACCCACAGTTTTATATGCAGGATAAATGACATGATAAAGATTAAAGAAGCACAAATGCTTAGAGATTATTCAAATGTTGATGTACTGTTATATAAATGTTGTAATATGCTTCTGCTGTAAAATGTAAAGTGTAAAGTTTTCATGTAACTCTGATGTAAAGTGAAAAGTTTTAAATTCCTTATAAAATTGTACGAAAGAAGTGTAAAGATCCTGTGGAATCTCGAATTCAGTTGTGTTTTGGAATTCGGGGCGTTACAGGAACCTAAGGTATTTCCAGGTAGAGTCTCGTCTGTGGTAACACCATCAAGGAAAGAATTGATTGCTGGTCAATATTACGAGGGCTATGATATCGAGATTGGTGGGAAGTTATTCGGCATTGATCTCATTGAACTACAAGTCATAGATGTGGAGGTGATCGTGGGCATTGATTGGATGGCAATATATGATGCCATAATTGAATGCAAGAAGAAAGAGGTGTTAGTGAAAGCACCAGGAGGTCCCGCAGTGACTTTTCAGGGGAAGAAGAAAAACCCGAAAGTGGATACAATGGTATCTAAGTTGATGATTCCAGATGAAGTCAGAAGCATTCCAGTTGTCAGGGATTTTCCGACGGTATTCTTGGAAGATCTATCAGGGTTGCCACCGCAGCGAGATGTTGAGTTCTGCATTAATGTTCAGCTGGGAAGTGCTTCGATTTCTAAGACTTCGTACAGGATGGCACCTGTGGAGCAGGATGAAGTTAAGAAGCAGATTGAGGAATTGCTGAGTAAGGGATTCATCAGTACGAGTACTTCACCGTGGAGAGCACCAGTGTTGTTAGTGAAGAAGAATGATGGGTCAATGTCACGCCCCGCTTCCCAAAAGAGAATACGGAATACGGATAGGTGACTAAGCCCAGCAAATGATTTTCATCATCCATAAGCTGTTCAGAATCTTTACAACATCTCACAGAATCAAAGTCGGAAGCAAAAGAATCAACCAACTATGCATAATCGAATCAGATATACCAACAGAAATTTACTTGAAACCAAAATATAATAATCTCAAACAAATCAAGTCTGGACAAGTCAATAATATCCTGGGTCACATTGCCCAATACAAAAATATATCCAAGTATCAAATACAATTGTTCAAGCAATAACAGGAAATAATAATAATAAATGCAAACAAAACTCCAGCACTAATATCTCATATCACCAACACCATCTGGTACCTGTTCTCCAAAATCTGCAATTTAACAATTGCAGGAATAGGAAAAAGAAAATAAACTCCCGTTTATGCAAGTAACGGGCCGCTTGTAGTGCAGGATACAAGTACATGGGGAAGAATAACAAATATAAAATAACAGCAGGAATAAACATAACATGGTATGAGCATGTCAACAGAATAAAATGTCTAACATGAATCAGAAAAATAGAAACAAGTAGCATGGTATACTAACAGGTACAGGTAACATGTGTCAAGTGTCGAGCAAACAGGTAAACATGTAAACAAGTAACAGGTAAACAGATAAACATGTAAACAGGTAAACAGGTAACAGGTATCAGGTTATATCAAGTCTTATATTATTACTAACTATGTAGCACTTCATGCGCCCCAACTTTTATCACATGGTTGCTACATTCAAACAGTTTCGTTTAGATTTCGTAATGGAGTCCATAGGGCAGTGTACTCAGGGATCAGGATAACAGGAATAACAGGAACAGGTAGAACCTAGTGGTTCTCTTCCAAGTACACCTTCCTATAGGGAAGTATGCAATCAGGTACAGGAAACAGGCGGAACCTAGTGATTCTCTTCAGAGTACATCTTCCTATAGGGAAGCATGTAGTAAGGTATAGGTAAAAAGGATCGCGAATCATGTAGCCATGAACACGTAACAGGCAGGATTCAGGTCCTCTTCTCAGTACACATTTCTATACTTTCCACTACTAGATCTTTTCCTTAACCCCGGCTTGATTATTTTATTATTATTAGCAAACAGGCATGTATGTGTCACAAACAGAGAAGGAATAGCATGATATAAATAAGTAATAGGTTCAGGATGAAGAATAAACATGTTCAGTTGAAAGATAACTCATAACAGGATAATACAACAAAAATTCTAGTTCAGGACAGCAAGACAGTACTGCACTAAAACTGAGATTCCCGTTGCTAAAAAATGCAAATCTGAATCCGTCAAGGAATCTGGAAAATAGACTCCCGTACAAATCCAGTGAACATATATAAGTCATATAGTATTTCAAAAAAATATAACTCAAAACTGAATTGAAACCAGAAAACGAGTTCAGCCAGAAATCGGAAGATTGTATTCAAAGTCAAGAAAACAGCATAAAAACTCATTAATTAAATCTACAAAAAATCTGGGGTATTCCCCTATATGTATAGTAACAGAAAATAAAGTTTCAAAATTTTCCAACAAAAATAGAGTAGTCAAGTAAAATCAGAAAACAACAAGACACGACGGTTTTGTAAATCTGAAGTCGCAAACACTGCAGTACTAAAATAGCAATAACTCGCAAACCATAAATCGAAATTCAAATCCGCCAAAAGGGTGATAAAATAGATACAGTAGGCTAACTTTCATATTCAGAAATATTTTAGAAACAGCAAGTAGAATTAGGTCGAAAATTCATATCTTTACTGAACAGTAGTAAAATTCTGCATATAAAATCTTTATTTGCAAGTATGAAAAGGTTTGTAAAACTCTTCAAATAAATCCACCAAAATTCTGGGTAAACCCCAATTAACTCTATAAATACTGAGAAAAATTTCAGATCAAAATAATAATTTTAACACCAGAATAAAAATAGTATATTCATCAAAATATTCATAAAACAAAATCTGGAAATTATCTTACACCTCTGTAGTAAAATGAACATAACTCACAATGCGTAAATCGAAACTGTGATCCGTCAAAAGGGTTGGAAAATAGACAGAATTTTCTACAATTCATGTTCACAAAATATTTTCAAATACTACCTTAATAGGGTCTAAAATACTGAACAATATCAGGGTAACAGAAAAATACAGATTTGTTCTTCATACAAAATTTAACATAGATCACATGAATTTCATCCGAATCAACCCAAATATGAAATATAGTGTACTAGATGTCCAAACAACATGGTATAGGGTATTTTACAAGCATTCGACAAGTATATTACGAATAACCTATCAAGCACAGATATCTCAAAATAGCATGAACATACACATCAAAAGTGGTCAACCCTAGGTTAATTCATGCCATTTGTGTCGTGAGGCAACTATGGTCGAATCAACATAATAAAAAAAATATAAACAAGGGGAATCACACACAAATTGTCTCCAGAACCCAACTACACTACAGGCAGTATGTAGTACTTGTATTACACAAAGAAAAGAATACAAGTTACTTGCCTTAACCAACGACGAAAACGGCGATGAGCAAGAATAACGGGAACGGATTTTCGGGCAAAGAACGACTAACGGAAACCACGAAAAATGAGCCAATCACACGAACGCAACCACTAACAACGAACTCCACTAACACACGAACGAACCCAAGATCACCCACACACAACGCAGCCGGGAGAGATCGTCACCGAGGCACAATGACAGCGACAGCGGATAAGGGGGTGATGTCGCTACGCTGGAGAGAAGCCGCGATGAAAGGGATGCTGCTGGCTGAGTGACGGAGGGATGCGACCAGGGGACGGCGCCGGAGGGACGTCGCGATGCTGCTGCTGTGGGAGATAGCATGGCACAGGGGCGATCGGGAGAGAAAGATGGAGGTTGGAAGAAGCACCGAAGAAGGGCTAGATGGTCGGGAGGGTGAAGCACAGGAGAGGGCACGATGGGTAAGGGCGGCTAGGGTTTTAGGCAAAAGGAGATGAACAGTCGGTGCATATATAGGTGCATGGGTGGGTTAGTTATATAGGGGGGCGCTAGGGTTTTGCTGAAGGGGTTTCGGGTATCAGGGGTCTAACGAGTAAGGGGGGCTAGTAATTGGTATTGGGTAATGGGGTTATAAGAGTATTAGGGGTATGCAGAAGGTTAAATGAATATGCAATAAATGGGTTCAAGGGCTGTTTGGTTTTATTCAATGGGTTTTGGGTAGTCAGTAAGTGGGGATTGGGTTAAATACTTAATGGGTTTGGTTAAGTGGATATTTAGAGAGTTTAAATGGGCATTAGGGATCCAAAAAAAAAATATAGATATGGCCAAATAAACAAAATAATAGAAAAGTATTATTGGGGTATGAACAAATAATAAAGAGAGTCAAAATAACAGCTCGATCAAATGGAGACAAACAAAAGAGACAACAGGTTCAAGAATTCAAATAAATGATGATAAAAACAATAAATGAATATATTGAAACAAAAGATCTAATATACGGTCCAAGAAAAGGTACAAAGAGAGAAATACACCAAAACAAAAAATACACCCAAAAATACACAAAATGAAAAACAGGGGTTACAGTCAATAAGGATGTGCATTGACTACCGGGAGTTGAACAGGGTGACTATTCAAAATAAGTATCCACTTCCACGGATTGATGATCTATTTGATAGGCTTTGGGGAGCAGTTGTATTTTCGAAGGCTAATCTGCGATCAGGGTATCATCAGGTTCGAGCTATGGAGGAAGATGTGAGCAAGACAGCTTTCAGAACTCGTCATGGACTCTCTGAGTTTTTGGTGATGCCATTCGGAGTGACGAATGCGCCGGCAGTGTTTATGGACATGATGAACCAGATTTTGCGGCCGTTTATTGATTCCTTTGTGGTGGTATTCATTGATGATATTTTGGTATATTCGAAGTTAGAGGAGGAGCACTCTAAGAACTTGACAGAGGTATTAAAGAAGTTGCAAGAGCATAACTTGTATGTCAAGCTGTCGAAGTGTGAGTTTTGGAAGTTCGAGGTAGCTTTCGTTGGTCATATCATTTCTAAGGAGGGAGTGGTCACCGATCCTCAGAAGGTCGAAGCAGTGAAGAATTGGTCCAGGCCAACGACAGTGAAGGAACTCAGGAGCTTCTTGGGTTTAGCTGGGTACTACAGGAGATTCATTCAGGGCTATGCACAGATCGCAGTTCCTTTGACAGGATTGACTCGGAAGAATGTGGCATTCACTTGGACTGATAAGTATGAGGCGAGTTTCCTTGAGCTGAAGAGAGGTTGACGACTGTGCCTATCTTAGCTTTGCCACAAGATGGGAAGGACTATGATATTTTCAGTGATGCGTCACTCAGGGGTTTGGGGTGTGACATGATGCAAGAAGGAAAGGTTATTGCATATGGTTCAAGGCAGTTGCATCCGCATGAGAAGAACTATCCGACGCACGATCTGGAATTGGCAACTATTATCTTTGCCTTGAAGCAGTGGAGACATTATGTATATGGAGAGAAGCTCAACATGTATACCGACCACAAGAGCCTGAAGTATATTTATCAGCAGAGGGATCTGAATCTTCAGCAGAGAAGATGGTTGGAGGTGTTGGAAGACATTCGTTCTGAGATCAAGTATCATCCGGGCAAGGCGAATGTGGTGGCCAATGGGCTTAGTCGAAAGAGTAATTTGTCGAGTTTGATCACTACTCAGGAAAAGTTGGCAGTAGAGATTGATCAGGCAGGTATCGAGGTGGTACTGCAGGGTTTGGGAGCATCTTTGGCTCAATTGAGGTTGCAGCCTTCTTTGATAGAGCAGATTATGGAGGGTCAGAAATCAGATGTAGAGATTCAGGGGATGTTACAGGTTTCCGAAGGCAAAATATCAGAGTTCCGTGTCCGAGATGGAGTTCTATAGATGGGTGAGAGGTTGTATGTACCGGAGAATGCATATTTAAGGGAGAGTATCTTGCAGGAGACACAATACCATGTTGTCAGTACATCCCGGAGGCACAAAGATGTACAAGGACATCAAACCACACTTTTGGTGGTCTGGCATGAAGAGAGATGTGGCAAAGTGTCTGACTTGCCAGCAGATCAAAGCAGAGAATCAGTGACCTGGAGGTTTGTTACAGCCATTGCCTATTCTGGAATGGAAGTGGGAGAATATCAGCATGAATTTCATCACAGGGTTGCCGAGGAGTCCGAAGGGCAATGACTCAATTTGGGTTATTGTTGATCGTTTGACCAAGTCAGCTCACTTTCTGTCTATGAAGATTACTTGGTCGTTAGAGGAACTGGCAGAGCTGTACATTGATGAGATTGTGAGACTTCACGGGATTCCTGTGTCGATTGTTTTTGACAGGGATGCAAGGTTCACATCGAGGTTTTGGAAGGGTTTGCAAGCAGCTTTGGGTACCAGAACTGATTTCAGTGCCACTTTTCATCCGTAGACTGATGGTCAGACTAAAAGGGTGAATCGGGTATTGGAGGATATACTGAGGGCTTGTGTTATAGATTTTGGTGGCAATTGGGATAGGTACTTGGCATTGGCTGAGTTTGCTTATAATAATAGTTACCAAGTGAGTATCGGGATGGCTCCGTATGAAGCTCTGTATGGGAGGAAGTGAAGGACACCCGTTTGTTGGTATGAAGATGGTGAGAGGCAGATGTTTGGGCCAGAGATTGTGCAGCAGACATCGGAGAAGATCGAGCTGATTCGTAAGAGGTTAGTCGAGGCTCAGAGTCGGTAGAAGAGTTATGCAGATACTCAATGGAGGGATTTGGAGTTTGAGGTTGGGGATGCAGTTTTTCTCATGGTGTCTCCAACTAAAGGTGTAATCAGGTTCGGGAAGGGAGTCAAGTTGGCGCCAAGGTACATTGGGCCATACAAGATTTTGAGGCGGATTGGTAAGACGACATATAAGTTGGAGCTACCGAAGGAATTGGCATAGGTACATGATGTGTTCCATGTGTCGATGTTGAGGAAGTATGTACCAGATTAGAGTCATCAGTTGACGGAAGGACCCGAGCGACTACAACTGAACTTGAGTTACAAGGAGCAACCTATAGAGATTGTTGATCGTAGGGAGAAGGTGTTGAGGAATAAGGTGATACCTATGGTTAAGGTATTGTGGAGGAACCAGCAGTTTGAGAAAGCTACTTGGGAGCCGAAGGATCGCATGCAGAAGGATTTTCCCGAGCTCTTTGTATGATTTTATTATTTTGGTTAAGTTGTATTTCTCTTGTACGACTGTATTCTTTAAGCTATATTTCCATATATGTGATTGTATTTTCTCTTTGCTTATATCGTTTGGTCCCTATTAACCGTAATTCTGAGGACATAAGTATTCTAAGGAGGGAGTGATGCAACACCCTAGATTTTTTAAATAATGTTTTGAGATTAATAAATGAATTAAAGAGATTTTTGGTGATTTAATAAACATTTTTCTGAAATTTATCTTGTTGCGCATGCAAAATACGTGCAAACATTTTTTTGGGAAACTCAAAGTCAGAAATTATTTTGGGGAAACCTGATATTTATTAGTATGTATTATTTGTGAATTTTTTGGATTTTTCTGATATTTATTTGGCATATTTGCAAATATTACAAAAAGATGGACTTTTGTGCAAAATTACCACTTGGAGTAAAAACTCCAGATTTTCGGTTTCTAGGCTGAGCATGATGGCTAGACAACTCAGAGTAAAATATTTTAATTTTTATTCTAATAGATTTGGTTTATTTCGCATATTTGTTAAAGAATGGTCTTTCTGCAAAATTGCCACTTAGAGGCCAAAATTACAAAATTTATCTTTTGTTGATTAGACATGGATGTCGGCCAGATCTGGAGAGTTATTTTTTATTTCAATCCTAACTAAATTGGTTAACCCTAATTTCATAGTGTAAAGATTTATATATGTAAAGATATATTCTAAAGGAATATTTTGTAAAATCTTCTCAAAACTCTAAAACTCCATAATTTCAGCTATATTAAAATCCCTACAGCCGTCCCTCTCCTCTGCAAAAACAAAAGACTATTTTACTATTGATTTTCTTGGAGTTTCGAAGCGAGGATCTTGGATTTTTGCGAAAGGAATGACTTTTCTTATTCTTTATTATCTTTGGTTGATTCTTCAATAAGGTGAGTGACATATGTTTGATTTCTTATTGTTCTATGCATGCTAAATATGAAGATTCATCTGGTAGAATACATGATAGATGGTTGTATGATGATATAATGAATATATTGATGGATGAATAATTAAAAGTAGAACTTTTATGAATATTATGCAAGGGATGAATGAAATCTCTATATAGATGACTTAAGAATGAAAAGAACCTAGTAGGAATCATGGGTATGTTGTTTTTCTTCATGATTTTTCTGAATTGATTGCATATAATGGATTGTAAGACTTAAATTGCATAAAAGTGAATAAAGATGGACCCATTTACTGTGTATGCATGTATACTTTCTGGTTGGTTGTTTGATTTGGATGGAACTTGATTATTTACATGTTGTAGATGCATATAATCATGAACAAAATAATCTAATTAGTTGTATATGTGTATAACAAGTTGCAAAGAGGTTTTTGAAATCAAAAGATCAAGTTTTGAAGGTTGAAGTTGAGTATTTGACTTCGGGTCTGATTGTACATAACCGAAGTGGATTTTTTGTGTTTTGTGTTTCAATTGGATCTTGATTTCTATATGATACTAAGATTGAAATAAACAAAATACTACTCATACACAATGATTTTTGATGTTTTAAGTGATGCTTATGCACCTACATACATATATATATACACACTTATACATTTTCTGATGTTGAAGAGTTTTGATGAAAAAAATGATCTTTTATGAAATTCTTGAGGTTTTGATTTCATTCATGAACTCTAGTATGTTATACAAGTTGTATTTGATCATCTCAGAATTTTTATTTCACAAATTTATGCTTTAAAGAAATAAAACTATATATCAGTTGAAAAAGTGCACGAATATTAAAGCTGCGTTCGTGAACATGTCGGTCGACCGCACGAAATTACACATGAAATGTCGGTCGACTGTTAGTTCTTGGGTTTTGGAAATTTAGCTTGACAGTCGATCTTCGCTTTTTGGAACTAGCTTGACAGTCGACCGTCAACTGCTGTACTAATTGCTTTTGTTGGGTTTCTTACTATTTTCTTGAACGATTATTTATTCGGACTTATGGATTATCGATCTACTGTTTTAAACGAAGTTTTTACTACAGATTACTGTACTTTACAGAGAGTTATATTTTGATTAATAATAGAATTTAATTGGCATTTCTATAACTTTATAAAGCGAATTATGTATGGATTTCAAAGGAATTGATGTTTTATGATTTTCCATGACTTCAAACATGCAAAGCTCAATTGTTTAAGAGATTTAATATCAGATTGTTACTTCTGGAAATTTGTGAATATTTAGATAAATTTGGATTTGTTGATTTAAAGGAGTTTCTTAATATGAACGAATCGATGATGGAATTGAGAGTTTTAATTGACAGGTACTAGTGGAGATGTGATGGAACTTGGAAAACGTAAGTATATGCTCTAGGGGTTAGTCCGACGGATGCGTTCCAGGACTGTGTGTTGTTTTATCCCGAGATGACAGTTGGTATGTTAGCTTGTGGAAGGTCGGCAGGCCTATTCATGGAACGTACAGAGCATTCTCGTGTCGAAGGTCGGCGGGCCTATTCACGGGATGTACTGTGTATCTGCATGTCGAGGGTCGGTAGGCCTATTCGTGGGGTACACGGCAAAGAGGTGATTCTCCAGTTTTTGAGCTATGCTTACATGATGCTTGCGCGTCGAGGGTTGTCAAGCCTATTCACGGAGTATTCTAGATCTTGTTTCTGTCACCGTAGTATGATTAATGGCATAACAAGGGATTTAACCCTACAACGTGGAGAACGATAAGGGCTTGCACCGGACCTATGTAGTATGGAATGCATAGAATCCAACAAGTATGCATAAGAGTCATCATACTGCATTTGTGTTTTCTTGACTTGTATTATGCATGATGTTTTTTTATATTCCTACACTTGACACTTAGCTTAGTCTCACTTGATGTTTTCATGCTTTATTTATCGCTATCTTTTTGTTACTACTGTGGGAAAGTGTTGATTATGAATTTATTCTTTATGCTTCATTTATATTGTATTTCTTTTGATGTCACTCACACAGTTATGGCTGACCCATATAGTTTTGGGGGTTAGGGTTATCTCTAACTTCATGTTTTACAGGTAGGTACCTATAGCTTGGGATTTGAATGCATGTGGTATAATGATAAGGTGGCTTATGCAAATTGTAAAATAATGTGTTGTTAAAGAAAGAAAATTTAATTCAAGGTGTTTATTTTCCGCTGTGCTATGTAAAGAATTGATGTAATAAAAGTTAAAAAATTATCTATGTTTGGCTATGTTTACAATTACATTGAGGTAGATGCTGGGAATTGTGCCACGTATTTCTGAGTTTATTATATTAGAAATTCTGGGCGCTACAATAAGTTTGCAAGTTTACATGTTACCTGTTACCTGTTACCTGTTACCTTTTACCTGTTACTAGTTCATAAGACTCATGTTACAAGTTTGCAAGACTTTTGTTTATATGTCATATTTCCTGTTACATTATTCCTCTTTCCCGATTAGTTATATTTTGAGTCATGTTCCAGTTGTTACCTGCATTACCTTGATCATGTTATATTATATTTGCATCGCCAGTTCTAGTTTTCCTACTTGTTAGTCCTCGTTTCTTTCTTGTTATACATGTTGTTTTTCGTTATCATGTCTGTTCCGTATTTGAATTCCCAGTTCTTTTCTTTTTCTGCATATCTCGTCTCTTGTTCATATTTTGCTTGTTCTACTTGTGGCCCGTAACTTGCTCTAACGGGTGCTCCATCCATCTTTCTTTGAGTTATGTTATGCAGGTGCAGACGATGGGTTACTGAAAGAACTCGTCGAGCTGTTATTGCATTGCATATTCTCGGGTTATTTGGTAAGTTCTTGTATCTCAGATATTGGTTATTGTATTATATTCTCGTTTATGTGATTATTATTGCATTGTTGAGTTGACTGGTATTGTACTGCCTATAGATGATATGAGTTGACGTACTTATATCATTCGCTGGGCCTCAGTTACGCACATGTGTTCCCATATAATGAGAAGCGGGGCGTGACATTTTCTTTTGTTTTGATTCTTTGTAAAATTCACACACAAGTATGAGTTATTTATAGGGCTAAATGGGTGAATGAAGAGACCCCCACTACCCAAAATAAATACTCACTCACAAAACCATTACCACAAACCCCTACCCCTTCCTATTCTTGGACGACCAACCTCTTGGTGTGCACACACGTGCACGTGCACCCCACATGTACACACTTCCCATTCTTTTAATTAATTTTATTTTTTTATTATTAGGCTAAGTGTTTGTTACATGACAAGTGTGTAGGATTAAAAGTGTTCATTTTAAGAGTAGAATTAATTATGGGCTTTTCTTTTAAATAATTTTTCTAATGGACTTTAAAATAGACTTTAGGCCTATGGTTTTTTATTGAAAATAAATAATATAAATGTGACCAATAAAATGAAAACAAAAATGTACATTACCTGGAAAATTTTAGGGACTAAAATACATAAAATTTTACGTTCAATGCACGTGCAAATATATAAAAATTTATTCTATTTTTTTGTTTTTTGTTGATGACAAAGAGAGGTTATGTTTTGTCTTGTGCATATTTTTGTGCATGTTATTACTTGCGTGCATGGTGTACATTAGTTAGGGGGGGGGGGGGCATTTCATCACATGTTTATATCTTTACATTACTTCATGATATGTAATTATTATTATTGTAAGTTATTGTGTTGTCATCATCAAAAAGGTGGAGAATGTTGATTCTTGGTTTTGATGACTACAACACAATACAAAATTGTTCTATTACATATATCTTGCAGGGTGTATCAAAGTCAATATTATAGTGGAATACACAAAGGCAAAACAATCTAATGAAGCTTTCAAGAAGAATTGATCAAGCAAGCATCAAGACATAAAGGCAAAGGCTCAAGCTCAAGTCAAAGACTCAAGTTCAAAACAAGATTCAAGTGCTTCAAATATTTTGTAGAAAGTGTCTTGTAATATTGTATTTTTTATTCTTTGAGTCTTAGAAACTTGTAATAGCCTTGTCACAAACACACTCACACATATCTTTTAATAATGTAGGATTCTGTAGGCAAGGCAAATAACACTAGAGGGGGGGGGGGGTGAATAGTGTTGTATAAAATAATTATGAACTTGAACTTTTCGTACTGTCCAGTCGACTGAAAAATGAAGTACAGTCGACTGTAGCGTCAGAAAAGAAGAGTATTTTATACAAGTCTGATCAGTCGACTTATAGCGGAAATTTAGTCGACTTACCAAAAAGTTTATGAATAAAACACAGAAAAATAGAAATGCAAGTTGAGAAAATACAACCACCACAGAGAGTCAAGCACAGAGTACACAGCGATGTATCCTGGTTCGGTCCTCCCGAACTACATCCAGTCCCCAAGCAACCCAATTGAGTTTTTCACTATTCGTTAAAAAGTACAAGAATACCCTATGACGTTTTGACAAAAACTATTTAAAACATGTATACCTCTCTCACCACTAGAGAGAGCAAACCCACTCTACACCCAAGAGTGAAAAACCGACTCTACAACCAAGAGCCCTACTCTCCAACCAAGAGGACCACTCTCACAACTCGAGAGTGAAGAACAACAACAAAAAGAGTTTACAATAACCTATAGCCTTATTTGTGATTTGTGCTTTTGAATAGTGTAAAACCCCGAATTCCAAATACAACTGAATTCGAAGTTCCACGGGATCTTTACACTTATTTCGTACAATTTTACAAGGAAATTGAAACATTTCTTACATCAGAGTTACATCTTTGAATTACATTTAAACAGCGGAAGCAAATTACAATAATTACATGGATAAAAGGTACAACACTTAAAACATTCTTTAAACAGCTTGCATATTTATTCTCATCACTTCTCTTTACCTTGCATTGAAACTGTGAGCTCGTCAGTTTATTCACTGACGAAATATTATACACGGCCATCCTCTCTATGCCGAAAACAGTATAACGATTCTCAATACTTAACAAACCACAAACTTGTTCACAAACAAAGCTAAAGGGACTATCCTATAGATGTCGTGTTGTGCTTTGCACTTAGTCCTTAATGTAGTTATTATGTTATATGACACTAATGCACACTTGTTCGGATTCTATGCATCTCATACTACACAGGTCCGAGGGCAAGCCCTTAATCGTTCTACATCTTATAGGGTTCAATCCCTCGCCATGACTTAAATTACTACGGTAACTACGATAAGTATCCTAGATGTTCTATGATCTACGAGTCCATGTCCAGGCAGTCTGGAGGAAAATTCCACGCACTGACATAACGCATCAAGCAGGCAGACTATGGACAATTCAACCTCCGCCATGGAACGATGGCACCACCCGCAGTCACCAAACACCCCACAAGCGTTGCCACCAGGATGATAATTCCGGAGTAGTGCTCACACCATGTCATGACGCATCAAGCAGGTAGTCTGTGAATCACTCTCACACCGCCAATCTGATGGCCCTCATACTCTTATTTTTCTCTCACTTTCGTCACATCACCACTATGTGTCTAAATCCTTAGTTTATTTGAATCATGAATAAAATCAACTCCTAGAGTTAGCTTTTTCCTCTATACCGGTCTCAATCAACAACATGACCAACTTGGTCTTTCATCTCAATAATTCAACTTTACCATTTTAATTCATTCAGTTGCCGGTAATAGGAATTTAGCTACCCTCTAGTTCAAAATCTCATTTCATGTCCATATCATTTGTGTATTCATATTCATAAGACCTTTTGTAACTCATCATAATATTTGACTTCACTTTCATGTAAAATTTTCATGCATAAGACAAATAAATTCATTTTCTAATTTGTCACATTCATAATTCATTCTTTCCATTACCAAATCTCTTCTCATACTCCTTTAAACAATACATTTATTTATTTATTTTATCAAAAGACAATTCAAAACTTGAGAAATAAAAAAAAATAGTCTAGACAGTCGACTATTGAAGCATAGTAGGTCGTCTGTTCGGTGAGGATTTAAAAGAACTCAAAATTTAATTTGGCCAGGACAGTCAACTGCTAAGACACAGTCGGTCAATTGTTCTGTGACGATTAAAAACTAAAAGTTAATATAGTCAGGACAGTCGACTGTAAAATTATGGCCAGTCGGCTGTTCTATGATACTTTAAAACTCGAAAATAAAATGGATAGGGCAGTTGACTATTAAACATATACGGTCAACTGTTCTGCGAGAATTACAACTCGAAGAACTAGATATTCAGGACAGTCGACTATTTACACCTATTCGGTCAACTGCTCAGCAATGAAAATCCAAAAATTTTGAATCATTTATTCTTTATTTTTCCAATAACTAACATACAGCTTTAGGATTATTTAACCTCAATCACAACAAGCATAACTTACTACCCAATATGGAGGTTCTTATGATTAGCATTTTCCTCATAAGCACAATTTCTAAATTTGCACTTTTCCCATAACCACAATTTTTCTACATGGAGAAACATTTATTCTAATTTAGCATGCTAGATCATTATCCCAATATCACAACAACAAACATATCATTCAGTCAAGTTCACTTATGCAATTTATGCAATTTCCCCTATGTTCCAATTTCATCTTAATCATGGTATTATTAAGAGCAATGTTTTCATCTATTTATTCTAACATGATTAGCACAAAACCTAGCATGGTACTACTTAGAAGTAGAGAAACACCCACCTTATTGGAGAAAAATGAATGTACTCCTAAGAACTCCTAGATTGATCAAAAGAGGCCTTCTCCTCCTAGTTGAGCCACCACAAGTCGTCTCCTCCTCGTCTTGAAGTACAACCGACCTCTTTGTTCTTTGAAGAAAATCCGGCCACCAATTGGCAATGAAGAACACACTAACACAACTCTCAATCTTTTGAACTCACTAACTCTCAATCTTTTGCTCTCTAATTATATTTCTTTGTCTTTTTTTTTTTTTTTGATATAGATTAGGTGTGAATACACTAATGTAGGGGGTATTTATACATAATTTTGGTGGAAATAAAGAGCTAGGATTAAATCAAGTGGTTTACGATCAAGGGCTTAGATGAAATAGGGAGTTGCTATAACTTCCCATGATGCAAATAACCACCTCTCCACCTCATCCACTCACCTTCTCTCTTGATTCCATCCGGCCTCCACTCCAAGGGTGTGTTTTGCACACTCTTGTGCATGCACGTGTTACCCTAGTGTCCCCCACACACAAGTTGTACATGCTAATTAATTAATTGTCCATTATTTGAGTCTACACTACAAGTTAGACTAAAATAAAGATTAATTAAATTACCTGGGCTCACTAATGGGCTAAGAGACTATGGGCTACTAATTTAATTAATTAATTAACTAATGTGGGCTAAAAAGGGACAAATTAGGCTTAGGATTAAATTAGGCTTCTAAGAAAATAAATGGGGATTACTAATACATGAAATATTTTAGAGAAATGCATACATAAATTTTTACGTGCACAACACGTAAAAAGGAAAAAAAATATCAAACAATTCCAAATATAAATCTTTGACTGTAGGGGCCTGTTGAGGAGGAGGCTGTTCAGGCTGTGATTGCTGAACTTGCTGATTGATTTTCGGAAGGACATCTTTGATTAGAGGAGGAGGAGGAAGGGGAGTGGCTCTTCGGCTGGAGGCCGCTGCCTTTCCTTTCTCTTTCGGAGGCATGGTTTGAAACTACTTTCGCTGATGGTTTTACCTCTGAGAGCTTTAATATTCGTGCCCGATTTGAACGGTCTCGATTTGTTCCTATTTTTAGCCATATCAACATTCATTACGTATGGACACTAAGCTACCCTACCCCAACCCTACACCCCTACCATTGTACCCCCACACTCCCATGGCCAGTCAATATAAAAGGAGGGAATGGAGTGAAGCCCTAGCTCATTTTCCACACTTTTCTTCACTCCAACATTCTCTCATTTCCTCTAAGTGCTATCTTGAGCAAGAACAAGGAGGAGGACCTAAACAAGCTAGGAGGAGAAGAAAGCAAGTTTGGAGGTTATTGGTTATGTTAGGACTCTCCATAATAAGGTGTATGTTCTTCTAAACTCTTGTATGTTTCTTTTCACAGATTGATTGCTTGTTGAATGTATGTTTGAAACCAATATGGAATAGCATGATACACCAATTAGATTAAATTGTTGTGTATATGTTTGTAGTTCATGTTCATAACAATAAAATGAAACTAAGTAAATGGAATTGCTAGAAAGAAGTTTTTGTTGTGGGTAGTTGAATTTCAACCGCTAGGTGAATTCCATGTTTTGCATATTGGATTCATATTCTTGTAATTGGAATAAATGCATAGAACAATTGTGTGAGAATGCATATTTATACTAGGGTTTTGTTGTGGGGCTATGCCACAAAAAGATTGCACGTGAGGTGTTCGATGAAATGTCCAAATGAAGTTGTAAGCATATGTGAATGAGAAATTATAGTAATAAAGAAAAATCTGGATAACTATTTAAGGTGTTCGATGAATTGTCTCAGTGAGAAAGTCTAGTAGATTATAAGATTATGAGTAGCGAAGTTGCAAATGAGGTATTTGACATTAGGTGAATAAAAGTTGAAATGTATGTGCATGTAAAAGATATATAGAGTATTTAGATGGTTGGGGATGACCAAACTTGATGTTTTAAAATATTAATTCGCGGTTGTCATTAGGCCAAATTTGGGTTGAGTTTGGGCCAGCTCGTGGGTACAAGTTGTACGCCAAGTTGGACCCTGATTGGGTCTAGTTGATTAAAAATCACTTAAACTCTAGAATGAGACTTTAGACTAGTTGCCTTAATCTTGGGAATGTAAGGATGGACTCCTAAGGCTTTAGTCTCCAATTAGAAAAGTAGTTCGAATGCTAGGAAATGGATTAACGGGATGTGAGATTGAGTTGTGTGTGGCTTATAAAATAGTTAATAGATTAGACCTTGTGCGAATGAGTTGAATACCTAGAAGTGAAATATGATAATAGAACTCGTGATCTATTAGAAAGCTAGATCAAGGGTGAGGAATTATTTAACAAGAAGTGAAATACATGCTCGTATCGAGGTAGAAATAGATAGATTGGAACCGTTGGAATGGAGTGAATCTAGTTGATAATGAGTCAGACTAGAAGTCTTAGAATAATAATACTTGCTAGTTCTAGTGCTCCTTAGAAGTTTGGATTGTCGATATATCATATACATGCACATATACAAGCATTTCAACTCTTATTCACATTATGTCAAATACCACACTTGCAACTTCGCTACTTATAATCTTATAATCTACTAGACTTTCTCATTAAGACAATTCATCGAACACCTTATGTGCAAGAATAGTTATCCATATTTGTCTTTATTACTAGACTTTCTCATTCACATATGCATTCATCTTCATTTCGAACACCTCACATGCAATCTTTCCGTTGCATAATCCCACAACAAAATCCTAGTATAAATATGCATTCTCACACAATTATTCTATGGATTTATTCAAATTACAAGATTATGAATCCAATATGCAAAACATAGAATTCACCTAGCGGTTGGAATCTAACTACCCACAACAAAAACTACATCTTTCCTTTCTAGCAATTCCATCTACTCAGTTTCTTTTTATTATTATGAACATAAATTTCAAACATATATACAACAATTTAATCTACTTGGTGTATCTTGTTATTCCATATGAGTTTCTAACATACATTCAACAAGCAATCAATCCATGAAAAGAAAAGAATAATACAAGAGGTTAGGAGAACACCCACCTTATTATGGCGAGTCCTAACACAATCAATAGCTTCCAAGCTTGCTTTCTTCTCCTTCTAGCTTGTTTCTTCTCCTCCTAGTTTGTTTAGCTCCTTCTCCTCTTTGTTCTTTCTCAAGACAGCATAGAATCCTGGAGTGAAGAAAAGTGTGGAAAATGAGCTAGGGCTTCACTCCATACCCTCCTTTTATACTGGCCGGCCATGGGAGTGGGGGGGACAAGGGTAGGGGTGTACGGTTGGGATAGGGTTGCTTAGTGTCCATACATAATCAATGAAATGTGGGCTTGTCTTTCTAAGTGTCCATACATATTTGTTGCCGCTGATTTCGGTGTGGGGGCAATCAGATGTATTTGTGAGTTCGAGAGGAATCGAATAAGTCAAACCTGACCCTTTTCGTTGTGGTTGGGCTGGCTTCTTGCTGCTCCCGCTGACCTGCACAAACGTTCGAAACACTGGGATTGATCCCGGCGACGAACCCTCCGACGCTCTTGTCAGTACCCAGAAATGAATATGAAAGAGCTTTAGGTAGAAGAAGAGTGATCACCTTGTAACGTTAGGAGGTAGGGGGTATTTATAGTCTCCATGGGGATCTGCCTCGGGATAAGATTGAATCCCTACTCCCCGGTGTGAATGGATAGAAGTGGTTAAAACCACCTCCCGTAGATAAGGACGAGCCAGGATTTCTTCATATCCTGCTGAACTGGTCCTTAACGGGTTGGGACCCGTACCCAGTCAAATGGAACAATTTATGGGTTATTGGGTTTCAGAAGAGAAATCAATTTCCTATTTCGGACCCGTCTGTAGATGCAATTACCGTTTTACCCCTGTAAACTTTAAGATTCGTGCCCGATCTGAACGGTCCCAATTTAATCCCATTTTTAGCCATATCACGAGCCCCCCACTCCCAAAGACTGTTAGCCACAGCCTTTGGGGAGTAGTTTTGTCATTTCAAGGGCGTACGGGAATTTTTCGGAGTTCTTAAAGGGTGTTCGAATCTTTGTTTGAGGAGTAACAGTGCTTTTCTGAGCTAGCGATACACCCAAGATTGTTCTTAGGCTCTTCTGGACTCTTGGTGATTTTTTCCGATTTTTTTAATTATTTTTTGAATTGTTTATTCAATTTTGCGAAGCGAAGATTTATTTTTTGATAGCACAATTTAGTTATTCTAACCAATAATTATTTACCAAGGGGCTCAAAAATATTTTCCCGGATTTATAATTATTTTTTAGAATTTTTATTAATTTTCCTGAATTTTTAATCATTTTTTTACAATTTTTAAATAAATAATTCGAATAAATAAATAAATAAATAAGATTTAATCACCGTATTTATGACGTGGAATGATCTGGGGCGTCCATCAGCCATCGGCGCAAATATCTAAATGATCAGACGTACATCAGTGCTTGGTGACGTGGCTGAATCTGGGACGTTGATCAGATTGTGATGCGAATTTTGAGGTGATCTGACGGCATACGTGGGCTTCAAGTCCCCCTTTTCCATTCGGGACCATGTTTGTTCGACGAGCGGCGGCGAACGTGTCATCAAACGTGGCGAACGTGTCGAACGTGACGTCGAACGTGGCGAACGTGTCGAATGTGATGTCGAACGTGGCAAACGTGTCGAATGTCGAATGCGCCGTCTAACGTCGCGAATGTGGCGAGTGCATCGAACGTGGAGAGTGCATCGAACGTGGAGAACAACAGGGGAACGACACGTGTCACTGGGGTCGTTGACTTGTAACTCCTATTTTCCGTATCTGTAATTTTTCTACTGAATTTTCATTCCTAGTATTTTTGTATTCAAATTAAAATCCTATATTTTGTTCCATTTCAAATAAAAATATTCTTTGGTTTCAACTCAGTTTTTCGTGCCAATATTTAATTCAATTGTATTGTTTATCCTGCTCTTTTGTGTCGTTCTTCATGTAGAAATGGACTATTCCATCCTTCTATTTCATTTCCCCCCAATTTTATTCAATTTTGACTAAGTCCCTAGTTGGATCCCCCTCAAACCCGCTACCCGAATACCCAATAACCCAAACCCTAACTATTTAACCCTAAACACTTAACCCTAACCCTAACCCTAATCCCTATACTGTTTAAACCCAAAACTACAGCCGCCTATCATCTCTCTCCCACTCCGTCTTCTTCCTCCGCTCAAATCGAACCCAATCCCCATCACCAATCGCCACCTCCGATCGCCCTCATCGTCTTCTCATCGTCATCCCCACAATCACCACAGAACCACCACTTCATCGCCACTCCCTATCGCCAACCACCATCACCTTCCTCGACGAACCCAACTCCCGAAACCCATCCTACTCGCCTCCGCTATTACCCATCGTCGTTTTCCCCACCTTCAATCACCGCTCTCCGAATTCCCCAACCTTCGCCATCGACCTCCGCTCTCCTCGTCGTCACCCACCTCCCGTCATCAAAACCCACCTTCGCCTATCCATCGTCCCCCTCACTTCCGAACCCATTTGCACCCGCTGTTTCCTCCTTTACTTTGCAACCTCGTCGCCGATCACCCCTACCCTATCGCCTCTTCCTCTCCGCCACCTCGTCTAAGCCAGAAACCTGAACTCCCACCATTGCTTCGCTGCTCTATTTTCGAACCCAAAACAGAGGCCACTTCACCGACCAGCCGCCGTTGTTGCGTCGCTTCCCGACCAACGCCGCCGCTCGTTGCCGCCGCCAGACGTCGTCGCGAGCCCCAGCCGCAGTGCCGCCATCACCGTCGAAGCCTCTTATTCGCTACCGATCAAAACCAGAAGAGAAGAAGGAAGGAGGGAAGAAGAAGCAGGGGATCAGCTACTTTAAATCCTGGCCGTTAGATCCCATCAAGATCTGATCCCATCTATCAAGATCTGATCTGTGTTTGCTATTTTAGCATCCAGAGCAGATCCGATCGTGTGTGCAGTTTGCACGTGTCTCGTACGTGCGTGCATTTTCCGTATTCATGCCTCGCCTCTCGGGATCCTTATCCCGTATTGGTTCGCGTTCGGATTCACCGTCGTTAAGGCAAGTATTCATCTTGAATGAATTTTTGTTCTAGTACAAGCGTTTAATTTGAAAATACCGCAAATAGTTAGTAGTTGTGACTCCTCTTTGACTCTTCATTGTTGATCAAATATTAATCCTCACCGATTCCTTAATCTTAAGAGTCACAACACTTTTGTTGACATATTTACAAAATTAGTTGGACCCTTTATCTCCTAATTACTTGAACATGAACCCCTTGACTTGTAGACATGTGAGGTGTGATGTGTTGTGTCGATTTTACTTTCTTTAGAGTTGAGAAATACATGTGACTTGCTATTTTGATAACCACTACATCCGTATTTGTATCACACATTAATCTAGACTCATAATAATCAATTATCATGCAACTTATATATAAAATATATTCACATGTGTTGCTATCCTGAACGTTTCTTGCTGTTTCGACCTATTTAAAGTAAAAATATGAACTTGAGCCCTGAACATGAAATGTATCTCTAAATGTCTAGATATCGATAGCCTCCAGAATTTTTGAATTTCGAGTTACGGTGTAAGAGATATCGCAGTTTTACTACTTCTGCGTCGGTAGTCACAGATTCACAAAACTGCGGCACTCCTTTAGTTTACAAATTATTTTAACATTCTACCATTAAGTAGTTGCCTTGAAATTTTACATGCTGTTTCTGGACACCCTAGAGAACATCCCCAAATTTTCTCAGAATTAATTAGTAATGTTTCAACCCTGTTTCACATGTATAAACTCAGATTCCCAAATTCTGCCTGAACACAATAGCTGTGTAGTTCGCTGTTTTAACACATGTTACCACAATTTTTATGCACCTTAATTATATGCGTTGGAACCTGGGCAAGAGTCTAGTTTCTAGATCTCCTAACGGAACTACATTTTCTATCTCTTAGCAACAGAAATCACAGTTTTGGTACAGCAACGTCGTGCTGTCCAGATTTGAGATTTTCGTTGTTCGTGATATTTTTATTCGTATTGACCCTCGAATATGCTATATAAACATCTCAAACTTGTTCCATGTCCATGATTATGATTTCTTGACTTGTTTTGCACACTTGCATGCTTGCTTGATAAAAATTAATAAAAGTAACAAGCTGGGATTTAAGGGGAAGACCAAAGTAGTGGACAATATAGGTAAGTGTACTCGAAAGGGGGCCTGTGTTTCCCACTTGATACATGTCTCAAGAACTAGTATATTATTATTCGATTCATGAACTAGTATATTATTTGATTCATGAACTAGTATATTATAAATCGATTCATGGACTAGTATATTATTGATCCATGAACGAGTATATATATGATTCATGACTTGTCTTGTTATGACTTGACACATGAACTAGTTATATGATTACCCGATTCATGAGCATGACTTTCTTAATACTTGATACCTGAGTACACCGCCCTATAGACTCCACCACTAGGCCTAAACGTAACTGATTTGTATGTAGCAACCATGTAGTAAAAAGATGGATGCATGAAGTGCTATCTAGATAGTAATAACTACAAGACTTGATACATGAAACTTGAACTTGATACATACTTGATACTTGATGACATGATACATGAGACTTGTTACTTGAAAATAATACTTGACACTTGCAACTTGATACTTGTACTTGACAACTTGACACTAGACTTGAGACTCGCTACTTGACACTTGAACTTGATACTTGTCACTTGATGTTGGATACCCTTACATGTTCACTTGCCACTTACTCCACTATTAGTATTGGTTACCCAATCTGACCACTTGAGTTGTCCTTCTTGCTAGCTAGTTCTTGAATTTCCACTACTTGTTGTATCCCTATTATATTCTTGATTCCAAGTTCCACATTTCTTGTACTCATTTTTACTATTTGTGACCCTAACTTTCACTAAGGGCATTTTCTCTTGTTTTCTCTATTTTTCCCCTTTTATAATTAATAAATAGACTTTGGAGACGTGCTGCCTGCTGGAACTGGTGAGCAGAGATTTTAGGCTTCAAATGGAGAAAAGAGCTGCTTAATTTATTTGATTTCTTTGTGTTATTTATTCTTGCTACTTAAAACTTGTGACGGGCTTATGTTCCCTAGTTTTATATTTGATCCAGACTTGAAAAGTATTTGGATATTATTATTTGTTTTCAATTATTTTCTGTTGCTTAATAAACTATTCATGCATGCTTGGTTGTATATATATCTTGTTATATTCTTGTTGTAATACTGAGTCGATCCTACTGCTTATGGATGATGTTAAAATTCATTCGCTGGGCTTCGTCACGCACTCGTATTCCGTGTTTTTGGGAAGCGGGGCGTGACATGACTAGTCAACGTCTTTTGCTCACAATACGTTCGGAATCATGTCTGTTCGATGACCAGCGGCAAACGTGTCGAACGATCCATCGAATGTGGCGGAGGAGAACGACACGTGGCACTGGTAGCATTAACTGTTCAACGCGTTTGGCTCCTTTTTCGTTCGGAATCAAGTCTGATCGATGACCAGCGGCGAACGTTTCGAACGATCCATCGAATTCGGAGAACGACTGGAGAACGACACGTGGCACTGGCAGCATTGACTAGTCAACGCATTTGGCTCCTTTTTCGTTCGGAAACACTTCTGTCCGACGACCAGCGGCGAACGCGTCGAATGGCGAACGACTGGAGAACGACACGTGGCACTGGCAGCGTTGACTGGTCAATGCATTTGGCTCCTTTTTCGTTCAGAAACTATTCTGTTCGCGACCAACGGCAAACGTGTCGAACAATCCGTCGAACGTGGAAAATGACTAGAGAACGACACGTGGCACTGGCAGTGTTTACTGGTCAACGTATTTGGCTCCTTTTTTCGTTCGGAAACATGTATGTTCGACGACTAGCGGCAAACGTGTCGAACGAGGCATCGAACGGGTCGAACAACCAGGGGATGACACGTGGTGCTGGTAGTGTTGACTGGTCAACGCATTTTGCTAATTTTTCGATCGGAATCACGTCTGTTCGACGACTAGCGGCGAACGTGTCGAACGAGGCATCGAACATGTCAAACGACCAGGGGACGACACGTGGCATGGGCAGCATTGACTGGTCAACGCATTTTGCTCATTATTCGATCGGAATCACGTCTGTTCGACGACTAGCAGTGAACGTGTCAAACGAGGCATCGAACATGTCGAACGACCAGGGGACGACACGTGGTGCTGGCAGCATTGACTAGTCAACGCATTTTGCTCATTTTTTGATCGGAATCACGTATGTTCGACGACCATCGGCGAACGTGTCGAACGAGGCATCAAACATGTCGAACGACCAAGGACGTTTGAAGTCTTGGGCGGTTGGACTTCCTGACGGTTTACTTCTTGGTGATTTAACCGCTGCCTTTTGGTATTTCTAACTGTTAGGACTTCGCGCCTTTTCGGATTTCTCAAAGGCCTCTTGTGCTTCCGGCCCAGGCCCACTAAGCGCAACTATAAATTCTCCCCCCTTTCATTTTCACCCCACTCTTCCACTTTCACCATCTGAAGAAAAGTTCACACACCCTCTAGAACAAGATTTCGATGTGTTATTCCAAACTCCGGCTATCTTTCCGACCGTGCACGTCACATCAGAGGTAATTTTTTTTTGTTTGAAGGAGATGTCTAGGGTTTTTTCTAGCTAAGAGACCTCTCCCTCAAATCGTGTCGAAGCGACTCCTCCGACAGTAACTCATAGGGTCGACAAGGGGAAGGGTTTGTTGGTCGAGCCATCGCCTGTGGTGGAGACGATCGTGGAGAGAGAGAGAAGGATGGGCGAGTTTGGGAGGTACTCAATAGCCATATCTTGCTTGGGGGGGATTCTGTAGTACAGCGCCGAAGAGGTGGCACGCGTCGAGCATGGCATGGCACGGCAGTACGACGAGAATGAACCACAAGATCATACTGAGGCGAACGAGATCGTCTCTGTGCTTAGCGAGGAGGACCTTCGTACTATTAGAACGTGTTTCATGATTCCTGAGGAGTTCGAGCTACTCCTCCCTGGTCCTAGCATGAGGTCTTGTTCTTTTTTCCCTCCAGATGTATGTGTGTTTCCCTACGATGCTTTGAATGTGGGTCTCCGACTTCCCCTACACCCGTTCGTGAGGGAAGGCTGCGATGGTTTGGCGTGGGCCCGATCCAATTGATGCTGAATATGTGGAGACATGTAACGGGGTTCGTACTTCACTGCCAAGATGCTAGGATCGAGCATCGCCTCAACATGCTCCATAGGTTATGCAAGATTCACCAGAAGATGAGGACGGAGTACCGGTTCTATCTCAACGCTCGTAAGTGCGTCGCACTAGTCGACAACCCCAACTCTGTGAAATCTTGGAGGTACAAATACTTTTTGATTCGAAGTAGAGTGCCGTGTGATATCCCGACTGTTTGGAGGGACGATGTGCCGAAGAGGGCGAAAGCAGAACCATCTCTAAGCCCTGAAGAAGATAGGATGGTGGGATTCTCTTGGATCGGCCCATGTTGAGTTGGAGAGAGATTTCAGAGGAGAGTTTCTTTTAGGGGGGGGGGGTCTAAGCCTGATGAACCCTAGTATGCATTTGGCTTGTATTTATCTCTATCTCCTAGCTTGTAAGAGTTAAGATTTTTAACATTCGATTTCTTTTGTTTGTAGGAGATCCGAGCATGGACTTCGACACCATTATGAGCAAGCATTCGTCATTAAGCGCTAGGCGGGTCGATGAGAAGAAGAGGAAGCGCACGGTCATTCGACTGCCGCCGTCTAAGGCCACTAGAAGCGAGAGTGGCGCCACACCCAGTGCCTACGGCTCCCTCGGCTAGTGGTCTCCCCCTCTCCGTGAAGCTTGCATTCGAGGCTCCTCCTCTCACAGTGGCTAACATAGTGGCATTTTCCTCATCTCTCTCTCATCCCTTCTTTCTCTTCAGCAAACGCACACAAAGAGACATCAGCAACAACAGCAAGAGCGACAAGAACAACAATAATAATAAATTATTATGAACGAGATGTCTCTATATGGGTTTCCAGATCTCCACTCCAACTCGTCTCTTTCTAATCACAGCCCAATTAAGAACATAGACAACAGTCACTAAACAATCCAATCACAGCCCAATCAAAATTTGTGATCCTGGATCTAAACACTTCAGAATTCCCAAATCTGTACAAGAATTGGTCAGAACAAACCTTGTGCAGGTTTCTTTTGGAGTCAGAAACATCATTGGCAAAGTTGGGATGAAGAATTAATAGACAAACATGCTTAGATACTAGAAATTTTCATTTCTTTTACTGTTAAAGATGTTGGATATTAGCCATCTGATTGTCATCTTAGCATGTTTTTTTACCAAAATGGGTTAACTGTCATCTAAGGATGCTGTATACCAAAATCCAAATATACAATACATGAAGGCAATTTAATTTTCGTGCTACAACTATATGTGAAATGTAGCACAAGTGAAATTTTGTACTCAGGCAACTTGGCTCCAAATTATCCCTATTAACAACCCAGCTCAGAAATTATCGCATTCTTCTCTTTCAAACCCAAATTGTTCCATGGTCATACCTAGTAATACCAATCTCAAGAATCTCAAGAACCAATCTCAAGTAGCAAGCTAAATTAGAGAGTTGGGAAAAATTGTAGAACCAATCTCAAGAACATACCAAATGCATCATACCTAGGGTTTGTGTAGAAATTTCAGAAACAAAAATTTTAAAAATAAAACGATTCAGAAATTTCAAGAACAAACCTAGGGTTTGTGTCAATTGAAGGAGTGACGACAGGGGAGGGGGGCGACGAGGGAGGGAAAGGGCGACGGCGGGGGGGCGGCGATGGGGGAAGGGTGGTGACGATGCGAGTGAGAGAGAGAGAGGGTTGGGGAGGCTTGCAGCGACGGCGGGAGTGAGAGAGTGGACGACGGAGGACGACGGAGCACGGGGACGACGACGGAGGGCACAGCGATGGCGGCCAAGGCGGAGGCGGGAGAGCACGAGGGAGAGGGGAAAAAATTTTGGGTTTTTTTTTTTTGAATGGTATAGGGTTTGGGGGAAATTTATTCCAAACCCTATACCGGCGTTTTAGTTAAACGCCGGTGAATATGGCCTTCACCGGCGTTTTAATATAAAACGCTGGTGAATACCATAATTCCCCGGCGTTTTATAGAGGCCGCCGGCGTATAACCATCCAATTTGACGCCCCATTCCTGGTCTCTTTCCTACCCCGGCATTTCTGGCAAAACGCCAGGGAATATACGCCGGTAAATCCATCGTGTGTTGTAGTGTTATAGGCAGAGAGAGGGAACCCTAGTGGACCGGATGACCCTTTTCTGTAGGCCTGATTGGTGTGACTGGCCAGTGGGAGGCCCATAGGGCACACAGACCTGATTTATGGGAATTTGCGGATCTTGAGGAGATCGGACGGTTCTGAGGGGACTGATTTTTTTACCCACATCACTACTGTTGCTTATTCCTTTTTTTTAATAGATGTTTATATTGATTTGAGAAGTATGTGTATGTAAATGAACTTCTCATGGGCTATTGGATTGCATTGGTGGTGTGTTCTTCCTCTTCTTTAGCATATATAGAGAATCCCTCACCACCAGTGCTGGCAATTTAATCCGATAATTCAATAACCCAAATTTGACTCAAATTTATATGAATATGATATCATGTATTCATAAGCCTATGTAGCCTGTGAATAGTTATTGTTTCAATATTTTACCTAACCAAATAGAAATGGTTTTCTACAGACTAGATTTCATTTTTTTAATAGTTTTTCACGGATTAGATAGTACAAGATAGATATGATATACTGTATCATTTTATAGGAAAAGTTTAAGGATGCTAAATTGATGCAGAAATTAAAAAATTTCTAGGCAAACATTACCAAAGAAGAAATTTCATGAGTACATGGAAGATACTGGCAGCGTGCCCCATGCTTGCGTGGGCAAAGAGGCAAGACGAAAGAATCTGCAATTTAGACTGAGAGTACGTGTGATCCAACTCATTTGTTTGTTGCACGTACGGTGGAGGATGAGCAAAGTCATGAGAACTTGTTGCAAGGAAATTTGGCATTCATTTCTGATTTAAGCAATGACATTTAACTGTACTTTGTACTTTGACGTTCTATAGATATAAACGGAAAAATAGGGAAATATATTTAGAGTAGCAGTTTTGGTCAATTTGCATGTTCTAAATAGCATAACGTTTGTCTGCCACACCTCAAGCGTAATGTGGTTAAGGTACATTGTGCACAAAGCTTACTACAATAGAGCAGAATAAATAGCAACATACTATAATTGTTTAAGGGCAGCCACTACTAAATACATATACACAAATGAACTTTGATAAGACATACATTACCCAAGTGTGTTATCGAACAATTAGCCTCAAAGCAATCTATTTCTATGTATTTGATTTAGGTAGGCGTTTCTGGTATAGGCTCGTTCATGAAACACAATCACGACATTTTTCTTTCCATTCACTAATACTGATGTCCACAAAAAATAGGCACAAGTATTTCTAGGACATTTCCATAAAGATATTAATGTGGAGTTTTGAATAAAAATAGACTTGAAGGTCATAAACAACAACAACAACAACATACGTAAGTCTATAGCAGAGTCATAGATAAGTCATAGATAACTCAGTTTTCGTAATCATCAAGAATTTACAAAAAGATACAAGAGCACTTTTAAGAAGAACACAGGGCTTTCCAAATGCTGCAAGGGGTGTGGTATAGACCTACTGGCCTAGCTCGTAGGTCTGCAATGTGCAAAATATATCCTACAAAAATTATAAGAGGAAAGAATGTCAATGTAGGATCATCCAATTTTAAATATGGTGTTTGGATACGAAGTTATTCACTACAACAAAATAAGTCTACACCGGCATTTTTACCCCGGCGCTTTTCCAAAACGCCGGGGTAGGGTGTGAATTTTTTACAGGTAGATAATTTTTTATATAATCCCCGGCGGTTCGTATAAACTGTCGAGGTATAGTTATGAACCCTGGCATTTTTTTTAGGGAATGCCGGGTTATAGGACCAGCTAACCCCAACCTTTTCTTTTATATTTGACCCCTTTCTATCTCTCTCTCTCTCTCTCTCTCTCTCTCTCTTTCTCGCAGCCCTAGCCCATCGTCGTAAAGCCCGCCTCCGGTGATCCCTGCCCTCATCTCCTCCGGTGTACTCCCTGCCGTCGTTCTCTCCGGCGTCCTCCCCACCATTAGTCCCATCCTTTAAAAATTTCTGCGGTGCTAGATTCTTCAGATCCGGTGAGTTCGACTGCAATTTCAAGATTTCTTGTTTGATTGTATCCAATTTGATGTTTGTTTACATGTAACCCTAACTGTTAGGAACAGTTGGTAGATTTTTTGAATTGTTTGTTAGGGTTCCTAATGTGAGAAGTGTGAAATTAGGGTTTGATTTTGGGAAAGGGGTTTCAAGAAAAGGAAAAAAAAACTTGCTTTTTTTATTCTTGTCAGTAGTTAGTTGATCATCCCTTGTATGTGTAAAAAGCCTCCTTTTTAATGCCCCTGCATATTGTAGGATTTTTGTAAAAATAGAAAAGAAAAGAGTTAACAAATATTAGGTTATGGATTTATGAATTTGATAATAGGTTAATTTGTGAATTTGAGAATTTGGGATTGTCAGAAGAATAATTCGAGTTTGTGGAATTGGGGGGAAATTATGGTTTGTTTGATTGTGGGAAAGAAATGAACATGAGGCATTTCGGTCATTGCTTGCAAGAACTTGAGCTTAACTGTATTTGTAGATGCAAATGTTAAGTAATGGATTTTCCATCTTTTGCATTCATATACTAGTCTGTTATGTTATATCTGTGCAATGCTCCTATATCTAGTTGTCTGTGTCATGTGCTGTAGCGCCCCGATTTCCAATACTGGGAAAACCGAGACACGAGCCAAGACCTTTTCTTCAATTAGTCACAGTACACAGAAAAACAGGAGAATTTAAAATTTTTTATTCAACACTCGATACATTACAAGTCTGAACATTATACAACTGCAATGCATTACAATAGAGTTACAATATTACCTTTACATATCCAAGTATTACAACCTTCAACATCTTACATCAGAGTACTTTCCAACTAATAAATGATCAACACACATTTTACAGCGGAACTAAATACGACATTGACTCCTTGCTTTCCTCGCCTTGAGTCCTCCTGAATCTCGCCCTTGTACTTCGGCGATCCAGTACCTATGGAAGTGGGGACGTCAGTATTCACTGATGCTTAAAGGCTGATATCAAAGCAGCGAATCTCCCAAACAACATACAAAATATGGCAATGGTGTTGGTGTAGTTTAAGTGTTCGTGAGTGCTATGACTAGACTCTAATGCGATATTTAAATAGAACTAGGATGCTCCCTATTCTAACGTCAGCAAGTCTCCGAAGCAACATGCAGCCCATACTACATGCGACCCCATCTCAAGCTGTTTCTCCATATATATGGATTTGAACCCGCGTTACGAATTCTAATTGTACACAACCTGTTCCTGACAATACTCAATGACTCTGTGAGGTTGCAGAAGGGGTCAAGTCCCCCTACGCAGTCTGCTTATGGTGTCTCCGTTTTTCACTACTACCCGGCACGCCGGACCTCACTCGATCCCAGTGTATTGGGCCTCGTTCCAAAATCAAACCATAGGGTCTCGCAAGCGCAGGGTAGCGCGAAGCCTACCCTGTGGCACCCTCTGGGGTCTCGCAAGCGCAGGACTGCACAACGCATCCTGTGGCACCCCAGCCACAGTATTTCAGGAATTAACAGCTCGAGATACGCCACCCGTGTCCTCAACTCGTGAGACGGCACCGTACGTATCCCTTTGACGGGAAGGTACAACCCACTATCACCACCTAAGGCCTGCCTCAAGGGACAAGTTGGTCGTAAGGCGCCCCCTACAACCAACTCCTCTCTCTTCGGCTAGGGTCTGAGCAAAATGATCTTTATAAGTCACTACCTTAATGATGTCCCTGACTCGACAATCCTAGGGACGATAATATTATAACATAACATGCTAGGCCTTAAATTAGGCTTCGCAAGACAACTCTACTAGGCTGCTCAACCTAGACTCACCAGAATCCTTCGGGATCCGGTTCCTGGCCCATCGATCCAAGACCTCGACCGTGCGAATATACATGCATGCCGCTACCCTAAACTTGGATTCCGTCTATACTCCGGTCCTCGATCAACCTACCCTGGTTAAGACTCGACGGTACACAAGGAGCGACTCCTCCACAGTTCCTTAGGATAAGAAAATATATGTCTTGATGGTCAATAGCCCTTAGGGTGGTAATATCACCCTAGACGAACACAACGAACTGTGTACTAGCTAACAAGCTATACACGAGTAACAACCACATACGAGCTAATAAGCTACGTATGAAACAATAACTACCTACGAGCCAGGCAGGCCTCGTAGGAGACAACAACGTACATACCAGCCAAATAAGCCGCGTATGAGACCAACAGCTACGCACGGGCCGGTCGAGCCGCGTACGAGACAACAACCTACATACGAGCCAAATAAACTACGTATGAGACCCACAGCTACATACGGGCCAGTCGGGCCACGTACGAGCACAACCATATGCAAACAACCATACAGGTAATCAATCCTAGAAGCAACCAACGTGCTTACTAGCAAACTTGATCTTCTATTATTAGAAGCAACAGAAGGATCTACCAATAATCTATGATCGGTATTCTACTAATGAAAACTGAAGGCGACATAACAATCTTTATCAAACTAACTATTACTAGTGGTCTCCCCAATCCTTATTACCTCAACCTATAGTACTTTGAGCATGGCATACAATTGCAAGCATCTTCCTACGACAATCTAATTATATAACATAACTACTCACCACAATACTCCTAAGTACGAATATGATTAAGCATGTGCCTATATCAAGCTTAAGCATGAAAATCACTACGATCTAGACATGGAGTCCACTATGGTCAAGCATAGGTTATAACTTGAGCGTGAATGCTTACTACTTATCATGACTAATCACCACAACCCAAGCATGGATATATAACTAATATGAACATGCAACATTCCAAGGCATGGTAGGTATTCTAACATTAATCCTGCAACATTCTAAGCATGTATTTAAACTTTAGCATGGTATACCTCATTCCTAGACATGGTATGCTACTTTCACATTAACATATAGCATGGTGTACATGTTAGTAACATTCTAGTCATGTATACTAGTTAAGTATCAACCTACAACATAGCATGAGTTTCTACAAGCATGGGTAGGACATAACATAAAAATCACTACAACTAACCATGGGTAGTTACTTTAATCTAAGCATGAATATCATTAGTATGGATACCATTAACTTAACATAAACAATAATTAGCATGACACCTATTTACTTAGCATGAATAATGATTAAGCGTGATCATCTACTAACATAGCATGAACATATACTTATCTAAGCATGGGTATCATGTAAGCATGAATATTTATTTAATCTAGCATGGTATACAACTTTTCTACCATTAATCTAGCATGGTATACAACTTCCCTACAATTAGACTAACACGGTATACAACTTTTCTACCATTAATCTAGCATGGTATACAATTTACCTACAATTAAACTATCATGGTATATAACTTTTCTACCATTAATCTAGCATGGTATACTACTTCCCTACAATTAGACTAACATGGTATACAACTTTTCTACCATTAATCTAGCATGGTATACAATTTACCTACAATTAAACTAACATGGTATATAACTTTTCTACCATTAATCTAGCATGAATCTTATTAAGCATGAATAACTACTAAGCATAAATGTCTTACTAAGCATGGATAACTACTAGTATGAACATACAACATTCCTAAGTATATATATATATGTATATATATATATATATATATATATATATATTCATATACTTCTAAACATGGTAAGTAATTTTAGCATTAATCCTACAACATGTATATCACTCCTAAACATGGTAGACAATTTTAGCATTAATCCTACAACATGTATTTCACTTCTAAACATGGTAGATATTTTTAGCATTAATCCTACAACATGTATATCACTTCTAAACATGGTAGATAATTTCAGCATTAATCCTACAACATCATAAGCATGAATATCATCCCTAAACATGATAGGAAATTTTAGAATAAATCCTACAACATTCTAAGCATGAATATCATCTCTAAACATGATAGGTAATTTTAGAACAAATCCTACAACATTCTAAGCATGAATAACATTCTAACATGGTGCATGATTTTTCCTACAACTATCTAGGCATGATACTTACTAACTTAGCATGAAACATGAACATCTATCATCTTTATTGAAACATAACATCTACTACAATTTTATTTGAACATAAACCTCTACTAAAACTTTATTTAAACATGAACATCTAATACAAATTTATAAACATCTACTAATGCTACTTATTTAACATGCACATTTACTACACTACTTTACTTAAAACATGAACATCAACTACTACTACTTATGAATAGCTACTAACATTTTACATATCATAACCATCTACAACTACTTTCCTTTTAACATTTACTACTACTACTACTTTATTTAAACATACTACTACTACTTTATTTTAACATACTACTACTTCTTTATTTTAACATACTCCTACTACTTTATTTTAACATGAACATAAACATCTACACTACTTCTTTTAATCATTTACTACTACAACTACTACTTTATTTTAATATGAACATAAAACATCTACAATTAAATTACTTACTAAAAATCTTTATTAGCATATGTTTCTTATTATTACTAGTGGACATAAAAGAGATCTTTTTAATCTTTTTACAACTAGTGATTAGGTTAGTTTCTTTTTCATAATTAAAACTAACATCGAATTTAGGTTCTTTTTACTTAAGATTATAAAAGAAAGCAACAATAATAAAAATAAGGTAAGAACCTTCACTTGATTCAACCAACATATGCTTATCTTTTTAGTCCAAGTTCAATACAAGTCCTACAACCAAAAATGATTGTATAAAAAGGTTCATATGCTTTATGTATAAGTCCATATTCAAGTCCTACAATCCCAAAATGGTTGTATGTACAAGTCCATATGTATATGTCATTTTAGTCCACAAAACAACTATTACTACTACAAGGATTTAATCTTTATGTGTATTTAACACTACCATTTGTTTCTTTTCTTTTTATGTGGTTATTACCATTCACAAACATACAAAAATAAGTACCACATACAACAACATCATCACAATAAACCATTCTCAAAGAACAAAAGAAACAAAACAAGGAGGATAAGAAGAAGAAGAATCATCAAAACAACAATACAAACAAACAATCAAACAAAAGAGAAACCCCCACCTAGTTCTCTTTGTTGGAAGAACTTGCTAGCTAAAACTTCTCCTTCCCCTAGCTTTTAGAAATCTCTATGGAATACCTACAATGGGAAAACTCTCAAATTAGTATGGTGTTCTCTCTTTCTTTTCCTTTCTTTCTTTCTTTTTGATCTTTCTAAAATGAGACAAAGGTGGAGGAAGGGGGTATTTATAGGTGGAGAGAAGGGTGGATAGTGCAAAATTGCACATACACATTTGCACAAGGGTCCTCCCCTAAAATGGGGGCCTGGCCATGCCATGGTAGGGGGGTAGGGGTGAGGTGGAGGTAAGGTGAGGTATGGTGCTATGTGGTGGAGGTGTTATGTGAGGGTTTCTAGAAGGGTTTTTAATCTTCTCATGCATACAACCCTAGATTAAGCCTCCTAATCAAACCCTAACCATCTAGTTAAGTTGTCATGACAAGAATGAGTACATTGTCCAAGGATACATACTACATTTTTTTTGTATAATGTACTAGGTACCATACAAATGTTTGTATGTGTACATGTATGTGTATACAAAAAAATCCTTATATAATCCCCATAAATAGTTTAATTGCAAATAATAATAAAAATAAGTTTTATTATTAATTCGGAGGATCGCGCTACCAATTTGATGTATTTCGGATGTACACATATATGCGCGTAGACAATGTTTGTGGACAAACCGGCAAAAAATCACCAAAATAATTTGATTTTGGAATTAAAATAAAATAATAATAAAATAATAATAAAATAGTGATTTATACGAGGTAATATCCGTCCGGGATATTACATGTGCTGAGAGATTCCTTCGAATTCTCTAAAATTTGTTTAGTCAAGGGATTGATTTATGAGCAACTAATCTCTCACAAACAAAAATTAATCGAGGGATTCAAAACTATCAGATGATTTAAAGTTGATACCTCACAAATAAAAAGCAAGTTTGGTTGATTGTCTTTTTGCAAATTTGTAGTTAAACGTATGTTATAAGTCACGTTTTATGATGCTGATAGTAGTGAACATTTTCTTTGTTGATTAACATTATTATGATGGAGAGAATTAATGAGGCAAGTTATATCTTAACCATTCATGCGCGTATACAGAGTCAATCAAGTCCTGGGCTGGCTGGTCTATATACACCACTCTTTTTTTCCCAATGAAAACACATGGGGAGGAATAATTGTGGTGGTGATGGTGGATGATGGTGAAGGGAATGAGGATGAGAGTAGTGAGTAGAAAGATAGAACATGTATTTTGACCTCCATAGCCACTAGCTACTTCTTTATGCATGCTTCCTTCTTAAATTAAAGGTTTTCAGTACTAAAAATCCTAGCAAATTTTAAACCAAAAACCAAAGCAAATGAAGAACTTCCATTTGGCATTAATGATATCCCAGGTAACCATTTCGCTTAGAAAGTTGCAAGATCTGTGTTACTCATGCCATATAGTTACTTTTATTTTGATGTGTTCTGACATTTGGTCTAAAGATTTTAGTTCATTTTGAAGTAAAGATGCCCTCTATTTATCCATAGCAATTTAGCACTAGATATGAATCCATAATAGTAAACATAGACATGGTAATTTATCCATAGAAGTAAACATGGACATGGTAATTTCACTACAACACAGAACCTATTCGCCGGCATTTTTTTAGACCTTCACCGGCGGTGTTTTACGCCGGTGAAACATTCACCGGCGTTTATAAAAACGCCGGTGCAAATGCCGCCGAATCGAGCGTCGCGGAAAGATAGGCGTATTCACCGGCGTTTTTACTGGACGCCGGTATTTCTTTAAAATACACCGGCGGCCAGACAAACGCCGGTATATGGCGATTTCTGGGTGCCGTTCTTTTCCCAATATACATTCACCGGCGGTCACATGCCGCCGGTATATATCTTTTCACCGGCAATTGTACAAACGCCGGTGAATGTGTAATATTTACCGGCGGTCATAGAACGCCGGTGTATGCTTGTTTCTAAGCGCCCTTCTTTCCCTACTTACAAACACCGGCGTGTCGTAAAAAGCCGCTATAGAGATATTCACCGGCGTTGTATAAAACGCCGGTGTATCTTAGGACTGTTGCAACTTACGGATACACCGGCCTGTGTGGAAACGCCTCTCTAACGAAATTTTCAACTAAACAATTAGATACACCGGCGTTCTATGAAACGCCGGTGTATGCCCGTTGGTTTTTCCTGCTCCAATTTTTCATTCGATTTCAATTCACAATTTTATTTAAAAAACCTGTAAACTAATTCACAACTGATTCAACCAATTTCAGGAATATTAATGCACAAATCACAACCAAACACAAGAATTAATTAAGATAATAAAGTTTCACACATAGTCCATTAATCGTCCAAATTCACCGCTTAATTAACACAGTGTCATAATTAACAAATACAGTAATTAACATCCCAAATATCTCAACAATTACTTAAAACAACAATCCAGAATATAACAACAACAAGAACAACATAACAACAACAACTAGAGTAGGCCGACCATAGATCCATACCCCTCGAGTAGCTTCAGTGCTGATCATCAGAATTTCCTTCATCTGGGTAACCGCTCTATGAAAAAAAAACAATAATTTAGTTCAACAAGAAACCAAATATAAGAAAAATAAGAAGGGGCTCATATCAAGTGTAGTTTTAAGGAATTGTCATCGTGGAAAGAAACCAAATATAGAAGCTAGAAATGGAAGCAGAGATTGGTAGAGAATGAGGATACACCAGGCTAACATAGCGGCATTTTCCTCATCTCTCTCTCATCCCTTCTTTCCCTTCAGCACACGCACACAAAGAGACATCAACAACAACAGCAAGAGCGACAAGAACAACAATAATAATAAATTATTATAAACGAGACGTCTCTATATGGGTTTCCAGATCTCCACTCGAGCCCTCTCTTTCTAATCACAGCCCAATTAAGAACATAGACGACGGCCACTAAACAATCCAATCACAGCCCAATCAAAATTTGCCATCCTGGATCTTAAATCTTCAGATGCATGAATTCAGCTTCTTTAACAGTAAAAGAAAATGAAAATTTCCAGAATCTAAGCATATATGTTTCTCTATTAATTCTTCATCCCAACTAAACCATTGATGTTTGTGGCTCCAAAATAAACCTGCACAAGGTTTGTTCAGCCCAATTCTTGTACAGATTTGGAGGATTTTGGTATACAGCCAGCATCCTTAGTTGACAGTTAACCCATTTTGGTTAAAAAATTATGCTAAGATGACAATCAGATGCATGAATTCAGCATCTTTGACAGTGAAAGAAAATGAAAATTTCCAGTATCTAAGCATATATGTTTCTCCATTAATTCATCATCCCAACTAAATCATGATATTTGTGGCTCTAAAAGAAACCTGCACAAGGTTTGTTCCGCCCAATTCTTGTACAGATTTGGAGGATTTTGGTATACATACAGCATCCTTAGTTGACAGTGAACCCATTTTGGTAAAAAAATCATGCTAAGATGACAATCAGATGCATGCGATCATTTTTTTAACAGTAAAAGGAAATGAAAATTTCCAGTATCTAAGCATATATGTTTCTCTATTAATTGTACATCCCAACTAAATCATGATGTTTGTGGCTCCAAAATAAACCTGCACAAGGTTTGTTCAGCCCAATTCTTGTACAGATTTAGAGGATTTTGGTATACAGCCAGCATCCTTAGTTGACAGTCAACCCATTTTGGTTAAAAAATTATGCTAAGATGACAATCAGATGCATGAATTCAGTTTCTTTAACAGCAAAAGAAAATTAAATTTCCAGTATCTAAGCATATATGTTTCTCTATTAATTCTTTATCCCAACTAAATGATGATGTTTGTGGCTCCAAAACAAACCTGCACAAGGTTTGTTCAGCCCAATTCTTGTACAGATTTGGAGGATTTCAGTATACAGCAAGCATCCTTAGTTGACAGTTAACCCATTTTGGTAAAAAAATCAGGCTAAGATGACAATCAGATGCATGAATTCAGCATCTTTGACAGTGAAAGAAAATGAAAATTTCCAATATCTAAGCATATATGTTTCTCCATTAATTCATCATCCCAACTAAATCATGATGTTTGTGGCTCCAAAAGAAACCTGCACAAGGTTTGTTCAGCCCAATTCTTGTACAAATTTGGAGGATTTTGGTATACGTACAGCATCCTTTGTTGACAGTGAACCCATTTTGGAAAAAAAATCATGCTAAGATGACAATCAGATGCATGAATTCAGTTTCTTTAACAGCAAAAGAAAATGAAAATTTCCAGTATCTAAGCATATATGTTTCTCCATTAATTCTTCATCCCAGCAAAATCATGATGTTTGTGGATCCAAAAGCAACCTGCACAAGGTTTGTTCAGCCCAATTCTTGTACAGATTTGGAGGATTTTGGTATACAGCCAGCATCCTTAGTTGACAGTCAACCCATTTTGGTAAAAAAATCATGCTAAGATGGCAATCAGATGCATGAATTCAGTTTCTTTAACAGCAAAAGAAAATGAAAATTTCTAGTATCTAAGCATATATGGTTCTCTATTAATTCTTCATCCTAACTAAATGATGATGTTTGTGGCTCCAAAATAAACCTGCACGAGGTTTGTTCAGCCCAATTCTTGTTTTCGGTATACATACAGCATCCTTAGTTGACAGTTAACCCATTTTGGTAAAAAAATCATGCTAAGATGACAATCAGATGCATGAATTCAGTTTCTTTAACAGTAAAAGGAAATGAAAATTTCCAGTATCTAAGCATATATGTTTCTCTATCAATTCTTCATCCCAACTAAATGATGATGTTTGTGGCTCCAAAATAAACCTGCACAAGGTTTGTTCAGCCCAATTCTTGTACAGATTTGGAGGATTTTGCTATACAACCAGCATCTTTAGTTGACAGTCAACCCATTTTGGTAAAAAAATCATGCTAAGATGGCAATCAGATGCATGAATTCAGTTTTTTTAACAGCAAAAGAAAATGAAAATTTCCAGTATCAAAGCATATATGTTTCTTCATTAATTCTTCATCCCAGCTAAATCATGATGTTTGTGGCTCCAAAAGTAACCTGCACAAGGTTTGTTCAGCCCAATTCTTGTACAGATTTGGAGGATTTTGGTATACAGCCAACATCCTTAGTTGACAGTCAACCCATTTTGGTAAAAAAATCATGCTAAGATGGCAATCAGATGCATGAATTCAGTTTCTTTAACAGCAAAAGAAAATGAAAACTTCCAGTATCTAAGCATATATGTTTCTCTATTAATTCTTCATCCCAACTAAATGATGATGTTTGTGGCTCCAAAATAAACCTGCACAAGGTTTGTTCAGCCCAATTCTTGTACAGATTTGGAGGATTTTGGTTTACATACAGCATCCTTAGTTGACAGTTAACCCATTTTGGTAAAAAAATCATGCTAAGATGACAATCAGATGCATGAATTCAGTTTCTTTAACAGTAAAAGGAAATGAAAATTTCCAGTATCTAAGCATATATGTTTCTCTATTAATTCTTCATCCCAACTAAATGATGATGTTTGTGGCTCCAAAATAAACCTGCACAAGGTTTGTTCAGCCCAATTCTTGTACAGATTTGGAGGATTTTGGTTTACATACAGCATCCTTAGTTGACAGTTAACCCATTTTGGTTAAAAAATCATGCTAAGATGACAATCAGATGCATGAATTCAGTTTCTTTAACAGTAAAAGGAAATGAAAATTTCCAGTATCTAAGCATATATGTTTCTCTATTAATTCTTCATCCCAACTAAATGATGATGTTTGTGGCTCCAAAATAAACTTGCACAAGGTTTGTTCAGCCCAATTCTTGTACAGATTTGGAGGATTTTGGTATACAGCCAGCATCCTTAGTTGACAGTCAACCCATTTTGGTAAAAAAATCATGCTAAGATGGCAATTAGATGCATGAATTCAGTTTCTTTAACAGCAAAAGGAAATGAAAATTTCCAGTATCTAAGCATATATGTTTCTCTATTAATTCTTCATCCCAAGCTAATGATGATGTTTGTGGCTCCAAAAGTAACCTGCACAAGGTTTGTTCAGCCCAATTCTTGTACAGATTTGGAGGATTTTGGTATACAGCCAGCATCCTTAGTTGACAGTCAACCCATTTTGGTAAAAAAATCATGCTAAGATGGCAATCAGATGCATGAATTCAGTTTCTTTAACAGCAAAAGAAAATGAAAATTTCGAGTATCTAAGCATATATGTTTCTCTATTAATTCTTCATCCTAACTAAATGATGATGTTTGTGGCTCCAAAATAAACTTGCACAAGGTTTGTTCAGCCAAATTCTTGTACAGATTTGGAGAATTTTGGTATACATACAGCATCCTTAGTTGACAGTGAACCCATTTTGGTAAAAAAAACATGCTAAGAAGGCAATCAGATGCATGAACTCAGATTCTTTAACAGTAAAAGAAAATGAAAATTTCCAGTATCTAAGCATATATGTTTCTCTATTAATTCTTCGTCCCAAATAAACCATTGATGTTTGTCGCTCAAAGAAGATTTTAGATCCAGGATGACAAATTTTGATTGGGCTTTGAATGGAGATTCTAGTCATAGATCGATTCTTCGGAGTCCGACTTTCTAAAGGAAATGCCATTTGGAAGTATGCGGGTACATGTTTGTTGGATCACCAAAACTCCCATTTTTATTGAAGAAAAATAAGAATAGGGCTCATATCAAGTATAGTTTTAAGGACCTGTCATCGTGGAAGGAAACCAAATATAGAAGCCAGAAAGAAGAATGGTAGAGAATGAGGATACACCAGGCTAACATAGCGGCATTTTCCTCATCTCTCGCTCATCCCTGCTTTCTATTCAGCAAACGCGCATAAAGAGACATCAGCAACAACAGCAAGAGCGACAAGAACAACAATAATAATAAATTATTATGAACGAGATTTCTCTATATGGGTTTCCAGATCTCCACTCGAGCCTTCTCTTTCTAATCACAGCCCAATTAAGAACACTTGTTGATAGTCACTAAAAAATCCAATCACAGCCCAATCAAAATTTGTGATCCTGGATCTAGAAACATATATGCTTAGATACTGCAAATTTTCATTTTCTTTTACTGTTAAAGAAGCTAAATTCATGCATCTGATTGTCATCTTGGCATGATTTTTTACCAAAATGGGTTCACTGTCAACTAAGGATGCTAGCTGTATACCAAAATCCTCCAAATCTGTACAAGAATTGGGCGGAACAAACATGTGTGCAGGTCATAGAATGTCATCTAAGCATGCAATATGCCGAAGTGCTGTTGGTCATAGAATGCATGAACGACACGTATTAGTGTTTGTGAGTATGCAGTGGGGTGCAGCTATGATCACTAGTTGGATCACCAAAACTCCCAATTTTATTGAAGAACAATAAGAACAGGGCTCATATCAAGTATAGTTTTACGGAACTGTCATCGTGGAAGGAAACCAATTTAATATAGAAGCCATAAATGGAGCCAGAAAGAGGAATGGTAGAGAATGAGGATATACCAGGCTACCATAGCGGCATTTTCCTCAACTCTTTCTCATCCCTTCTTTCTCTTCAACACACGCACACAGCAAGAGGGGGTTGGTCCAACAATAATAATAGATTATAATAAACGAGATGTCTCTATATGGGTTTCTAGATCTCCACTCGAGCCCTTTCTTTCTAATCACAGCCCAATTAAGAAACATAGACGACAGCCACAATGCAAACTCACAAACACTAATACGTGTCTTTCATGCATTCAAAATTATAATATCTTCAAAATTACCAATTTAAAGACTTACCGGTGAAATTATCTGTGGGTTCCTTGCTATTACCCCAATAAAGGATGAGAATTTGCTTGCATTATCACCAACCGGTTGCCCGACACCGTTTTCCTCCACCACAATCCTTTCGTCATTCTTAAGTTTCCATATGCCTGTCATCTTAGTTCGCCCTCGATATTTTTTGACAGTGGACGGCGTGCTACCCTCCCCCTCCTCTGTTTGACTGCCACTATTATCTAGGATTAACAAACTAACATAATTACAAAAAATTTAAAAAGTGAGATTTGTAACAAATTCAACTACAATGATAGTTTGATGCAAACGACACTAAACATTGTTTAATGTAAATGACACCAAGCAGTAGAAAATAGAAAGATAATTAAACCAATTATTAAATTCACATACAACATGTTCGGAATTACAAGATATAATATTACAACAAGATTTAAGACACGAAAATTACAGGGCATATAATATTGAGCTATGAAAATCAAGTAAACTACAATACGACATCTTCCAATACATCGCCCTCTTCTCCATCCTTGCGGAGCCAAGTCCCGCAAATTCCGCCGTCGGTTGTGTTTACATCAAACATAGGAAACTCAGAAGCAATGTAACTGTTCATGGCTTCACCGTTTTCATCGTCTGAAGTATCGCCCAGTTGGAATACATCGCTTGGTTGCATCTCAAGAGCCACATACGATTTTGGCAGGGTTGGATCTTCAATGTAGAACACTTGTTGCACTTGGGATGGGAACACAAATGGTTCGTGGCTAATGTGTGTACCGATGTGAATCAATTTTGAGAAGTTTACAACTGTGAAACCTAACTTATCCTTGTTATTAGCAAAATTCCTATCAAACTCAGCCCAATCCCCACGAAATAAGACAACACAAAAATGACCAAAATAGTTCAACTCAATGATATCCATGAGCACTCAATAGTAGTCGATATCTCCATCTACTGGCCTCGTGTCCGACTTGGAAGCATAACTTCTAGTCTTAGAAGTCACTACCATTCCACTATTTTGAGACTTCAAATTACATTCACGATCTTTAGTACAAAATCTAAAGCCATTGAATATGTATCCTCCATATCTTTTGGCCATCTTATAAGGACCCTTGGCAAGTACTTGTATTTCAGATGACACACCTTCAGGACCCAAAAAATGTACCTATTAATTTTGCGCAAATCGTATCAGCACCATGGATAATGTAGATATAATGAAGATTAACTTGCATTTTCTTAATTCACCTACATGAGATTCAAACCACTTATGAAATTTTTCATTCATCAACTTGTTTTATTCACGTGGTGGTAGTCTTCTTGGTCTAGCCCTTCGTTTGATGTCCCTGACAAATTCGCTAAAATACAAGCAATTGCAATAAGGAATAACAAAAGTAAGTTAATATCGGACTCTGCGGTTTTCACTATATTCGATTTAAATTCAAAAGCAACTTACTTTCGAAATGGTTCCACTGATGCATGGTGGTCTAGCATATATCGATGTGCCTGTTCCCACGGTAAGTTATCTAGCTCAAATGCATCAACTTTACCAACAGTAGTGCCAGCGGTATCAAAAAGATATTTAGCACCATTAAGGTTGGAAATGTCTGGATTTCTTCTTGGTCTAGTCAAAGATGACTCTACACCCTGCAGATACCTGGAACAAAAATGTGAACACTCCTCTGATAGATATCCCTGAGCTATTGACCCTTCAGGATATGCTCTATTTTTAACATAACCCTTGAGCCGGTATAGATACCTGAACATGTATAATTAATGAATTAGAGCGAAGTACGGGATTAAAAGAAATGAGCTTTTGAAAATTCTGTTTTGTAAGATGCATGAATTCTTTTACCTTTCAGTGGGGTACATCCACCGATAGTGAACAGGACCGCCGATTCTGGCTTCACCAGCAAGGTAGATTATCAAGTGAATCATTATAGTGAAGAACGATGACAGAAATATCATCTCCATTTTACTAAGTGTCAATGCCGCCCGCTGCTCCAATTGGTCAATATCTTCAACACGAAGCATTCTTGAGCAAATACCTTTATATATGCTACAAAGATCTTTCAGGACAGTAGTGATTTGCTCACACATTGAAGACCTTAGGGCCACAGGAAGGAGATCCTGCATTAGGATGTGGTAGTCGTGTGACTTTAGACTCTGAAGCCTCTTCTCTTTAAAGATGACACATCTTGCTATGTTAGAAGAATAGCCATCAGGAACTTTAAGTTCCAGTAGAACTTTGCAAAACAATTCCAACTTCGATTTTGACATTGAATAGATTGCAGAAGGTAGGAGTACTTTCCTGTTCGGTAATTTCTCTGGGTGCAACTCATGTCGGATGCCCATTGACTTCAAATCAAGTCAGGCTCTTGAGATTGTCCTTTGTCTTCCGGTCATCTCCCATAACTGTTCATATACAATTTTCACCAATATTTTTTTCCGATATGCATCACATCTAAATTATGTCGCAATAAGTTGAATTCCCAATACGGCAACTTGAAGAAAATACTCTTCTTCTTCCATGCACCTAAACTCGTCATGTTCTGATCCTCATCTTCGCCACATAGATCGGTCTCCTCACCTTGCTCCAGCCTTGCCCTTTTCTTGCGCTTTTTGCTGACTTGAGGTTCTTTTCCATATTTGAACTGATGACCATCTACCCGCCTCAAAATATCTGACCCAGAAGAAGCTCCAGGAGCATGTTCCCACTCGTCGGTACCATCAAATGTCGCTGTCTCTGCCCGAAATATATGTGTGTCAGGCAACCATCTCCTATGACCCATATAGCAAAACTTTCTGCCATTGTACAACCACCTTGAACAAGTTTGGTCAGCACAACAAGGACATGCATAACGTCCTTTAGTGCTATATCCAGATAAATTTGCATATGCTGGAAAATTATTGATTGTCCAGGACAACGCGACCCGAAGAAAAAATGTTTCTTTAGCCACAGCATCATAGGTTGGAACACCCACCCACAATTTCTGAAGTTCATCTATTAACGGCTGTAGGTACACATCTATATCATTTCCAGGACCTTTCGGTCCAGGAACTATCATGGACACAATAAATGAGGACTGCTTCATGCATTTTCAAGGCGGCAAATTGTATGGTATTAACACAACAGGCCATATGCTGTATGTACTACTCATTTGCCTAAAAGGGTTGAAACCATCACTAGCTAGTCCAAGTCTCACATTTCGAGGATCTTCCGCAAAATCGGGATATCTTTCATCAAATTTTTTCCAAGATTGAGAATCAGCAGGATGTCTAAGAATCCCATCATTAGTGCGACCTTCAGCATGCCATTTCATATCAGAAGAAGTTTTCGTAGACATAAACAATCTGTGTAGCCTAGGAATCAGAGGAAAGTAACGCAGTATTTTGGCAGGCTTCTTTCTCCTACTTCGCTTAGTAGATCCACTGGCTTGATCGTCTTGATTTGGTGTTTCTGTCCATTTCAAAGAACCACATACTTCGCAATTCTCCAGACTTTCCTTACTTCCCGTGAAAAGCATACAGTCATTTGGACATGCTGCTATCTTCTCATACCCTAGATCAAAAGAATTTAGGAATTTTTTGATTTTATAGGCTGAGTTTGGAATACAGATTTCTGGAAATGCTTCATTCAACAGTTCAAGTAGCATACTGAAGGACTTAGCAGACCACCCGTTTAAACATTTAATCTGAAATAGTCTGACAATAAATGAGAATTTAGAGAATTTGGTGCAATCGCGGTACAGCGGGGTACTAGCATCTTCGAGCAACTTAGCGAAGGATTCTTGCTATTTATTATTTTCAGGGGCGGGGTCAGGCATTTCCTCGTCCACTCCACCACCAATGTGAGATGTTTCTATTGACTCATTATGAACTTGGGTTGTTGGATTATTGGTGTGGAAAGAAATATTATGAATCCCCAAGGTGTCTTGCAACAAAGCATGCATCTCATCGGGAACACTTAAGTCTCCGTTCACTAAGGGCTCATCTACATTTTCTAATACAACCAGACGAACAGGAGCTGACGTATGATCCTCTCCATGAAAAAACCACCGTGTGTACCCTTGAAGAAAACCATTGACAACCAAATGTTTATGTACTACGTCACATGTCCTCAAATTATAATTTGTACACCGGAGGCATGGACAAAGGATTAGGTTGGGATCACGGGAATGTCGTTTGGCAAAGATAATAAAATCTTTAATACCATCACGGTACTCCTTGGATAATCGTGGTTTACTAATCCAACTTCTATCCATTATAACAATAGCACACAATCTGAAATTAAAATTTGACATATTAAATAGTATTGACAGTATAGGGTATTTTGTATATTTAATTTCACCTTTTTTAAAACCATCCCTAGCTGCAAATAAATAAACGATATAACAATTAACTGTAAAATAAAGAAATCGTGGTTCCAAAATATCTGACAAAAAAACAATTAAATCTTAATACAATCTACTCTATTCACATAACCCCAAACTACCTTTGTGGAAATTATCACAACCACCTCAGTGGCATTTTATCACACACCTTGTGTTCGAGTCTAATATCGATTCGACTATAGTCTCCCCTGTATTTGGCTTTCCATTCAAGGAGATGATGATGGTAAAGGGTATTTGCTGAGGAAGAGGAATCAGACGAATAACGAGGGCGTCATACTGTAAATACGGTAACAAGAAGATCTGATGACTCATGAACTATTCTGTTCATGGCTACTAATAATCAGTTACTTATCCCAAAATAATAATAATAATAATAATAATAAACCTACACAAAAGAAACTAATATGGCTACTAATATGTTTCTCCATTAATTCTTAATCCCAACTAAATCATTGATGTTTGTAGCTCCAAAAGAAACCTGCACAAGGTTTGTTCAGCCCAATTCTTGTACAGATTTGGAGGATTTTGGTATACAGCTAGCATCCTTAGATGACAATCAGATGCATGCGATCAGTTTCTTCAACAGTAAAAGAAAATGAAAATTTCCAGTATCTAAGCATATATGTTTCTCCATTAATTCTTCATCCCAACTAAATCATGATGTTTGTGGCTCCAAAATAAACCTGCACAAGGTTTGTTCAGCCCAATTCTTGTACAGATTTGGAGGATTTTGGTATACAGCCAGCATCCTTAGTTGACAGTTAACCCATTTTGGTTAAAAAATCATGCTAAGATGACAATCAGATGCATGAATTCAGCTTCTTTAACGGTAAAAGAAAATGAAAATTTCCAGTATCTAAGCATATATGTTTCTCCATTAATTCTTCATCCCAACTAAATCATGATGTTTGTGGCTCCAAAAGAAACCTGCACAAGGTTTGTTCCGCCCAATTCTTGTACAGATTTGGAGAATTTTGGTATACATACAGCATCCTTAGTTGACAGTGAACCCATTTTGGTTAAAAAATCATGCTAAGATGGCAATCAGATGCATGAATTCAGCTACTTTAACAGTAAAAGAAAATGAAAATTTTCAGTATCTAAGCATATATGTTTCTCTATTAATTCTTCATCCCAACTAAATCATGATGTTTGTGGCTCCAAAAGAAACCTGCACAATGTTTGTTCCGCCCAATTCTTGTACAGATTTGGAGGATTTTGGTATACAGCTAGCAAACTTAGATGACAGTCAACTCATTTTGGTAAAAAAATCATGCTAAGATGGCAATCAGATGCATGAATTCAGTTTCTTTAACAGTAAAAGAAAATGAAAATTTCCAGTATCTAAGCATATATGTTTCTCCATTAATTCTTCATCCTAGCTAAATCATGATGTTTGTGGCTCCAAAAGTAACCTGCACAAGGTTTGTTCAGCTCAATTCTTATACAGATTTGGAGGATTTTGGTATACAACTAGCATACTTAGATGACATTCAACCCATTTTGGTAAAAAAATCATGCTAAGATGGCAATCAGATGCATGAATTCAGTTTCTTTAACAGTAAAAGAAAATAAAAATTTCCAGTATCTAAGCACATATGTTTCTCTATTAATTCTTCATCCCAACTGTTTGTGGCTCCAAAAGAAACCTGCACAAGGTTTGTTCAGCCCAATTCTTGTACAGATTTGGAGGATTTTGGTATACATACAGCATCCTTAGTTGACAGTGAACCCATTTTGGTAAAAAAATCATGCTAAGATGACAATCAGATGCATGCGATCAGTTTCTTCAACAGTAAAAGAAGATGAAAATTTCCAGTATCTAAGCATATATGTTTCTCCATTAATTCTTCATCCCAACTAAATCATGATGTTTGTGGCTCCAAAATAAACCTGCAGAAGGTTTGTTGAGCCCAATTCTTGTACAGATTTGGAGGATTTTGATATACAGCCAGCATCCTTAGTTGACAGTTAACCCATTTTGGTAAAAAAATCATGCTAAGATGACAATCAGATGCATGAATTCAGCATCTTTGACAGTGAAAAGGAGAGAAATCAAGAGAAATTACCGAAGAGGGAGAGGGGTGCGACGAGCGGTGGCGTAGGAGATAGAGAGAGCGGGGCGACGAGCGGTGGTTTTCGATCGCAAATCCACCGCGAAATAGAGAGAGGGAGGAGGGAAATCGAATTGGGCTATCGAAGATGACGAAGGGACGGAGGCGAAGCGCGAGAAATAGAGAGAGGGATGAGGGAAAACGAAGGCGGCCAAATTAGGTTTGGGAAATTAGCGAGCGAAATGTTAGGGTTCGCAGGGATTTATCTCAGTTAATTCACCGGCGTTTGAAATTACGAACGCCGGTGAATGTATCTATATATTCCCCGGCGTTTGTTATTAAAACGCCGGTGAATAATACCGTTCACCGGCGTTTCTAAATAAAACGCCGGTGAATATCACGATTTTCCGGCATTTTATAGAGGCCGCCGGTGTATAACCATCCAATCTGACGCCCCATTCCTGGTCACTCCCTACCCCGGCGCGAATGGTAAAACGCCGGGAAATATACGCCGGTAAATCGCACATGTTTTGTAGTGTTTGTATATTTAACAAAGAAAATGGGAGAAAGGATAATTTAAAAGGAATCATGTAACCAACCATACATGGTTAGGATTGAGGTCTTGCTGTTTCGGTTATATTTCATTGGATCTACAATTATGTAGCCAGTAGTATTTGCAAATTTCTTTCCTGAACTTTTCTTTCTATCTTCTTTCTCTCGTTACTTCCTTACTTTCCTTTTCTCTTAAATTTTGTTGTTGGAAAACACTTTCGACATTCTGGTTTGTTAGCAGGGAACACCAGTGATGCTGATGGGTGACGAGTATGGTCATACCCGCAATGGCATTAACAATAGCTATGGGCATGATACTGCAATAAACCATTTCCAATGGGGACAGGTGAGTAAGCAGATCTCTCTCTCTCTCTCTCTTCTCTCTCTCTCTCTCAATTAGCTAATTGTTCTTTTTGTGTGCTAACAGCTAGAAGCAAGAAAGGATGATCATTTTAGATTTTTCTCCAAAATGATAGAGTTCCACCACTTGCATCCTATACTGAAGCGTGATAGATTCCTTATTAAAGTAAATTATACAGATTTTTTACATGATATTAATATTTCGGATATTTTACTTCCCTTTTGACTTATCATTGAAGTATCTATATGCCTGGAAATATCAACTCTCTTCCAGTTTTAAATCTTAAATCATTTGGTTTCTGCAGAATGATGTTACCTGGCATGAGGATAACTGGGATAACCATGAGAGCAAATTTTTGGCATTCACGTAAGAAGAGCATATCCCTTTGTTCTCGTTTAAGAATTAAACTTATGCAGTTTTCTATTTTACTTTCTTTTTCTTGCGAACAATGCAAAAATCTGTTCTTTTAAATTCATGTGCATTGGTTGTTATTTCTTCTACTGTTACAATTATTTTCCCCTTGAAAAGCCTCTGATGAAAATACTACATTTTAGGCTCCATGATGATAGAAATGGAGATATCTACTTGGTGTTCAATGCACATGACTATTCTGTCAAAGCTGCAATACCCTCCCCACCACATAAAAGGTGTTGGCACCGAGTGGTAAGATATCCTTTCCATAGTATTTAATATAATACCATATCAGCACCAACTTGCCCATTTGTAAGTTGAATTGCATAAATGTTGGTGATCAGTTCAACTGTTAGAAAAGTCACTACACGGTAATTTATCAAATGTTTCTTATCTTCCGATGTTTTAGATCGATATCATTGCTTCTGCTGTAGTTTCAATCCCACCTAAAATTTTTCGTTTTTAGCAATGTACATAGTACTCACCACCCATCAACAATTTACGATTCATATTACTTAACATATGAAAACTGACATCTTCTTGCTCCGTGACTCACAGTTAAACTACACCATGTTAGTGTGGAATGTGAATGCTATTGCAGATTTCTCTTTAATAAATTAGAATTTTTTTGTCTGACATTATTCAATGGGTTTAATTAAAGAAAGGTTTTGAAAATCATTCTCATAACTGGAATGGACTTTGGTCTGGGGCCTCTCAGCAAGTGGATCACCAATTGCAGTTAAGTACTGGACCAACTGGTATGCTAAATTGCCATATAGACCTACCAGCATGTTCAGCTGCGTTGGTTGGTAGTACAGATTTCCTTACCATATGGTTTATCTTATTAATAGAAAATGCCATGATTCTGTAATTGCCAATTAGAATTTCATGTTAAGGCAGTTGCCAGCAATTAAGCCAATGAGGTAGTGTTATATGCTTTTTCGGCATTTGAATAACAATAAAGCCACCCGAACAGTTTAAAAAGGAGAGGAAAGACCAACCTGGAATAATACATAATAGATAGATTATAGTACCAGCATTTCCGGTTATGGTGGAAGTGGTGGAAGATGGTGATCAGGTAATCACTATTGATTCACCTTTTTTTTAAAATTTTAAAAAATAATAATAATAATTTTGAAAAATAATTTTTTTTTTTAAAGGTTTACCTTCCCCAGCGTTTTTCAAAACGCCGGGGAAGATATTACCCCCAAAAAAAAAATTTTTTAAAAAAAAAAATATATATATATATATACATATATACAACGGCGTTTTCTACACGCCGAGGTATATTACCCCAACATCGGCGTTTTCAAAAGCGCCGGTGTAGGCCACCAAATAATCCCCGGCACGCACTCTACCGGCGCTTGTTGTGGCGCTTTTCCAAACGTCGGTAGGTTATTCACCGGCGTTTATAAATGCCGGTGAAGCCCCAAAAAAGCACCGGTGAAGACCTTTTCTTTTGTAGTGATTGCTGAATTTTGCACACAAAAATGCATGTTAGGGATCAAAGATTAAATGAGAAGTCAGTGTTAACTAAACAACTTTTTGGAGCTCTCTCATCAAGCTTAATTCTAACCACACTTGCCTAGAATTTATAGAAGAACACTGCCTCTTACTCTCCTAAAAGAAATTCAAATTTGTTTACAAATACGCATTATTTTTGTTACTCAGAACTAAATGGAACTAAAATATGCAACTCAATTGACCACCTGCAATTTACTGGGTAGATTCATTAGAAAGGTTGCTTAAATTTGACCAAAGAGCCAAAGACCCTTCTGAGACTGAAGGGAGTGTGTAGATAATTTCAAGATCGAAGAATTAATTGATTATTACATTCTGAATATACCTACAAATATGTAACAGGGTATGTCAAACATGTTGGGGTTTGTGGATCCAATACATGATAATGGGTTGGAGAAGTCAGATGAGAAGAAGAGTCGAAGAAGCAGCAAGCTGCTGGTGAGTTGCGGTCTACCATAGGTGGACAGTCGACCGCATTCAAACAGGCAAAAGAACGGTTAACCATGCAGTCGACCGTCACTCTCTCTGGATGGACCCTGTATCTTGAAGAGAAACCAGTCGACCGCGCAGTCGACCGACCTACTCTCTGTTGGACTTCGTGCAGTCAAAGGAAAAAATCGGTCGATCGACTTGGTGTTGCGGTCGACCGTCCCGACGCTATTTTGATGAGCGGCTGAGATTAAAGTTGTGGAATCCTATATATATCGTATTGTGTACGATTTTAGGGTTAACTAAAAAGAAAATAGAGATCTACCAGCCGTCATTAAGAGAGAGGGAGATAGAGAGAAACCCTACACCTTGGTGGTGAGTTCTTGAGAGATTTGTAAACCTAATCTTCATATTTCTAGTGAAAATCGCTGGAGTGTCTCTGCGCGGGGAAGTAGCCATTATTTTGAGTGAACCTCGAAAAAATCTTGTGTGTTCTTGTGTGTTGCTTTTGGTTATTCTTTGTTCTCTTGTTTTGATTCTATAGTTCTTACATCTCGTCATCGTTATTGAGTTATTCCGCAATTAGAATTCAACAAAGTGGTATCAGAGCTACAGGTTGGTAGTATTGATTGAGATGGGGGACAAGAGGACAGTCAAGGAGTTCGATGGAACGGATTTCACAATGTAGAAGATCTAAATGATTGCGTATCTCCGACAGAAGGATCTAGATGTTCCGTTGTTTGGTGTGAAGCCAGAAAGGAGGGAGGTTGATCCGGTTGCATTGGCAGCCTGGAATAGACTGGATCAGAAAGCGCTTGGGCAGATTCAGTTTTTGCTGAGCAGGAAGGTGCTATTTCACATTGAGAAGGCAAGAACCGCAAAGAAGGCAATGGAGATATTGACAGACATGTTTGAGAAGCCGAATGCAGCGAATCAGATCTTACACCTAAAGAAGTAGGTTAACTTGAAATTGTCGGAAAGGGGTTCGGTTGCTGAGCACATCAACAATTTCTATATGGTTTACAATCAGATGGAATCGTCGGGTTTAAAGTTTGAAGAGAGCACAATCGTTGTTGTTGTTATCCAGTCTTCCCGATAGTTATGGCATAGTAGAGCAGACTATTACAAGCACCATGACTAATACGACAACCCTAAAGGATGTTATAAGCAGCATTATGAATGAGGATGCAAGGAGGAAAATACATAGAGAGAATTCGGTGTCATATCCTAGCAATGACACGCTGTTAGTTGATAACAGTGGTAGAAGAACAATAGAGAGAAGTCACAGAGCAGGAATCACAGGCCCAAGTCAAGAACAGGATATCGCAAAGGTGAGTGTTGGTACTGCAAGAAACCAGGACACAGGAGAGACCAATGCGAGGAGTATAAGAAAGCACAAGCAGGGTCACAGGTAGCCAATGTGGTAAGTATTGAACCTCGTCTAGATGAATTGTGTTTATCTGCTAATTTAATATTTTGCAAGATGATTGGTGTATAGACTGAAGTGCTTCTTATCATTATACCCCCCATGAGGGATGTTTTTGAGGATTACAGGACAGGTGATTTTGGTGCAGTTTTAGTTGGTAATGGACAGATATGTCCAGTTGTAAGGTAGAGGCACTGTGAGCGTGAAGGCTCGCAATGGTGGGCAATTGGTCTTGTATGACACAAGACATATTCCGAGCTTGAAGAAAAACTTGATCTCAATTAGCAAACTAGACAAAAAAAGGTTCATAACAACTTTTGGGCATGGAGAATGGAAGGTGACTACAGGTGCCAGGTTGGTGGCAAAAGGAAAGCATGGTGACACGATGTACTTACTCAGAGGAGGTGATTCAAGTGATATCATTACTACAGCATCAGCATGTAGTTCCCCTTCAATTATATGCCATGTTAGGTTGGGGCACCTTAGTGAAAGGGGTGTCAAGCAGCTTTGTTCTAGAGATCTTTTGTCGGGGCTAAAGAAGGATGAGAAGGATTTTTGTGAGAATTGTGTGATGGGCAAACAGAAGACAGTTAGCTTTCAGTTGGGTGGGCGTGAGAAGAAGCTTGGGAAGCTAGAGTTGGTACATACAGATGTGTGGGGTCCAGCTCAGGAATTCTCTTATGGTGGTAAGAGATACTTCGTCACATTCATCGATGATGCTACAAGAAGGGTTTGAGTTTATGCAATTCGCGAGAAATCAGAAGTTTTTGAGGCAGAGCTTGGAAGGCCAGGGTTGAGAATGAGACGAGTTGCAAAGTGAAAGCAATAAAGTCAGACAACGAAGGTGAGTACACAAGCAAATAGTTTGTTAACTATCTGTCAAAGAAAGATATCAGAGGAATCAAAATAGTTCCTAAGACCTGCACAGGAGAATGGTGTAGCAGAAAGGATGAACCGCACGATACTCGAAAGGGCAAGATGCATGAGACTTCATGCGGGTCTTCCAGTCCATCTTTGGGGCCGCTACAGTTGATACAGCGGTGTACTTGATTAACCATTGCCCATCTAGTGCCCTTGATGGGGTCATTCCAGAAGAACTATGGTCAGGTAAAACTGTCAATTATTCGCATTTGAAAGTTTATGGTTGTATGGCATATGTACTAATTGACGGGTAAGAAAGAAAGAAGTTGGACTCTAAGTCCAGGAGGTGTGTGTTCATTGGTTACGATGGAGATGAGTATGGTTACAGACTTTGGAATTTTGTGAATAACAAAGTCATTCACAGCAGGAATGTAGTGTTCAATGAAGAGGTTCTATACAAGGACAGGTATGCAGGTCAAGACAATACAACCAATTCAGAATCAGATCGAGGTTCAGACTCATACTCAGATTCTGATTCTGAAGGCGACCCTAGTGGTGGGGGCCCTACAGTGCAGTAGCAGGTACAGGTACCACAGATAACACATAAGGCTCATGGTGAGCCTATTGGGAATGAGCAGGTTATCCAAGACGAACAGGTACAGCCAGAACAGTTCGAGGAACCTAAACCGGTCGGTGAACCGGTACCCACATTGAGGAGATCGACACGAGAGAGGAGGCCAACAAAGATATTTAATCCATCAGCTAGTGTTGTTCACAAGCATGTTCTGTACACAGATTCTGGAGAGCCAAAAACTCATGAGGAGGCTTTAAAGGATGAGGCTCGAATTCAGTGGGAGTTAGCCATGAAGGACGAGATGAGCTCCTTGGAACAGAAACAAACTTGGAAGTTTACCAAGTTACCTACAGGGAAGCGCGCCCTTATGAACAAATGGGTTTTCAGAGTCAAAGATGAGGCAGATGGCAGTAAGAGGTACAAGACGAGGCTTGTTGTGAAAGGATTCTCTCAAAGAGAAAGTTTTGATTATAGTGAGATCTTTGCACCGGTTGTGAAGATGGCTTCTATTAGAGTTCTGCTTAGTATTGTGACAGTTGAAGACTTGCACTTAGAGCAGTTGGATGTGAAGACAGAATTTCTCTATGGTGAGAAGAAGAGCTTTACATGAGACAACTCATAGGTTTTGAAGCTAAAGGAAAGGAAGACATGGTGTTTCGATTGAAGAAGAGTCTTTATGGTCTCAAACAAGGACCGTGGCAATGGTACTTGAAGTTTGATTGCTTCATGAGAGGAAAAAGATTCGATAGATGTGAAACGGATCATTGTGTGTATGTTCGTAGAAATGAGGACAATGATATAGTTACCTTGGCGTTGTATGTGGACGACATGTTATTAGCAGGTTCTTGTATGGAGAAGATCAAGGAAGTGAAAAAAGCGCTAGCTTCGGAGTTTTCAATGAAGGACTTGGGTAAAGCAAAGCAAATCTTCGGCATGAAGATTAGTAGAGACAAGAGAAGCAAGAAGCTTTGGTTATCTCAAGAGACTACGTGAAGAAGGTGTTGAAGAGATTCAACATAGATGGCACGAGGCCAGTCACTTGTCTCTTGGCTGCTCACTTCAAGTTATCAATGGACTTATGTCCTAAGATAGAGGCAAAGATGGAGGAAATGGTTGTTATTACTTATGCCTCGGCCGTTGGGAGTTTGATGTATGTGATGGTGTCTACAAGACCAGACATCGCACAAGCAGTGGGAGCTATCAGCCGTTACATGAAGAATCCAGGTAAACAGCATTAGGATGCAATAAAGTGGATTCTTAGATATCTAGCAAGTACTTCAGATCACTCTCTTTGTTTTGGGAGAGATTCTTTGCATATACATGGTTATGTGGATGCAGATTTTTTGGGCGATCGTGATGGTTGCAGAAGTACTACAGGGTATGTATTTACAGTTGGAGGAACAGCTGTTAGTTGGGCTTCACAGTTACAAAAGGTTGTAGCACATTCAACCACGAAGTCAGAGTATATGGCACTTACAAAAGCGACGAAAGACATGTTGTGGATTTCGGAGCATATGAAATAGTTGGGCAGGAAGCAACCCATAGGTGAACTATAGTGTGACAGTCAAGGTGCAGTTTTCTTGGCGAAAAACTCGACATATCACTCTAGGACTCAACACATTCAAATGAGGTATCATTTTATCAGAATGGCAGTTGAGAAGAAATGGTTGAAGCTAACTAAGATTCTTGGCACCAAGAATCCGGCAGACATGCTCACTAAGGTGGTGGATAGCAGGAAGCATCAGTTTTGCTATACCGCTATCAGATTGTCTCCAGGTTAATAGTTGAGGAGACTCGCTGAGGCACATGCCTAAACTAAGCCAATCGAAGAATGAAGAACAGGTTAGAGACTTTGTGTATATGTCTCCAAGTGGGAGATTGTTGGGGTTTGTGGATCCAATACATGATAATGGGTTGGAGAAGTCAGATGAGAAGAAGAGTCGAAGAAGCAGCAAGCTGCTGCAGGTGAGTTGCGGTCGACCGTAGGTGGACAGTCGACCGCATTCGTACAGGCAAAAGAACGGTCGATCGTGCAGTTGACCGTCACTCTTTCTTAATGGACCCTGTATCTTGAAGAGATGACCGGTTGACCTGCGCAGTAGACCGACCTACTCTCTGTTGAACTTCGTGCAGTCGAAGGAAAAAACCGGTCGACCGACTTGGTGTTACGGTCGACCGTCCCGGCGCTGTTTTGATGAGCGGCTGAGATTAAAGTTGTAGAATCCTATATATATTGTATTGTGTACGATTTTAGGGTTAACTGAAAAGAAAATAGAGATCTACCAGTCGTCATTAAGAGAAAGGGAGATAGAGAGAAACCCTACATCTTGGTGGTGAGTTCTTAAGATATTTGTAAACCTAATCTTCATATTTCTAGTGGAAACAGCAGGAGTGCCTCTGCACGGGGAAGTGGCCATTGTTTTGGGTGAACCTTGAAAAAATCTTGTGTGTTCTTGTGTGTTGCATTTGGTTGTTCTTTGTTCTCTTGTTTTGATTCTATAGTTCTTGCATCTCGTCGCCGTTATTGAGTTATTCCACAATTAGAATTCAACAAAACATGCAGCGAACCTCTTCATCAAATTTAGGAATAGTTGAATTCTTTAAGCAATGGAAAAGGACGTACCTTTTCTGATCAGGTCGGTCCCCCGGTGGAAGTAAAAGACTATTCTAAAATTTGAGGATTCATCCTTCCATATATAGGTTGAATTTAAGTGAGAGACCTCTTCTTTCAGTCCATCCATGGTGGGAAACTAAGAATTCATTAGTTCAAGTTGTTAGAATACAAGTGCAATTTTCCTCAACCCTTCTACAACTTCGAAGTTTTAGCTTAGTGACAGGGACTTTCACAAAAGGCCTATACTAATTTTATCCTCATCGTCGACGTGGAGTGGTTCTCGTCTTCATCGAAATCACTCTACCTCATGACAACCCTCTTCCTCTTCTGAGACCAAATCCTTAATCTCCAAAACCTAATCCCAAAATCACCAAAATCAAAACCCTAATATCTTCAGCCAACTCCGGCGAATTCCCACCGACCTCGGCCTCCTTCAACAACGGCAACAACATCAACTACGACCACTTCCTTCTCAGTCAGCAACTCTGGCGACTACCTCAACAACCGATCAACAATATCATCGGTAACACCCCCCCCCCCTCTTCAACAACAACAAACCCATCATCGGCTGTCACGTCCCGCTTCACAAAATACGGGAATACGAGTCCATGACTAAGGCCTAGCGAATGATGCGAATACACCATTCATAAGCTGTACAGGTAACTCAACAACAAGATAACAATAACAACCACGCAAGCATGTAAAATCACAATAGGATAACAAAAGTACATGACATAGTACATGACATAATACATGACATAACCAACAACTGAAAAAGAAACATAATTACAGGTCAAACATGCCCGAATTACAATAAAGATAACATGAATAAACATGAACTAAACTAACATGAAAATAAACAAGACTAAAACACTTGCTCAGCAACACCTTCGGATAACTCTCCATCCGGGCGTGCAAGTATATTATTACAAGAAGAAGAAACAAGGAGATACCTGTTAATGCAAGTCACGGGCTGCAAGTGGTATAAGCTAACAGAACAGGTATTAAAACAAAAAAAGAAGCAGGAAGAATATCATGGAATCAAGAATCACGCAATAGGAGAGTTACAACATGTAAACAGGATCATGAAAAAGGCATGCATGTAAAACAAGTAAACAAATCAATAGGAACATGTAACATGTAAACAAATAAGCAAATAAACAAGTCAACATGAACGTGTAACATGTAAACAAGTAAGCAAGTCAACAGGAACATGTAACATGTAATTGGATCATGCAAGTGTATGTGTTAATCTCATGTCGTTTATTAATTCTATCTAGGTATCACTTTATGCGTCCCATACCACATGGTTGCTACATACAATCAGTTACGTTTAGACTAGTGGTGGATTCTATAGGTCACGTACTCGGAAAAACATGTCAATTATATCTTGTATTAAGATACGTGCAATGTGGAACACAGTGTAAACTTGTAGCGTGAAACATATAAACATATAACTTGCAAACTTGCAACTTGTAACTTGCAACTTGCATCAGGAAACACGAGCTCCCGTCCGAGTACGCTCTTCTATATTGCCCACTACTAAATCTTTCTCCTTATACCCCGGCTTTTTATTTTTATTTTAATCAAACATGAACAATAACTGGATCGGTAAACATCTACATGCAACAATAAGAATGGGTAACACGACAGGATTGAGTATCAAGACTTATGCAATGCATGAAAATATATTTCAGGGTTTATAAAACATGTTGTAACTATGATGTGACCAATGGCATATGCAAAACTTAATCAAGAATAAAAAGATATCAACATTCAAACTAGTAACAAGACAAGCAATTCATGCACAACATCCTGTAAAGTTCTAAGAGTATATATGTGTGTATCGTGTTCATGCAATGCATATGGCAACAAAGTATTTGCGACCATGTACGAATACGGGATCGACAGATTATATATAATACGAATTAGAGTCAAAGAAGACAAGAATAACGATGCACGTGCAAGATACGTGGTAGATTCTCCAAAACAGCAACTCACAACCCAACAACAAACTCCAAAACAGCAAACTCCCCCAACACCAAACACCAACACCTAAACAGCAAACATCCCAACCTAATCCCCTACTCCACAAACACCAAACACCAATACAACACCCAACAGCAACACACCACACAATTCCCAAACTTCTTCACAAACACCAAACAGGGTCCTCCTTACAAACACCCAACAGCAACAATTCACCCAACCAACCAATACAACTAATACACCACACTTGTTCTCTTTCTCTACTTCAACAGAGAAGGGGAGAGAGAAAGAGATAGTGGGAGAATGGGAATGGTGACTGCGGCGATGGGTTCGCAACTGGAGGTCGCGACGCTGGCGGCGAGGCGGCGACGGCAGGGAGGGACGGCAGGAGGTTGAGGGAGGCTCAAGAGACGAGGGCGGCGATGGGGACTAGCGGCGAGAGCGAGGGGTGCAGTCGGTGGTTGAGGCGATGGCGGAGAGCAGGAGTAGTTGTGACTGGGGAAGAGAGCGGAGGAGGAAGAAGGCGCTCGACGGCGAAGGCAGAGGTTCTCTGTTGGGTTCTCGGAGGTGAGAGGGATGGCAACGGAGTGTGGGTCGCGCTCGATGGTGGCGACGAGGATCAGTCGAGGGACTCAGCAATGGCGGAGCGACGGCACAGGGAAGCTATGCTGCGGGGAGATGGGGCGGCGCTGGCACGTCGATAGAGGAGGGCGAGAGTGCTCGGGAGTGCAGAAACAGGAAGGAGGAGGGCGTGACGGGAGAGGTAGTGGTTGAGCTCGAAGTGAAGACGAAGTGGTAGAGCAGATGCGGAGAAGGGCAAGGTTAGCACAGGGGGAGGAAGACGACGCTGGTGGTTGCGGAGGTTCACGAAGAGAAAGCGAGAGGATGACGATGGAGGGAGGCTGTGCTGTGGGGGCAACTGGTGGCAGACATCGCGATGGGGGTAGTGGTTGCCAAGCAAACGGATGTTGAGCAATGGAATGGTGAGGCAAGCAGAGAAAGGGGAAGACGAAGGGAAGGAGGCGCTCGACTGGGTTCGAGCGGGAGAAGACGAAGGGAAGCCTCTGTTTTTGGTTGAGAAACAGAGAGGGAGAGATAGAGTGGGAGAGAGAGTGCTAACGGGAATAGGGGGGTTACCTGTGATGGTTTATGGGAAAACAGAGAGAGAGGGGAACGTGGTGAAAGAGAGTGGGGGTAGTTATGAGGTGGTGGGGAGTTGGAGTACGGGATTGTGCAAAGTGGGGGAAAGCGTGAAGAGACTGTATACGGGTAGGTGTAGGATTAATCTGTACAAATATAGAGATGGGTACTGGGTTAGTGGGTTTGGGCTTGGTTCATGGGCTCAAAATATTTTAAATAAATCAATTATGATACTGGCTAAACTTTGGGTCCAGATAATAATTAATAAAATCAAAATACGAAATTGGACTTACAATAAACGATTGGGCTCAGATTAACAAATAATAAAATCAAATTACAGATTGGGCTTATAATAAATAGTTAAACAATTGGGCTTGAGCCAAATATTAACCACTTGAATAATTTGTACATTGGGCTTCATAAAATAGTTTAAATAATAAAATCAATTAAGAAAGAATAGTTATAAGATACTGAGGATTTAAATACGGAAAAATACTTTAAAAATATGTACTAATGGAAACAGGGGTTACATCGGCAAGAACCCATCATCAACAACAAGCCCATCATCGGCAACAGCAAGGCCCACCTCCGACACCACAAACTCCGTCAATAATCCCTTATCGTCGCCACCACCGCAATTTCCTTATCCCACCGCCACCCGTGCTGCACCTCATCACCACCGCCTGCGTCGCTCCCCACTGCCATCGAGATCTCACCCCACTACTACTACTACGTCTCAAATCAGGGGTGATATCCCACCATTGTCCGGGATATGGAGATCCCGCCATAGTTTGAGATATGAAGATCCCAACAGTGCGCCTCTACTACTTCCGCCACCACTACTTCCTCCCACTACTATTACTACGTCTCAAGTTAGGGGTGAGATCCCATCACAGTTCGGGATATGGAGATTCTGCCACAGTTCGGGATATGGAGATCCCAACAGTGTGTCACCACTACTTCTGTCTGTTAAGATTAACAGAGAGATTATGGAATAAAATATTTGATTGAGAAATAACTGAGTACAATGTCTCATATATATATGAGGGAACTGAATACAAAACTGATACATAATCTGATATGGAACTAAATACATATATTACAATATCTAACACCCCCTCTCAAACTCACGGTGGGTTGAACAGTGTGAGTTTTTCGACCAATTAACGAAATCTCTGAACAGTATGTGATTTGGTGAAGAAGTCTATTGTCTGCTATGAAGAGATAATAGAATGAAGTGAAATGGTCCCTGCTTCAAAGCGCTCACGAATATAGTGACAATCTATCTCTTTGTGCTTCGTTCGTTCATGAAAGACTGGGTTGCTTGCAATGTGCAATGCACTCCGCTATCACAATGAAGAGGATTAGCTTCTGTAAGCGTGACACTCATATTTGATAACAGCCAACGAACATGAACAATCTCTCTAGTAGTAGCTGTCATTGCTCTTACTCAGCTTCAGTGAAAGAACATGAAACAACTGCCTATTTTTTGCTTCGCCATGATCAGTGGATCACCAAGAAATAGATAGAAATCTGTAGTAGACCGTCTGGTGGTAGGATCATCCACTCAATCTAAATCGGAATATGCACTAAGCTCCAGTTTGGAAGTAGAAGACATGAATAATGAGCGAGTGATAGTGCCCTGGAGATATCTAAGGATCTAAAGAAGAGCATTGTAATGAACTGATGTAAGAGCGGAAACACACTGACAAACAACACTGACTGCATGATCAAAAAATATACATTGAATCCCCTCTCCGTACCGTCTCGACCTGTTTTCTGGTCTAGTCATGCATAAGTTGAAAAGCTATTCAACAATCTTTCTGTATCTAGTGGGGTCAGGAAGGAGCACATCATCTGTAGGACGAAGCCTCACATGAAGCTCTAAGGGTGTATCGGTTGATCGACTGTCAGAAAGACATGCAGCGAAGATAATATCTTATGTGTATTTTTTGTTGAGAAATAAGTATCCGCGGAGATCCATGGGCAAACTCTAGACCCAGAAAATAACATAATCTACAAAGATCTTTCATATGAAAATGCTGGTGAAGGTATATCTGGGTGGATGCAATGTCTGCAGAATCATCTCCAGTAATAATCATATATCAATATATAATAATAAGAGGACCCACCCCTGCGGTGATGACCACATAAACTTAGAGTGGTTATGTGAACTTTGATTGAAACCAGCCTGGGTGATGACACTGCGAAAACACTTAATCCAGGCTCGAGGGGCCTATTTCAGACCATATATAGCTCGACACAGTCGACAAACATGACGAGGAGGAGTGGTAAGGCTAGGAGGGGGATGCATATAAACAACCTCAGACAAGGTACCATAAAGAAATGCATTCTTCACATCCATCTGGTATAATGGCCCCTGACGAACTGTGGCAACGGCAAGGAGAGTGTGAAATGTAGTCATTTGTGCAACCGGGGTGAAATTCTCATCATAATCAATGTCATGCTCCTGAGTAAATCCTCGAGCAACTAGGCAAGCATTGTGCCGCTCAACGGAGCCATCAGGTCGATATTTGACCTTGAAGATCCACTTGCAGCTAACAGGCCGGACGCCCACAGGCAGCAAAACAACATCCCAAGTGCTAGTTTGATCAAATGCACTGATCTCTTCTGCAATAGCATCCCGCCACTCAGAATATCGAATTGCTTCTTGATAGGTTCTGGGCTCACAGGTGGAGTGAATGGTAGTGAGATATGCATGAAATTATGGTGAGTAGGAAGCTAGGATGGCAAAGCCAAACTGGTCAGAAGGACCAGTGGCATCAGGTGTATACCGTGCAGGTGGGATGCCCGAAGTGGAACGTGTAGAAAGATGGAATAGGGGTGGATGGACATGGTGTGGAGGTGAGGTCGGTGGGGTGGGTACATGCAGCAATAGGGATGCAGGTAGGGTGGGTGCATGAAGTTGTGGTGATGCAGGTGGTGTGGGTGTGGATGCTGTGGGGATGCAGGTAGTGTATCCGTAGGAGGAATAATAGGATTCAAAGGAGTGAGATCAAATGGTATGCGTAAAGGTTTGGTCAGCCCAAAAACTGGGGAGTCGAGAAAACTAGCATCTTCGGGAGAGTTTAAGTGATAGGGAGAGTCTTCCACAAAGGAGACATGGTGGGAAATATGAAGACGGCCTGATACAGGATCAAAACAACGATATCCTTTATGCTCTGGACTGAGAACTAGATGGACACACTTAGCAGCTCGGGCACTGAGCATTGTGCGCTCAGTGGAAGGGAGAGGGACATAACAGGTACCCCCCAAAGTACGAAGCATGTTATAGTCCGGTGTGGAGTGATGAATTGCCTCATAAGGGGTAGTGCCATATAGGGCAGATGAGGAAGTGATGTTAATGAGTCTCGTTTAAAAATTTTAGTTCATAGTGGTGTTCTTGGCAATTTTACTTTCACTTCGTTATTTGTTTGTTAGGGTTGTAAGTTGGCAAAACACTTAGCCCTCCCTTTTATCAATAAAAGTACTTCTCAATCCACTCATGCTTTTGAACTTATTCACTCTGACATATAGGGACCCTCTCCAATGCCTTCCCACAAAGGTTACCTCTATTATGTTAGTTTCATTGATGACTTTCCTCGACACACATGGGTGTTTCTTATGCGTCAATGCTCTGAGACATCTGACATTTACAAGTTCTTTACGAACATGGTTCATACTTAGGTCGGTGTGCGTATCCAAACCTTTCACTCAGATGGTGATCGTGAGTACACTTCCACTACTATGAGATTGATCCTTCAATCTCATGTTACACTCTTTCAGTAATCATGCCCTTACACACATAAGCAGAATGGTGTAGTTGAACGCAAGCATCGTCACATCCTTGAGATGGCTCGCGCTCTTCTACTCTCCTCTTCTTTTCCTCGGTGTTTCTGGACTGAAGCTGTCATGACGTATGTCAATCTCATTTGGGTAGGGTTAAGAGTAGGGTAGGGTTTGGTTAGATTCAGGTGGGATAGAGATCAGATAGGATTTTTGGATTCGGGTAGAATGTTTGGATTCGGGTTCGGGGTTTTTTTCTTTTTTTTTGGGGGGGGGGGGGAGGGGGTGTGGTGGAATAGGTATATGGATCGGGTGTAGAATGGGGGAGAAGAAGAAAAAAAATATTTAGGATTAGGGTTTAGGGTAGAGTGGGAGATGGAGGCAGCTAGGGTACTGGGTGGTGGTTGACGTTGGGAGCATGATGGTGTATGGTTTCGGAGTGAAGGAGGTGCAGCGGAGGGAGCGGCTAGTGAGTTTCGAGAAGGTGGCGACTAGGGTTTCGGGAGGTGGTAGCTAGGGTTTTGAGGAGTTGATGGGTTTCGAAGAAGATCAGCCATTGGGTTTTGAGAGTTGGAAGGAGGAGGCAGACGATGGGTTGTTGTTGTTGTTGTTGTTGTTTGTAACACCCCAATTTTATTTTATTGTTAAACTGTTTCTTACTTAAAAAATTTCTTACTTAATCTACTTCTTACTTGCACTATTTCTTACTCAGAATAATCGTTATAAATTTCAATTAAAATTCCGGTAGAGTCGCCCCTGAAATATTAGCCCTTTTACAGAAATTCCTTACAGAATTCTGCAAACAATTACCTCTAACCCAATACAGACATATATATCAATCCTGCCCAGGCCAATTCAAGCAACAACACACAGGCAATATATATATAGGACCTGGGGGCATATCTCATCATAATATGCAAGATATAGAATAAAAACCAAAAAATTGTTTGAAAACATAAAGGGTTTTTAGAAAAAACCTTCCAAAAACAAATGCAGAGAACCCAATACTCTACAACGAGGCGGGTACGGGTTTTGCATACCTCATCACATCACTATATATCATCATCCCATACAGTTGTCCACATAATCTTCCAAAATACAAAATATTACACAAATACTATCACATATCCCCATACATACACCACCAACACTACTACGAGAAAGAATAACTATAAAACTAAGTACTACTAAGATATATCACCTCACTGCTACTCAAAACCTACAAAGAGGGTCCGGGGCATCCTCCCTCGGGGAGGGACCCCGCTAACCCCCAAAAACAATAGGGGTCAACCATAACTGATGTAAGTATAATCTACTAGGTTAGTTACCGAAATAAATAATATAAAAAACCTACTAACATGATGATAATTAAAGATAACCTGAAATTAAACATGAAAATATAGTAAATAAAACTGGATATTGCACAAAAGAAATTTATTAGTCTTCAACCAATCTACCATATCAACATTCATTCTATCTACCATATCATATCATATTTCTACTTTAATATACCTTCCCATCTTATACTATATTTGTAGCGCCACAAATCCTTATACCGAAAATTTGAGACACAATCCAGGAATCGAACTTCAGATAGTCACAATCACAGAAAAATACAGGAAAATTAAAGCTTTTATTCCATATAATAGTTACAATTATAAGTGTTACAATGTCTAAAAGAATTTTACAAGATGTACAAATTTACAAATAACACTTGAATGATGTCTCTTGGATGCTTGGACTAAGAGCTCTGCCGTACCTGTGGATCGGCTCCTGATACCTAAAAGGTTGGGAACGTCAGTACATATAATGACGCAACGGTAATAATAGCAGCGATCTCCAAACTGGCAACCAAAAATCATAATTTATGCTAAAAGAGAAAAAGTGATGTGAAATAAGGAATTAATGGATTCGGGTTATAGTGTTGTTGTATGTCATGATCTAACAATTTAAATGCATCAGTCACATGCCTTATTCTAATGCAAGCAAGACTTTGGGAAACGCATGCATCCCATACTACATACACCCCAAATCTAGCCATCTGTCTCCAATCATAGGGTTTCGAACCATCGTCATGCATCCTACTCTTGTACTTGTCATGTGCCTAATAGATTTACCGTGTCTGAGGAGGTTGCAGTTATTTGGTCCCACCCGTTACTGCAGTCACTCTAGTGGTAACCGCGTTTGCCATACAGTGTCCGGTGCCCAGACCTCACTCAAAAAGTCGCGATGAACTTACAGGTACAAACCCATGCACCGATGACGTCAAGATCCACGAGACAGCATCCCCATGGTCCGTTCGTGTCCATGCACATAAGAACATGGCGGCCTCGAGGGTCAAATCTCTCTATCCAACAGAAGTTTCTCTCCCATTCTTTATCCCGACTCTTCAAGAATTAACAGATCGAGATACACGATTCATGATCTCAATACCTGAGACCACAATCTGTATCTAGAAAAAGTACAACACCCGACTATGGTCTGCTAGTACTAGTGCAAGTTACAAATATCTAACACGTTATTCTTATCCAAAACTTATTTTGATTATTAAGGTGATAAAAAAGGTTGCTCCAACCTTCAAATTCCGCATGTCGACCCGTGGCCCCGGCGACATATTCCCCTACTCGCCACTTTCCCTATCTTGGATTTCTTCCATCTCCACGGTCCGCGTTCACCCTCCATTGGCATGAATTCGATAGCACCAATCGGACGACCAACGCCTAGGCGGAAGTTTCCAATTTGCCTAGGGTCGATAGTCGTAAAGTATCACTCTACCCCAAACTAACTCAAGTCACAAACGTCCTCATCAGGAGTTTAACAGACTAAGACAATATCACAAATTATACCCAATAGTAAGACCATTAACCCTTAATCACAAGAGGAAAAATTGTACTCTCAAATACTTAGTCAAAAATTAGAATTTCAATACTAAGTTGATTCTGTCCAGAAATTAGAAGGGTCATAACTCTCAAAATCTAACTCTGATTTGGGTGATCCCATTCTGGAAAGCTAAGAATCTAGGCTACAAATCTCTAGTTGACTAATGCATCAGATTCATCCATCTAGTTGCTCTAAAAAGCCTTACAATGATAAGCTTGTGTACTCTCTGTACACTGGCGGCACCTTACCGATAGCATAAAAACTCGCTCGCTCATCAGAACGACACAAATCTGGATTCTATGGAAAGCTGGATATGCCTTCTACAACTTCCTAGTTCATATTTCCAAATTTTTTATTTGAATACTGTAAAACACTTATCTTTCTCAGGTGTACAGAACCACATATAAGGTGTTTAAACAAACAGAGCCTATAGTTCACAAATTGGTCTCTGTCACATCTAGTAAAAATCATAACTATTCCTATACTTGGAGGAATTCCTTGATACAAGGCTTGTTGAAAATCTTAGAATGTCTACTATAACTTCCTAGTTATACATTTCCTCAAATTTGTTGGACCCTGTAGGCGAAGCAACAAACACTAGAGGGGGGGGGTGAATAGTGTTTATCAAAAATAAATTGCGGAATAAATAATTTCTCTCGGCACAGTCGACTTAGTGGTGAACCAGTCGACTGTTATAGCCAAAATAAGAGAAATTTAAACTCTCGATGCAGTCGACTTATAGATAAGGCAGGCGACTGATGAAACAAAGAGAACAACTAATACAAGACTTGATCAGTCGACTGATACGAAGCTGAGTCGACTGGCCAGACAAGTTTTGCAAAACTTAAACAAGCAAAAGTAAATGCAAACACAACATAATCAATCACAGAGTACACAAGATATATCCTGGTTCGGTCCTCCCGACCTACATCCAGTCCCCAAGCAACCCACTTGAGATTTCCACTATTCTTGAAAAATTACAAGAATACCCTACGGCATTACGACAACAACCTTGTCTAACTCGTAGTCCTTTCTCTCAACCAGAGAAAGCAACCCACTCTACTACCAAGAGTGAAAAAACACCGACTCTACAACCAAGAGTCAACAACCACTCTCCAACCGAGAGCAAAAGTACAAGAAGAATTTTTACAATCAACCTATAGCCTTGTTGGTGTATGTGTTGATGCACGAGGCTAAATCACAAGGTTGACTTCTATACTCAGTCCAGAGCGAATTCAATGCTATACTGGACTGAATGTAGAGAACCAAAGTGTATGAACTTTGAAAGCTTTGTTTCTCACAGAAAATCTCTTAAAAAGTTTTTCACAAGAATGCTCGGGTGTATTAAAATTCAAGTTATTCTTTTCAGTGAGATATGAAACTCTATATAAGGAGTTTTGATCTCCTGAACGTTGGAAAACAGTTACACAACTGTCAACCAACGGATCAGAACTTTTGAGTTTGAAAAAATTTGATTTTGAAAATCAGAAAACGGTCAAAAGCTCTCGAACAGTCGACTGGGTTGCCATATGAGTCGACTGATCAGAGTTTGAATAATTTTAAGCAATTTTGTACTTATCAGTCGACTGGCAAAAGCTTAAGTCGACTGGTACTTAAAAGTTAAAATTCTTCGAACTGTTTTGACTTCTTTTTGGGAGTTTTTAAGAGACACACATTATGAAATTTTGAGTAAGTGTGTGTGTGTGTGTGTTGACAAGGCTTTACATCAGACTAAGACTCAACAAGAAATAAAATACAATGTATACAAGACAAAATAATATAACACATTTGAGCTTGAAGTCTTGAGTCTTGAGTCTTGAATTGAATCTTGATCCTTGTCTCTTCATCTGTATCTTTTTTAGCTTGTTTGTTTGTTCAGCTAGAAATGTCTTTAGTCTCTGCACTGCAATGTTAGCTGTATAACATAGACACATGTTGCACCTGTGTTGTGATCATCAAAATCAAGAATCAACATTCTCCCCCTTTTTGATGATGACAACACAATAGCTGATAACAGTTTATATAAGCATAAGATTTTGAAAGCTCCCCCTATTAAAAACACAATATGCATACATAAAGCAAAAACTTGATATACAGAATGTATCAGTCGACTGGAAAATAGATCAGGCGACTGACCAGAACATGAAAGCAACAGCTGCTGCAGCAGTCGACTGTATCCTTGGGGAAGTCGACTGACCAGAGAGATATTTTGAATACTCAAAATATTATGCTGAACTGTGTAACAATGTTTAACAAATGTAGCATAGATAGAACATAACACACATACAAAATGTAACACATAGATAAAATATAACATAACACACATACAAAATGTAACACATAGATAAAATATAACATAACACACATACAAAATGTAACACATAGATAAAATATAACTTAGACTTAGCTTTCTTTCTCTCCCCCTTTGGAATCATCAAAAAGCATAAAGTTTCAATTGCTTGGCATTAGAAGAGAGAAGATCTAGAAAATTACATAAATAATAAAAAAGAAGTAATCTTCAATCATCTTCTTCGGAGTCTTCGTCATCATCTTGAGAAGGAGGATGAAACTGAGAAGTGAAGAGATGAGTTAGGTTGTCTAGTTTGGAGTTGAGGGTATGGAGTTGAGTATCTACAGAGACTGAGTGGTTCATTAGGTAGGACACACAGTCGTACATGGTACGAGGGTCATCATAATTGGCTTGAGGGAGAGGTGGATCATCAGATGTAGAAGGTTGAGAGGCTCTAGGTCTAGAAGATGAACCTAAGGGAGCTTGGGACATTGGAGGAGACCTAGGGGGTGATCGAGTAGGAGCATCAAGGAGTTTCATTCGTGCCAAACTAGCACGATCGAAACACTCATATCTAGAAACAACATTTGTCTCTGACTCAAGATCAACTTTAAAAGCAGTAAAGACTCTAGTAAGAAAACCTCCAAAGGGTAGAAAATGAGTGTGGTCTTGATAAAGTTTGGAAAAGATAACTTGACCCCAATTAACAGCTATCCTACCAAAAATTGCATATATAGCTTTTTGTAACTCAATAGAATATTGGTCATAACTCCCCTTTTTAGGAAGGATGTTATAAGCTAATATTCTACCGACAAGCTTAGCAATTGGTCTTAGATTTCTGCTTGTCATTGGAAGTCGGGAATTAGGTAAGAGAATTTTAGACAATATAGAGGCATCATCTAAAATAACTTCATCAAGAGGAATTCCACCATCATCTATACCCAACATCGCATTAATCCTAGTCGGTGTTATAGTCATTTTAATATTTTTCACTGACGAACGGATTAAGACATCCCCATTTGTTTTTTTGAACAACGCTCATATTTGTATAAAACAAATAAATTAGTTGGGGATAGTAATTCGGTTGGTTAGATAATGAGAGAAAGTCATAAAGACTGCAATTTTGAAAAAGTGGAATGAGGTTAAAACGATCTAAGTCACCAAAATTTACAAATCTTCCAGGGAAGATTTGAATGGTACAAAAGAGATACCAACGATCAAGAAGATCGGGACTCAAAAGATATTGGGTGTACTCTTGTGAAGAAGAAGTACCCTCATGAGATCTTTTCGATCGTTTGGGTGCCATGAGTAAAGAGTCGAAAGGGTTTATACATAAGAAAAGAGAGATTGAGAATCGAGCAGGAGCAAGCACAAGCAGCACTGATCACCTTCTTCTCCAAAACTAGGGTTTTGAAATTTGGGGGTAAAAGCTTGAGAATGGTAAGAAGTGAAATACGGCTGGTGAAAGGGATTTTAACTGTGAGGGAACGGCTGAGATCAAAGAGAGATGAAATCGACGGTGAGGATTAAGGATCACGGGTGAAAAGATAAGTGATTCCATCTCAAAAGACGCGATGAATAGTCGCTGAAGATGATTTAGCTCGCGACAGTCGACTGGTAGGGAGATCAGTCGACTGAGTCGAGAAGAAGAAAATATTTTATGTCTACTAATCAGTCGACTGGTTGAGAAGCCAGGCGACTGGTCAGAGAAAAAATTGGTATGTTTAAAAAGCAGTTCAGTCGATTTATTCAAAAAAAATAGTCGACTTCACAGAAGCCATTTTCAACAAGTATCAATAAAATCACAAATTCCAAGTTCTCTCCTTAATTTAATGAAAGTATCTTCTTTAAGGGGCTTGGTAAATATATCTGCTACTTGTTTATCAGTAGAGATAAAGTCTAAAGCTATATCTCCTTTTAAAACATGATCACGTAGAAAATGATGTCGAATATCAATGTGCTTCGTACGTGAATGTTGAATCGGATTTTTAGATAGATTAATTGCACTGGTATTATCACACATAATTGAGGGTTTCTCAAATGAAATACCATAATCTAATAAGGTTTGTTTCATCCATAAAATTTGTGCACATGCCAAACTTGCAGCGATGTATTCAGCTTCTGTGGTTGATAGGGATACGGAGTTTTGCTTTTTACTGCACCAAGATACTAGGGAATGTCCCAAAAAGTGACATGTACCACTAGTACTCTTGCGATCAGTTTTGCTTCCAGCAAAATCGGCATCGCTATAAGACAAAAGTTGAAAATTATCGGTGCGTGGATAAAATAAACCATATTCAGATGTGCCTTTAATATATCTTAAAATTCGTTTCACTGTTTTTAAATGAGACTCTTTAGGACTAGATTGATATCTAGCACATAAACATACGCTGAACATAATATCTGGTCTACTTGCAGTAATATATAAGAGTGAACCAATCATACCTCGATAGAGTTTTTGATCAACACTCTTACCTAATAAATCTTTGTCAAGAGTAGTAGTAGTAGCCATAGGTGTGGATTTACTACTAGTACTATCCATGTTAAAACGTTTGAGTAATTCCTTTGCATATTTGCCTTGATTGATAAATATGCTATTTGAGGACTGTTTAATTTGCAATCCAAGGAAATAATTGAGTTCACCCATGTGACTCATCTCAAATTCATTTTTCATGGTATTAGCAAATTCTTGACATAGATGATTATTAGTAGAACCAAAAATTATATCATCAACATATATTTGTATGATTAAGATATCATTCTTAACTCTTTTGATAAACAAAGTAGTGTCTACTTTACCTATTTCAAATCCTGTTTCTAAAAGAAAAGTTTTTAGACGATCATACCAAGCACGAGGTGCTTGTTTAAGACCGTATAAAGCCTTTTTCAATTTATAAACATGATCTGGAAATTGTTCATGTTCAAAACCTGGTGGTTGTTTAACATAAACATTTTCCTTAATAAATCCCATTAAGAAAAGCACTTTTCACATCCATTTGATAAAGTATAAAATTCATAAAACAAGCAAAAGATAATAAAATACGAATAGATTCTAGTCTAGCAACAGGAGCATATGTTTCATCAAAATCTATACCTTCTTCTTGATTATATCCTTGGGCAACCAATCTAGCCTTATTCCTTACAACTTGTCCTGATTCATCTAACTTATTCTTGAATACCCATTTGGTACCAATGATAGTCTGATCAGGAGGTCTAGGAACTAAATCCCATACATCATTCCTTATAAATTGGTTTAGTTCATCTTGCATGGCATTCATCCAATATTCATTCTCACAAGCTTCTTGTATATTTTTCGGTTCAAAATCCGACAAGAATGCTGTATGAGAGATCATATTAACATGTGAACGTGTCTGAATACCATGGGAGATGTCACCAATTATTAAGTCATGAGGATGATCTTTAACTTCAACAAATGACTTTGGTAAAGTTGAAGATATCTCAATCGGATCAGTCGACTGCTTTACGTCAGTCGACTGGGAGACCTTATCAGTCGACTTATCAGATAGATTAGTTTGCTCTAAGGATTTAATCACATTATCTAACAGTGATAAATCAGTTTCATCATCTTTATTTAATGTTGATGAAGGTAAGGATTCATCGAATGTAACATGCATTGATTCTTCAATAGTCATTGTAGACTTATTGAAAATTCTATATGCTTTACTCCTATTTGAGTATCCCAAAAAGATACCCTCATTAGATCTAGGATCAAATTTGTCTAAATTATCTTTTGTGTTTAGAATAAAACACTTGCAACCAAATGTCTTAAAGTAAGAGACTTTAGGAGTTTTATTAAAAAATAACTCATAACAAGTCTTCTTTAGTTTAGGTCTTAGAAGAATTCTATTTAAAACATAACAAGCTGTAGCAACAGCTTCAGCCCAAAAATGCTTTGGTAGATTGCTTTCAACAAGCATAGTGCGTGCGCATTCTTGCAAAGTCCTATTTTTCCTTTCAACCACTCCATTTTGTGGTGAAGCTCTAGGAAATGCAAATGAATGTTTTATACCATTCTTGTTGCAATATTCTGTAAATGTTTCATTTTCAAATTCTCCACCATGATCACTTCTAATAGTGACTATGGTTAGAGATCTTTGATTTTGAACACGTTTACAAAAATGTGCAAACTCTTCAAAAGCATCATTTTTATGTTTTAAAAAGAATGTCCAAGTGAATCTTGAAAAATCATCTACTAAAACAAACATATATCTACTTTTATTTAAAGAAGCAACTCTAGTAGGGCCAAATAAATCCATATGAATTAATTCAAGTGGCCTACTAGTAGAGATTACGTCTTTTGTTTTAAAAGTGGATTTGATTTGTTTTCCTAGTTGACATGCATCACATAACTTATCCTTTTTAAATGATAGTTTTGGCAGTCCTTTAACTAGGTTATATGTAGATAATTTTGAGAGATTTTTCATGTTCACATGTCCAAATCTTCTATGCCATAACCAAGATTCATTGTTAGATGCTATTAAACAAAAATCATTTGAAAAATCAATTGCATTCAAACACAATTCATAAATATTATTTTTACGAAAGCCTTGAAAAACAACATTTTGCATAAAAAAAATCATAAATTAAGCATGCATCTTTTTCAAAAACTATTTTATATCCTTTATCACACAATTGACTAATGCTTAAGAGATTATGCTTTAAGCCATTAACCAATAGCACATTTTCTATAATAGGGTTAGATATTTTACCAACCATGCCAATACCGATGACTTTGCCTTTGTTGTTATCTCCAAAGGTGACGGTTCCTCCATCTATACTTTGAATGGTGGATAGTATGTTGGCATGCCCTGTCATGTATTTTGAACATCCGCTGTCTAATATCCAGCGTTCTTTCTTGGGTACCTATAAAAAATTTAAGGTAAATATGGTACCCTTTTTATTGGGTCCAAAACACATTAGTTTGGGGGAAACCAAACCCATGAAGAGTTTGATCTTCCTCCATAAGCAGGAATATAATAAGTAGAATTACACACATTTAACATATATGAGTGAATATAAGCAATTTTATCATTCTGATTTAGACTGACTGGAACCCATACTAGTTTGTTCTGTCCAGTCGACTTACCAGTGTTATGCAGTCGACTGTTGGTGTACATCAGTCGACTGGTGGATACACTAGGTCGACTTATAAGAGATTTTGATTTCATCGAATAAGATCCACTTTCTCTGGACAGACGACTGGTTGTATGGTTCAGTCGACTTAACCGAACGTTAGTTTTGCTTTTATCACTGAAATTAACAACCTTTGGTTTTGCAAAGAAATCATACAACTTGTGTGTAACACTAGAAATAGATGCTGATTTATTCTTTCTAGTGTTTAAAACAAGAGATTCTTTTACAGAAGGTTTTTTAAAACCAAGTCCAAATTTTTGACTAGATGTAACTTGATGATGAAGCATATCATTTAAATTCTCTTTGCCTTTGTTAAACTTAGATACGTTCTTTGAAATCTCTTCATAATTCTTTTTGAGTATTTCAAGATCAGTATCTAAACTTGCAATGCGAGAATTTAAGGATTTTACTTCCTTATCAAGATTAAGATTTTCTTGATTAAGTGTTTGATTCACTTTCTCAAGATTCTTAACTCTAATCTTTTCTTTCTTTAACTCTTGGAATATTTCATTAAAAGCATCAAGAAGATCTTCGGAATCATAATCATTACTTACATGTTCTTGTGCAGCCATAAAACACACATTTGCCACTTCGTTATTTTCATCCGTTTCTTCTTCGGAAGATGAATCACTATCATCCCATGTAGCTTGATAGGCCTTTTTGTTCTTGGCAAATTTGTTCTTTGGATATTTGTCCTTCTTGAAGTTGGATGATTTTTCCCTTGTTCTTTGCATTTTCTAAGAGACAATCCTTTTTCATGTGACCTATTTTATTGCACCTGAAACATGTAGGAGGGTCATTAGAATCTTTAACTTTAGAATGAAACTTACCCTTCTTTAAGAACTTCTTGAATTTCCGAGTGAACATTGCTATTTCTTCTTCATCTTCTTCCTCATCTTCTGAGTCAGTCATGGCTTTAAAAGCCAATGATTTCTTCTTTGCTTGGTGTGATTCAGTATCTTTCTTTCGGTCTTCAAGTTGGACCTCATATGCCATGAGATTACCAACAAGATTCTCGAGAGTAAGTGTTGACAAATCATTCGCCTCCTCTATTGCTGTGGTTTTCTTCTCCCATTCTGGAGTGAGTGCACGTAGGACTTTTCTGACCATCTCTGCTTGGGTATAAGTCTTTCCAAGCGCCACAAGAGAGTTTGTGATGTCTGTGAATCTTGTAATCATCTCGGACACAGTCTCATTGTCCTTCATTCTGAACATCTCAAACCTGTGGAAAAGAACAGAAATTTTAGACTCTTTTACTTTATTCGTTCCTTCATGTGTTACCTCGAGTGTATGCCAAATTTGATGTGCGGTTGTAGCATTGGATACACGGTTGAATTCTTCCTTCGTTAGTGCACAGAATAAAGCATTCATTGCTTTGGCATTGTTCATAGTCTGATTCTTTTGATCATCATTCCATTGTGCATATGGAATGGTAGGGGCAGTGTATTCCGTCTCTGTCATTTGCCATATCTCGTAGTTGATTGATTGAAGATAGATTCGCATTCGACACTTCCAATAATTGTAGTTCGTTCCATCAAATAGTGGTGGCCGTTGTGTAGATTGGCCTTCATGGTACTGATTTGTATTTGAAGTAGTTGCCATAGCCTGTAACCTTGCTCTGATACCAAGTGTTGGATCCTGTAGGCGAAGCAACAAACACTAGAGAGGGGGGTGAATAGTGTTTATCAAAAATAAATTGCGGAATAAATAATTTCTCTCGGCACAGTCGACTTAGTGGTGAACCAGTCGACTGTTATAGCCAAAATAAGAGAAATTTAAACTCTCGATGCAGTCGACTTATAGATAAGGCAGGCGACTGATGAAACAAAGAGAACAACTAATATAAGACTTGATCAGTCGACTGATACGAAGCTGAGTCGACTGGCCAGACATGTTTTGCAAAACTTAAACAAGCAAAAGTAAATGCAAACACAAGATAATCAATCACAGAGTACACAAGATATATCCTGGTTCGGTCCTCCCGACCTACATCCAGTCCCCAAGAAACCCACTTGAGATTTCCACTATTCTTGAAAAATTACAAGAATACCCTACGGCGTTACGACAACAACCTTGTCTAACCCGTAGTCCTTTCTCTCAACCAGAGAAAGCAACCCACTCTACTACCAAGAGTGAAAAGACACCGACTCTACAACCAAGAGTCAACAACCACTCTCCAACCGAGAGCAAAAGTACAAGAAGAATTTTTACAATCAACCTATAGCCTTGTTGGTGTATGTGTTGATGCACGAGGCTAAATCACAAGATTGACTTCTATACTCAGTCTAGAGCGAATTCAATGCTATACTGGACTGAATGTAGAGAACCAAAGTGTATGAACTTTGAAAGCTTTGTTTCTCACAGAAAATCTCTTAAAAAGTTTTTCACAAGAATGCTCGGGTGTATTAAAATTCAAGTTATTCTTTTCAGTGAGATATAAAACTCTATATAAGGAGTTTTGATCTCCTGAACGTTGGAAAACAGTTACACAACTGTCAACCAACGGATCAGAATTTTTGAGTTTGAAAAAATTTGATTTTGAAAATCAGAAAACGGTCAAAAGCTCTCGAACAGTCGACTGGGTTGCCATATGAGTCGACTGATCAGAGTTTGAATAATTTTAAGCAATTTTGTACTTATCAGTCGACTGGCAAAAGCTTAAGTCGACTGGTACTTAAAAGTTAAAATTCTTCAAAATGTTTTGACTTCTTTTTGGGGGGTTTTAAGAGACACACATTATGAAATTTTGAGTAAGTGTGTGTGTGTGTGTGTGTGTTGACAAGGCTTTACATCAGACTAAGACTCAACAAGAAATAAAATACAATGTTTACAAGACAAAATAATATAACACATTTGAGCTTGAAGTCTTGAGTCTTGAGTCTTGAATTGAATCTTGATCCTTGTCTCTTCATCTGTATCTTTTTGAGCTTGTTTATTTGTTCAGCTAGAAATGTCTTTAGTCTCTGCACTGCAATGTTAGCTGTATAACATAGACACATGTTGCACTGTGTTGTGATCATCAAAATCAAGAATCAACAAAATTTTCTCATACAGAGCCATAGAGTTGCAATCTCATCAGTGTGTCATTTCTGACTAAGTTCTGCACAGTACTTACTTAAAATTTCATAATAAATCACATACATAACCAATGATTAACAAACTTGTATTTTCAGAAACTAGACATCATCATGCATATCATATACAAAAGATCTCATCTTGATTCCAAGTATTCAATGAGTTTTACTTATTTCAATCATGTACAAAAGTTTCTCTGTTTACCGGTTTCTGTCATGAATGCTCTTGCTTAAACAATTTTGAACGTGTATCAAATGTCATCAAAATAAATTCAATCTTTTTCTACGGGATCTAGATTCACACAGGATACTACGGTAAATATTTCAGAGATAGTTCATGCATCAATAAATTCTAAAAATTCCTTCAATTTCAGGTTGGTAAAAGACAGAACTAGTCTCTGCCTTATGATCTAGTCAACAAAAGTTATTTCTTTAAAATACCAAATAAGGTCAGAAAATTCTGAAATAATTCATGTAGCCTTCAAACATGTATAAGTTCATGCTGTAAAAAATTCGATGTCATATTATATCTAAATTGCTCTCTGGAAATTCGGGAATACAAGCATGCAATTGTGTTCTGTTTTTAAGTTCAGATTTTGAACAATCTATCTCTACCAATGAGGCCCATTACTACTACTACTAATTTCATTCAAGAATCAAAACAAGACACAAGATTTAGAGTTTGGAGAAGCTTGGAATGGTTAGCTTAGCCTTCTTCCTCTTGCCCTCCTCCAACAACTTCTGCTTGATCACTTTCTCTTCCTCTTTCCCTCACTCTCTACCTTTCTCTTGCTCTAGGGAATATATTTGTTCAAAATTTTCTGAAATGAGAGTGAGGGAGAGATGGGGGGAGCTGGGGGGGGGGGGGGGGGGGGGGGGGGCATGTAGGGACAAAGGGAAGGGGTTGAGCCAAGTGGCACGGTGGTTTACATGCAAACCATGCTCTTGGCTCATGGTTTTGGAGATATTTTTCCCCATGGCTCAATCTTTAGCCATTGATCAAGATGAGGTGTGATGAATGGTTAGATTTAAGTGCATGACAAAAAAATATATGATGTAGTATTTTACAAATAAATATTTGCATATATATCATACATATATACTAGTGTATGTACTAGTATCAATTCTCTTATTCATATGCACCATCATGAACATAACCATTCATATTCATATATTCATATAAATCAAGCAAAATAATTAATCTATATAATAAAACACAAAGAAAGCTATCAAGTGGCTCTCCTTCAATCCTCCAAAAAATTAAAGGTCTAGATTTAATCTTACAAAACATATTTTCTCCCCAAAAGTTTCTCCCAAAACTCAAATTCAAATCTCTCACCCAAAACAACTCCTATATTTATTTTTATTTTTTTCTCTTTCTCTCCCTCGCTCTTCTATTAAAAAAATTAAGAAAATAAATTTTTTTATATTTTAAAATTTAAAAAAAATTAAAAATTTAAAAACTTTAAAAACTTTAAAAATAATTTTTAAAAAAATCAAAAAAAACATATAATATGTTTTTTTGCTCTATATTTGCTACTTCAATTAATTTGCTGGACCTCCAAAACTATTTTTTATGATCAAACAAGGTGCACCGTTCCGAAGACGTGCCGTAGGCACATATCAACGGGCAAACCTAGTAATACAATATATATATATATATATATATATATATATATATATATATATATATATATATATATATATAAGTATTATTTTATCCGGGGTATTACAATATTCATATTCATTCACGTCTCACCACCTCACATTCATTCACATCTCACCACATCACACTCATTCAATCTTATAATATATTCACATTCATTCTCATCTCATAACATTCACAACAGTTTAACATTCGTTATCTTCTCTTAATAAAATTTACTTTCCTTTTTATTCTTATTACATCATATCACTTACTTTAATTCTCATTCTCATTTTTTATTTTCATTATCATTTCTTCATACAACTTACTTTACTTCTCATTCTTATGTTATCATATAATTTACTTTAATATTCATTTACATCTCATATTACACTTACTTTATTTTTTATTCTCATCGGGTAATACACTACAACCCAAGTCGATAACTTGGGTAACATAGCACTGCACCCCAAATATTGTTCGAGTAATAATCATTGCACCCCAAGCCGATAACTTGGGTAATATAACACCGCATCCCAAAGCCGATAGCTTGGGAATTACATTACTTTATTTTTCTCATCTTCATCTTACAGTTTACTTTACTTTTTATTCTCATCCCACAATACAACTATCATATCAACACCTCACCAATCCACCCTGTAAGTTATGCCTAGGCAGGTAGTTCCCACCATTTCCACCGAAATAGCGGGCAGGTAGTTCCTCGACATAATTCTAAGGTGTACCACACTCATGTCATATAATGCTTTTACTTTAATATTCATTCTCAACAAATAATATCACTTAAATTTTTCATCATATATTACACCTTATTTTTTCATTCTCATAATACATCTTACTTTACCCTTTTTTTTTATTCTTATAACACAATTTCTTTACTTTTCATATTCATTCTCGTAACACAATTTCTTTACTTCTCATATTCCTTCACATACTTGTAACACATTTTCTTTACTTATCATATTCATTCCCATAACACAATTTCTTTACTTTTCATTATCATTTCATAACACATTTGCTTTACTTTTCATGCTCATCCACATAACACATTTTCTTTACTTTATTATTCTCATTTCATATCATGCCATCTCTTTACCTTTTCCTTCTCATTTCATATCATTCACTTTCTTTACTTGTCATGTTCATTCTCATAACACAATTTCTTTACTATTCACTTTCATTCACTTGCATACTTTCTTTACTTTTTCATTTTCTTTTCATATTTACCTATTTTATTAATTGGTCGACCACTTCCCACCAAGGGTCTTACGCGTCCGAGGCTACGTCTTCCTCCCAGTCTATGCCAGCGAGGGAATACACTGCACCCCAAGTAGAACTTGGGTAATATACACCGCACCCCAAACATAGTTTGGGTAATAACCACCACACCCCAAGTAGAACTTGGGTAATATAACACCACACCCCAAAGCCGATAGCTTGAGTAATAATCACCGCACCCCAGGTAAACTGGGTAATAATCGTACCTCAAGCCGATAGCTTAGAAAATAAAAACACCGCACGCCAAACATAGTTTGGGTAATAAACACCTCACCCCAAGCTGGTTTTTGGATATTAAGAGGTCTAGCCCAAACCCCCAGGATTTCTATAGGCACTGGTAAACAAAATTTATCCTTTATAATCATTTTCTTCTCATCTTTTTATCCCATTTTATTATTGCATAACGTCTCATCTTTTATCTCAACAAATTATCACATATTATGCATATACCAGACTATTTATGTTATCATATTATCAAGGATTATTTATCTTATCATTTTTACCGCGTATTATGCATATACCATGTTATTTAGCTTATCATATTATCACGGAATATTTATCTTATCATTTACCACCTATTATTTCACCTTAATTACTCGCATATCATACATATACCCAACCATTAATCTCATCTTTTATCATATCAAACTCTCTTGTATCACCCACATGTCATACGTGCACCATGATATTTAACACATCGTAACATCATATATATATATATATATATATATATATATATATATATATATATATATATATATATATATATATATATATTCTAATTATCACCCGCATAATACACATACACCATACCCTAATTACTTCATATTAGCATATATAAACCCAATATATCACTAAAAGCACAAAATACTCAAAATCATGCAACTATACCACATAGCACAATTTCAACAATCAAATTCCGTAGTTTCCATTATTTCTTTATCTGACCATAACAATCACAATTCACACTAGACAAGTCTAAAATTTTACCACAACATAAAGTATATCTAGTATGATCATATTCACCTGGCGAACCGATAGGAATACGCTCCTCGCTCGCTCAGTCGCTAATCAAACTTCACTTTTTCACACCTATTAGGAAAATTATCGAACCCATAAGCTATTAACTCAAAACACACAATATTTACCCCCAAATTCACATCGGAGCTACTCATTTATCATAAATAACCTACGTAAGCATGCCAAGGCAACCATTCTCTAATTCAATAACTGAATCCAAATTTTACCTCTCAATCGGAGGAGTTCTAATCGTTATTTTATATTTTAAGGGTAAAATTCCCCAAATAAATTTCTATATCCCAAAATTAACTTACATATACATCTCGGGAATAAAGTCTATTATTTGCACATATTTTCCCACAATTATTTTGTTTTTATACCAATAAACTTTATTTTTACAATTTTCCGATACCAAGAAAATTCCTTATAATTGTCAAATAATGATTAAAATTTATCAAAATGCTTCTAAATTATCCCATAATATCCTACACCATCCAAAATAATTACTAGCATACAATAGATACAATTCTCTTTACCCTTCTTAAACTCAAACTCTAGGTTTAATGAAATTTCCATATTATCACCATAAAAATTGAAATCTTTCACCCTAAGCATGTTATACATACCCTAAACATCATCCTACCACAATTTTTATGAAAAGAGATGAAAAGCATACAATTCCATAAACCTTAACGAAGTTCTCTTTGCAAACCAACACCACCACGCTGAAGAGCTCTCAAATTCTACAAAAATCCCCAAATAATTTGAAGCTGGGAGTGGATGGAGGGTTGATTGGCCAACGTCCTAGGGTTGGGGCTATTTGGGTTTCGGTCATGTAGGTTTCGGACCTGGAAAGAAAGAAGGGGAGGGGAGAAGAATAGAGAATGGCATTCTTGTAAATTGGTGGCTTTTATATAATAAGTGTATAGGGTTTTAGGCTTAAGCCCAATATCAAATAAATTTAACAATTCAATGGTTATTTTCAACCCCAAAATCCAAAATTTCTACCTTCTTGATATAACCAAGAAACTCCTTCAAATTATCAATTATTCAACCCTCTGTTATGCACAAGTGCACAGGAAAAATATCGAGTTAAATCAGAATTGTCCCCTCCGAGAAAACTCACCTCAAAACTCCTATATTTCAATTTTTTTCCTTTTAACCCCGAACATCCAATTAAATATTATAAAATAAAATAGAACCAATTAATATAAGAAAATATACTCAATATCATATATAAAAATAATATAACTCGGATATTTAAGAATTTTAAAAAGACAGATGTTACATTGTTGTTCGGGGGTGCCGAGAATGGTTGTCAACGGAGTTTTGGTTGATTTATGGTTGCTGTTGATGAAGAAGACGATGGGGGTTGCTGTTTATTGAGTGTGCTATCACCAGAGTGGTTGGAGGTGATGGTGCTGCCGGGATGAGGGGTTGTGGCCAAGTTGTTGTCAAAGCTGAAGGTGATGATGTTGATGGTGGCGCAATTGTTGAAGGGGGGTGGATTGGAGATTTAGTAATTAAGGTTAGAGATTAGGGAAGAAGAATGAAACATAGGATTAAGGCTCTAATACCATGTTAAGATTAACAGAGAGATTGTAGAATAGATATTGGATTATTTAATTGAGAATTAACTGAGTACAATGTCTCATTTATATAGGAGGGAACTGAATACAAAACTGATACATAACCTGATATGGTACCAAATACATATATTGCAATATCTAACACCTTCCACTACTACTACTACGTCTCAAGTTGGGGGTGAGATCTCATCATAGTTTGGGATATGGAGATCCCGTGGGATACGGAGATCCCAATAGTGTGCCACCACTATTTCCTTCCACTACTACTACTACTACATTCTCAAGTCCAAGGTGAGATCCCAACACATGCGCCATCGAGCGCCTTCCTTGCGCCATCTACTTAAGCGTCGTTCATAAATCATAGTTTGTCGTCACTGCCACATGAACATCGTCAATATTCCAAACTCATGTTGTTTGAACCAACTTGAGTTTTAGAGGGGGTGTTAGATATTATGAGAGATATTAGTTTAGTCTCATATCGAATAATGTATTGGTTTAGTCTTCCCTTCTCTCATATATATAGAAGACATATTGTACTCAGTTTAATCAATCAATAATAATTTATTCCTTCCTACCCCTAATTCTCACACAGTATCAGAGCAACCTAGGTTCTAATCCCACAGGCTACGCAATTTAAATGCAAATTCAAAAAAAAATACCGCTGCGTATAGTCCAGGTCTCAGCCCATAATTTGTTGGGCATTTATCTCATTTCTTGGGCCCATAAAAAACTGAGCTCTCGATCTGAGGGGGCGTGTTAAAATACAAGTGTAATTTTTCTCAACCCTTGTACAACTTCGAAGTTTTAGCTTAGTGGCAGGGACTTTCATTAAGTTATTAACCAAACACAAAATCCTAGATAACAATGTAATGCCCCGAATCCCTATACTGGCGATTCGTGACACAAACCAGAATCTTTCCTTCAAACAGTCACAACACAAGAAAATTGATGTGTCTAATTTTTATACAAATATTTGTACTCATTTACCCGTTAAAATTGCTTGTATTCGCCTATCTTGTTTATAATTTGTCTTATTTCCATATGATTTCACGTAATTAATTATTTTTGAAGAAATAAGATTTTTGATGCAAAAGGTAAATATTTTTGGTAAAAAATCAACAAACAAAACAAGCAGATCGATTGATTAATTTTTATTGTTTTGTTGGATTTTAATTTTACAATGTGGCAATATGCAAAACAAAATACAAATTTTAATTGTCAATAGAAAGTGAAAAAAAAGAAATAAACAAATTTTTGAAAGGACTTTGATAGAGTTAATATGATTTTTAGTTAGTTTAATTTATTTAAACTAATTAATTTTATTTTACTTTCTAATCCTAATTTCTGATTTATTTTTGTGTGCTACACGTGTTTCAAGAAGAAGTAAAGAAATAAATAAAGATGTGGGGTTCTTTCTGCAAAAGTAAACCCTAATTCCGCGTCTCCTGCTCCTATAAATACAACAACATATTGAAGAAAGAAAGTAGCGCTGAACGAAGAGAGGGAGCGACGGCTGATCTCTAATTTTTTTAAAAAAAGTAAAAAAAGACAAGAGAGAGAGCACTGTCTCTCTGTTTCGTTTCGATCTCCAAGCCAGAACGAGACAGCAGGGTGTCTCTGGCACGTGGTCCAAGACGACCAGAGCAGCAGGCTAACGTGGCGCACCATACCTGGCGACAAAATAGAGGGACAGAAGAGAAGAGAGACGGTGACATCAGCACCGCGGCGGGACTCACGTGACAGAGGTTCCAAAGCTCTGCTGACGTGGACTGGTCTCCTGACTTGCGCTGACGCGGCAGTTCCTGTGATAGCTCGGAATTCGAAGAGACAGAGACAGAGAGAGTGGGATTTGGCATTTTTGGGGCACGTAATTTGAGACATCCGGTTTGCAATTTCTCTTACAAAGCTGTCCCTTCTTGTATCTCTTTTCTTTCTCTATTCTATAAAACAATTCAAGACAATATTTGTTAGTTGCAAAACTACTATGAACTAAATTTATTTTTCTAGGGCTTTGATGTAGCCTAGTTTTGATAACACAATTTTAATTCCTTATTATTTTTCTATTTTTCCATGATTGTGTGTTTGATTTTTATTCTTAATGCTTACAATTGGTGGACAGACATTTGTATGATTTATTGGATCATGGAGAGACCGAGAGGTAATTTGTGATTTAGAACTATAAAATTAAACACCATATACTGAGCAAAATTAGAGATAATTTACCGCAATTAATGTGACCGTTAAGAAATCCACAGAACTTAATGAGTCTTCGATTAATTAAATTTGCATAGAGATATGACAAACTGTTAGTTGGAGATATTTTGGGTGTTGTTCGAGAGAAAGCATTGAATAATTTGGGAATTTTGGTCTACCACTTGGAAAAATAATCTTTTATTCATATGGAGTTATAAATTGTGTGGGATAAACTAGGTGAAGTCAAAAGCCCTAAAATTGATTTTGCAATTAATAAACAATATAAATTCATACTTCGTCTCTTTTAATTAATTTAGTTAGTTATTTAGATAAATTTAATTTAGTTGCGTTCTTTATTTAATTTTGATTCTCCAAATAGTAGTTCATCTAGTAATTTCAGTATTTAATAAAATAATTAGTGTCACGCCCCGTATCCCAAAAAGGAATACGGAATACGGATGCGTAACAAAAGCCCAGCGAATGATTATTATCATCCTTAAGCTGTTTTAGAATCGTTGCAACACATCACAGAATTTATCAGAGTCGGAAGCAAAAGGTGGAACCAACATACAATATTGAAACAAAACACCAACAGAAATTTACTTGAAACCAAATACAATATTCTCAAATAAATCAGAGTCTGGAGAAAAACAATATTCTGGGTCACATCGCCCAAATACAAATAATATCCAAATATACCAAATACAACTTATTCAATGTTCATGCAACAATTAATAATAATCATACAGCAGAAATTCCAACTTAATACATCCTTTTGCCATTACCATCTAGCAGCTGACCAACCTGATCTGCAATAAGTACAATTGCAGGAAAAGGAAAAACGAAGAAAACAAGTACCCGTCAATTGCAAGTTGCGGGTCACAAATAATATAGGATACAAGCACATGGGGGAAAACTAACATAGCTAACTAATAGCAGAAACAGACCTAATATGGTATGGCAGAATTCAACTAACATGGTATACTAACATGGGTTGATTATCAAGTGTCAGATAATATGCAAACAGATATGCAGGTAGTGTCAAGTAATGTGTCACATGGTAGTGTCAGACAAATAACAGATAATCAGGTAATCAGATAATCAGATATTCAGATAACAGATTTTCATATAACAGATTCAGATTTAGATTCAGATTCAGATTTCATGTAAGTCTTGTGTGATTACTATCTAGGTAGCACTTCATGCGCCATACTTTTTTCACATGGTTGCTATATTCAAAACAGTTTCGTTTATAAATTTCGTATGGGAACATACAGGACCATGTACTCAGGGTTCAGACAGATAACAGACGATCATGTGAAATGATCTCAACAGATGATCACGTAAGTGATCTCAACAGACGATCACGTAAAGTGATCTCAACAGACGATCATATAAAATGATCTCAACAGACGATCATATAAAATGATCTCAACAGATGGGAAATACGGGCCCCCTTCTAAGTACACATTTCTATGCTTTTCCACTACTAGATCTTTCCCATAAACCCCGGCTTGGTTACTTTTATTATGGTTATCCAACAGACATGGATGTGTGCGAAATAGTGTCAAACTAACATGGTATAATCAGGTTTAGGTTCAGGGAAACAAATCAGCATGTACAGATAATGTACAGTCACATAATCGAGCAAAATGGTGTATGTTCATAATCAGGACAGCAAGACCAATCAGTACTAAAACAGAGATTCCTTTCTCTCCAGAAATGCAAACCTAGATCTGTCGAAGGATCTAAAAACTAGACATCCACACGAATCCAACGCATATAAATAAGTCACATATTAGCCCACAAAAACACAGCTCAAAACAGATTTGAATACAGAATTTAGGTTCAGCCAGAAATCAGGAAAACAACTTCAAGAACAAGAAAACAGCCTAAAAGCATTTTAAATAAATCCACGAAAAATCTGGAGTATTTCTCTATAAGTCTAGAGTCAAAATAACAAGTTTCATAATATTCCATTAAGTATAGATCAGTCATCAAAAATACCAAAGCATCAAGAAAACAGAGTTTAACGAATCTGGAAATCTCAAGGATATCTCACAATTAGTGAATCAAAATCCAATTCCGCCAAAGGGACATGAAAATAGATGAAATTTACTAGCTTTCATATTTCACAAAGAATTTGCATACAGTATAGGGAAGTATAGTGAAAATAGAGTTCTTTACTAAACAGTAAGCAACATACAGCATGAGAAGATTTTAGAAAAGAGCATAAAACACCACACAAAACTTGTCTTTAAAATTCATCAAAAATCTGGAAAGTCCCTAATATCATAAAGAAACACTGACCAAAATATTAGATTAAGATATTATTTATAGAATAGTTCTTAAAAATAGTTTGTTAACAAAATTAACCCAAAACAGAATCTAGAATTTATCGACACGTCTGTACCAAAACATTTATAACTCAGTCATAAGAAATCCAAATCAACAAAACCAATGGGGTTTGAAAATAGAAAAATTATCTAAAATTCATCTTTTATTTTGGAATCAAGATACTGGCTGTAGCATAGACGAAAACAGCAATCAAAACAGAACACCCAGTAAATACAGATTTCACACTTTAAAACAAGAACATCATAACTTCAAGAATATTGATCCAAACACAACCAAACTTGAAATACAACCTACCAAACATCTAAACATCATGTTTTGGGGTTACTAACATGTCCACTCCTATTATTTCACATGGGTATTCATCCAAACATCAATTCACACAAATATTCACATACATGACTAAAAAATCAAGATTTGGGCAAAACCTAGGTTATCTCCTATCAAAATTGGTGTCACAAGTCATCTATGGCCAAATTATCACAATAGAGACAAAACCCATCAAGGAAAATACAATCTTTGGTTGTCTCTAGACCCAACTACACTAGATGTAAACTTTTTGACTTGTATCAACCTAATAAATTGTAGTACAAGTTACTTGCCTTAGTATGGAGATGAACACGATGCAAATAGTCCTAGAAGCAAAATCCACGAACAAAATCCTCTCCAAGCGCGAATCCAAGCAACAACGAACGAAAACTCCCACACGAACAATCTCCTTGATGCAACGAACGAAGTGGAAAATACCCACTTCAAGAATCCACAAGAAGAGATGATTGAAGGGATGTTGATGGTGATTGTGGTGCTTAGTGGTTGTCGGCCAACAAGGAGGGGGAAGGCTCGGGTTTGTATGGTGGTGTAGTAGTGGCCGGAGGTAGGGGGATGTGGTGGCCGGATGTTGGAGTAGTGGTGGCCGGGATTAGGGAGTATTGGTGTCGGGTTTGAGGGGAGGAAGCAGCCAGGAGCAAAAGATTAGGGGGAGAGAGAGGCTGGGATTAGGAGGAAGAGAGAATAGGGATTAGGGTTAGGGTTTAAGGTGTTATGGGTTATATATATGGGGTTAAATATGGGCTAATGGATTGTGGGTATTAGTATGTAGTAAAAGGTATACAAATGGGTAATGGGTATTGGGTCAATTTCAAATAGGAATACAATTTAGTGTGAAATCTATGGCTCTTGAAAAAATCTAATTAGGAGTCAAAAATCATAGGTTTGGAAAATTACCACCAAAAATCTCATCACATCACCAAAAATATAAAATAAAGTGAATGAGGACAAGAAAATGAGAAAAAGATTCAAAATGATGAAATGAACCAAAAACGACGAACAACAACACAAGGAGCTCAAAATGAAATAAAAAGAATATATATTGAAAACAAATCCAATATACGGTTCAGAAAAATACAAGAGAGATAAAAAATACCCAAAAATGAAAAATACACTTCAAAATACATAAAATGAAAAACAGGGATTACAATCTTTCCCACCTAACAGAAAAATTTCGTCCTCGAAATTCAAAAGAAAGATACATAGGGTAGCCCCAAAAGAAAGAAAAAAAACAAATCAAAACCAAAGCAACTACTCAAACAAATGAGGAAACTTTTGCTGAGTATCCTCCTCCAACTCCCAAGTCGACTCACCAGGCAAGTGAGGATTCCAAGCAACACGAACCAACTTGATGACCTTGTTTTTAAGCACTTTCTCCCGCCGATCCACAATAGCAACTGGTGGAATCTCAGAAGTCAAATCCGGCCTAACGGTCAACTCAGAGTAGTCGATCACGTGGCTCTCATCTCGGATGTATCTCCTGAGTTGTAAGACATGGAAAACTTCGTGCAATCCTGATAAATATGGTGGCAATGCAAGACGATAGGCCACCTTGCCTACTCGCTCCAAAACCTCAAACGGCCCAATAAACCTCGGGGTAAGCTTGCCCCCGCCACCGAACCGAATGACACCGCGCCATGGCGATACCTTGAGGAAAACATGGTCACCAACAACAAACTTCAAAGCCCTACAATGAACATCAGCCCATCGCTTCTGCCTGTCCTGAGCTGCCTGCAAATGCTTCCTGATCTGAACCACAACATCCACTGTCTTGGTGATCAACTCTAGTCCCAACAAATTCCTCTCACCAATGTCATCCCAGCACACTGGTGATCTACACTTCTACCCATAGAGTGCCTCGAACGGAGCAGCTATAATACTGGCTTGAAAGCTGTTATTGTACGAGAACTCTACAAGATGCAAATGATCCTCCCAAGAACCACCAAACTGAAGCATGCAGAACCTCAACATGTTCTCAAAAATCTGAATCGTCCGCTCGGACTGTCCATCAGTCTGGGGATGAAAAGCTGTATTGTACTTTAATTTACTCCCCAAACTGCTCTGAAGACTCTCCCAAAACTGAGATCTGAATCTCGTATCCCTGTCGGATACAATACTAACTGGAACCCCATGAAGTCTGACAATCTCTTGCATATACCTCTCAGCTAGGATCTCAGTAGACTGACCGACATGAAAAGGAATGAAGTGAGCACTCTTCGTCAAACGGTCAACAATCACCCAAATAGCATTATGACCCTTAGGACTCCTCGGCAAAGCGGTCACAAAATCCATGGTGATATGTTCCCATTTTCACTCTGGAATAGGAAGCGGTTGAAGAAGTCTAGCGGTTCTCTGATGCTCTACCTTAACCTGCTGGCAGATCAAACACTGAGCAACAAACTGAACCACAGCCCTTTTCATATCCTGCCACCAAAAATGAAGCTTCAAATCCCGATACATCTTAGTACCGCCGGGATGGATAGAATACGAAGAATGATGGGCTTCCTTAAGCAACCTCTGACGAACTTCACCTTCCAGGACACATAATCTAGACCCAAAACGAAGCGAACCATCTGCATGAATAACCATGTCCGTCCTGGACCCAGACTCAACCTCAACTCGAAATTTCTGCAACTGGGCATCACTAGCCTGCGCCTCTTTAATCTGCTCAACAAGAGACCACTGCAGCTGGAGCGACAAACAACATCGACCAGAACTCGGCAACACAATATCAAGCACCAACCTCCTCATCTGCTCAATGAGATCTCTCTGCTAAGTCAGAAACATAACTGTTGGTCTCCTGCTCAAAACATCAGGCACCAAGTTTACTTTACCAGGATGGTATTGCAAACTGATGTCATAATCGGCCATAAGTTCCAACCAATGCATTTGCCTCATGTTCAACTCCTTCTGGGCGAAGACGTAATTGAGACTTTTGTAGTCTGTAAAAATCTCCACTCGGTCTTCAAGCAAATAATGTCTTCACAGCTTCAAAGCAAAGATCACTGCCACTAACTCCAAGTCATGAGTAGGATAGTTCTTCTCATGCGACCTCAACTGCCTCGATGCATACGCAACAACATGGCCCTTCTGTATAAGAACTACTCCAAGACCCTTACCAGAAACATCACAGTGAACCATAAATCCGCCTGAACCATCTGGAATAGTCAACACAGGCGCTGACGTCAATCTATTCTTCAACTCAACAAAAGCCTCATTGCACTCATCAGACCAACAAAATTTTCTGATCCTTCCCAGTCAATTTAGTCAACGGTCCCGCTATCTTCGAAAAATCCTGGACGAACTTTCGATAATAGCCAGCCAAACCGAGAAAGCTCCTGACTTCTGAAACTGACTTGGGAATAGGCCAATCCTTCACAGCTTCAATTTTGGCAGGATCCACCGAAATAACATCGCCAGAAACAATATGCCCTAAGAAAGAAATCCTATCGAGCCAAAACTCGTACTTGCTAAGTTTCCCATAGAGCTAATTCTCTCTCAAAGTATGCAGAACCACTCTAAGATGCTCATCATGATCTTCCTGATTCCAAGAATACACCAAAATATCATCAATGAAGACCACCACAAATCTGTCTAAGTATTGAGAGAAGACCCAGTTCATAAGACTCATGAATACAGCCGGCGCGTTCGTGACCCCGAACGGCATCACAAGATACTCATAATGCCCGTATCTAGTCCTGAAAGCAGTCTTCTGTATATCTGCAGCCTTCACCTTGACATGGTGATATCCAGAACGAAGATCCAACTTCGAGAAAACAGCAGCCCCACTCAGCTGATCAAATAAATCATCAATCCTGGGCAACGGATACCGATTCTTCATAGTAACTCTGTTCAGTTCCCGATAATCCATGCACAGACGATGACTACCATCTTTCTTGTCAACAAAAAGGACCGGAGCACCTCCAGACGAAACACTAGGTCTGATGAAACCCAAATCAAGCAACTGCTGAATCTGCACCTTAAGCTCTGCCAGCTCAACCGGTGCCATCCTGTAGGGACTCTTCGATATCGGCTCTGTTCCAGGCAGAACATCAATACCAAATTCTACTTCCCTATCAGGGGGTAAGCCAGGCAACTCATCTGGAAAAACATCCATGAAATCCCGAACTACGAGAGTATTACCAAGATGCTCAGTTGCGCCTCTAGTAGTTGAGATGGAGTCTTCTAGCTCCAAAAACAATTAGCATCCAGAATCTGAGTTGGTATATATATTTCATTTATGCATGTTTGGTTGGTGAAATGTTGTGCAGATCCCAGTTCGAGCCAAGCTTGTCTAATAAATTAGGCAATTAATACATTAGCCAAACCTGATGCTCTGATACCACTAAAAACCTTATCACGTCCCGCTTCCCAAAAAGCAATACCAAAAACAAAAGCCCAGCGAATGATTATTATCATCCTTAAGCTGTTTCAGAATCTTTGCAACACATCACAGAATTTATCAGAGTCGGAAGCAAAAGGTGGAACCAACATGCAATATTGAAACAAAACACCAACATAAATTTACTTTAAACCAAATACAATATTCTCAAATAAATCAGAGTCTGGAGAAAAACAATATTCTGGGTCACATCGCCCAAATACAAATAATATCCAAATATACTAAATACAACTTATTCAATGTTCAAGCAACAAGTAATAATAATCATAAAGCAGAAATTCCAACTTAATACATCCTTTCGCCATTACCATCTAGCAGCTGACCAACCTGATCTGCAATAAGTACAATTGCAGGAAAAGGGGAAAGGAAGAAAACAAGTACCCGTCAATTGCAAGTCGAGGATCACAAATAATGTAGGATAAAAGCACATGGGGAAAAACTAACATATCTAACTAATAGCAGAAACAGACCTAGCACGGTATGGCAGAATTTAAGTAACATGGTATACTAACATGGGTCAAGTGTCAAGTGTCAGATAATATGCAAACAGATATGCAGGTAGTGTCAAGTAATGTGTGACATGGTGGTGTCAGACAGATAACAAGTAATCAGGTAATCAGATATTCAGATATTCAGAAAACAGATTTCCATATAACAGATTCAGATTCAGATTCAGATTCAGATTTCATGTAAGTCTTGTGTGATTACTATCTAGGTAGCACTTCATGCGCCATACTTTTATCACATGGTTGCTACATTCAAAACAGTTTCGTTTATAGATTTCGTAGGGGATCATACAGGGCCGTGTACTCAGGGTTCAGACAGATAACAGACGATCATGTAAAATGATCTCAACAGACGATCACGTAAAGTGATCTCAACAGACGATCATATAAAATGATCTCAACAGACGATCATATAAAATGGTCTCAACAGATGGGAAATACGGGCCCCCTTCTAAGTACACATTTCTATGCTTTTCCACTACTAGATCTTTCCCATAAACCCCGGCTTGGTTACTTTTATTATGGTTATCCAACAGACATGGATGTGTGCGAAATAGTGTCAAACTAACATGGTATAATCAGGTTTAGGTTCAGGGAAACAAATCAGCATGTACAGATAATGTACAGTCACATAATCGAGCAAAATGGTGTATGTTCATAATCAGGACAGCAAGACCAATCAGTACTAAAACAGAGATTCCTTTCTCTCCAGAAATGCAAACCTAGATCTGTCGAAGGATCTAAAAACTAGACATCCACACGAATCCAACGCATATAAATAAGTCACATATTAGCCCACAAAAACACAGCTCAAAACAGATTTGAATACAGAATTTAGGTTCAGCTAGAAATCAGGAAAACAACTTCAAGAACAAGAAAACAGCCTGAAAGCATTTTAAATAAATCCACGAAAAATCTGGAGTATTCCTCTATAAGTCTAGAGTCAAAATAACAAGTTTCATAATATTCCATTAAGTATAGATCAGTCATCAAAAATACCAAACCATCAAGAAAACAGAGTTTAACGAATCTGGAAATCTCAAGGATATCTCACAATCAGTGAATCAAAATCCAATTCCGCCAAAGGGACATGAAAATAGATGAAATTTACTAGCTTTCATATTTCACAAAGAATTTGCATACAGTATAGGGAAGTATAGTGAAAATAGAGTTCTTTACTAAACAGTAAGCAACATACAGCATGAGAAGATTTTAGAAAAGAGCATAAAACACCACACAAAACTTGTCTTTAAAATTCATCAAAAATCTGGGAAGTCCCTAATATCATAAAGAAACACTGACCAAAATATTAGATTAAGATATTATTTATAGAATAGTTCTTGAAAATAGTTTGTTAACAAAATTAACCCAAAACAGAATCTAGAATTTATCGACACGTCTGTACCAAAACATTTATAACTCAGTCATAAGAAATCCAAATCAACAAAACCAATGGGATTTGAAAATAGAAAAATTATCTAAAATTCATCTTTTATTTTGGAATCAAGATACTGGCTGTAGCATAGACGAAAACAGCAATCAAAACAGAACACCCAGTAAATACAGATTTCACACTTTAAAACAAGAACATCATAACTTCAAGAATATTGATCCAAACACAACCAAACTTGAAATACAACCTACCAAACATCTAAACATCATGTTTTGGGGTTACTAACATGTCCACTTCTATTATTTCACATGGGTATTCATCCAAACATCAATTCACACAAATATTCACATACATGACTAAAAAATCAAGATTTGGGCAAAACCTAGGTTATCTCCTATCAAAATTGGTGTCACAAGTCATCTATGGCCAAATTATCACAATAAAGACAAAACCCATCAAGGAAAATACAATCTTTGGTTGTCTCTAGACCCAACTACACTAGATGTAAACTTTTTGACTTGTATCAACCTAATAAATTGTAGTACAAGTTACTTGCCTTAGTATGGAGATGAACACGATGCAAATAGTCCTAGAAGCAAAATCCACGAACAAAATCCTCTCCAAGCGCGAATCCAAGCAACAACGAACGAAAACTCCCACACGAACAATCTCCTTGATGCAACGAACGAAGTGGAAAATACCCACTTCAAGAATCCACAAGAAGAGATGATTGAAGGGATGTTGATGGTGATTGTGGTGCTTAGTGGTTGTCGGCCAACAAGGAGGGGGAAGGCTCGGGTTTGTATGGTGGTGTAGTAGTGGCCGGAAGTAGGGGGATGTGGTGGCCGGATGTTGGAGTAGTGGTGGCCGGGATTGGGGAGTATTGGTGTCGGGTTTGAGGGGAGGAAGCAGCCGGGAGCAAAAGATTAGGGGGAGAGAGAGGCTGGGATTAGGAGGAAGAGAGAATAGGGATTAGGGTTAGGGTTTAAGGTGTTATGGGTTATATATATGGGGTTAAATATAGGCTAATGGATTGTGGGTATTAGTATGTAGTAAAAGGTACACAAATGGGTAATGGGTATTGGGTCAATTTCAAATAGGAATACAATTTAGTGTGAAATCTATGGCTCTTGAAAAAATCTAATTAGGAGTCAAAAATCATAGGTTTGGAAAATTACCACCAAAAATCTCATCACATCACCAAAAATATAAAATAAAGTGAATGAGGACAAGAAAATGAGAAAAAGATTCAAAATGATGAAATGAACCAAAAACGACGAACAACAACACAAGGAGCTCAAAATGAAATAAAAAGAATATATATTGAAAACAAATCCAATATACGGTTCAGAAAAATACAAGAGAGATAAAAAATACCCAAAAATGAAAAATACACTCCAAAATACATAAAATGAAAAACAGGGATTACAATTAGTCCCTGTGGGTTCGACACACTTTTCACTAAAACTATACTGCTTGTTGCGATTTTGTACACTTGCAAAAATTCACACCAAGTTTTAGGCGCCGCTGCCGGGGACTAGTTATTCTTTTATTGGTATTGAAAACTACTAGATTATTAATAGTTTGGATTTTTTTTTGTATTTTATTTTTGTTTTATTATTATTTACCTCTTTATTTTTTTTGACTTACTTTTACTTTTATTTATTTTTCTTATTTTATTTTTTTTTAGTTTTTCTATTTTTTTCATTACTTATATTTCATGACATACAAGTACATTATCATGGCGAACTATGAGAACAAGGCTTTGAGAGACTATGCTATGCCCTCAATTTATGAAGCAACATCAAGCATAAAGAGGCCGGTTATCGAAGCTAATAATTTTGAGATTAAACCAGCGATCATTCAAATTATTCAACAGACTGTTCAATTTTGGGGACTATCGCACGAGGATCCTTATGTTCACATTGAAAATTTTCTAGAAATTTGTGACACTTTCAAGCACAACGGAGTATCAGATGATGCAATCAGATTGAGACTCTTTTCTTTTTCACTAAGAGATAAGGCGAATGCTTGGCTAAATTTTCTACCACACTGTAGTATTACTACTTAGAAGGGACTTGCACAAAAAATTTTGGCTAAGTATTTTCCGCCAGCAAAGACAGCTAAACTAAGGAATGATATTGCCACATTCATTCAATTTGAGACCGAGTCTTTGTATGATGCATGGGAGAGGTACAAAAAGTTATTGAGAAAGTGTTCTCATCATGAACTACCGAAATGGCTGCAAATTCGAATATTCTATAATGGTTTGGGAGTTACATATCGATCTATAGTTGACGCAGCAGCTGGAGGTGCACTAATGAGCAAAACTCACGAAGCAACCTATGAACTTTTAGAGGAGATGGCATCTAATAGTTACCAGTGGTCTTCAGAGTTAACAATGCCAAGAAAAGTGGCTGGAGTTTTTGGACTTGATCCTATTACTACTTTAACTGCACAAATTGATATTTTATCTAAACAATTAGGTAATACAAATTTTAATGCAATTCAATCTAATATGATTTGTGATCTTTGTGCAGAAAATCACTCAAGTACAGATTGTCAAGTGGGGAACCCTTTTGCTCCATCAAATGCCGAACATGAAAATTTTGTGTCAAACTTTCAAATGCAAAACAATTATTATGCAAGTACATACAATCCAGGATGGAGAAACCACCCAATTGTCCATGGAACAACGATCAAAGAGGAGCAATTAGACATCCTCAAAATTTTCCACAACAAGAAAAGAAGCCGACACTTGAAGATATGTTTATGCACTACATGCAAAAGACAGAACAATACATACAAAAGACAAATTTGGCAATCAAAAATGTTACAAATTCAACTTCGGCTTCCATTCACAATCTTGAGGTACAAATTAGTCAAATTTCAAATTTTTTTAACGAAAGAACTGCAGGAACATTACCAAGCAAAACAATGGTTAATCCCGATGAGCATGTCAAAGCAATAACACATAGAAGCAGGAGAACACTTGAACAGCCACAAGAAGAAATTGCCGAACAAAATGTGGTTGCAAAGGAAGAAGAGTACGAACCAATTGTGGAGGAACAAACGCAGCATGAACAAGTAACTTTTGATGTTTTTAAATCATTAAAGTTCCCTACCGAAGAACAGTCATCTTTTCAAGTAAATAAAACTGATTTAATTGTGGGCGAGAAGCGTAAGGCTGAAATTGAAAAGTCACCTATAGAAGTATGTCCAACAAATTCAGCAACTTTTGAATCTGAGAAAGAAAATATTTTTGAACATGTTATGTATTTGGATGCTGCTCCATCTATTCATTCATTTTTTCAGCAAAAATTCAAAGAGGTAGGGATATCAAAGACGTCATCATCATGAAGAAAATGACTCAAACTAGAGCTTGAACCTGATCCACACCTGAAGAGAAGTATTAGAAAAACTGTTTTGATGTTATTGGATCTTGGCGTCACATAATCATCTCACTACCATGTCTGGCTGAAGACTTTAAACTTAGTGCTTCTTAGGAGGCAACCCATGTTTTCGTTTACTGCATTTATATTTTCTTTTCATTTTTAGTTTACTTCAATTCTAATTTTTTATTTTATTTTGTAGGATTGCATAAATGTTGAAGTCGCCGGGAGGAGCTGTTTTGTACACCTACATTGATGGCTGTTTTTAGTACGATGGAGTCAGAACCTGGAAAAGTGCTTCAAAGAGAAATTGTAGACAATTGTCTTAGCTTTCCAGTAAAAAAAACAAATCATCCCATTTGGACACCTACAGCTCCAGATATCGCTGAAACACTGAACGCCGCGCGTGCAGAATTTTAAGACGAATCAGGATAGAAATTTTGAACTTTTTGCATTCTTTTTGTTTTTCTTTTTTCTTTCCCATTGAGGACAATGTGATATTCAAGTTTGTGGGAAGGGTTACAAATTTATTTTTTTATATATATATTTTTGAAAGAAAAACAAAATAAAAGGGATTTCAATTGGGCTCACCATTACACTTTTGAGTTATTTATCATGCTAAGCATTGAAATATATTTTTTTTGGAATAGACAATTGCTTATAAAGCAAGATTAAGCATACTTATTTACTTTAGGATTATTGAATTTCAAAATTCCTTACAAAATTGTGTGAGTCATGTAATTATACATAAAAGAAAAATGTGATGTTTTTTCTTTTGATTATCCCCTTTGATCTAGTCCTAAACAGAGTTTAAGTAAATAGAGTAATATTGAAAGAAAAAAATTATGAATAAAGTCAATCTACTCCAATATTTTGAGTTGCTTAGTAACGAGGGGTATTCATCACCAATGTTTACTTTTACGTCAAATGGCAACTTGAAATATGAGTATGCAAAGCATTCTAAGTTTGTGACTTGTTGAGTAACCTGGTGAATTCATCACAAATGTTTGCATTCGCGTAAAAAGGAAAGTGACAACTTAGAGAAGAGATCCACAATATATATATATATATATATATATATATATATATATATATATATATATATTAATACTCTAGTTTGCTACTCGGTTTGTAGTAGTGAGAAGGGGAAATCATAGTTGGAGTTGTTACATACTATAATTACATTAATTGCATGAAAAATATGATTTGGTGTGGAATTATGAATAAATAATTGCACTGGAGAAAGTGAGTATGCTTGATTTTACTTTATTTGCTATTGTTTATATTTTTAATTGAAATTTGATGCTTGCATGATGAGATCTCTTAGTGTGATGAGTTGAGCTATTATTGATGAATTTTTCTTTTATTCGTGGTTTTACTTTTTGCTCGAGGACAAGCAAAATCTTAAGTTTGGGGGTATTTGATGTGTCTAATTTTTATACAAATATTTGTAGTCATTTACCCATTAAAATTGCTTGTATTCGCCTATCTTGTTTATAATTCGTCTTATTTCCATAATATTTCATGTAATTAATTATTTTTGAAGAAATAAGATTTTTGATGCAAAAGGTAAATATTTTTTGTAAAAAATCAATAAACAAAACAAGCAGATCGATATATTAATTTTTATTGTTTCGTTGGATTTTAATTTTACAATGTGGCAATATGAAAAACAAAATACAAATTTTACTTGTCAATAGAAAGTGAAAAAAAAGAAATAAATAAATTTTTGAAACGACTTTGATAGAGTTAATATGATTTTTAGTTAGTTTAATTTATTTAAACTAATTAATTTTCTTTTCTTTTCTAATCCTAATTTCTGATTTATTTTTGTGTGCAGCACGTGTTTCAAGAAGAAGTAAAGAAATAAATAAAGATGTGGGGTTCTTTCTGCAAAAGTAAATCCTAATTCCGTGTCTCCTACACCTATAAATACAATAACATATTGAAGAAAGAAAGTAGCACTGAACGAAGAGAGGGAGAGACGGCTGATCTCTAATTGAAATTAAAAAAAAAGTAAAAAAAAGATAGGAGAGAGAGAGCACTGTCTCTCTGTTTCGTTTCGATCTCCAAGCCAGAACGAGACAGCAGAGTGTCTCTGGCACGTGTTCTAAGACGACCAGAGCAGCAGGCTGACGTGGCGCACCATACTAGGCGACGAAACAGAAGGACAGAGGAGGAGAGAGACGATGACATCAACACTGCGGCGGGACCCACGTGACAGAGGTTCCAAAGCTCTGCTGACGTGGACCAGTCTCCTGACTTGCGCTGACGCAGGCAGTTCCTGTGATGGCTCGGAATTCGAAGACGATAGAGACGGAGAGAGTGGGATTTCACATATTTGGCGCACGCAATTCGAGACATTCGGTTTGCAATTTCTTTTACAAAAGCAGTCCCTTCTTGTATCTATTTTCTTTCTCTATTTTTCTATAATGCAATCCAAGACAATATTTGTTAGTTGCAAAACCAATATGAACTAAATTTATTTTTCTAGGGCTTCAATGTAGCCTAGTTTTGAGAACACAATTTTAATTCCTTATTATTTTTCTATTTTTCTATGATTGTGTGTTTGATTTTTATTCTTAATGCTTACAATTGGTGGACAGACATTTGTATGATTTATTGGATCATGGAGAGACCGAAAAGTAATTTGTGATTTAGAACTATAAAATTAAACACCATAGATTGAGCGAAATTGGAGATAATTTACCGCGATTGATGTGACCGTTAAGAAATCCACAGAACTTAATGAGTCTTCGATTAATTAAATTTGCATAGAGATATGACAAACTGTTAGTTGGATATATTTTTGGTGTTGTTCGAGAGAAAGCATTGAATAATTTGGAGATTTTGGTCTACAACTTGGAAAAATAATCTTTTATTCATACAGAGTTATAAATTGTGTGGGATAAACTAGGTGAAGTCAAAAGCCCTAGAATTGATTTTGAAATTAATAAACAATATAAATTCATACTCCGTCTCTTTTAATTAATTTAGTTAGTTATTTAGATAAATTTAATTTAGTTGCGTTCTTTATTTAATTTCGATTCTCCAAATAGTAGTTCATCTAGTAATTTCAGTACTTAATATAATAATTAGTCCCTATGGGTTCGACACTCTTTTCACTAAAACTATACTACTTGTTGCAATTTTGTACACTTGCAAAAATTCACATCAAAAATACAGGAAAAAATTAAACAAATTTTATTCCATGATGTTTACAAGTTCATGTGTTACAATATACAATGTTCCAGAAAGTACAAATCAGAGTTTACAAACAACAAAAGATCTAAATAAAGAACATTTGATGCTATCGCTCGGACGCTCCATCTAGCTTGAGCTTTCCTGGGCTCCACGGGTCGGCAATCTAACACCTAAAAGAGTGGGCACGTCAGTATTTCTACTGACGCAATGCTGATGAAAACCGCGATCTCCAAACTTGACAAATCAAGAATTAATGCGGAAGAAATGTCACTCCCCGCTTCCCAAAATACAGGAATACGAGCACGCAAAGAAGGCCCAGCAAATGATTATACATCATCCATAAGCTGTAACAGATTAACTCAGCAATATACAAGAGAATACAACCACGCAGAAAAAGAATAACCACATAAACAATGAATAAACTCCAAAATAATCATGAAATAAGTTTACCAAATAATAATCCAACATCTGGGATAAAACAACTCCGGTTCATAAAAGTCCAAGAATACAAAGTATGATAAAAGCAATACAATAAGCAAATAATAAGAGATAGCTAAGTAGTCTAATAGTCCAGCTCCGATCTTCAGAGAGTTTGCTCACTATGTTCTTCTGGTATTGCTCTTTCAGTACCTGTAAATTCTTGATCTAAAAAAAAAAAAAAAGTACCCTTAGAGCAAGTGGTGTGCAGCAAGTAGAGAAAAACAGAGGATAAAGGAAACATGAATATCAAAGAAAATGGACATGATCAAAGTCAAAGAACAAAACAAAGGCAGGCAATAATATCAAAGGTCTACAGTAATCACACATGTAATGTGTGATGTACGTCAAGCTCCATGCTGGATCAAGTATGCAGGTTATTAGTCATTTTATTAGCCAATCTAGTGCACGCACTACTGCATCCCATACTACAGGTTCGGCACAAACACACAGTGAACGTTTTAGACTGATGGTGAATTCACGGATCGTGTACTCAGCCCAGAGATTATTAGGCGGTGTTTTATGTTCAGGGACGGTGTTTATGAGGCGGTGTTTTATGTTCAGGGATGGTGTTTATCAGGCAGGTCAGGCAGGTCAGGCGATAGGGCCCGGTGGAGTACAGTTTCCGATTGTTCACTACCAAGTCTATCCATAATATCCCGGCTTTTTATAATTTATTTCATCCTATGTGAGCATGCAAGAAGTTTTCAATGTTGTATGATACTATGTGTGACTAGTTCTATCCGTTACAGACAAAGCATGGAGCAAACAAGTCATATACATACAATTTACAAAATCAGGTCAGCATGACCTTGCAGTATTAAAACATGGATCACTGCTACTACAAAATAGAAAATCTGGATCCGTCAAAAGTTCTAGAAACTAGACTTCCACAAGTTTCTAGCAAATATATATAAGGCACATAAAAGATACAGAAGATAGGGTGAAAACTCTATTCTCTTAAGATTTTATGTTCAGGCAGCATGTTGTAAGTTTTGTTCACCTATTTGTTTCGGGTTAGAAAACTCATCAAATAAATCTATAAAAATTCTGGGTGATTCCTACACATGTTTAGGTTCACCCTAATTTATTTCAGATTTGCATAGAGCTGGAATCGAAGAAATGATGGACAATGAAGAGTTAGACCAAGAAAATGAGTCAACGGATGAGGATGAATGCAAGGGAGAGAGGGAACAAACAATGCAGGGAAGGAGAAACAACAAGAGAATCCTGGGACCTGTGGGTTATGGGCCCACACGCTTCCACTGCGCTACTCCGATGGTGATGTCCCAAGCAACATACATACCGCTGTAGGCCACATGACGCCAATCGACGAACCGAGCAGGAAGACAAGAATGAGACACCAGGATCATCGAGAGTATGGGCTCAAGATAGAATTAAGCAAATAATGCAAAATGAATATAAAGTTTGGGCTTCAATGCAAACAATTAAATGATATATATAGATCAAAACTAATGGCTTTAACAAAAATAATAATAACAACATATCAATAATAATAATATTAATAATAATAGAATAATAATAACAATAATAAAAATAATAATAACAATAATAATAAAAACACATATTAATAGTAAAAATAATAATAACAATGATAAAAATAATAACAACAATAATAATAAAAATAATTATAATAATAACAATAATATTAAAAATAATAATAACAAATATAATATAAATAATAATAACAATAATAATAATAGTAAAAAAAATCATCATAATCATACTGGTAATAATAATAATAATAATAATAAGATAAAAATATTAACCATACTGATAATCATGATAATACATACATGGCAGAATTGGATTCAACACATTCATGAAAATAATGCAATAATAACAATAATAATAATAACCAAATAATAATAATTATAACAATAGCAATAATAATAACATTAAAATATTAACAATACTAGTAAGAATAATGATGCAAAACAGAACAAAATTTGGACTCAACATTTTTTTTGTGTGAAGGTAATCCAATATTAACAAAAATAATGAAAACAATTAACAATAACAGCAATAGTAATAACAAAAATAATAATCATGAAAACAATAGCAATAATAATAATAGTAGTAATGATAACATTAAACAACAAAATAAGAATTTGGCTTATAAACTTTATATTTAAAATAATCCAAACATGAATATATATAGTTGTTACCGCTAAATCTGGTGTAGGGGCAAACAGATAGTATTTGTGGATTCTTAGGGAAACTGAATAATCAAACCTTAACCTTCTCCGCCGGAGTTTGACCGTTGACTCCTGCCGCTCACCTGCAAAAAGTGCGATACACCGGGATTGATCCCGGCGACGCACCCTCCGACGCTTAAGTCAGTAATCAGAGAAGATTATGAGAGAGCATAAATTGGCAAAAGATTGATTACCTCTTAATGGTGGTGGATGGAAGATATTTATAGCCACCTTCGGGATCAAATTAGGAATGTAATCCCTAGGAACATATTAGGAATGTAATCCCTAATTCCCAGTGAAAGGATAGATACGAATCAGGACCGTTGATTAGGATTAATCAGAAACCCTAATTCTATCCTGTTGGACTGGGTTAACAGCGGGTTGAAACCCGCACCCAGTTGAGATGGATCCGTTCGCGGGTTGTTGGGTCTCTGGAGAAAAGACCCAGTACCCACTTCAGACCTGTTTATAGGTGAAATTACCATTTTACCCTCAGGCTTTACGATTCGCACCCGATTTGGACGGTTCCAATTTAACCCTGTTTTTAGCCATATCACGAGCCCCCCACTCCCGAAGACTGAGTTTGATCAGCCTTTGAGGAGTAGTTATGCTGTTTTAATGGCTTGCGGAGTTGTATCGGAGTCCAAATAGGAGGTGTCAGGTCCTTGCATGAGGTAGTATGGTGATTTTCTGAGTTAGTTGTGCGCTCTAGGTTGTTCTTGAGCTCTTCTAGACTTCTGGCATTTTCCTTAATTTTTATCTATTTTTCGATCCATTTATTTAGTTTTGCGAAGTGCTAATTCGTCGTTCGGGGGTCTTAATCAACAACTCTAGGCAATAATCACTTACTCAGGGGCTCAAAAATATTTCCCCAAATTTATAATTATTTTCTAGAATTTTTAATTAATTTTCCCAAATTTTTAATCATTTTTTCACAATTTTTAAATAAATAACACGAATTTAATAAATAAAAATTAATTTTAAATACCGAATTATGTCGTGGCGCAATCTGGGGCCTCCATCAGCATTGAGTATGATTTTCTGGAGGATCGGATGATCTGGGTAGCTCGGCGAGTTTTTTCTTCGTATACGAGGGTCGGCACATCGGCACCTCGACTCGGATCCTCGGCGATCTGCCGAGCTACGTGGCACGATCCGGAGCGTCGATTATGGTGCAAATCCCGAAAAAAATGCTATCTTGTCATTTTGTGGACGTGGCGTGATCTGAACCGTCCCTCATGTTCTAGCACGTTTTTTGACAAGATCCAACGGCTGAGGAGGGTCGGCACCATTTTTCTTCAAATGTGAGGGTCGGTACCTCATCAACTCAGCACGGTGACACAGTTGCTCATCCTTAGTAGCTCGGTGGCTCAGCGTAAGCTGTTCGGTAACTCGGCTAAGCGCTCCGATGGATCGGCAGCTCGAAACAAATAGTTGGGACTCATGGCTTAATAAGGGACGTTCATCATGACAAGAATCGCGAGGTTGGAGGTTCAGATCACGAAAAAACGTTATCTTATTGTTTTGTGGGCGTGGCGTGATCTGAGCCGTCCATCATGTTTTGACACGAATTTTGAGGCGACCTGACGATGAAACTGGCTCGGCGGTATTTTTCTCCATATGTGAAGGTCGGTACCTCGTCACCTCGGCTCGAGAGGATGGTGGCTCGGTGGCTCGACCGAACGCTCCGGTGGATCAGGAGTTCTGATCGAGTCTTCGAACCACGTGGTGAGATCGCAGGTGCGTATTACGAAGTTGGAGGTTCAGATCACGAGAAAACGTTATCTTGTCATTTTGTGGGCGTAGCGTGATCTGAGCCGTCCATCATGTTTTGAAGTGAATTTTGAGGCGATCCGACGGTGAAACTGGCTCGGCGGTATTTTTCTCCATATGTGAAGGTCGGTACCTCGTCACCTCGGCTCGAGAGGATGATGTTTGGGCCAAACGACGAGCCTTTTCCTTGAAATGTTGCAACTTTGCACTTTGTCGTTTTACCTTCCCTTAGTGGGCCCTCAGACGTTTCGAAAGCCCAACAGTCGCTTTCTTGGTTATAAATTCTCACCTCCCTCACCCCTTGGCTCATTTCTCACTTTCACTCCCAAGTTTTCACTTTTGCTCTTAGTTTGCTCTGCTAGCGGCGATTTGTACTCCAAGGCGGTTGTGCTAGCTGTCGCGTGGGCCATGCAATTTTCGGCGAACTATTTCCGACCGTGAACGTCACTTCATGGTTACGTCACATTAAGGTCAGTCATCTTTGCCTTAGATTATTTATTCGAGATGTCAAGAGTGAACTCGGGGAGCGAGGCATCGTCCTCGGGAGGTAGAAGCACCGATGAGAGGAGGGAAGTACTGAGCCGTAGGAAGGGAAAGGAGGTAGTAGGGTCGTCTATGGCCGAGGAGAAGAAGAGAGTAGTGGCCCGGTCTTCGATAGTCGAGGAGATTGTGGAGCCGGAGAGACGAGCTCCCGAGTCGGGTCGGATGCCTGGCCCACTGTCAGGTCATGTCGGAATTGGCAGTACAGCGGCGATCTGCTGGAGAAGGCGATCGTTGGTTGCGCGGCGACTTATGAGGAGAACGCCCCGAGGGAGGTCACCGAGGTGGTTGACCTCGCTTCGGTATTATCCGAGCGGGATCTCCTCCGGATCAGAAAGGGATTCGCCATCCCTCCGGAGTACAGGCTGATCCTCCTTGGCCCCTGGATGCGAGCGAACACTGTCCTACCGCCGGACACGTGCGTCTTCGACTTCGACTCCCTGAACGCTAGCCTGTGCTTCCCTCTCCACCCCTTCGTGTTGAAGGTCCTTCACTGGTACTATCTGGCCCCCGAGCAATTCATGCCGAACACTTGGCGGCACGTGCTCGCCTTCTTGCTTCAGTGCCGTGTCGCCGAGGTCGAGCCAGACATCGTCATCCTTCGAAGTTTACACCGAATCAACCGGATGAGCAAGCTTGAGCCTAGCTACTACTTGTCACCTCGGCGAGGCGTTAAGTTAATAGAGAATCCGGATTCGATAAAATATTGGAAGGAGAAGTTCTTTTTGCTAAGGGGGCCTTCGACATTGGACTTCCCGACTCGGTGGAAGGCGGAAGTACCTAAGTTTGCAAGGGTCGACCCGGTGTTGACGACTGCCGAGGAGGAGGTGGCGGCCAAGATGATCGCTCTCTCGACACTGAATTGGAGAGAGATGACCGAGGAGGTGCTACATGGGTCGGGCCTTAGTCCGATCGACCCGAGTACGCTCCTTACATCTCACTGTAAATTATTTTCTTCAAATGCCTTGTACATTCTTCTAACTTTTTCTTTTGTTGCTTTGAACAGAGGCGCCGAAGATGGACTTCATGGGCATGATGACTGAGCGAAGCAAGGTCGCAGACGGCAGGAAAAGGAAGAAGCCGAGCATGGGTCTTACGTCCGGCCGATCCACCAAGGCTCCGTCGGTAGTCGCCGACCCTACTCCTGCTCCTCAGGCGCCGTCTCCATCGATGGCCGTCCTTCTCGACCCTTCTGCCCCTGCCCCGTCTGCCCCGGCAAGAGAGACCTTGTCTATTTCGGCGGCGCTGGCGCTCCAAGCCCCGCCTTTGATGCCTCAGGCCGAGCAGATCTTGACCGAGGCCCACAAAAAGCTGTTCGTTACTGACTGGCAGGTGAAGAACCACGACGGCTTTCTTAGTGATTCGCAAATGTGCATGCAAGCCGTCAAGCATCTTGCGACCCCAAAGGACCGAGCTACCCTAAAGGCGGGGACGACCGGCGACGATACCTACAAAATCGCTCGGTCACTTATGTCAGTAAGTCTTTCCTTTTGAGAATTTCTTAAGTCCACAGCTCGGCTTTTGCTGCGACCTAACTCATACTTTTTGCAGGCCACTTGTCACTTCGGCCACTTCGTCCAAGAATTCGCCGAGCAGGAGAGGGAGTTGAAGGCCCTCAGTGATAAGGATAGGGCGGAAAGGGCGAGGGCTGTGAAGCAGCTCGACGCGGAGCAGCGTCGCTCAGAGGCCTTGGAGGCTCGGGTCTCCGAACTCGAGGCGGCCTTGGAGCGATCGAATGAGAAGCTCGCTGCGGAGGTCGCCAAGGCTGACGAGGAGAGGGCCGCAGCGGTGAAGGCCTTGGAGGCGGTGAAGGCGGAACAAGCCGTGGCAGTAGAAAAGGCGAGGAAGGAGATCGAAGCCGAGGCGAAGACGCACATGGCCAAAAACATGGAGTTGTCTTACGCGAGAGCGCTCGACCACGTCAAGGCTCGAGTCCCCGGCTTTGAGAGGGTGGGGTACCGCCTGTGGCCCGACGCCGAAGACGAAGGCGAAGAAGAGGAGGAAGAAGAGGAGGAAGAAGGGAAGGAGGGCGAGCAGCCGGACAGCGGGGTGCCTGCCGACCCCCAAGCCGGGGCGACGTGGGGCGTGGGGCCATCTGCCGTGGTGCCTGTGTCCGAGCTACCGCCCCAGGTGGACCCTTGATCCCCTTGCTTTTGTAATAGTTTTTATTTTTTCTTTTATTGTACTGCCTTATAGCGGACTGGCCACCGCTCTTCTGATGTGAATAAATTTTGTCCGAACTTTTTTCTCGAATGTTTTCCAAGTGTTGGGTTTTCTCTTTGAAGTTCGGCAAGGGTTGGGCACAGGCTTTTATCTTTTTGTGTTGATATGCTTCCGTCTTTCAGGTTGTCGAACTTAGTTCGGACACCAAAGCAGCCCGCCTTCGTGCAGAACTACAGAAGCGGTCTCGTGAAGCTCGTCTCGAAGGCGAGGTGGAGTTGCTCAGGAGGGTGTTATTCAGCGTGGAGAAGAAAAAAAAGCGAGTTACTGGCTGAGGTTCGCCATTTGCAAATAGCCGAAGAAGAACTCTCGGCGAAGGAAGTTGAGTTATCCTCGATGTTGGCCGAGCGCGATGAGCTCGCTTCGAAGGTTGAGCAGTTGAGAAGGGTTACAGTCGACAAAAGCATCGAAGTGACCAACCTTCGTCGCATCATAGCTGACAGTGCTGGTGACGCAGGCTCGGCAAAACTTCCTCGGTTCATGATATCGCTGAAGGACGACACTTTGAAGGATAGGATCGTCGAACTTGAGGAGGAAGTCGCTCGCCTTAAACCTCAGCCTGTGAGAATTAATGTCTGAAGCACTTCGTGTACTCGCGAGGAGAGGGAGAGGGGGATCTCCTTCTATAAGCTCTCGACTCGTCCACCTACCGTTAGGCGGAGTCCAGCCGATGCTCAAAGCGGAGTGGCTGTTTCGTCTAGTGGAGCCTTGGTCGGAGCCACAGTCAGAGGCAGTGCCGAAGAGGCATCTCGGTTCATCGATCTAGAGACGAGCTCGGAGGTTAAGCGGCACCGCCCTCGTGTTTCTCTGAATCGAAACGTCCCCGTCCCGAAGAAGCGCTGAAAGAGTTGTATTATGCTTTTGAGTTTTTGTAGCGCCCCATAGTAGTAACTCGGTCTTGTAATTCGGGTTCCTTTGTCGAACTTTTTAATGAAATAAAAGCTTGTTTTCTTTCTGATGTTCATGTGTTGGACGTGCATGGTAGTTTAATTCGAAACGAGTTATAAGAACCAAATGTTAGCTCTTTTAAGAACTTTTCTCCCATGTCTAGTCTAGTTGTAGAAATTTCGCGTGCGTCAACGGTTGTGGGAGCAATTCCAAATGGCAAACCACTTCTAGCTCGCTTAAGAGAGAGCTTGTGAAGCAGAGTCGAGCCAAGTGTTGGACTCCGAACTCGTCGTTTGAGTATGTTTCAACGGTTGTGGGAGCAATTCCGAATGGCAAACCGCTTCTAGATCGCTTAAGAGCAAGCTTGCGAAGCGGAGTCGAGCCAAGTGTTGGACTCCGAACTCGTCGTTTGAGTATGTTTCAACGGTTTTGGGAGCAATTCCGAATGGCGAACCGCTTCTAGCTCGCTTAAGAGCGAGCTTGCAAAGCGGATTCAAGCCAAGTGTTGGGCTCCGAACTCGTCGTTTGAGTATGTTTCAACGGTTGTGGGAGCAATTCCGAATGGCTAACTGCTTCTAGCTCGCTTAAGAGCGAGCGTGCAGAGCGGAGTCGAGCCAAGTGTTGGACTCCGAACTCGTCGTTTGAGTATGTTTCAACGGTTGTGGGAGCAATTCCGAATGGTGAACCGCTTCTAGCTCGCATAAGAGCGAGCTCGCAAAGCGGAGTCGAGCCAAGTGTTGGACTCCGAACTCGTCGTTTGGGTATAAAGAAGGTAAAAACAGAGAGATACAAGCAATTCACAAGTAAGATATGAAGAAAAATGTTCTTTATTGAAAACTAATAGTCGGCTGCTTCTAAGTTGCAAGCCGTTATTACATTGGAGAAATAAAGAAGCAAAAGTAAAATACAAGTGAAGGGAAAGGAACGGTTCGACATCTGGCGATACTCAGAGAGGCGTTCATGCGCTCTCTTGGTACTTCAAGAGATGGTCGGCATTCCAAGTCCTAGGAATCTCTCTTCCTTCAAGGTCTTCTAAACGGTATGTCCCAGGCCGAACCACTTTAGTGATCTTGTAGGGTCCTTCCCAATTTGGGGCTATCTTGTTCTTCTGACTGGGGAATGAGATAGCTAACTTTCTGAGGACCAAGTCCCCTTAATTGAGGTAGGTGGGACGGACCCTCTTGTTGTAGGGCAGCTCGATCCTCCTTCGGTTGCTTTGTTGGCGAATCGAGGCCCTTTCACGGAGCTCATCAATCAAATCCAAATTCGCCTGAAGCTCACTGGCATTCTGCTCTTCTTCATAGGCAATGAGGCGAGGAGAGGGTACACCGACTTCCAGGGGAATCACAGCTTCAGACCCATAGGTGAGATTAAATGGTGATTCTCCTGTAGGGGTCCGTTTGGTAGTGCGGTAATTCCACAGTACGTTAGGGAGCTGATCAACCCATAAGCCTTTAGCAGACTTATCCAGACTCTTCTTAATATCGGAGAGGATTTGTCGGTTGGCATTTTCTACTTGACCATTTGACTGTGGGTGGGACACGGAGGAGAAGCGTTGTTGGATGGCGAGGTCTTCACATAGAGCTCGGAATGCTGCCCCTATAAATTGTGTTCCATTGTCTGTTATAAGGACTCAAGGGACGCCAAACCTGCAGATGATGCTCTTCCAGAAGAATTGAAGTACTTTGTTCTCGGTAATTATAGCCAAGGGCTCGGCCTCTATCCACTTTGAAAAGTAGTCGATTACCACGACTAAGAATTTGAGCTGGCTGGGAGTTGGGGGAAACGGCCCTAGTAAATCCATCCCCCACTTTGCAAAAGGGATCGGACTTGATAGGGAGGTGAGCTGAGCTTGGGGTAGGCGACGAACGTTGGAATACTTTTGACAAGAGCTGCATTGCCGAATGTGTCGTTCGGCGTCTTGGAGGAGGGTTGGCCAGAGGTACCCATAATTCAACACCTTCCAGGCGAGTGATCTGGACCCTGAATGTGCTCCGCCTATGACTTCGTGAAACTCTTGTAAGGCATATGTGGCTTGTTCCGGAGAAAGTCACCTCAAGTAGGGTCGGCCGTCTATTTGAGTGAAGGAGCATTTGTACAGGACTCCCTCAACAAGGGTGTACCGCTCCGCTCTGGTTCTGACTCGACGAGCTTCTTTTGGGTCTTCAGGGAGGAGCCCGTTCCTTAGGAATTCTATCAGGGGTTTCATCCAATTATCCTGGAGTTGAACAGGCAGTGACTCCATCGAGTCGGAAGTTTCTTCTTCTATGCTCGGCCTCTGGAGTACCTCAACCAGGACGGTCTGCTCGAGACCTTGGAGGGAAGAAGAGGCTAACTTGGAGAGGGCATCCGCTTGGGAATTTTCTTCTCTGGGGATTCTCTGAATAAGTGCTTCTTCGAACAGAGCCATGAGATTTTGGACCTTGGCTAGATACTTAGCCATTCGGTCATCTCGTGCCTTCGTACTCACCCAAGACTTGATTGACGACCAGTTGAAAGTCACTAAATATCTGGAGATGTTGTGCCCCTACTTTGCGGGCCATTCCGAGACCGGCTATAAGGGTTTCATACTCTGCTTCATTATTGGAGGCCTTGAAATTGATGCGGAGGGAGTATTGGAGAACGAAGTCATCTGGGCCTGCCAGAATGACCCCAGCTCTGCTCCCTTCGGTGCAAGAGGATCCATCTACATATACTGTCCAAATAGGAGGTCCGTTTGCCACTTGACTGACCTCGGAAATGGTGCTCTCAACTATGAATTCAGCTAAGGCCTGAGCTTTAATTGCGGTCCGAGGCTGGTATGATATATCATACTGGCTCAGCTCGATCGACCACTTCATGAGACGGCCAAAGGTCTCCGATTTGTGAAAGACCTGCTTCAGCGGTTGGTCGGTAAGAACGACCACCGAGTGGGACGGGAAATACGGGCGAAGCTTCCTAGCTGCCATGACCAAGGCGTATGCCATCTTCTCTAGCCTTGGATAACGAAGCTCGGCATCCCGAAGTACCTTGCTTACATAATAGATGGGCTTCTGAGCCTTGTCTTCTTCCCTCACCAAGACAGCACTGAGGGTTTGTTTGGAGGCAGCTAAGTAGAGGTAGAGTGTTTCCCCGGGGATAGGCTTGCTGAGGAGAGGGGGGTTGACTAGATAGGCTTTAAGCTGATCGAACGACTCCTGCTGTTATTGACCCCATTCGAAGCCCTTAGCCCCCCTGAGAGCCTTGAAGAAGGGAAGACACTTCTCCCCTGACTTGGAAAGGAAGCACCCTATAGCTGCGAGGCGCCCGGTTAGCTTCTGAACCTCTTTCACATTTTTGGGAGGAGCCATGTCCAGTATGGCTTTGATCTTCTCAGGGGTTGGCTTCGATCCCTCTTTGGCTGACCATGAAGCCTAGGAATTATTCCGACGAGACTCCGAACGCACACTTGTTCGGATTGAGCCTCATATCATGTTTCCTTAATACATCGAATGCCTCCTGTAGATCGGTGACATGGTCGGCCCCACGGATGCTCTTCACAAGCATATCATCAACATACAGCTCCATGTTGCAGCCGATCTGATTTTAGAAGACTTTGTTAACAAGGCGTTAATAGGTGGCACCTGCATTCTTCAACCTGAAAGGCATTACCCTGTAGCAGTAGAGGTCCTGATCGGTAACAAAGGAGGTCTTCGGGATATCCGAGGGGAACATGCGGATTTGATTGTATCCGGAGAAAGCGTCTATGAAGCTGAGAAGCTCATGGCCCGAAGTGGCGTCAATCAGGGTGTCGATGCTTGGAAGAGAGATGGGTCTTTGGGGCATGCTTTATTCAGGTCGGTAAAATCGATGCAGATTCTCCAGCTCCCGTTGACTTTCTTTACCATTACAACATTTGAGAGCCATTCGGGATAATTGACCTCCTGTATGAACCGAGCCTTAAGGAGTTTGTCCACTTCTTCTTTTATAGCTTGTTGGCGCTTGGGAGCAAATTTGCGCCTCTTCTGTTGAACCGGTTTGGATCCCGGTGAAACACTCAGATGGTGGACGAGGAGCTCTTCGGAGATTCCTGGCATGTCGGTAGCCGACCATGCGAAGAGGTCACGGTTCTTTCTAATGCATTGGACTATGTCTGAGCTTAGGGCAGATGGGAGGGTCTTGCTGATAAGGAACTTGCGGTTCGGATCTTGCTCAGAGAAGAGCACTTCCTCCAATTCATCCACCGGCTCGGACGTTGGTCGGACACCGTCTTGGGGGAATTCAAGAGTTTCGAGGGAGAGGACTGGACTCCCAGTAGAGGTCATGTAGCATTTGCGGGCCATTTCCTGACTGCCTCTTACTTCCCCTACTCCTGCCCGGGTGGGGAACTTCATCTTGAGGTGATAAGCGGAAGGGACGGCTTCGAGAGCAGCTAGGCCGGGTCTGCCTAGGATCACATTATAAGCAGCAGGGACATCGACGACCATGAAGTCCATCGGCTCTGTTCGGGTAGTAGGAGTTGTAACACCCCGAATTCCAAAAACAGCTGAATTCAAGATTTCCACAGGATCTTTACACTTCTTTCGTACAATTTTACAAGGAATTTAAAACTTTTATTTCAACAATAATTACATCAAAGTCTTTTACATCAATACGCAGTGGAATTAATAAAATACAACGATAATGAATGTACAATTGTTACAACTTTAACATTTAAGTAATCAACAGCATCAATTCATCTTTATATCTTCATGTAACTCCAATTCCTGCATATAAAACTGTGGGCGCGTCAGTTGCTTACAACTGACGAAATATTATACACGGCCATCCTCTCTATGCCGGAAACAGTATAACAATTCTTAAATACTTTAGCAAACACAAACTTGATCACAAACAAAGCTACAAAGGGACTATCCTGTTGATGTCGTGTTGTGCAGTGCACTTAGTCCTTAATGCGGATATTTATATTACATGACACTAATGCACACTTGTTTGGATTCTATGCATCCCATACTACATAGGTCCGAGGGCAAGCCCTTAATCGTTCTTCATTTTGTAGGGTTCAATCCCTCGCCATGACTTAATCTACTACTGTAATTACGGTAGGTATCCTAGATGATCAATGAGTACAAGCACGTGTACAGAAAACCTGGAGGGAAATCCCACGTCATGTCAGGACGCATCGTGAAGACAGCCTGTGGCAATTCAGCCTCCTTCATGGCACACGATCCTCTTGCAGTCACCAAACATCCCACAAGCGTCGCCACCGGGACGGTACTCTGGAACAGTATCCACGTCATGTCACGATGCATCGTGAAGACAGCCTGTGAATACTCTCACGCCGCCAATCCCATGGCCCTCATACTCATATTTTTCTCCTTCTTTCATCACATCTCCACTATGTATCTCTCTGTAATTTCGGTAAGTATCCTAGATGTTTTGTGTTTACGAGCTCATGTCCCGACAGCCTAGAGGGGATTCCCACGTCATGTCACGACGCATCGTGAAGACAGCCTGTGGTCAATTCAGCCTCCGTCATGGGACATGACACCACCCGCAGTCACCAAACACCCCACAAGCACCACCACCGGGACGGTACTCTGGAGCAATATCCACGTCATGTCACGACGCATCATGAAGACAGCCTGTGCATACCCTCACAACACCCATCCAATGGCCCTCATACTCATGTTTTTCTCTTACTTTCATTACATCCCTACAATGTTTGTTTTAAAAGAAAATCATCACAACCTAGAGCTAGCTTACCCTGCCGGACTTAAATCAAAACAACAGAGACAGTCAGCCTACCTGGCTACTTCTCAAGAGACGCTCAACCCTCAACGGTTAGCTCTCAAAATCATAAATAAAACTGCCGGTCACTAGGGTCTCGCCTAACCTCTAGATTCCAACAACTATCTCTTCTGGAGATCAACAATATTTCATAATCAATCTCAAATAACATTTCCATTTTCTTTTGTTCACAACTCTTTCTAAAAAAGACATTACTTTTATAATCTCATAACATGAGACCAATTTAATTCGATCTCTTTATCAATTTCATCATTCATATCCTTGTATGTATTTCGAAATAAACTTTAATCAAGTATTAATAATCATAAAATCTCGTATTTAAACTCATTTAACTTTTTGTCAAAATCAAATCCAAACTCAAGAACCAAAAACCAGTTCAGTTCAGTCGACTGGTGACAGTGCCAGTCGACTGTTCAGCGAACATCAAAACATCTCAGTCGGTATCAGTCGACTGTTCTGCTAACATCAAATTATCACAGTCGGTTCAGTCGACTGGTGACAGTATTAGTCGACTGTTCTGCGAATACTTTGAAAACTCAAACACTAAAATTCAGGACAGCAGCAGTCGACTGTGAAAGTAGTCAGTCGACTGTCCTGCCGACGAAAACCCAATTTCTTATACTTTCCAGTCGACTATAGAAGGTAAACAGTCGACTGTCAATTACACTAATTACAGCCTGCATATATTTTTCGACCCTTTCGATTGATTTCTACTTCCATATAAAAATATAGATCATTTCCAGAATGTATTCCTTTAATCAATATCGTATATGTTCTCAAATTCATAAGTTTCTCATCTTTCGATGAAATCTTTAAAATGCATTAAAACATATATCCAATCGATATTCCAAATAAACTATTGTCTTTTATCAAAATCACTTATAAAATCTCTATACTCACATAAATAAATATTTTGAGGCTAGAATCGCACTTCTTTGCTACATTAGCATCGAAAGTCATTTCTCAAGATATTTGCATTATTTCAATTACTATTTCAACCATGCATCATACAATTAAAAACTTGCCAAATGGCACATATTCTTGCATACAAATATTCTAATAATCACCATAACACATTGTGAATCATAAATCTAACAATTCACCTCTATCACAATAATCAGAATTTAGCAGTCAATTTCTACAACAACTAGCATGTAATCTCATCATACCAATTCAATTTCAACAATTAGTTTGTATATCATCTATCATGCAAATTTCTATTACTAAATTAGAAAACAGTTAAGAAACACCCACCTAAAGTTGAAGAAATACGAATAGTGTTACCGCTGATTCTGGTGTGGGGGTAAACAGATGAGATTTGTGAGTTCGTAGAAAAACCTGAATAGCGGATCCAAGCCTGCTGGTTCCCGCCGCTCACCTGCAAGGAAGTGCGATACACCGGGGTGGATTCCAGCGACGCACCCTCCGACGCTCTTGTCAGTAACCAGTGGTGATTAAGAAAGAGCTTAAGTTGGAAAAAGAGTGATTACCTTGTCACAGTGGTAGGTAGGAGGTATTTATAGTCGCCATGGGAGTCTGATTAGGGACCTGATTTCCTGTGAAACCGTTAGGAGTAAAATCCTCACAATTAGTTTAGGAAACTGACCCCTGATTCCCGGTGAGAGGATAATTGTAAATCATGCCCGTTGATTTAGTCAAATCAGTGACCCTGATTTCCTCTATCTGGTCTGGGTTTGTCTTGGGTCGGGACCCGTACCCAGCTGGAGTGGGTCCGTTTTGTGGGTTATTGGATCTGTGAAGGGGAGATCCAGTGCCCGCTTCGGACCCGTCTATATGTGAAATTACCGTTTTACCCCTGAGCTTCAAGATTCGTTCCCAATCTGGACGGTTCCGATTTAACCCCATTTTTAGCCATATCACGAGCCCCCACTCCTAAAGACTGAGTGTGATCAGCCTTTGAGGAGTAGTTTAACTGTCTCAGTGGCTAGTGGAGTTGTATCGGAGTCCGAATGGAGGGTTTTGAATCCCGAAGGGGGGTAGTGAGGTGATTTTTGAAACTGTAAGCTGTTCCTGAAGCTTTGTTGAATATTCGACGGTTTTTATCTATTTTTTCGGATTATTTATTTAATTTTGCGATGTGTTAACCAATTGTTCGGGGACCTTAACAGTACATCATAGGCAATAATTGTTCGTTCAGGGGCTCAAAAATATTCTCTCGAATTTATAATTATTTCCTAGAATTTTTTAGTTAATTCTTCCGAATTTTTAGCAATTTTCGCAATTTTTAAATAAATAAAAACGATTAAATAAATAAAAACCAGTTTTTAATACCTAATTATGGCGTGGCTTGATCTGAGCCCTTGATCTCGCGCGAGCGCGAATATCCGAAAGATCTGGCGGACGTAGTTGCTCGGCAGTCATTTTCTCACATTTGGAGCTCGGACGGGCACTTGCTCGGTTAGCCGACCGGGGGTATAAGGGTTCGGCTGTCCGAGCGACGTGGCACGATCTGAGCCGTTGGATGGTGGCACGAATCTCGAGGCGGACTCAGTTCCCAAGGAAACGCTATCTTGTCGTCTAGCACACGTGGCACGATCTGGACCATTCATCATCAGAAGCACGGATTTCTGGAAGATCCAACGGCCGTGGGTGCTCGGCCACTTTTTTCTTCGTTTTTTAGCTCGGATTGGCACTTGCTCGGTTAGCCGACCGGGGGAGTAAGGGTTTGGCTGTCCGAGCGACGTGGCGCGATCTGAGCCGTTGGATGGTGGCACGAATCTCGAGACGGGCTCAGTTCCCAAGAAAATGCTATCTTGTCGTCTAGCGCATGTGGCACGATCTGGGCCGTTCATCATCAGGAGCACGGATTTCTGGAAGATCCAACGGTCATGGGTGCTCGGCTACTTTTTTCTTTGTTTTTCAGCTAGGATTGGCACTTGCTCGGTTAGCCGACCGAGCCTTTTGATGTTGGGGTCGGATCGTACTACGCTCGATTAGCCGACCGGGAGTCCGAGGGTTAAAGGGTCGGCATGGGTGATGGCGAGCCGTTGGGCCTTCGTGAGAAGGCCGAGCTGAGCTACGGGCTGCTTTCAGGGAGCATTAATGGCGCTCCAGGATTTGTGCGGCGTTCCAACTTCCCGGGGTAATGAAGATGGCGTCCTCCAATTAATGCGTGGCGTTTCAGCTCCCGAGGGTCATAATGGCTGGTTCTTGGAGGGGGGGTTATAAATGCCCCACTCCCCTTGTAGTTTAAGTCACAACAATGTTGAGTTTTAGCCATCGGAGGTTTCTGCCTTGGGTGGTTGCTCTTTGGCCATGGTCTCCTCCTGATTCTGACGGCCCCGATGCGGATGTCAGGGTCGGGGGAGATCAGAGCAGAAGAGGTGACGACCAGTGGCAAGGCGGATGCCTGTCTTCTTTTGAAAAATCTTAACCCTTCAGGCGTCGGACGGGTGGTCACCCTTCCGCCGTGATCTTCTCCCGATTCTGACGGTCCTGATGCAGGATGTCAGGGTCGGGGGAGATCAGGGCAGAAGGGGTGACGACCGGAGTCTGGACCCACGGTACGAGGTGCTTCGGAAGGATGGGTGGCCATCCTTCCGCCGTTATCTTCTCCTGATTCTGACGGTCCCGACGTAGGTGTCAGGGTCATGGGAGATAAGGGCGGAAGAGTAGACGACCGAAGTCCGGACCCGGGGGACAAGGTGCTTCGGAAGGATGGGTGGTCATTCTTCTGCCATGATCTTCTCCTGACTCTGACGGCCCCGATGTGGGTGTCAGGGTCAGGGGAGATCATGGCAGAAGAGGTGACGACCGAAATCTGGAGCCGAGGGACAAGTTGCTTCGGAATGATTGGTCTCCTCTGATCTTTGTCTTCTCTTGCTTCTTCAGACCGATGCGGAGTGCCTGGGCCCGAAGTGCTTCGTCCGGGCGATGTGGTGCGATATGAGCCGTTGGATGGTGGCACGAATCTCAAGATGGGCCCAGTTCCCAAGAAAACGCTATCTTGTCGTTAACGTCGCTGGCAAGATCTGGGCCGTCTAATCGAGATCTTACACGAATGTTGAGGAGAAATGAGTTTTCTCCATTTTGACGCACGGAAGGGTACTTGCTCGGTTTTTCGACCGGGCCCTTTGCTGTTGGGATCGGATCGCACGTCGCTCGGATTTTGATCCCGTTGTGCCAAGCGACTTCACTTGGTGAAAAGACAGTCGTTTTGGGCTTTCGTGACGTTTCAAGAGCGGCCCAAAAGTCGTGCCCTTACGTTAGGAAGCCCAAGAGACTTTTCCTTTTACTATAAATCTTCACTCCCCCACCTCAGATCTCATTATTCACTTTCACTTTCTCTCTCAAGTTTTTACTTTTCACCATCGAAGTTTTTAGCTCCTGGGTGGTGCTGCTAGCTGTCGCGGCAGGCATTTCTTTGCTCCGGCAAACTTTTCCGACCGTAACAGTCACTTCAAGGTCAGTATCTCTCCTTTCTTCTTAGAAAAAATGGTTAAGATTACTTCTTCGGATGAGACCCCCGCCTCGGACCAAGTCGTCGGCCGAGCAGATAGGGGAAAGGAGGTGGTAGAGCCGACCGAGCAGACCGTTGTTCGGCCGAGCAAGAGTGGCGAAGTCGCCGAGCCACTCCAAGAGGTTGTGGCGAAGTCCCAGAAGGGTAAAAGAGTGGTCACGATCATTGAGCAGCCGAAGACGGCGGGTGAGTTTGGTCGGCAGCCTATCGTTCTGTCGAGCGTGGGGGGCATTCGGAGCTACTCCGAAGAGATGCTGGAGAAGGTGACCCAGGGCACTGCTAAGTCGGTAGAGGAGAACGAGCCGAGAGAGTTGTCCGAGGTGGACCATACCATTTCATCTCTTACGGAGGCTGATCTGCATCGGATCCGAACCGATTCCAGATGCCTGCCGAGTATGGGCTACTTCTCCCTGGACCGGGATTCCGAGCGAGCACGTCGTCTTTGGCTGACGCGTGTGTGTTTCCTCTCGACTCCTTGGCCGTCGGGCTTCGTTTCCCGCTTCATCCTTTCATCGTCGAGGTTCTTAATTGGTACGGTTTGTGCCCTGCCCAGTTGATGCCGAACACTTGGAGGCACGTCTTGGCGTTTGTTCTTCAGTGTCAAGAGATCGGTGCCGAGCCAAGCATGTTTCTCCTTCGGAGCCACTACCGCCCTTGCCAGCCGAACAGGAATGAGCAGAGGTTCTATCTTTCGCCGCGGACGGGCATGAAGTTGATCGAGAACCCGGACTCGATCAAGCATTGGAAGGAGAAGTATTTCATTGTCCGAGCTCCCGCGCCCTGAGCAATTCCGATAGCTTGGTCGAGGGAGGGCCTGCCCAAGCGAGCGAAGAAGGAGCAGGTGCTGAGTAACGAGGAGGCGGAAGTCCTCAAGAAACTCCTCGGCCTGCCGACGCTAAGTTGGAAAGACATTACCGAGGAGGCTTTGTTCCGAGGAGGTCTCATTCCGATCGACCCCAGTACGCTTCTGGTATTTTTACTTTTTTCTTGAAGTTTTTGAAAATTTTTCTAAGTTTTTTCATTCGGTTTGTGCAGAGTCTTCTAAGATGGACTATAGGGCGTTGATGGCGAAAGCCAAGGCTAGGGAGCAGGAGACGAGAAAGAAGAGACCCTCGATAGGGCCTCAGGGCGGCCGAGCGCCGAAGATACCTTCGGTCCCGAAGACCACCGACCTGCAGGTGGTCGTTGCTCCGGACGCCGGTCCCGAGCAAGAGAAGGTCGCGGCCTCCGATCCTCCTGTCACGGATGCGCCGACTCCAACGGCGAAGACAGATGCTCCCGGCTCGTCGAGTGGCGCGTTTGATGTGAACAGGGTGTTATCCCTCCAAGTTCCGCCCCTTACTGCCGACGCGGAGAAGATTCTGACCGAGGGGCACAAGCAAATCTTCGTCCCTGATTGGCAAGTGATGAAGGTCGACGGTTTTTTGGGCGACGGCAACATTTGCATGCAGGCGGTGAAGCACCTGCCGACCCCAAAGGACCGAGCGGCCCTTAAATCCAGGGAGGTCGGGGATGCCACAATGCAGATTGCTCGGAACACGATGTCGGTAAGTGGACCGAACACTTTTCTTTTGGAAGCATTTTTCCGAAATTTTCTAAGTTTCTAGGTTCGGACCTTAACGGTTTGTTCTCTTTTCAGACCCTCTGCCACTTCAACTTCTTGCTCGAGGAGTTCGCGAGCAAAGAACAAGAGCTGACGGCACAGTACGACCAGGAGAGGTCGGAGCACGCAAAAGCAGTGAAGCTGCTCGATGCTGAGCTACTCCTCTCGGTAAAACGCGGAGCCAAAGTGGCAGGGTTGGAGGCGCAGCTGGCCGATGCCGTTCAGCGGTCGAAGGACGCGGCAGCCAAGCTGGAGGCCTCAGAGAAGGATAATGCCGAGCTGAAAGAGGAGCTGGCTGTTGTGCAATCTAGATGATCTAAACTAGACACAAATTAAAAACCTTGCAAGTGTACGAATCGTTTGGAGAAGCGTAGCGGCAAGCAAGGGTCGATCCCACAGAGATTGTAGATTCTAACTTACTAATCAATAAAATAGAAAACAGAATATTGAAGTGTCGTTCTGAAAGTCTAAAAGAAATGAAAAGATAAAAATCTAAATAAGTAGCATCACAAGTTGAGTCACAAATCTCTATTAAAGTCGTTGGGTTTTGATCTCCACCAATAGTTAGTAATGCTAAGTCATATACTACATCGATTACTCATGTTTGTTCTCTTCAAGGGCATGGTATCTACTCCTTAAAGTAATGTTTCCCTAAGCCAAGAATTAGGCATGGTATCTACTCTAATTCGTTTCTTTCCTTAAGTATTTAGCATGGTATCTACTAAGTTGCACTTAAAGAAAACATAAGATCAGTGGAAACAAACAAACACTTGAAGTTCTAGAAATTGGTATCAGATCTAGATCCTTCAAGTTGATTAAACCAAGAACCCCTAGAGATTCCCTTGTTACAAGTTATGAGCACGAGATACGGGTCGTCTCAATATGCTCATATAACAGCTTCAGATCTACACTACACAACTTGATAACCTTAAGTTCTGTACGTCAGTCGACTGGCTGTCACTTCAGTCGACTGCCCCTAGAACATCTGAACAAGTTTGTTTTGTGTAAGTTGTTAATCGTTTAATCAGGTTTAATCAATAAGTAAAAGAGTAACATTCAGAAGAATATAAGCATTACATGACTACGGTTTCAATCTACCCAACTATGAAAGTTAGTTCCACATAATAAAACTTTTATTGATTGATAAAATAGAGTTCATGACTACAATAGAAATAAAAACTAAAGAGAAAGAACAGAAGAACGCTGATTTGTATGATGTTGCACTTCAGCCCAATCAGCAGTCGACTTATTCTCCTCCTTTGATGCTTGCTGTCGTGATTCTTGCTGATCGATGGATAGTCCGAGAGATAGATCTTTCAGCCGCCTCTTTCTTGGTTGGTATTTATAGAGCAAGAGAAGAGAATTAGGGTTTGTACTTTTTGTAGAGAAGTCCTCTTCTTTTGATTATTTCTTTCCTTATTTTATCTGCGTTTTTATATCTTTCTCTTTTCTTCTTTCCTTCCTTTTCTGTTCTGATTTGGATTTAGATTTGGACGAATCTTCAAATATCTTATCTGTTAACTCTGTCGCCTACCAGTCGACTGGTGTTGGGGTAAGTCGACTGTGTCGAGACTTCTGCGTAAACTTGATTTCTCTGTTCAGTCGCCTGTGTGGAAGAATCAGTCGACTGATGCTCTGTAATATTCTGAGTTCATCCTTAAAATCCTGAATCTGCTTCGTTTTGCTGTTTTAGGCTGTTTCCTATGGAAAAGAGAAAATAAGAGTTAAACACCACATATAGAGCTTTTAAATGTCTAATTGCCTTAAGATTATTGCTCCTAAATGTGAATAATATTTTGTTTAGATCATCTAGATGTTGTTCCTGATGAACCAAATATTATTCACTTTTAGGAGCAATAATTTCAAGACAATTAGGCATTTAAATGCTCTATATGTGGTATTTACGCTTCTTTTCTCTTTTTCCATAGGAAACAGCCTAAAACAGCAAAACGAAGCAGATTCCAGACTAACACAGACTTTGAGGATGATACACAGAATACTGCAGACATCAGTCGACTTATTCTTCCACACAGGCGACTGAACAGAGAATTCAAGTTTACGCAGAAGTCTCGACACAGTCGACTTACTCCAACACCAGTCGACTGGTATGCGGCGAGTCAGAAGATAAGAACAGATGCATCCTCATCCAAATCCGAATCAAAAATTAAGTTATCCAAACCCAGGTATTTTCTGCGAATAACAACTTCTCCAACAATCAAAGCAAGAGCACGTGGTGAGCAGATAAGGAAGAAAAGAAGAAAAGAGAAAGATATAAAAACGCAGATGAAAATAAGGAAAGAAATAATCAAAAGAAGAGGACTTCTCTGCAAAAAGTACAATCCCTAATTCTCTTCTCTTGCTCTATAAATACCAACCAAGGGAGAGGAGGCGGGATCCATCATCAAGAACTGATCGTCGACAGCAAGCATCAAAGAAGGAGAACAAGTCGACTGCTGATTGGGCTAAAGCGCAACATCATACAAATCAGCGTTCTTCTGTTCTTTCTCTCTAGTTTTTATTTCTATTGTAGTCATGAACTCTATTATATTAATCAATAAAGGTTGTATTATGTGCAACTAACTTTCATAGTTGGGTAGATTGAAACCGTAGTCATGTAATGCTTATATTTTTCTAAATGCTACTCTATTACTTATTGATTAAACCTGATTAAACGAATAACAATTTACATAAAACAAACTTGTTCAGATGTTCTAGGGACAGTCGACTGAAGTGACAGCCAGTCGACTGGCATACAGAACTTAAGTTTATCAAGTTGTGCAGTGTAGATCTGAAGCTGTTATATGAGCATATTGAGACGACCCGTATCTCGTGCTCATAACTTGTAACACAAGAATCTTTAGGGGTTCTTGGTTTAATCAACTTGAGGGATCTAGATCTGATACCAATTTCTAGAACTTTGAGTGTTTGTTCGTTTCCACTGTTCTTATGTTTTCTTTAAGTGCAACTTAGTAGATACCATGCTAAATACTTAATGAAAGAAACGAATTAGAGTAGATACCATGCCTAATTCTTGGCTTAGGGAAACATTACTTTAAGGAGTAGATACCATGCCCTTGAAGAGAACAAACATGAGTAATGGGAGTAGTATATAACTTAGCATTACTGACTACAGGTGGAAATCAATGCCCAACTACTCAAATAGATATTCGTGACTCAACTTGTGATGCTATTTATTTATGTTTTTTTATCTTTTCATTTCTTTTAGACTTTCAGAACGACACTTCAATATTCTTATTTCTTTTTATTGATTAGTAAGTTAGAATCTACAATCTCTGTGGGATCGACCCTTGCTATTGCTACGCTTCTATAAACAATTCGTACACTTGCGAGGTTTTTAATTTGTGTCTAGTTATTCTATTTATTTAGATAGTCTAGATTACACAACAAGTTTTTGGCGCCGTTGCCGGGGATTGTTTAGTATTTTAACTTACAAATCAGTAAAATCTTTTTCTTTTTATTTTATTTTATTTCTTCTTTTTCTTTTCTTATATTTTCGTTCAGGTTAAACTTTGCACAGACTCAGACCAGTCGACTGTCTCCACAGATCAATCGACTGTACGGCGAATAGTTCCAAAAGCAACAATGGGTGAGAATGTATTAATTCGAGTACCAATGCAAGACAAATTCATTCCAAAGAATATTGAGCAACCGTCTTGCATAGCTTTTCAACCTAATGTCACAGGGAATATGCATCTATCACCTCAATTACTCAGCATGGTTCCTGATATGGCTAAAAACGGGGATTAATCGGAACCGTCCTGTAATGCCCCGAATCCCAAATCACTGAATTTGAGGAGTTCTACAGGATCTTTTCACTTTCTTGAGTACAATTTTACAAGGAAATTCAAACTTTTCTTTTTACATCAGAGTTACAACATCTTACATTTAAATTTACACAGCGGAAGCAAAATATACAACATTTACATAAATGAACAACAACATAATGAGATCTTTATGCATCCATTCCTCTTTACATGTAATTCATCCTGCATACAAAACTGTGGGTACGTCAGTTTATTCAACCGACGATAATTATACATGGCCATCCTCTCTATGCCAGAAACAGTATAATGAATCTCATTTCTTACAAATCACAATCTTGTTCATAATAAGCATGTAAATCAAAAGGGAACTTTTAATGATGTCGTGTCGTGATTGTGCACTTAATCCTTAATGCAATTTATTTAATTAACATGACACTAATGCGCACTTGTTCGAATTCTATGCATCCCATTCTACATAGGTTCGAGGGCAAGCCTCTTAATCGTTCTTCATTTTTTGTAGGGTTCAATCCCCCGCTATGACTTACTCTACTTCTGTAATTTCAGTGAGTATCTTAGATGATTCTATGAGTACAAGCATGTATCCTGGCCCCTGGAGTAGAATTTCGTGCCATGTCTTGACTCGTCAAGCATGCATTCTGCGACAATTCAGCCTCCTCCCTGAACACACTCCTCTTGCAGTCACCAAAACATCCCACAAGCGTGACTAAAGTCCGATCATTACTGAGTTGTGCCCGCGCCATGTCTTGACTCATCAAGCATGCATTCTGCGGCTCACACACCCGCACCGTACCCTAGCTCTCATACTCATGTTTTTCTCTCACCTTCATCACCTCCACACTATGTATTAATTTGATTAGAATCATGAATAAAAATCAAGCTCTAGAGTTAGCCTCTCCATCAACCGGACTTATCATTTCATTTCACATGACCAACCTGGTCTATTTCTCAACATCATTTCAATTCACTGCCGGGGAGACTTAGCTACTCTTTCGTTCAATTTCAAATTCACAATATCCAATTGAGCATCATCAGCTCATAAATCATTTTAGAGTCTCACAGACTTTCTTATCATGATTTCACATCTCATATTTTCATTTAATTCTCAATTCTCATCTATGATTCAATTATATAATTCATAAAACCATAAACAGAGTCCATCGATTCAAATCATACAGTTCATAATTACCTAAGAGCAAATAACGTGAAGTTCAAATATATCCAAGTACACTCTGTACAGTCGACTTGGAAGGATACCAGTCGACTCATACAGTCACATACAGTATCATCGTGATCGCTCGGGATAGTCGACTGTTGTACACAACCAGTCGCTTGTCCCGCAACCTTTCATGTTCACAATATTGTCCTCATGACAGTCGACTGTTCATCCATCAGTCGTCTGTCCTGGAGATTCCAACAGCACAATTCTATGTCCAGATCAGTCGACTTGCTACACGCATTCGGTCGACTGGACAGATCCATTTTCAATTTAAGGAGATCATCTACAGTTCTTACATGCACTCGCATCATGATGTCAATTAACAGTATACATAAATTCATGTTTCCTAGACAGAGTCTCTTATCGTTTGGTAACATTACAACATGAATTTTCAAGTTACGAACATGCTCTTTTCTTTAGAGAAAAAATGCTTTAAAACATGCATTCACATTGCTCACACTTTCTTACGACCATGAAGATATGAATCCCAAGTCATCATACTAGGTCTACATAAATAGAATATCTTAATTCATGGAATTTCCAAACAGTCATAATCAGAATTGGAGCACCAGTCGACTTAACACGACATCAGTCGACTGCCCCGACAATTCTAAGTTATTAATCACCATTAGTTCTTTTCATTCATTTACCTTCCTTCCATCATATGTGTCATAGGAAAAATATACATATAATAATCACACCATCATGTCTAATTGCACACATGTTTATCAGCACATTATGAAAATAGTGTCTCGTACCAGTCGGCTGGTTCACATGCCAGTCGACTGTACCGACAGTCTCGTTCTCAATATTAATAGTATGTTCAAGCAATTTCTACTGCATTCAATTCACTTTCTGTAACATGGTATCAATCATAACAATTATAGTATCATTCCTACATTAGAAGTCCTGAGAAATACCCACCTTATAGGAAGAAATAACGAAATCCCGCAAAAACTCCTCAAAGTAGAGAACGCCTTCTTGCTCCTTTGCTCCACACCGAGCTCCTCAACAATGCTGCTTGCCTCCACAAAAAAGCTCCCACACAAACTCACAAATACTCTCTTGTAATAGTAATCTTAGAAAATTTTAGTGTAAAAGAGATAGGGAAATAGGAGGGGTATTTATACTAGGAGATAAATAGAATGGAGGGTTAAGATACATTAGGGAGTTGGAAAATCAAGGGCTGAGATCCAATCGGGAGTTTGAGAAACTACCCACACCTCAAAAGTAACCACCCATGACCCTAGTCCATTACTCCACAACCAGCCAAGCTTGTGCCTTGTGCACGTGTACATGGAGTGCACGTGTACACACAAACTCCACTACAATAAATAGTACATCAATACCCGGAATAGTGTAAAAGAAAAGATGCTACACATACAAGTTGTAGGAATTAAATTTATAAAAGGTTAAGTTTATGGGCTTAAGTTCATTTGGGCCAAAAATAAATATTTTAAAAGAGAAAATAAACAAATCAACATTTGGGCTTTAAGGAAAATACTTTATAGGAAACAATATACTTTATTCATCATGGAGAAAATAATAGTCACATGCTACACAAGCATACCATAAAAAGAGAAATAAATAATCTTTATGTATTAAGAAAAATCGGGGTATTACATCACTCCCTCCTTAGAATAGTTCCGTCCCCGGAACTACAGCCAAGAGCGAGAAACAGAAAACACCACAACAACAAGAGATACAAAGATACAAAGAATACAAAAATACAATCAACCAAAAATACAATCAAACAAAAAGCTCAGATTCCCAAGTAGCCTCTTCAACCAAGTGGTTTCTCCAGACTACCTTGACCATCGGTATCGTCTTATTCCTCAAGACTTTCTCCCTACGGTCAACAATCTCAACAGGAGTCTCGATGTAATTCAGGTCTAACTGCAAACCTTCCGGCACTTCAGGCAAATGATGACTCGGGTCTGGAATATAACCTCTCAACATAGACACATGAAAGACATTGTGCACCTGAGACAACTCCTCCGGTAAATCAAGCCGGTAAGCAGTTTTCCCGATCCTTTTCAATATCTTATACGGGCCTATAAATCTCGGGGCTAACTTCCCGCCTTTGCCAAATCGAACCACACCTTTACTGGGTGATACCTTCAGAAAGACGAAGTCACCAACCTCAAACTCAAGGTCCCTTCTCCGGTTGTCTGCATAGCTTTTCTGCCTGCTCTGAGCTTCTACCAACCTTTTCCTGATCAGATCAATCTTCTCAGAAGTTAGCTATACAAGCTCAGGACCAAACAACTGACGCTCCCTAACCTCATACCAACAAACAGGAGTCCTGCACTTCCTGCCATACAAAGCTTCATACGGCGCCATCCCGATGCTAGCCTGAAAACTGTTGTTGTAGGCAAACTCTACCAAAGGTAAATGCCTTTCCCAACTGCCTCCGAAGTCTAGTATACAACACCGAAGCATATCCTCAAGAATACGATTGACTCTCTCGGTCTGCCCATCGGTTTGTGGATGAAAAGCAGTGCTGAAAACTGTCTTGGTACTCAAAGCTGCCTGAAGACTCCTCCAGAAATGCGAAGTAAACCGCGCATCTCGATCAGACACAATAGTCGAGGGAACACCATGAAGTCGGACAATCTCACCAACATACATCTCAGCCAACTTGTCCATCGAAGCAGTGAGTTTCATTGCCAAAAAGTGAGCGGACTTGGTTAGTCGATCGACTATAACCCAAATCGCATCATTGCCCTTGGAACTCTTAGGCAATCCCGTGATGAAATCCATACTGATGTTATCCCACTTCCACTCCGGAATAGGTAACGGCTGTAATAGACCTCCGGGTCTCTGGTTTTCGGCCTTGACTTGCTGACAAACCTCACACTTCGCAACAAATTCAGTCACATCCCGCCTCAAACCTGACCACCAGAAATACTGTTTGATGTCTTTGTACATCTTAGTACTCCCAGAATGTACTGACAGAAGAGTAGCATGCGCCTCCTGAAGAATACTCTCTTTCAGGTCTGCCTGATCTGGAACACACAGCCTATCTCCGAACCACAGCACTCCATCCCTGGTTTGAAATCCGGGCAACCTGCCAGCACCAACCTGCTCCTTCATCTCCAAGATATCAGCATCAACTTCCTGACTTGCAATGATCCTTGCATTCAAAGTAGGCTGAAGCTTCAACTGAGATAAAGATGCTCTCAATCCTTGCAAGACAACCTCAATACCTGCCCGATCTAGCTCCTCAATCAGATGCCTCTGAGTTGTAATCAAACTGGCCAAACTGCTCTTGCGACTAAGTGCATCAGCCACAACATTAGCCTTTTCAGGATGATACTTGATCTCCGGTCGCATATCCTCGAGCACTTCCAACCATCTCCGCTGCCTCAGATTGAGATCCCTCTGCTGGTATATATACTTCAAGCTCTTGTGGTCCGTGTACATGTTCAACTTCTCACCGTACACGTAGTGCCTCCATTGCTTCAAAGCAAAAATAATCGCAGCCAGCTCTAGATCATGAGTCGGATAATTTTTCTCATGCGGTCGTAGTTGCCTGGACCCATAAGCGATTACTTTACCCTCTTGCATTAAGACACAACCAAGCCTCCGATGTGAAGCATCGCTATGAACATCATACTCAATACCTGCTCTAGGCAAAGCCAAAATAGGTGCAGTAGTCAGCCTATCTTTCAACTCCTGAAAGCTCGCCTCACATTGCTCAGTCCACTTGAAGCTCACATTCTTCTTGGTCAGTCCAGTAAGTGGTACAGCTATCTGAGCATAACCTTAAATGAATCTCCTGTAGTATCCAGTCATCCCAAGGAAACTTCTGACTTCCTTCACTGTAGTAGGCCTAGCCTAATCTCTCACTGCCTCTATCTTCTGAGGGTCAGTTGCCACTCCCTCCTTAGAAAGGATGTGACCTAGGAATGCCACTTCAGATTTCCAGAAATCACACTTGGATAACTTGGCATACAACTTCTGCTCTTCCAACTTCTGCAAAACTGCTGCCAGATGCTCGGTGTGCTCCTCCTCAGACTTGGAGTACACGAGAATATCGTCGATAAACACCACGACGAAAGAATCAATAAACGGCCTCAGAACTCTGTTCATTAGGTCCATGAAGATTGCGGGTGCATTCGTCACTCCGAATGGCATAACTAAGAATTCGTAATGCCCATGCCGAGTTCTAAATGCAGTTTTGTGCACATCTTCAGCTTTCACTCGCACTTGGTGATATCCTGATCGAAGATCTATTTTGGAGAATACAGCTGCTCCTTGTAGACGATCGAACAAGTCATCAATTCGAGGAATCGGATACTTATTCTGAACAGTGACCTTATTCAGCTCCCGGTAATCGATACACATCCTCATCGATCCATCCTTCTTCTTTACCAAAAGCACTGGTGCTCCCCAAGGTGACGCACTAGGTTGAATAAAGCATTTTCCCATCAGTTCCTCAATTTGCCGTTTCACCTCATCCTGTTCCACTGGAGCCATCCTATAAGGTACCTTAGAAATGGGTGCACTTCCCGGTTGAACAGTGATGCTGAACTCTACATCACGATGCGGAGGCAGCCTAGGAAAATCTTCCAAGAGCACAGTCGGATAGTCCCGAACCACAGGAATCCCTTGCAATTCCACAGGAGTCTCTTCCTTGCGGATAGTTGCCACCAACTTAGAGCACTTCAACTTCCCTTGGAACGTGACTTCAGGTCCACCTGGAGCCTTCACTGTTACGGCCTTGGTCTTACACTCGATCCTTGCACTGTAAACCGACATCCAATCAATGCCAATGGTAACATCGACTCCCAAGATAGTCAGCTCGATCAGATCAATGCCAAAGATTCGATCCCCAATCACTATCTCGCAATCAGCGTAATACCGATCAGTGGTCAAAGTTTCCTCTGATGGAGTAGCTACTGCTAAGATCTTGCCTGGAAAAATCTTCGGTTCAACTCCCAACACTTTAGCAAATCTAGGAGACATAAAAGTATGAGAGGATCCAGTATCGAACAACACAACAGCTTTCTTTCCATTAAGATAGAGTTCGCCTGTTACATAACATACACCATTACATAACAGTTTCACACTATGAACGGGAAGAAGAAATGATAAAACCACACTAAACATCAGCCCTCGTACCAGAGATGACCTGATCCGCCTCCTCAGCATCAGCTTCTGTCAAAGCAAATACTCGCCCTGACTGGTACGGCCTCTTCCCAGTCTGCTGTATTGGCACATTGTGATTGCCAGCCCGTGGTTTGAGACATCGAGATTGGTAATGTCCCACTTCACCACAGTTGAAGCAAGTGACTGCAGAAGGTCTCCCCACATCGTTTCCAGGTCTTCCAGCTACACTGATAGCGTTCGCCCCTGTCGGTTTGAACCTCTGTGCAGACGGTTGCCCCTTGAAACTCCCCGATTGAGCAGGTCTCTTCCCGGACTGCCAGTTGCTCTTCTGGTGCTGAGCAACATGGAACTGCTCCATATCCGCCTCTGTTGCTGCCGCCCTCTTGACCAGCTTATCGAATCTCCTGATACCAAGGGGTATCATACGAGACCTCAAGCTCGGCCTCAGACCATGCTCGAACTTGCGAGCCTTCTTCGCCTCATCCATCACCAGTTCTGGAGCATACCTGGAGAGCTGAGTAAACTTAGTCTCATACTCCCTTACTGACATGCTGCCTTGCTGAAGTGACAGAAACTCCATGGCCTTCTTCTCCTGAACGTCGGAGGGGAAATAATGGCTGCGGAATTCTTCCAGAAATTCCTCCCAGCCAAGCAACAGACCGCCCATGGTCCTCTTCATCGACTGCCACCAAACAGCCGCATCCTTCTCCAACTGCAAAGTCGCCAACTTGACCTTGCTGCCCTCCAGTGTCTCCAACACCTCGAAGATTGTTTCCACTTGCCGAATCCAGTTGTCAGCCGCATCTGGGTCTGACTTTCCCTCGAACACTGGTGGTTTCATTCTCTTGAACGATTCCACTAGCTTAATTGCCTCGGGTACTGGATTCACCGGTCCCCTTCCTTGGTTTGCAGCCACTGCATTCAGCGTCTGGTAAACCCTTGCAAGTTCGGTCTCCAGATCCAAACCTTCACCATTCCTGGCTCCCCTTCTCGACATATTCTGATGCAAAAGATCCATTAAATTCGAAGTATAAGACAAGAATTTTAAACCAACTTGCATTTCATTGAATTCCAAAGTTTATACATTCGAATTAAAACATTTCTTAACATCAGAATAGAAGAAAGTAGAAACTAAGACAATCTAATCTCTACGGGTCCTCTTCGCTGCTCGAATTTCATCCCGTAGTTCATCCACCTCATCTTTCAGCACATCAGTCAGGTTCTTTTTCTTCTCAAGTTCCCAAATCCGATGGCTAAGAACAGAATAGTCGGCATTCCGCTTTTCCAGCTGAGCCTCCAAAACTCCAACTCTATACTTTAGGGTATCCACTTGCCTCTGAAGAGAAGCCACAGTGCCACTCAGAGTTGGTCCCTCTTCTTCATCGGAAGAAGAATCATCAGATGAATCCGGCAGTGGGGTGATCTCTCGAGATTCAGGGTACTCCTCATCATCAGAATCTGCTTGCCCAGGGTGATACTCGTCCTCAGAATCAGCCTGTCCAGGATGGTACTCTTCCTCAATGATATGCCAGTCGTCGCCTCCAGCAGGGTCGAAGTGATCAGCCATCTTAGAATAGAGAGGAAGGAGCATAAATCATAGAGCAACACAAATGTAAGTCACTTACATTTAAATCTCTAGACTCAAACACACACTCTAATGTCCACTTCTAGGGTGTCGTTCCCTATAAACTTGTACAAGTGTGAAAGTGTAGAAAGCGTGGCTCTGATACCACTCTGTAACGCCCCGAATCCCAAATCACTGAATTTGAGGAGTTCTACAGGATCTTTTCACTTTCTTGAGTACAATTTTACAAGGAAATTCAAACTTTTCTTTTTACATCAGAGTTACAACATCTTATATTTAAATTTACACAGCGGAAGCAAAACATACAACATTTACATAAATGAACAACAACATAATGAGATCTTTATGCATCCATTCCTCTTTACATGTAATTCATCCTGCATACAAAACTGTGGGTACGTCAGTTTATTCAACCGACGATAATTATACATGGCCATCCTCTCTATGCCAGAAACAGTATAATGAATCTCATTTCTTACAAATCACAATCTTGTTCATAATAAGCATGTAAATCAAAAGGGAACTTTTAATGATGTCGTGTCGTGATTGTGCACTTAATCCTTAATGCAATTTATTTAATTAACATGACACTAATGCGCACTTGTTCGAATTCTATGCATCCCATTCTACATAGGTTCGAGGGCAAGCCTCTTAATCGTTCTTCATTTTTTGTAGGGTTCAATCCCCCGCTATGACTTACTCTACTTCTGTAATTTCAGTGAGTATCTTAGATGATTCTATGAGTACAAGCATGTATCCTGGCCCCTGGAGTAGAATTTCGTGCCATGTCTTGACTCGTCAAGCATGCATTCTGCGACAATTCAGCCTCCTCCCTGAACACACTCCTCTTGCAGTCACCAAAACATCCCACAAGCGTGACTAAAGTCCGATCATTACTGAGTTGTGCCCGCGCCATGTCTTGACTCATCAAGCATGCATTCTGCGGCTCACACACCCGCACCGTACCCTAGCTCTCATACTCATGTTTTTCTCTCACCTTCATCACCTCCACACTATGTATTAATTTGATTAGAATCATGAATAAAAATCAAGCTCTAGAGTTAGCCTCTCCATCAACCGGACTTATCATTTCATTTCACATGACCAACCTGGTCTATTTCTCAACATCATTTCAATTCACTGCCGGGGAGACTTAGCTACTCTTTCGTTCAATTTCAAATTCACAATATCCAATTGAGCATCATCAGCTCATAAATCATTTTAGAGTCTCACAGACTTTCTTATCATGATTTCACATCTCATATTTTCATTTAATTCTCAATTCTCATCTATGATTCAATTATATAATTCATAAAACCATAAACAGAGTCCATCGATTCAAATCATACAGTTCATAATTACCAAGAGCAAATAACATGAAGTTCAAATATATCCAAGTACACTCTGTACAGTCGACTTGGAAGGATACTAGTCGACTCATACAGTCACATACAGTATCATCGTGATCGCTCGGGATAGTCGACTGTTGTACACAACCAGTCGCTTGTCCCGCAACCTTTCATGTTCACAATATTGTCCTCATGACAGTCGACTGTTCATCCATCAGTCGTCTGTCCTGGAGATTCCAACAGCACAATTCTATGTCCAGATCAGTCGACTTGCTACACGCATTCGGTCGACTGGACAGATCCATTTTCAATTTAAGGAGATCATCTACAGTTCTTACATGCACTCGCATCATGATGTCAATTAACAGTATACATAAATTCATGTTTCCTAGACAGAGTCTCTTATCGTTTGGTAACATTACAACATGAATTTTCAAGTTACGAACATGCTCTTTTCTTTAGAGAAAAAATGCTTTAAAACATGCATTCACATTGCTCACACTTTCTTACGACCATGAAGATATAAATCCCAAGTCATCATACTAGGTCTACATAAATAGAATATCTTAATTCATGGAATTTCCAAACAGTCATAATCAGAATTGGAGCACCAGTCGACTTAACACGACATCAGTCGACTGCCCCGACAATTCTAAGTTATTAATCACCATTAGTTCTTTTCATTCATTTACCTTCCCTCCATCATATGTGTCATAGGGAAAATATACATATAATAATCACACCATCATGTCTAATTGCACACATGTTTATCAGCACATTATGAAAATAGTGTCTCGTACCAGTCGGCTGGTTCACATGCCAGTCGACTGTACCGACAGTCTCGTTCTCAATATTAATAGTATGTTCAAGCAATTTCTACTGCATTCAATTCACTTTCTGTAACATGGTATCAATCATAACAATTATAGTATCATTCCTACATTAGAAGTCCTGAGAAACACCCACCTTATAGGAAGAAATAACGAAATCCCGCAAAAACTCCTCAAAGTAGAGAACGCCTTCTTGCTCCTTTGCTCCACACCGAGCTCCTCAACAATGCTGCTTGCCTCCACAGAAAAGCTCCCACACAAACTCACAAATACTCTCTTGTAATAGTAATCTTAGAAAATTTTAGTGTAAAAGAGATAGGGAAATAGGAGGGGTATTTATACTAGGAGATAAATAGAATGGAGGGTTAAGATACATTAGGGAGTTGGAAAATCAAGGGCTGAGATCCAATCGGGAGTTTGAGAAACTACCCACACCTCAAAAGTAACCACCCATGACCCTAGTCCATTACTCCACAACCGGCCAAGCTTGTGCCTTGTGCACGTGTACATGGAGTGCACGTGTACACACAAACTCCACTACAATAAATAGTACATCAATACCCGGAATAGTGTAAAAGAAAAGATGCTACACATACAAGTTGTAGGAATTAAATTTATAAAAGGTTAAGTTTATGGGCTTAAGTTCATTTGGGCCAAAAATAAATATTTTAAAAGAGAAAATAAACAAATCAACATTTGGGCTTTAAGGAAAATACTTTATAGGAAACAATATACTTTATTCATCATGGAGAAAATAATAGTCACATGCTACACAAGCATACCATAAAAAGAGAAATAAATAATCTTTATGTATTACGAAAAATCGGGGTATTACACGTCCAAATCGGGCACGAATCTTGGGACCTCGGGGGTAAAACGGTAATTTTGCCTACAAGAGGGTCCAAAATGGGTATTGGATCTTCTCCCCAAGGACCCAATAACCCACGGATGGATCCACCAAGAAGAGGGTGCGGGTTCCAACACTTGGCTCGACCCAATCCAACAAGATAGAATCAAGGTCCCTGATTAATCGCGATCAACGGCCCTGATATACATCTATCTTTTCACTGGATTTGGGGATTAAATTCCTAATCTGCTTATAGGGAATATACCTTATCAGATTACATTCCTAATCTGCTTACAAGGGGAATATTCCATATCAGATCACGGGGATTACATTCCCAATCTGTTCCCTGAGACGCCTATAAATACCCCCCATCCATCTCCATTAAGAGGTAATCAATCTTTCACCAGTTTTTGCGCTCATTCATAGTCTTCCTAGATTACTGACTTGAGCGTCGGAGGGTGCGTCGCCGGGAACAACCCCGGTGTCTCGCACTTTTTGCAGGTGCACGGCGGGAGCGACGATTGAAGCCCCAAGGAACAGGTATACAGGTTTACTATTCAGTTTCCCTAAGAATCCACAAATTCATCTGATTGCCCCCACACCAAATTTAGCGGCAACAGATTGGCGTCGTCTGTGGGAAGCTAACGAATAGGAACCTCTCCTCTTTCCCGAAAACAGGTTTTCTCCAGCCATGCCACCTCGAAAAGTCAGGTCGAGGGGGTCCAACCGGGCACCCAACCCTGACAAGCAAGAAGTCCCTAACAATCCTGCTCAACAACAAGCGCAGCTTCCCCCTACGGCAGAAGACCCGCTCCAACAGAACCTTCCCCCTCCTGATCCAAAGGGTCCTAACCCTCAGAAACAACCCCTTCACCCAGAACAGGTCTCCATCCGCAACGCCTCCACTGACTCCATGGCAAGTCGGCAACAGCCCAGGAACAACGAAGCACCAATCACCCGTGCCGAGTTCCAGCAGTTCCAAGCAACCGTCCTGCAGGCCCTCAACCTCCGTCAAAATCCCAATGAGCCGAAGGTCCCGTCTCCTCCTCCAGTCCGAAGCCCTCGCCGACGGTCCCCATCTCCTCGTCCTGCTCCTACCAACTCCCGGCGCACCCCAAGTCCTCGCCGCTCCCGAAGTTACCATCGCCGCAGCCCTCGTTCCCCCTCATACGAAGACGAGTCTCGTGGCTCGGCAGATTACCGTCGGAGAGATGACACCATGAACCGCCGTCTTCATGAAGTAGAGAGACGCCTGGGTCAAATAAACTGAGAAGAAGAGCTCAGGGGGAAGACCCTACGTCCTAGCCGACCCCCTTTCTCCCGAACCATAGTGGATGCACATGTCCCGTTCGGCTTCAAACCTCCTCAATTTGAGACTTACACCGGGGAAACCGATCCAGTTGATCACATTGAAAGTTTTAAGACCCTGATGCTCCTGCATCAAGCTTCTGATGCCCTCCTCTGTAAAACCTTCCCTGCAACTCTCAAAGGACCGTCCCGAGAGTGGTATTCTCGTCTGGCCCCCTCCTCGATATTCTCTTTCGAACAGTTCGAAACCCTCTTCGTCACACATTTCGTAAGCAGCCGAAGGGCCGAGAAGACGAGCATCTCCCTATTGCACCTCCACCAGAAGAAGGGGGAAAAATTGAGAGACTACGTGAAGAGGTTCACTACCGAGGCCAGATCCATAGCCTCCCTCGACCAGTCGGTCGCTACGGTAGCATTTCAATCCAATGTCCTCAATTCCAACCTCCGCTCCTCCCTCGCCAAGAAACCACCACATGACTTTTCCGACCTTCTCCTTCGCACTGAAAAGTATATCCGGGCCGAAGAGGCTGAGCAACAACCCAACTGGGAGGGGTCTACCTCCGGGTCTAAGAGAAAAGGAGCGGAAGAAGAAGGAGCCAAGAAGCTCCAGAAGGATAATGCCGGCCAGCGCCGACCTCCCCCTAGATTTGAGAAGTTCACTCCCCTCACCACTAACATCTCCACCATCTTCATGGAAGTCGAAAAAGAAGGGGTCTTGCCTCCAGCTCCGAAGATGAACACCCCCGCCAAGAGAAGAGATAGAGAGAAATGGTGCCGCTATCACCGGGACCATGGGCATGACACTAACGACTGTCGTGCTCTGAGGAACGAGATCGAAGCCCTTATCCAGAGGGGGCAACTAACGAAGTTTGTAAGAAAGGACCGAGCCGAACTTCCTCCCCCGCCTCGGGGGGCTAACAAGCGTCCGGAACGAGAAGAGATGCCAGACTTTGAGGAAGAGCGAGCCCTCCACCTCATCCATGGGGGTCCAATGGGGGGCTCCTCAAACTCCTCTCGAAAAGCATTTATTAGGGAAGTCAACTCAGTCCGGACCACCCCTCCTCCCAAAGGCCTCGGAGTGCCAGTCACCTTCTCCGACGAAGATCTCGAGGGAGTTCGTATCCCACATTGTGACGCCCTCGTCATTAGCCTCCACATGGCGAATTTCAAAGTGGAGAGGATCTTAGTAGACAACGGCAGCTCCGTCAACATCCTCTTCCTCTCCGCTTTTAAAGGCCTAAAGCTCTCCAGAGACAGACTCAAGCCCGCCGGTTACACTCTTCATGGGTTCACGGGGGTTCCGGTAACTATTGAAGGGGTGATCACCCTCGATGTAACTGCCGGCCAAACTCCTACCACCCGGACAGAGCCAATGGACTTCATGGTGGTGGATGTCCCCGCTGCCTACAACGTCATTTTGGGTCGGCCAGGCCTCGCAGCCCTGGAAGCTGTTCCCTCAGCATACCATCTGAAGATGAAGTTTCCCACCCGGTCCGGGGTTGGGGAAGTACGGGGAAATCAGGAGCAGGCCCGGAAGTGCTACATGACCTCAACCCTTGGGCCCGTCCTCTCCTTAGAGACTCTGGAAATTCCTCAAGACGCTGCAAGACCGACCTCCGAGCCGGTGGATGAACTGGAAGAGGTGCTCTTCTCTGAACAAGAGCCGACCCGTAAGTTCTTCGTAAGCAAGACCCTCCCGTCCGCCCTATACTCAGATATTGTGAAATGCATCCGAACCAATCAAGACCTCTTTGCATGGTCCGCAGCAGACATGCCCGGTATCTCCGAAGAACTCCTAGTCCACCGCCTGAGCATTGATCCGGGGTCCAAACCGGTTCAGCAGAGGAGGCACAAGTTCGCCCCCGAGCGACAGCTCGCTATCAAAGAGGAGGTAGATAAGCTGTTGAAAGCCCGATTCATACAGGAGGTAAACTACCCAGAATGGTTGTCTAACGTGGTTATGGTGAAGAAGTCCAATGGGACGTGGAGAATTTGTATTGATTTCACCGACCTCAACAAGGCCTTCCCCAAAGATCCTTTCCCTCTACTGAGCATCGACACTCTGATTGACACAACCTCGGGACTGAGCTCCTCAGCTTCATGGATGCCTTCTCAGGTTACAATCAGATAAGAATGTTCCCTCCAGACATCCCGAAGACGTCGTTTGTTACCGACCAGGGCCTTTATTGTTACAGGGTCATGCAGTTCGGTCTCAAGAATGCCGGTGCAACATACCAACGCCTCGTCAACAAGGTGTTCCAGGCCCAGATCGGCCGAAACATGGAAGTGTACGTCGATGATATGCTTGTAAAGAGCATCCGAGGCGTTGATCATGTGGCCGACCTTCAGGAGGCCTTCGAAGTCCTAAGAAAGCACAATATGAGACTCAACCCGAACAAGTGTGCGTTCGGCGTCTCATCAGGCAAGTTCCTCGGCTTCATGGTTAGCCAACGAGGAATTGAAGCAAATCCGGAAAAGATCAAGGCCATATTAGACATGGCCCCTCCCAGAAATGTCAAAGAAGTTCAGAGATTGACTGGTCGCCTAGCTGCCATAGGGCGCTTTCTGTCGAAGTCCGGGGAGAAGTGCCTCCCGTTCTTCAAAGCCCTCAGGGGGGCTAAAGGATTCGAGTGGGGGCAGCAGCAACAAGACTCCTTCGACCAGCTTAAAGCCTACCTCGTCAATCCACCTCTACTCAGCAAACCGATACCTGGCGAACCACTCTACCTCTACTTGGCAGCTTCTGAACAGACGCTTAGTGCAGTCTTAGTCAGAGAAGAGGAGAGGGCTCAGAAGCCCATTTACTACGTCAGCAAGGTGCTTCGGGACGCCGAGCTCCGGTACCCGAAGATTGAGAAAATGGCCTATGCCCTAGTAATGGCCGCGAGAAAGCTTCGACCCTACTTCCAGTCCCATTCAGTGTTCGTCCTTACCGACCAGCCGCTGAAACAGGTCCTTCACAAGCCTGAGACTTCCGGTCGCCTCATGAAGTGGTCGATCGAGCTGAGCCAACATGATATAACTTATCAGCCTCGGACCGCAATCAAGGCTCAGGCGCTGGCCGAATTCATAGTTGAAAGTACAATCCCTGAACCCTGCCAAACAGTAAAGGGGCCGCCGGTTTGGTCAATTTATGTTGACGGATCTTCTTGCAATGAGGGAAGCGGGGCAGGAGTCATCCTGGCAGGCCCAGATGACTTCATCCTCCAATACTCCCTCCGTATAAATTTCAAAGCTTCGAACAACGAGGCCGAATACGAGGCGCTAATAGCCGGTCTAAGAATGGCCCGAAATGCAGGGGCACAGCGGCTACAGATTTTCAGCGACTCTCAGTTGGTTGTCAACCAGGTCCTCGGTGAGTATGAAGCCCGCGATGATAGAATGGTTAAATACTTGGCTAAAGTCAAGAGCCTCATGGCGCTGTTTGAAGAGGCCCTCATCCAAAGGATCCCCCGAGAAGAAAATGCACAGGCCGACGCCCTATCCAAGTTAGCCTCCTCTTCCCTCCAAGGTCTTGAACAGACCGTATTGATAGAAGTCCTCTTGAAGCCAAGCATAGAGGACGAAGCACCAGACTCCGTTGAAACATTGCCAGTCCTCCTCGAAGACAACTGGATGAAACCCCTCGTCGAATTCTTAAAGGACGGACTCCTCCCTGAAGATCCGAAGGAAGCAAGAAGAATCAGGACCCGAGCCGAGCGTTTTACTTTAATCGAAGGCATCTTATATAAATGCTCCTTCACCCAGGTGGACGATCGGCCTTACCTAAGGTGCCTTTCCCCCAGGCAAGCCGACTACGCCCTGCAAGAGCTCCACGAGGGCAACAGCGGAGCTCATTCCGGCTCCAGATCTCTAGCACGCAAAGTGTTGAACTACGGGTATTACTGGCCCACTCTCCTACGGGACGCCGAACGACACGTTCGGCAATGCAGCTCCTGTCAAAGGTATGCAGACGTCCGACGTCTTCCACAAGCACCGCTCACCTCCCTATCAAGTCGATTCCCTTCGCTATGTGGGGAATGGATTTACTAGGACCGTTTTCCCCAGCTCCCGGACAGCTAAAGTTCCAAGTCGTGGCAGTCGATTATTTCTCTAAATGGATAGAAGCCGAGCCCCTGGCTACAATCACCGAGCATAGAGTCGTTCAATTCTTCTGGAAAAATGTGATTTGCCGGTTCGGCGTTCCCCGAGTCATAGTCACGGATAACGGAACGCAGTTCACTGGGGCCGCCTTCCGAGCCTTATGTGAGGACCTCTCCATACAACACCGATTCTCCTCCGTCTCCTATCCCCAGTCGAATGGCCAGGCCGAGAATGCCAACCGACAGATTCTTTCGGGTATTAAGAAGAGATTAGACAAGTGTTCCAAAGGACTGTGGGTCGATCAGCTGTCAAACGTGCTCTGGAATCACCGCACCACCAAGCGGACCCCAACAGGCGAGAGTCTGTTTAATCTCACCTATGGGTCCGAGGCCCTCATTCCCCTAGAAGTTGGGATACCCTCTCCTCGTTTGACGGCCTTTGAAGAAGAGCAGAATGCAAAAGAGCTCAGAGCCAGCCTAGATCTGATAGACGAAATCTGAGAGAGAGCGGCCATACGTCAACAAGCATACCGAAGGAGGATCAAGCTAGCATACAACAAAAGGGTCCGCCCAACGGACCTCAAAGAAGGGGATTTAGTCCTCCGAAAATTGGCCATCTCGTTCCCCGGACAGAAAAGCAAGCTGGCCCCGAATTGGGAGGGACCGTACAAAGTCTCGAAGGTGATCCGCCCCGGTGCATACAAGCTAGAAGATCTCGAAGGCAGAGAAATCCCCAGGACTTGGAATGCCGAACATCTTTTGAAATACCAAGAGAAGGCAGCTACGCCTCTCTAAGTAACACGAGATGTCACACCATTCCCCCCCCTTTTTTACTAGTAGTGATTTTTCCTTTTATTTTTTCATTGTAATAACGGCTAGCAACTTTAGAAGCAGCCGATCTTTAGATATTAATAAATAAAGTTTTTCATATTTTCACTGCTAGTATATCTCTCTGCTTTTAACTCTTTAAACTTACAATGGTTCGGAGTCCAACACTTGGCTCGACTCTACTCCGCAAGTTCGCTCCCAAGCGAGCTAGGAGTAGCTCGCCATTCGGAACTGCTCCCACAGCCGTTGAATGGTTCGGAGTCCAACACTTGGCTCGACTCTACTCCGCAAGTTCGCTCCTAAGCGAGCGAGGGGTAGTTCGCCATTCGGAATTGCTCCCACACCCTTAAACTTACGATGGTTCCGGAGTCCAACACTTGGCTCGATTCTACTTCGCAAGTTCGCTCCCAAGCGAGCTAGGAGTAGCTCGCCATTCGGAACTGCTCCCACAGCCGTTGAATGGTTCGGAGTCCAACACTTGGCTTGACTCTACTCCGCAAGTTCGCTCCTAAGCGAGCTAGGGGTAGTTCGCCATTCGAAATTGCTCCCACACCCTAAACTTACGATGGTTCCGGAGTCCAACACTTGGCTCGATTCTACTTCGCAAGTTCGCTCCCAAGCGAGCTAGGAGTAGCTCGCCATTCGGAACTGCTCCCACAGCCGTTGAATGGTTCGGAGTCCAACACTTGGCTCGACTCTACTCTGCAAGTTCGCTCCTAAGCGAGCTAGGGGTAGTTCGCCATTCGGAATTGCTCCCACACCCTTAAACTTACGATGGTTCCGGAGTCCAACACTTGGCTCGATTCTACTTCGCAAGTTTGCTCCCAAGCGAGCTAGGAGTAGCTCGCCATTCGGAACTGCTCCCACAGCCGTTGAATGGTTCGAAGTCCAACACTTGGCTCGACTCTACTCCGCAAGTTCGCTCCTAAGCGAGCTAGGGGTAGTTCGCCATTCGGAATTGCTCCCACACCCTTAAAACTTACGATGGTTTCGGAGTCCAACACTTGGCTCGACGCTACTTCGCGAGTTTGCCCCTAAACGAACTGGAAGAAGCTCGCCGTTCGGAGTCCAACACTTTGGAAGCTTCGACATAGCAGACAACAGTCACAAGAGTAAAACACGCGAGTTCGGCAACAACACTTTTATTAATGAAACAAATGCGATACAAAGACAAGCACAGCAGGATTACAACTCGCCAAAGAAAAAGTTACAATGCCGACTTATTACACTTAGCGAAAACAAAAAATACTCAACCACCAGCGGAGTCGACCACTTTAGCGCTTTTTTGGAGCCGGGGCGTTCCGCTTCAAAGACACCCAAGGGTGGCGACGCTTGTCTCCGGAGCGCGACCCCAAACCCGCGAACTGAGACGTGTCCTCGGCACCACTCCTAGTGGCCACTCCGACGGACGCTCCGCTCGACGAAATTGCCACCGAGCTCTGCGCGTCCCCCGGACTAGGTTGGCCGAGCTGCTGACGGGTCGCCATCTCATAAAAGGTAATGCCCCGCTCGCTCTCAGCGCGAGTGCACGACGTGCTTCGAACATTGATCGACCCTGAATGCGGCTTAAGACGGGCCACTTCTGCCTCCAACTCCGAGATCCGATCCCGCAACGAGTCGTCCTTGACGTCGACTTCGAAACGCGGGGGTATCGCGGAGTCCAGGACGCCAGATCGGCTGGCGATGAGGCGCCGAAGGTGGGTGACCTCGATGCTTTTATCCACCGTCGCTCTCTTCAGTGCTTCGACCTCGGCAGACAGTTAGACCCGTTCAGTCGTCAACTTCACCACTTCGGCCGTGAGCCCCTCCCCCTCGCTCCGAAGCTTCGCCTCTACGGACTGAAGATGTTGTATCTCGGAAAGCAAATCATCTCTCTCCACTGTTAATTTGGACAAGTTATGACGAATGCACTGAACCTGAATCTCATTACTGAAACCAGTTGGCGAATATTCACCTTCGAGGATAAGCTCGGCGATCCTACTCTCCAAACGGCGAATCTCGATATCTCGCCGTCCGAGGACGAGCTGGAGATGGGTCCTCTCGCTTTCAGCTTGGCGCAATCCGAGCTCGACCTCGTAGAGTCTCTCTCGGCACCTCGCCGACATAGCCTCGTCGCCCCTAGGCCGACCTCGGCTCGAGTTTCCTCATCCGAGCGTGAAAGTTCGACGTCTTGGGCGATCACCATAAGCTGCAAAGAGATCGGAGTAATCAGCAAACACGTCGAACACTGCCGAAGCACTACACTTGGAAAAATTTTCTTTTGTAAAGACAAGAAGGGACTGTGGGCAAAAAACAAAAACTTCCGAACATCAACACTTGCAAAAACTTTCTTTTCATTAATGTCAAAAGTAGCGGTGGCCAGTCCGCTATTAGGCATTACAGAGTCCGAAAAGAAAAACAAAAAAAACAAAAGAACAAAAGGCGGAGTCAAAGCTCGACCTCTTTCCCCGGGCGACGAGGTGGAGTAGGGGTTGACTTCGCCGAAGGAGACGCCGCCGCCAGCGGAGTGATCGTGGTGCTGGGGACCTCGCCAGTAACCCCGGCGTCGGCATCGGCGTCACCTTCCTCCTCTTCTTCCCCTTCGGACTCGGGGTCGAAGCCCTCGACGTGTCCGGGGAAGAGCCACCATCCCGAGACATCCACCGCGGGGTACGCCTCCGACACCCGCGTGAGGGCAGCAGTGAAGGCCTTCGCCATGTTCTGTGCAAGGAACCCCTGGGCCTTCTCCATGGTCGCGTCCTCCGCCGCCTTCACGGCTGCCGGCTGCTTCGCCCCGGCCTCGACCAATTGGTTGGCCGACCTCTCCTTCTCCCGAAGGAGCTCGCCCTCCAGCCTCTTCACCTCGGCCTCGAGATGCTTGATCCTCGCCGACCGACCCTCATGCTCGACTCGGAGCTTGTCGAGCTCGCTCGATATCCGAGCCTTCTCGTTCCGAGCTTGGTCGGACTCCTGCTTCAGCTCTTTTTCCAGAGCTGTCAGCCTCTCAGGTGAGATGGCCGAAGTGGACGATGATCTGCAGCAAAGAAGAGCTAAAAGAGTTAGAAAAAAAAAATTTAATTCAAGAAATACACCAGACGAGGAGAAGCTTACCGATACCGCCGAACGAGCGATCTCGATCACGTCGTCGCCTTGTCTCCCCGCCTCCATGGCGGCTCGGTCCTTTGGGGTGGCGAGATGCTTAACAGCCTGCATGCTCGCCAACGAGTTCCCGAGGAACCCATCGTGCCTCCGGACTTGCCAGTCCGGGATATGGATCCGCTTGTGCTCCTCTGTCAGGAGCTCCTCGCCTGCCACGGTCAGCGGCGGTGTCGGCATGGCGAGGGCGGCGGCAATGGGGAACTCCCCCACAGGTGCGGGAACCGAAGTACCCGCCACGGTGACGACCGGGTCGTCGAGGATCTCCACCCCCTCGTCAGGGGCCGCAATCCTCGGCGTCTTCGAGGTCGAGGGCAGCTTCGACGCGACCCTCTTGTGCTTCTTCGGCGCCTTGCTCGAAAGCCCAGCCCTGAGCGCCAAGACCGCTTCGTAGTCCATGGATTCTGCATCAAAAGCAAAAATTGATTAGCACATAAAAAACACCAAGGCAGGGAGTACGGAAAAAGAACTTGACGAGAGCCGCGTACTAGGGCCTACGCGGCAGAGCCCTCCCCTGTAGAGGACGTCCTCCGTCAGCTCCTTCCAATCGTACTTCGGCCGGTCGAGGAGGATCCGGACCGCCTCCTCTTCTTCTACTGACAGCCTCGGCACCGCCTTCGCCCTCTTCGGCACCCCTTCTACCCAATCAGAGGGGATCGGCCATTCCTCTCGACTCCGCACGACGAACCACTTCTCTCGCCAGTGCTTAATGGAGTCAGGGCAAACGACGAGTCTGCCGCCGTGCCTCGGAGTCAAATAATACCGGTACTCCGACCTATTTCCTTGGTGGAGCCGGTATAACGCCCGAAGCACGTTCAGCTGCGGCTCGATCCCTGCGGCCTGGCAGTGGAGAACGAAACCATTAATCACCCGCCACGCGTTCGGCATCAGTTGGATGGGGCTGACCCCGAACCAACTCACCACGGTAATAGCGAACGCGTGGAGAGGTAGCCGAGCACCGGCGATAAAGGCATCGACCGGCTAGCAACACATGGTCACTGGCAGCGGCGAATTGGCCCTAACTCCGGGGCCCGGCAGCATGATTTCGTACTCCTCCGAGATGAAAAAAGAGTCCCGGATCGCAGCCAGCTCCTCCTCGCGCAGGATCGACGCCGCATCGTCCGCCTCCGTCGTCTCCCTCGCTTCGTTCTCCTCGAAGGACCTCTCCCTCCCATGGACAATTTGCTCGGCCTGATCCCCCGGGAGCTGCCTGACTCTGTGAAGCCCCGTCAACGGACCTGGCAACTGTCCGAACTCCCCCATCCTCTTCGGATCCACTACGATCGAATCCTTGCCGAACACTTTGCCTTTGGTCGGAGTCGGGGTCGAGTCCTCGACGTCTTCAAGGGAGGGCTCGGACCAGGAGACTTCATCAGAGACAGAAGCTAGAGACATAATTGATGATAAATTACCTTAAAAAGCTTTAGTCGCCGGAAAACTTCGCCTGAGTCAAGCGCCGACCACCGGAAAAACTCGCCTGAAGCACAAGAAAACGTCTGAGCAAATGAGAGGAGAAATGAGAAATGAGGGAGGGGGGTGAGGATTTATAGAGGGGGGCACGCCAAACGAGGATAATGGGCTCGTACGACCGGCCCATCAAAACCAAACGGCGGAGCGATCCCAATTGTCACCTCGTTAACCGCAACGAATCATGAGTTGAATTTAATGCGCATCCCGTCTGAAAGAAGCCCAGAGGTCACGGCAATTAATGAACGTCCCATCTGTCAGGGTTGTCAGAGTCGTCAGAGCTGTCAGAGCTGTCACAGCTGTCAGAGCCACCAGAGGTTCAAATGGCGCACAGAAAAAACAAGCCCCCAAAAAACGACAAGTCTGGAAGCTCGGCACTCACTGCCGAGCGTTCGTGACACCGACCTTGTTACGGGGTAAAAAACAAGTTCGGCACTCACTGCCGAGCGTTCGTGACACCGACCTTGTTACGGGGCAAAAATCAGGTTCGGCACTCACTGCCGAGTGTTCGTGACACCGACCTTGTTACGGGGCAAAAATCAGGCTCGGCACTCACTGCCGAGCGTTCGTGACACCGACCTTGTTACGGGGCAAAAATCAGGTTCGGCACTCACTGCCGAGCGTTCGTGACACCGACCTTGTTACGGGGCAAAAATCAAGCTCGGCACTCACTGCCGAGCGTTCGTGACACCGACCTCGTTACGGGGCAAAAATCAAGCTCGGCACTCACTGCCGAGCGTTCGTGACACCGACCTTGTTACGGGGTAAAAAACAAGTTCGGCACTCACTGCCGAGCGTTCGTGACACCGACCTCGTTACGGGGTAAAAAACAAGTTCGGAACTCACTGCCAAGCGTTCGTGACACCGACCTTGTTACGGGATAAAAAACAAGTTCGGCACTCACTGCCGAGCATTCGTGATACCGACCTTGTTACGGGGTAAAAAACAAGTTCGGCACTCACTGCCGAGCGTTCGTGACACCGACCTTGTTACGGGGTAAAAAACAAGTTCGGCACTTACTGCCGAACGTTCGTGACACCGACCTTGTTACGGGGTAAAAAACAAGTTCGGCACTCACTGCCGAGCGTTCGTGATACCGACCTTGTTATAAGGTAAAAATCAAGTTCTACAGATCGCCAGACTCACCCCCAGCGCTCGCAGCTATGCCGAACTCGCTTTCCTCTCCGGAAAAGCCTGCCGAACTGCAGGTGGACCTATGCCTAGAAGAACCAGGAAAAATTTTGATTCAAAGTTTTAGGGCACCGCCCTCGGCGAGCACCCCCCAGGTCCCGGGTCTCAGTCGGTATTCCGCCGACCCACGGGCCCCGGTCGAAAGCAGATCAACACTCAGAGATCGGGAGAAGCAAACCATTCCGAGCCAGTTGTTAGCAACTTCAAAGGTTCGGCCTGCTCTGGCAACAGAACCTTCACAGTTGCTAACAACTTGCCCGGAACGCCCTTCAATTCCTCCGGAAGAACGACCGCTCGTCCTTCCGACAAACTCACCCCTCAGATTCGGACATGGGTGACCACCTCTCTCACCATGATCTCTGCCGACCCTGACACCCGCTGCGGAGCAAACAGAGTAGGCAGAAGATCTTGGTGGGAGAACGACCACCCGTCCTTCCGAAGTAGCTCACCCCTCGGATCCGGACTATGGTCATCACCACTACTGCCTCGTTCCCCCCCACTCCTGACATCCACTTTGGGGCCGTCAGGAACGAGAGAAGAAGAAGACAGTAGAGTGACCACCCCTCCGAACCTATCGAGGTAAAGACCCCACAAGACTGGCGTCCGCCAGGGGCAGACACCACCGAGATCTAAAACTCAACATTGCTGCGACTGAAAATGACAAGGGGAATGGAGTACTTATAGTTCTCCTCCAAGATCCAGCCATTATGACCCTCGGAAGTCGAAACGCCACGCATTAATTGAAGGAGCCATACTTAATGGCCTAGGGAAGGCGGAACGCCGCGCAAACCACAAGGCACCATTAATGCCCTCGGAAACCGGATCACCTCGGAACAGATTGTGCCACGTCGCTCGACCCACAGAGACCCCATGCCTTCGATCGGCGTCTGGACAAGTTCGCTACTCATTGCCGAGCGTTCGTGACACCGACCTTGTTACGGGGTAAAAAACAAGTTCGGCACTCACTGCCGAGCGTTCGTGACACCGACCTTGTTACGGGGTAAAAAACAAGTTCGGCACTCACTGCCGAGCGTTCGTAACACCGACCTTGTTACGGGGTGAAAAACAAGTTCGGCACTCACTGCCGAGCGTTCGTGACACCGACCTTGTTACGGGGTAAAAAACAAGTTCGGCACTCACTGCCGAGCGTTCGTGACACCGACCTTGTTACGGGGTAAAAAACAAGTTCGGCACTCACTGCCGAGCATTCGTGACACCGACCTTGTTACGGGGTAAAAAACAAGTTTGGCACTCACTACCGAGCGTTCGTGACACCGACCTTGTTACGGGGTAAAAAACAAGTTCGGCACTCACTGCCGAGCGTTCGTGACACCGACCTTGTTACGGGGTAAAAAACAAGTTCGGCACTCACTGCCGAGCGTTCGTGACACCGACCTTGTTACGGGGTAAAAAAACAAGTTCGGCACTCACTGCCGAGCGTTCGTAACACCGACCTTGTTACGGGGTAAAAAACAAGTTCGGCACTCACTGCCGAGCGTTCGTGACACCGACCTTGTTATAAGGCAAAAATCAAGTCTGGCAGATCGCCAGACTCACTCCCATCGCTCGCAGCTATGCCGAACTCGCTTTCCTCTCCGAAAAAGCTTGCCGAACTGAATACGGACCTCGGCCTCCTAGCCAGCGAGCCCCAGGGGGAGCCTAAGGCGTGATACAAAAGTATGAGACCCCCGAACGACGAGTTGGCGCTTCGCAAAGGACAAGAGGACATCCCTGCAAGAATACCACATGCCCATCAGAGCTCATGAGCAACTCGGAGCTCAGTCCACTTGGAAAGTCACCTCACTACCCCTTCAAGATTCAAAACCCACCGTTTGAACTCCGATACAACTCCGCTAGCCATTAAAACAGTTAAACTACTCCCCAAAGGCCGATCAAACTCAGCCTTTAGGAGTGGGGGGCTCGTGATATGGCTAAAACGGGGATTAATCGGAACCGTCCAAATCGGGCACGAATCTTGGGACCTGGGGGTAAAACGGTAATTTCGCCTACAAGAGGGTCCAAAATGGGTATTGGATCTTCTCCCCAAGGACCCAATAACCCACGGATGGATCCACCAACAAGAGGGTGCGGGTTCCAACACTTGGCTCGACCCGATCCAACAAGATAGAATCAAGGTCCCTGATTAATCGCGATCAACGGCCCTGATATACATCTATCTTTTCACTGGATTTGGGGATTAAATTCCTAATCTGCTTATAGGGAATATACCTTATCAGATTACATTCCTAATCTGCTTACAAGGGGAATATTCCATATCAGATCACGGGGATTACATTCCCAATCTGTTCCCTGAGACGCCTATAAATACCCCCCATCCATCTCCATTAAGAGGTAATCAATCTTTCACCAGTTTTTGCGCTCATTCATAGTCTTCCTAGATTACTGGCTTGAGCGTCGGAGGGCGCGTCGCCGGGAACAACCCCGGTGTCTCGCACTTTTTGCAGGTGCACGGCGGGAGCGACGATTGAAGCCCCAAGGAACAGGTATACAGGTTTACTGTTCAGTTTCCCTAAGAATCCACAAATTCATCTGATTGCCCCCACACCAAATTTAGCGGCAACAGTTCCCCACTTCAATGGTAGACTAGACGAAGATCCGCATTTACATCTGTAAGACTTCTATGATCTTTGCACGACACAAAGCGTCCAAGGGCTTACCCCTGAACAAATCAGGTTAATCTTGTTTCCATTTTCATTAAAATTTAATGCTAAATTATGGTATAATTCTTTGGAACCAGGATCAATTCAATCATGGGAGCAATTGGCAACAAAATTCTTGAAAGAGTTCTTTCCAGCCCAGAAAACTAGACAACTAAAAAGGGAGATTCTACTCTTCCAACAAAAGGATGATGATTTGTTTTTCGAGGTATGGAAGGACTTTAAGAACAAGCTTCTCAAGTGTCCTACACACAACATACCCAAGGATGATCAGGTACAATCATTTTATGAGGGTTTAAATGACGCTAACAAAGCAATTGTAGATGCAGGCTGCAATGGAATGTTGATGAGGAAGAGTGCTGAGAAGGCCATAGAGTTATTTGAAGAACTCAGCGAGAACTCACAACAATTCTCCACAAGGAGGGGTCTTTTGAGAAAATAGGGAGTTTACGAAATTTCTCATAATAGAAACATGCAATTAGAAATGGAAACCATGAACAAAAACTTGTTGTGTAATCTAGACTATCTAAATAAATAGAATAACTAGACACAAATTAAAAACCTCGCAAGTGTACGAATCGTTTATAGAAGCGTAGCAATAGCAAGGGTCGATCCCACAGAGATTGTAGATTCTAACTTACTAATCAATAAAAAGAAATAAGAATATTGAAGTGTCGTTCTGAAAGTCTAAAAGAAATGAAAAGATAAAAAAACATAAATAAATAGCATCACAAGTTGAGTCACGAATATCTATTTGAGTAATTGGGCATTGATTTCCACCTGTAGTCAGTAATGCTAAGTTATATACTACTCCCATTACTCATGTTTGTTCTCTTCAAGGGCATGGTATCTACTCCTTAAAGTAATGTTTCCCTAAGCCAAGAATTAGGCATGGTATCTACTCTAATTCGTTTCTTTCATTAAGTATTTAGCATGGTATCTACTAAGTTGCACTTAAAGAAAACATAAGAACAGTGGAAACGAACAAACACTCAAAGTTCTAGAAATTGGTATCAGATCTAGATCCCTCAAGTTGATTAAATCAAGAACCCCTAAAGATTCCTGTGTTACAAGTTATGAGCACGAGATACGGGTCGTCTCAATATGCTCATATAACAGCTTCAGATCTACACTGCACAACTTGATAAACTTAAGTTCTGTATGCCAGTCGACTGGCTGTCACTTCAGCCGACTGTCCCTAGAACATCTGAACAAGTTTGTTTTATGTAAATTGTTATTCGTTTAATCAGGTTTAATCAATAAGTAATAGAGTAGCATTTAGAAAAATATAAGCATTACATGACTACGGTTTCAATCTACCCAACTATGAAAGTTAGTTGCACATAATACAACCTTTATTGATTAATATAATAGAGTTCATGACTACAATAGAAATAAAAACTAGAGAGAAAGAACAGAAGAATGCTGATTTGTATGATGTTGTGCTTTAGCCCAATCAGCAGTCGACTTGTTCTCCTTCTTTGATGCTTGCTGTCGACGATCAGTTCTTGATGATGGATCCCGCCTCCTCTCCCTTGGTTGGTATTTATAGAACAAGAGAAGAGAATTAGGGTTTGTACTTTTTGCAGAGAAGTCCTCTTCTTTTGATTATTTCTTTCCTTATTTTCATCTGCGTTTTTATATCTTTCTCTTTTCTTCTTTTCTTCCTTATCTGCTCACCACGTGCTCTTGCTTTGATTGTTGGAGAAGTTGTTATTCGCAGAAAACACCTGGGTTTGGATAACTTAATTTTTGATTCGGATTTGGATGAGGATGCATCTGTTCTTATCTTCTGACTCGCCGCATACCAGTCGACTGGTGTTGGAGTAAGTCGACTGTGTCGAGACTTCTGCGTAAACTTGAATTCTCTGTTCAGTCGCCTGTGTGGAAGAATAAGTCGAATGATGTCTGCAGTATTCTGTGTATCATCCTCAAAATCTGTGTTAGTCTGGAATCTGCTTTGTTTTGCTGTTTTAGGCTGTTTCCTATGGAAAAAGAGAAAAGAAGCGTAAATACCACATATAGAGCTTTTAAATGTCTAATTGTCTTGAAATTATTGCTCCTAAAAGTGAATAATATTTGGTTCATCAAATACCCCCAAACTTAGCTTTTGCTTGTCCTCAAGCAAACTAAAATTATGAACAAGGGGAAAATAATAGTACTCACCCTTCATACCAAGAAAATGACTCATTATGCAAGCATCACAATTTTGCAAGCAAAGTTATAAACAATTTGCAAATGAAGTAAAAACAAGCATACCCACTTTCTCTAGTGCAATTGCCTATTCATAATTCCCAACTCAATCATACTCGTCATGCAATTAATTATAGTTATAGTATGTAACACTCCATCTTTGATTATCCCCTTTCTCTACTACAAACCGAGTAGCAAACTAGAGTTTTTTTTTTTTTTTTTTTTTTTTTTTTGGATAGTCTCTTCTTTAAAGTTGTCACTTGCCTTTTGATGCGAATGCAAAACATTTGTGATGAATCCACCCGGTTACTCAACAAGTCACAAACTTTGAAGTGCTTTGCATACTCATATTTCTAGTCGCCGTTTGACGTAAAGGTAAACATTGGTGATGAATACCCCTAGTTACTAAGCAACTCAAAACATTGGAGTAGATTGACTTTATTCAAATATATATATATATATATATATATATATATATATATATATATATATATATATATATATTCACCCTATTTACTTAAACTCAATTTAGGACTAGATCTAAAGGGAATAATCATCAGAAAAAGCATCACATTTGTTTTAATGTATAATCGCATGACTCATATAATTTTGTAAGGCATTATGAAACTCAACAATCCTAAAGTAAATAAGTATCCTTCCTCTTACTTTATAAGAAATTGTTTATCCTAAAAAAAAAAATTAAAAGACTCCAAATGTAACTAACTAATACCCCCAAACTTAGATGGAACATTGTCCTCAATGTTCGCACAAAACTTAAAATGTAGGCATGTGTTACCAACTAGTTTGAAGGAAAGAAAATAAAGAAATAAAGAAATAATTAAAGAAATAAAATAAATAGAGAGTGTAAATACTCCCCTGAAAAATTGGGTTGCCTCCCAATAAGCGCTGTGTTTCTTGTCTTCAGCTAGACTTGATGAGTTTATGTAATGTATTGAATGGCTCGCGGCTCACAACTCATCTTATTATAAGGTTTCCCCCCTCTGCCCATTCACCTTGAACGTTTGATTTTTCGCCAACGCTCCATGTGGGGGAACCCTTTGCGACAATTTATGGACCATACCATCTTGATATCAGTTTATCAGCAATGGTCCATCTTAATGCACCTTTGTGATTTTGCAAGACTCCATGCAGCCTTGCTTCTTCCTGCATCCTGAAATTTGTAGCAACTGTCACAGGTAATGTCTGATTGTCCCCCAAATATTCATGTAGTGGCTTCAGCTCCTCCTCTGGTTGCCTGGTAGCAGTCGACTTATTCCACTCATCAGTCGACTTGTCTCTAGAAACACAAGTTTTATCAGACTCAAAATTTTTAACTGCAGGTGCAAGCTTACCTGTATATGACTTTGGAGTTTCAAGGTGATGTACTGTCTCTGCAATCCTCCAGTCATAGTGTTCCTGTTCAACATGAGATAATAGTGGAGGGTGTGTAATTGTTTCTTGTAATGGATCAACACTATGTTCCTGCAATGTTTGGTCACAAATTTCCTGAACCACATCAACAATATAACATTCATGATCATCGTGTGGAATTTGTGGTGCATCAAACATTTTAAACTCAATCTTTTCCTCTAGTGTTGTCCTTGATTGGAGCTGTTCTTGTCCTCTAGGGTTAGGTATGGTTTGTGATGGAAATTCTCCTGCCTTTCTTTCACTTAACTCCGTAGCAATTTGACCAATTTGAAATTCCAATTTTTGAATGGCCTGTCTTTGTTGATTGCTTGTTTGCTGTTTCTGTTGGAGTAACTGCAGAATGGTGGATTCGAAATCCAACTTCTTTTGTTCTTGTGCTGGCTCCTCATACCCATTCCCACCCTAGAATTGCTGCGTATCCCCTGGTGCAAATTGATTGTCTTGATGGCTTTGCCACCCTGAGTTATACGTGTTTGAAAAAAAATTGTTTTGGGCGGGTACATTCCCTGTTCTACGTAGTTTGTGTGCTCCTGATCTGGGAAAGAAAATATGGGACATGAATTAGTTGTATGATTAGAATGAAAAAAATTTGCACAAATTTCTTTTGGTTGGCTTTTTATGCCACCCAACTTTGAATTCACAAGCATATCAATCTTTTTATTCATGGTTTCCATTTCTAATTGCATGTTTCTATTATGAGAAATTTCGTAAACTCCCTGTTTTCTCAAAAGACCCCTCCTTGTGGAGAATTGTTGTGAGTTCTCGCTGAGTTCTTCAAATAACTCTATGGCCTCCTCAGCACTCTTCCTCATCAACATTCCATTGCAGCCTGCATTTACAATTGCTTTGTTAGCGTCATTTAAACCCTCATAAAATGATTGTACCTGATCATCCTTGGGTATGTTGTGCGTAGGACACTTGAGAAGCTTGTTCTTAAAGTCCTTCCATGCCTCGAAAAACAAATCATCATCCTTTTGTTGGAAGAGTAGATCCTCCCTTTTTAGTTGTCTAGTTTTCTGGGCTGGAAAGAACTCTTTCAAGAATTTTGTTGCCAATTGCTCCCATGATTGAATTGATCCTGGTTCCAAAGAATTATACCATAATTTAGCATTAAATTTTAATGAAAATGGAAACAAGATTAACCTGATTTGTTCAGGGGTAAGCCCTTGGACGCTTTGTGTCCTGCAAAGATCATAGAAGTCTTGCAGATGTAGATGCGGATCTTCGTCTAGTCTACCATTGAAGTGGGGAACCATGCTGAGTAATTGAGGTGATAGATGCATATTCCCTGTGACATTAGGTTGAAAAGCTATGCAAGACGGTTGCTCAATATTCTTTGGAATGAATTTGTCTTGCATTGGTACTCGAATTAATACATTCTCACCCATTGTTGCTTTTGGAACTATTCGCTGTACAGTCGACTGATCTGTGGAGACATTCGACTGGTCTGAGTCTGTGCAAAGTTTAACCTGAACGAAAATATAAGAAAAGAAAAAGAAGAAATAAAATAAAATAAAAAGAAAAAGATTTTACTGATTTGTAAGTTAAAATACTAAACAATCCCCGGCAACGGCGCCAAAAACTTGTTGTGTAATCTAGATGATCTAAACAAACTTGTTCAGGTCGGATACAGAACCTATCTAATTGCAATCATTTTATTCCAGGGTGGGAATAATTATTGTCTTGAAATTATTGCTCCTAAACTTAAGTTCTGTATGCCAGTCGACTGGCTGTCACTTCAGCCGACTGTCCCTAGAACATCTGAACAAGTTTGTTTTATGTAAATTGTTATTCGTTTAATCAGGTTTAATCAATAAGTAATATAGTAGCATTTAGAAAAATATAAGCATTACATGACTACGGTTTCAATCTACCCAACTATGAAAGTTAGTTGCACATAATACAACCTTTATTGATTAATATAATAGAGTTCATGACTACAATAGAAACAAAAACTTGTTGTGCAATCTAGATGATCTAAACTAGACACAAATTAAAAACCTCGCAAGTGTACGAATCGTTTGGAGAAGCGTAGCGGCAAGCAAGGGTCGATCCTACAGAGATTGTAGATTCTAACTTACTAATCAATAAAATAGAAAACAGAATATTGAAGTGTCGTTCTGAAAGTCTAAAAGAAATGATAAAAATCTAAATAAGTAGCATCACAAGTTGAGTCACAAATCTCTATTAAAGTCGTTGGGTTTTGATCTCCACCAATAGTTAGTAATGCTAAGTCATATACTACATCGATTACTCATGTTTGTTCTCTTCAAGGGCATGGTATCTACTCCTTAAAGTAATGTTTTCCTAAGCCAAGAATTAGGCATGGTATCTACTCTAATTCGTTTCTTTCCTTAAGTATTTAGCATGGTATCTACTAAGTTGCACTTAAAGAAAACATAAGATCAGTGGAAACGAACAAACACTTGAAGTTCTAGAAATTGGTATCAGATCTAGATCCTTCAAGTTGATTAAACCAAGAACCCCTAGAGATTCCCTTGTTACAAGTTATGAGCACGAGATACGGGTCGTCTCAATATGCTCATATAACAGCTTCATATCTACACTACACCACTTGATAACCTTAAGTTCTGTACGTCAGTCGACTGGCTGTCACTTCGGTCGACTGCCCCTAGAACATCTGAACAAGTTTGTTTTGTGTAAATTGTAAAAGAGTAACATTCAGAAGAATATAAGCATTACATGATTACGGTTTCAATCTACCCAACTATGAAAGTTAGTTCCACATAATAAAACTTTTATTGATTGATAAAATAGAGTTCATGACTACAATAGAAATAAAAACTAAAGAGAAAGAACAGAAGAATGCTGATTTGTATGATGTTGCACTTCAGCCCAATCAGCAGTCGACTTGTTCTCCTCCTTTGATGCTTGCTGTCGTGATTCTTGCTGATCGATGGATGTCCGAGAGATAGATCTTTCAGCCGCCTCTTTCTTGGTTGGTATTTATAGAGCAAGAGAAGAGAATTAGGGTAGAGAAGTCCTCTTCTTTTGATTATTTCTTTCCTTATTTTATCTGTGTTTTTATATCTTTCTCTTTTCTTCTTTCCTTCCTTTTCTGTTCTGATTTGGATTTAGATTTGGACGAATCTTCAAATATCTTATTTGTTAACTCTGCCGCCTACCAGTCGACTGGTGTTGGGGTAAGTCGACTGTGTTGAGACTTCTGCGTAAACTTGATTTCTCTGTTCAGTCGCCTGTGTGGAAGAATCAGTCGACTGATGCTCTGTAATATTCTGAGTTCATCCTTAAAATCCTGAATCTGCTTCGTTTTGCTGTTTTAGGCTGTTTCCTATGGAAAAGAGAAAATAAGAGTTAAACACCACATATAGAGCTTTTAAATGTCTAATTGCCTTAAGATTATTGCTCCTAAATGTGAATAATATTTGGTTCATCACTGGCCAGGGTTCGGTCGGAGGCGGAGAAAGCTCAGAAGAAAACCGAGAAGATCATGGCCAAGCACCGGTCGAAGGTGGCGAAGGCGAAGAAGGCTGTCCAGGACGAGGCCGAGCAGCACATGTTCAAGAACATGGAGGACGCGTATGGCCGAGCCCTGCTTCATATCGCCGCTCGGAACCGGGGGTTCGACACATCTTCCTACCACTTCTATGACCCCGTGGAGGGGGAGGAGGAGCTCCCCCCGGCAATGCTCAGCCCCGAGTGACATGCTGACGGTGTCGAAGGCACGGTCGAGACGGAGGCTGATGGTGAGGGGGAGGACGACTTCGAGGAGGAGAGCGAGGGCGAGGACGAGGACGAGGTCGAGGGCAAGGACAAGGCCGAGGGGTCGACGGACCCGAGCGACAAAAAGGTCGACCCCTGACTTGGTTGCGTCTTTTAGTCTTTTGCTCTTTTTTTTTGTAAGCCTAACTGCGGACTGGCCACCGCTCCTGTAACGCTTTTTTGAGTTTTGAATGAAAATGCTTTTTGTTTGGCCAAAAATTCTCAAAGTGTTAGTCTCCGGATTTTGTGTTTGATTAGGCGTAAAATTCTCCAAGTGTTGGGCCTCGGATTTATCTCTGCTTTTCAGGTGAAGTTTGGTCCGATCACGGAGGTTTCATACCTTCGTAAGGAGCTGACCAAAACGAAGCGAGAGCTTTCCCTTAGCCGAGAGAGGCGGTTTTATATGTTCTTGAAGCTAGAGGAGATAAAGGTAGCTGCGAGGGGGTATTGTCGCGAGTTGAAGCAACTGCGGAAGCAACCCCAAGCTCCTTGTCCCGAAGGTGAGACCGAGCGACTTCGTAGGGAGCTTTCCCTCGTCGAGCAAAAGAATAACGAGCTCTTGGCCGAGATTCGACACTTGGAGTTAGCGAAGAAAGAACGTTCGGCGGAAGAAGGGAAGCTAACTTCCGAGTTGGAGAAGGTGTCATCCGAGCGCCAAAAGTTGTTGGCCGAGGTCGACAAGCTTAGAAGGATTACGATAGACAGGGGGATCGAGGTCACCCATTATCGACGACTCGCGACCGATAGTGCCAATGTCTCGGGCTCATCAAGACCTCCTCGTTTGAAGATGTCGGCGAAGGATGATGCTCTGAGGGATAGGATTATCGAGTTGGAGGAAGAGGGCCAACGTTCGTAGTACGTCATGTACTCGCGAAGAGAGCGAGAGAGGGATTACCTTCTACGAACTTGCGACTCATTTGCCCGCAGCTAGGCGGAGTCCTGCTGACGCTCAGAGTATTGTAGCTGTCTCGTCTAGCGGTGCCTCGGTCGGTGCCACAGTTGGAGTTAGTGGCGAAGGGAGATCTCGCTTCGCTGGTTTGGAATCGAGCTCGGAGGTTAGGCGTCGCCGCCCCCGCGTTTCCTTGAACCGAAGCGTACCCCTTCCGAAGAGGCACTAAACAAGTTGTCTTATATTGTAAAACTCTTGTTGTAGTATCGGTCTTATTGTATGTAGAGTTACTTCATTTGAATAAAAACCTGATAGTTTGTTTTGAAAATTCTTCAAGTGTTGGACTTCGGCATTGTTTGAAGATTTGTTGTTCGTCTCTTCCTCTTTTCAGCTCGTGGTGGTAGCTCAAGATGCCGACCCCAATCGCTCGGATGATCACGCTCGAACCGAGGCTGGCTCGGGGGAGACGAGGATGTGCCAGGCGACGTGCCGAGAGTGGCTCTATGAAGTCGAGCTGGGACTGCGCCGAGCCGAAAGCGAGCGGGGCCACCTTCAGCTCATCCTAGGTCAGCGAGACGTCGAGATCCGGCGTATGGAGAGCAGGATCGCCGAGATGACCCCTACAGGAGAGGACGAAGATTCGCCGACCGCCTTTAGCAACGCCCTTCGGTTCCAGTGTGTTCGGCACAATTTGTCGAAAATAATAGCCGAAAGGGACGATCTGCTCTCTGAGATCCGTCACCTGCAGTCTGTAGAGGCGGAGCTTCGACGGAGGAAGGGGTACTGTCAGCCGAGGTTGCCAAACTGACGACTGAACGGGACGTTGATGATTTTTTTTTCTTTTAAAAACCAAGTGTAGTGGGTCGGCATTGTAACTTTTGTTCTTTAGGGCATTGTGATCTTGTTGTATGGAAGAGTCGCTTTGTATTGTGTTCTGATTATTAATAACATTTCTTTCTTGAACTAGCACGTCCTTCGTTGCCACGTGTAGTTGTTGTGTTTGTGACTGTGTTCGTCGTGCCAGGGTCGCCGAGCCGGCCCCTCTCTTGTTCGCTGTCTGGCGCCATAGCGCGATCTTGGGCCGTTGGATGATGGCACAAATCTCGAGACGGCTCAGTTCCCAAGAAAACGTTATCTTGTCGTTTAGCGGCATTGACAAGATCTGGGCCTGTCTGATCGAGATCTTACACGAATGTTGAGGGGAAAGTGATTTTTCTCCGTTTTGACGCTTGGATGGGCACTTGCTCGGTCAGGCGACCGGAGGTCTAAGAGTTCGGCCGTTCGAGCGACGTGGTGCGCTTCGAGCATACTTCTCGCTCGTTCGCGGTTCGGCGACAAGAGCATTCGGCTAGAGGTGCCGAGTAGCGCTTCTGTCTCCTCTTATCGTGAAGTTGCGAGGTGAGTCGAGCCTTACGCAATGGTGGGCTCTCCGATCCTCGTGAGAGCTCGACGGTCGTGGGAGCAATTCCGAATGGCGACCCACTCCTAGCCCGCTGAGGAGCGAGCTTGCGGAGTAGAATCGAGCCAAGTGTTGGACTCCGGAACCATCTTTAGAGTTCAACGATTGTGGGAGCAATTCCGAATGGCGACCCACTCCTAGCCCGCTGAGGAGCGAGCTTGCGGAGTAGAATCGAGCCAAGTGTTGGACTCCGGAACCATCGTTAGAGTTCAACGGTTGTGGGAGCAATTCCGAATGGCGACCCACTCCTAGCCCGCTGGGGAGCGAGCTTGCGGAGTTAGAATCGAGTCAAGTGTTGGACTCCGGAACCATCGTTAGAGTTCAACGGTTGTGGGAGCAATTCCGAATGGCAATCCACTCCTAGCCCGCTGGGGAGCGAGCTTGCGGAGTTAGAATCGAGCCAAGTGTTGGACTCCGGAACCATCGTTAGAGTTCAACGGTTGTGGGAGCAATTCCGACCTGGCGAACTACATCTGGCTCGCTTAAGAGCAAGCTTGCGAGGTAGAGTCGAGCCGGGTATTGGACTCCGAACCATTGATTGAAAAAAGAATAAAGGCGGAGAGACACAATCAACTTTATAAATACGAAAAAGCATTCTTTATTGATAATTGACGGCGAGCCGTTTTTACATATGACAACTTAAGAAATGAATTACAAGTTAGAGAAGAGGAATGGTTCGAAACCTTGTGATACTCAGAGAGGCGCCGGGGCGCTTTCTTGGTATTTTAAAAGGTGGTCGGCATTCCAGGTCCTCGGGATCTCTCTGCCCTCTAGGTCTTCCAGACGATAAGCTCCGGGCCGAACTACCCTTGTGATCTTGTAGGGTCCTTCCCAATTCGGAGCTAGTTTGCTCCTCTGATTGGGGAAGGAGACGGCTAGCTTTCTGAGGACTAAGTCCTCCTCCTTGAGATCGGTGGGTCGGACCTTCTTGTTGTACGCCAATTCGACCCTCCTCCGGTAGTTCTGCTGGCGTATTGATGCTCTTTCCCTCAGTTCGTCCACCAGGTCTAAGTTCGCCCGGAGGTCTCTGGCATTATGTTCCTCGTTGTAGGCTGCGAGGCGAGGAGAACGTATTCCGACTTCGAGAGGTATCACTGCCTTGGACCCGTAGGTAAGGTTGAACGGGGACTCTCCTGTGGGGGTCCGTTTGTTGGTGCGGTAGTTCCACAGTACGTTGGGGAGTTGGTCGACCCATAAGCCTTTAGAACACTTGTCCAGTCTCTTTTTGATACCAGAGAGGATCTGCCGGTTAGCGTTCTCTGCCTGGCCATTCGACTGTGGGTGGGAGACGGAAGAGAAGCGCTGCTGGATGGCAAGGTCCTCACACAGAGCTCGGAATGCGGCCCCAGTAAACTGAGTCCCGTTGTCCGTTATGAGGACACGGGGGACGCCAAATCGGCAGATGACGCTCTTCCAGAAGAATTGAAGCACCTTGTTCTCGGTGATAGTGGCAAGGGGCTCGGCCTCAATCCACTTCGAGAAGTAGTCGATGGCTACAACCAAGAACTTGAACTGGCCCGGAGCTGGAGGGAATGGCCCTAGTAAATCCATCACCCACATTGCGAAGGGGATAGGACTTGATAGGGAGGCGAGGTTGTCCTGGGGGAGGCGACGAATGTTGGAATGTCTCTGACAAGAGCCACATTGCCGAACGTGTTGCTCGGCGTCTTGGAGGAGAGTCGGCCAGAAGTATACGTAATTCAGAGCTTTCCGAGCCAAAGATCTAGACCCTGAGTGCGCCCCGCCGATGCCTTCGTGGAGCTCCTGTAAGGCGTAGTCGGCCTGTTCCGGGGAAAGGCACCTCAGGTAAGGTCGGCCGTCAATCTGCGAGAAGGGGCGCTTGTATAAGACCCCCTCGATTAAGACGTACCGCTCGGCCCTGGTTCTTACTCGGCGTGCTTCCTTGGGGTCCTCGGGAAGGAGTCCGTCCCTTAAGAATTCCACTAACGGCTTCATCCAATTATCTTGGAGTAGGACCGGCAATGACTCCACTGAGCCGAGGGTCTCGTCTTCTATGCTCGGCTTTGAGAGGACCTCGACCTCGATCAAAACGGCCTGCTCGAGACCATGGAGGGTGGATGAGGCCAACTTGGAGAGGGCGTCGGCCTGCGAATTCTCTTCTCGAGGGACTCGTTGGATGAGTGCCTCTTCGAACCAGGCCATGAGGGTTCGGACTTTGGCGAGGTACTTCACCATCCGTTCGTCCCGTGCCTCGTAATCGCCCAAAACTTTGTTCATAACCAGCTGAGAGTCACTACGGATTCGGAGGCACTGTGCCCCAGCACTTCGGGCAAGTCCAAGGCCCGCGATTAGTGCCTCATACTCTGCTTCGTTGTTTGAGGCCTTGAAATTCATGCGGAGGGCATACTGGAGGATGAAGTCATCTGGACCTGTCAGGATGATACCGGCGCCGCTTCCCTCGTTGTAAGAGGAACCATCCACAAAAACCGTCTAAATAGGGGGACCGTTCAGGACATGGCTGACCTCGGGAATGGTGATCTCGACGATGAAGTCTGCGAGGGCTTGAGCTTTGATCGCAGTCCGTGGCTGGTAGGAAATGTCGTGTTGACTCGGCTCGATGGACCATTTCATAAGCCGGCCTGAGGTCTCTGGCTTGTGGAGGACCTGCTTCAGCGGTTGGTCGGTGAGGACCACGACCGAGTGGGACTGAAAGTATGGGCGGAGCTTCCTTACCGCCATAACCAGGGCGTAGGCCATCTTTTCTACCTTCGGGTAGCGGAGCTCGGCGTCCCGAAGCACCTTGCTCACATAGTAAATGGGCCTCTGAGCCCGGTCCTCTTCCCTCACCAAGATGGCACTTAAAGTCTGCTCGGAAGCTGCCAAGTAGATGAAGAGGGTTTCCCCCGGAATGGGCTTGCTGAGCAGGGGAGGATTGACCAAGTAGGCTTTCAGCTGTTTGAACGACTCCTGCTGCAGTTCGCCCCACTCGAAACCCTTGGCTCCCCTAAGAGCCTTGAAGAAAGGGAGGCACTTTTCCCTGGACTTCAAAAGGAATCACCCAATAGCGGCGAGGCGACCCGTAAGTCTCTGCACTTCCTTGACGTTCCGGGGTGGGGCCATGTCCAGTATGGCCTTGATTTTTTCAGAATTTGCTTCAATTCCTCGCTGGTTGACCATGAAGCCGAGGAACTTTCCTGATGAGACCCTGAACGCACACTTGTTCGGATTAAGCCTCATGTTGTGCCTTCTCAATACGCCGAACGCCTCCTGTAGGTCGGCCACGTGGTCGGTACCTCGGACGCTCTTCACGAGCATGTCATCGACGTATACCTCCATGTTGCGGCCTATCTGACTTTGGAAGACTTTATTGACGAGGCGCTGGTACGTAGCTCCAGCATTCTTCAATCCGAACGGCATAACTCTATAACAGTAGAGGCCCTGGTCGGTAATGAAGGAGGTCTTCGGAATGTCCGGGAGGGAACATTCGGATCTGGTTATAGCCGGAGAAGGCGTCCATGAAGCTGAGGAGCTCATGGCCCGAGGTGGAATCAATGAGGGTGTTGATATTCGGGAGAGGGAACGGATCCTTCGGACACGCCTTATTCAAGTCTGTGAAGTCGATCCATATCCTCCAGGAACCATTGGACTTCTTAACCATGACGACATTGGAGAGCCACTTGGGGTAGTTCACCTCCTGTATGAACCGAGCTTTTAGGAGCTTATCTACCTCCTCCTTGATGGCCTGTTGTCGCTTGGGAGCGAATTTACACCTCTTCTGCTGAACCGGTCTGCACCCTGGTTCGACGCTGAGGCAGTGCACTAGAAGTTCCTCGAAAATCCCGGGCATGTCCGCGGCGGACCAAGCAAATAGGTCGCGGTTCTCCCGGATGCACTACACCAAGTCGGAACATAGGGCAGTCGGCAGGAACTTGCTGATGAGGAACTTTCTACTCGGGTCCCCGTCCGAGAAGAGCACTTCTTCCAATTCGTCCGCCGGCTCGGACGTGGGTCGGACGCTCGGCTCGGGGATTTCTAAAGTCTCGAGGGAGAGCACTGGACCCCCAGTGGAAGTCATATAGCACTTCCGAGCCGTCTCTTGGCTGCCCCTGACTTCTCCCACTCCCGCCCGGGTGGGGAACTTCATCTTGAGGTGGTACGCTGAAGGAACGGCTTCCAGGGAAGCTAGGCCAGTTCGGCCCAAGATGACATTGTACGCAGCCGGGACATCGATGACCATAAAGTCCATCGGCTCTGTCCGGGTAGTAGGGGTCTTCCCAGCAGTTAGGTCCAGGGTGATAACCCCTTCGACCGTTACTGGTACCCCCGTGAACCCGTGGAGCGTGTAGCCGGCCAGTTTGAGGCGATCCCAGGATAGTTGCAGCCCTCGGAAGGCCGAGAGGAAGCGGATGTTCACAGAGCTCCCGTTGTCTAGCAGGACCCTCTGCACTTTGAAGTTCGCCATGCGGAGGTCGATAACAAGTGCGTCGCAGTGGGGAGTTCGGACTCCCTCGAGGTCTTCATCAGAGAAAGTTACTGGGATGCCGAGGCCTTTGGGGGGAGGGGCACTGTGAACTGAGTTGACTTCTCGGACGAAGTCCTTCCAAGAGGAGTTGGAAGAGCCCCCCATTGGGCCTCCGTGGATAAGGTGCAGAACCCGTTCTTCCTCGAACTCGGGGGTTTCATCGCATCGCTCGGAGCGCTTGTTAGCCCCCCGAGGTGGAGGAGTGGTGCGATCCCCTCGATCGTTTGCCTTTACAAATTTGGCCAACTGCCCCCTCTGAATGAGGGCCTCTATCTCATTTTTCAACGCCCGGCAGTCATTGGTGTCGTGGCCATGGTCCCGGTGGTAACGGCACCATTTCTCCTTGTTCCTCCTCTTGGCCGGGGTGTTCATCCTCGGAGCGGGAGGTATAACCCCTTCCTTCTCTACTTCCATCAGGATGGTGGAGACATTGGTGGTGAGAGGAGTGAACTTCTCGAACCTGGGGGGAGGACGGCGCTGACCGCTGTTATCCTTTTGTAGCTTCTTGCCTCCTTCCTCTTCCGTTGCTTTCCTTTTCGACCCGGAAGCGGATCCTCCGAAACTCGGGAGGCACTCGGCCTTCTCTGCCCAAATGTATTTCTCGCATCTAAGGAGAAGATCGGCGAAGTTGTGCGGGGGCTTTTTGGCGAGGGACGACCGAATGTTAGAGTTGAGGATGTTGGACTGGAACGCGACGGTCGCCACTAACTGGTCGAGGGAGGCGATGGACCTGACCTCCGCAGTAAATCTCCTCACATAGTCCCTCAACTTTTCTCCCCTCTCCTGTCGGAGGTGGAGTAGAGAGAGGCTGGTCTTCTCCGTTCGTCTGCTACTCACGAAGTGAGTTATGAAGAGCGTTTCGAACTGCTCGAACGAGAAGATGGAAGAGGGAGCGAGCCGGAAGTACCATTCCCGTGCCGAACCCTTGAGAGTGGCGGGGAAGGTCTTGCAAAGCATGGCATCGGAAGCTTGGTGGATCAGCATTAAGGTCTTGAAGCTTTCGACATGATCAACAGGGTCCGACTCCCCTGAGTACGTTTCAAACTGCGGAGGCTTGAAACCCCTCGGGATGGGAGCCTCCATGATAGTCCGAGAGAAGGGCGGTCTGCTGGGGCGGATGGTCGTTCCTCTCGACTCCTCCTTGTCCATACGGCCGATGCGCCTCTCCATCTCGTGGAGACGACGGTAGAGGGCATCGTCCCTCCGGTGATAGTCGATCGAGCCCCTGGACTCGTCTTCATAGGAAGGGGAGCAGGGGCTACGGCATCGATAGTCCTGGGATCGGCGAGGACTATGATGGTGCTGCTGGTGACTAGGAGCCAGGGGAGGACTTATGGATCGGTGGCGAGGACTTGGAACCCGTGGGGGTGTTGGAACCTTTCTGGGCATTATGGTTGTTGGGGCGAAGGTTGAGGGCCTGCAACACAGTTGCCTGGAATTGTAGGAACTCGGCACGAGTGATAGGTGCCTCATCATTCCTCGGATGATGTCGATCAGCAGGGGAACGTGGCCTCCTCCTACGATGCTCGGGAGATTCCCCCCGTCCTCTTCGGTCCGGAGACCTTCTGCCATCTTGACGATGAGGAGATCGCTCACCTCGATGTTGGCGGGAGGCTCCCTCTCCGGGCCCGCTTCTCATCTAGGCGGTTGCGAAGATCCTCATCCTTTTGGCAATTCAGAACGGTGTTGCGGAGGTCGGAGGCTCGGGGGTTATGGGAAGCCATCGAATCCGAGGAGGCATTGTGAACCGAGACATGGTCTGGGTGGAGAGGTTGTTTCTGCCTCCGCTGGTTCGGACCAGTAGGACCATTGGGGGGTTGTTGATTCAGAAGAGGGTCTTGGATCGGGGGAGGAAGTTGCTCGGGCTGTGGAGCAGGATGCACGGGGGCTTCCTCTTGCTGATCGGTGGGGTTGGGCCCACGGTTGGAACCCCTTGACCTGACCTTTCTGGGAGGCATGGTTGGAGAAGAGCTGGTCGACGGGAAGGGGAGAGGCTGCTATTCGTGTGGTTTCCCACAGACGGCGGCAATCTGTTACCGCTGATTCTGGTGTGGGGTAAACAGATGAGATTTGTGAGTTCGTAGAAAAACCTGAATAGCGGATCCAAGCCTGCTGGTTCCCGCCGCTCACCTGCAAGGAAGTGCGATACACCGGGGTTGATTCCGGCGATGCACCCTCCGATGCTCTTGTCAGTAACCAGTGGTGATTAAGAAAGAGCTTAAGTTGGAAAAAGAGTGATTACCTGGTCACAGTGGTAGTTAGGAGGTATTTATAGTCGCCATGGGAGTCTGATTAGGGACCTGATTTCTTGTGAAACCGTTAGGAGTAAAATCCTCACAATTAGTTTAGGAAACTGACCCATGATTCCCGGTGAGAGGATAATTGTAAATCAGGCACGTTGATTTAGTCAAATTAGTGACCCTGATTTCCTTTATCTGGTCTGGGTTTGTCTTGGGTCGGGACTCGTACCCAGCTGGAGTGGGTCCATTGTGCGGGTTATTGGATCTGTGAAGGGGAGATCCAGTGCCCGCTTCGGACCCGTCTATATGTGAAATTACCGTTTTACCCCTGAGCTTCAAGATTCGTTCCCAATCTGGACGGTTCCGATTTAACCCCATTTTTAGCCATATCAAATAGAAAGCTCCTAGAAAAATCCCTTAGAATGCATGAATAGATCCTTCTCCTCCTAGCTCCTTACCAAAACCGAAAGCTTCAAATTGGGTTGTACAGCCGACCAACAATGGGGAAAACTCAAAACTACTCAATCTCAAATCTTTTCTCTCTTTAATAAATTTTTCTAATGTACTAAGATAAGAAGAAACTATGGGGTATTTATACATAATTTTGGGTGGATTGAATGGCTAGGATTAGATCAACTAGTTAGAGATTAAGGGCTAGGATGAATTAGGGAGTTGTAGCAACTACCCATGATGAGATAACTACCTCCACACTACTCCCATTTTCTAAAATTTAAACTTGCTTTCCCTCCTACTTTAAAATCCAAAATTTAGTTTTTTCCCTCTTTTATGAACAGCCCGGCCCCCAACAATGTGTGCACATCGCACGTGTGCACGTGCACGTGCTTTGTGTACAAAATAATTTATTTATTTATTCTCTTTAAAACAATTTATTTATATATGTAATAAATATACAAAATTAACTTTAAAATTATACTTTTCATGCACAATTAAAATAGACACACACAATTTCATGAAATTCATTTTGAAAGAATAATACGCTTAAAACACGTACACCGAAACATGTGCGTCGCCCGTAAAATCTCAAAAATATAAAAATTGACTTTATCGACCGAAAAATATTTATAGTTAATTGGGATGCAACATAAAGTATATTTAATATACATTTTCGATGATATACTCAAACATACAGAAAACACGTGTATTGCACGTAAAAATTTATTTTAATTATAATAGACAAAAATTGAATTTTATTTACAAAAATGAATTTAAACATGTTTATAAAAATAAATAATTGAAACTCAATCGACACGTGCATCGATTAATACGTAAAAGCACGTAAAGAACTCAAAGATTGAAATATAGCATTTGAGTTGTCTCAAATGGAATTTTACGAATAAGGAATTGCATAAATAATTGGAATTCAAAATACATATCAAAATGCGTTATGGATATAATCAATAACAGTACAAAATGCACGTTCGTAACACCTGAGGGCAAAATTGTCATTTAAATTTTGCGGGGTGTTACAGGAGTTTTGTCAGCGGTTACGTCGAGGTTGATCACCCCTTCAATAGTCACTGGCACTCCCGTGAACCCGTGGAGTGTGTAGCCGGCAGGCTTAAGTCTGTCCCTGGATAGTTTGAGTCCTTTGTAAGCAGCGAGGAAGAGGATGTTAATGGAGCTGCCATTGTCCACCAAGATCCTCTCCACTTTAAAATTCGCCATATGGAGGTTGATGACTAGTGCGTCACAATGGGGGGTTCGGACACCCTCAAGGTCTTCATCTGAAAAAGTGACCGGTACTCTGAGGCCTTTGGGGGGGCATGCCATGTACTGAGTTGACTTCCCTTATGAAAGCCTTTCGAGAGGAGCTGGAGGTGCCTCCCAGGGGGCCTCCATAGATGAGATGTAGGATGCGTTCCTCTTCGAACTCTGGAGTTTCATCGCGTCGTTCAGGATGCTTGTTAGCCCCCCGAGGGGAAGGAGGGAGATCGGTCTAGTCCTTTCTCACAAATTTGGCCAGCTGCCCCCTCTGGATGAGGACCTCAATCTCGTTCTTCAAGGCCTGGTAATCATTGGTGTCGTGTCCATGGTCCCGGTGATAGCGGCACCACTTCTCTTTGTCCCTCTTCTTGCCAGGGGTGTTCATCTTCGGGGCAGGAGGTATCACCCCTTCCTTCTCAACTTCCATGAGAATAGTGGAAATGTTGGCGTTAAGAGGAGTGAATTTTTTGAATCTGGGGGGAGGGCGGCGCTGACCACCATTATCCTTCTGGAGCTTCTTGGCTCCCTTTTCTTCACCTGCCTTTCTTTTGGTTCTGGAGGAAGGCCCCTCAAAGGTCGGGCGATGCTCAGCTTCCTCAGCCCAGATATACTTCTCGCTTCGGAGAAGGAGGTCGGAGAAGTTCAGCGGGGGCTTCTTGGCAAGGGAGGACCGAAGGCTGGAGTTAAGGACATTCGACTGGAATGCTACTGCAGTGACCGACTGGTCGAGGGAAGCGATGGACCTAGCTTCCGCGGTGAACCTTTTCACATAGTCTCTCAGCTTCTCACCCTTCTTCTGGTTGAGGTAGAGTAGCGAAATGCTGGTCTTCTCAGTTTGGCGGCTACTTACGAAGTGGGTGACAAAAAGGGTCTCGAATTGCTCGAAGGAGAATATTGAGGATGGGGCGAGGCGAGAGTACCATTCCCGGGCCGGAACCTTGAGAGTAGCGGGGAAGGTCTTGCACAGCAGAGCATCAGAAGCTTGGTGGATTAGCATGAGGTTCTTAAAGCTTTCGATGTGGTCCACGGGGTCGGACTCCCCGGAATAAGTCTCGAATTATGGAGCCTTGAAGCCTATTGGAACAGGCGCCTCCATGATGGTTCGAGAGAAAGGAGGTCAGCTTGGCTGGAGAGTCCTTCCTCTAAGCTCTTCTTCTCTATCTAGCTGACCCAAGTGCAACTCCATTTCGTGGAGACGATGGTAGATAGTGTCATCCCTTCGACAGAAATCAAACGAGCCTCTGGACTCGTCTTCATACGAGGGAGAGCGGGGGCTACGACGACGGTAGCTTCGGGAGTGACGAGGACCAGGAATGTGCTGGGGGTTGCTAGGAGCTGGGGGAGGAGTTAGGGACCATCGGCGAGGACTTTGGACCGAAGGAGGAGTGAGGACCCTCCGAGCATTGTTATTGTTGGGTCGGAGATTGAGGGCTTGTAAGATGGTTGCTTGGAATTGCTGGAACTCGGCACGAGTGATGGGTGCATCATCGTTCCTCGGAGGTCGCTGATCGTCAGGAGAGTGAGGTCTTCTCCTATGGTGGCCGGGGGACTCTCTCCGCCCTCGCCGAGGAGGGGACCTTCTGTAGTCTCGGGAATGAGGAGATCGCTCATTTGGACGTTGTTGGCGGGAGGCTCCCTCTCGGGCCCGCCTTTTATCCAAACGGCGGCGAAGATCCTCTTTCTTCTGCCGATTGAGAATGGTATTGCGAAGGTCATCGGAAGCTCGGGGGTTGTGGGATGCCATGGAATCGATAGAGGGATTGTGCACGGAGACGCGATCATGTTGGAGAGGTTGTTTCTGAGGATTGGGCCGGGAGGGGTTGTTTCTAAGGATTGAGCTATATCCCACTTCATCCCAGACCACCAATAATACTTCTTCACGTCCTAATACATCTTGGTGCTTCAGGGTGCACTGCGAGTAATATGGAGTGATCCACCTTCATGATATCTTCTCTCAATTCTTTATCCTTAGGTACACACAACCTATTGCCATACCAGAGCGATCCTTCTCTTATGCTGAATACTGGAAGTTTTCCCTTATTCACCTGCTTCTTCAGTGCTTCAATCTCTGCGTCTCCTGTCTAAACTTTTTTCACTCGCTCATTCAAGCTCGGGTGTAAAACTAACTGTGCCAAAACTGCACTCAAGTCTTGAGTAATTACCTCGATGCCTGCTTGTCTGATCTCATTTTCTAACTCCTTTCTTGTTACAGTAAATGTGGCAATACTCCTCTTCCGGCTGAGTGCATCAACTACCACATTGGCCTTCCATGGATGATACAAGATTTCTGGTCTGATGTCTTCCAAGACTTCCAGCCATCGCCTCTGCCTTAGATTCAGATCCTTCTACCGGTATATATACTTCAAACTCTTGTGGTCGGTATACATCTCTACCTTTGCTCCATAGATGTAATGTCGCCACAATTTTAAAGCAAAGATTATGGCTGCTAGTTCCAAGTCATGAGTAAGATAGTTCTTCTCATGAGGTCGGAGTTGTCTCGATCCATAGGCTATGACCTTCCCTTCCTGCATTAGTACACATCCGAACCCCAAATATGATGCATCGTTATAGATGACATACCCCTTGTCAGCTTGAGCCAAGACCAAGATGGGTGCAGAGATCAATCTATTCTTTAACTCTTGGAAACTTTCTTCACATTTCAATGTCCAGTCGAAGCTCTGGTTCTTCCTGGTTAATGCTGTGAGTGGCACTGTTATTTTGGCATAATTTTGAATAAACTTCCGGTAGTACCCAGTCATACCCAGAAAACTTCTTACTTCTTTCATCGTCTTAGGCTGTGGCCACTCCTTGACTGCTTTTATCTTATGCCAGTCTATGGCCACTCCCTCCTTAGAAAGGATATGTCCAAGAAATGCAACTTCCGGCTTCCAGAACTCACACTTGGATAATTTGGCGTACAATTGATGCTCCTGCAGCTTGCTTAATACTGTGGTCAAATGTCCGGCATGTTCTTCTTCTGTCCTTGAGTACACCAAAATATCGTCGATGAAGACCACGACAAATGAGTCGATAAACGGGCGTAAGATTCGGTTCATCATGTCCATGAAGATTGCTGGAGCATTGGTTACTCCGAATGGCATTACTAAAAACTCATAGTGCCCATGCCGAGTCCGAAAGGCTATCTTGGGTACATCTTCTTCCTTTACTCGAACTTGATGATAACCGAATCGCATGTCAGTCTTGGAAAATACAGCTACCCCTTGAAGCTAATCAAACAAATCATCGATTCTAGGAATCGGGAACTTGTTTCGAACAGTGACCTTATTCAATTCTCGATAATCGATACACATTCTTACAGACCCATCCTTCTTCTTAGCAAGCAAAACCGGTGCTCCCCAGGGTGACGCATTTGGTCTGATGAGTCCCTTTTGCAGTAGCTCTTTAACTTGTTTCTTGACTTCATTCTGCTCCACTGGTTCCATTCTGTAAGGTGTCTTTGATATTGGAGCGCTACCTGGTTTGAGTGAAATGTTGAATTCTACATCACTGTGTGAGGGTAGTCCAGGTAATTCTTCCAGGAATACAAGTGGAAAATCCCTCACCAGTGGTATCTTCTTCACTTCTTCAGGTATCTTCATTTTCATGGCGGCTGCAATAGTCACTTCCTTTGGCCTCTTCCCTCCGTGAAACACGAGCTCCGTTCCCTCAGTTGTGATGGCTACTTTCTTCTCCTTGTAGGCGATATATGCCTCATGCTTTGACATCCAATCCATGCCAATAATCACATATGTTCTGGCGAAACCCAACTCTAACAAATTGATATTAAGAGGTTCTTCGTTAATCTAAAGTTTACGGTCCTTATAGCATCGATCTATTGTGAGAGTTGCCCATGATGGTGTAGCTACCATCAATGGTAACTCTAGAGTTGCTTCTTGCGTGTACTTTAACTTTCTTGAGAATGATTTGGACACAAAAGAATGAGTTGAGCCACTATCGAACAAAATAGTAGCCAAAATTCCATTTATATATGTACTTCCTGTTACAAAAGAGTTACAGCCTTCATTATACTTCTTCAAAATGAAACTTCAAAAATACAACCAAAGCCTATTACAATGGTCCTTCACATACCGGTGATTACGCCTTCATTATTTTCTGCATCTTCCTCAGTTAAGGCAAACACTCTACCTTGGCAGACTGGTTCCTTTCCCTTGCTAGTGGTTCCTGATACTGCCTTGCCCCTGCTCTTCAGATATTGGGGACAATTCGGTCTGATGTGTCCTTCTTTTCCACAATGATAGCATTTTTGAACAGTTCTCCTTTCATTCCTTGGGCACTGATCCTTGAAATGCCCCTGTTCCCCATAGAGGAAACAGCTTCCTGACTTGAATCCTTCAGTCTTATCACCTGTCCTCTGAAATTTCTGGTTCCTGCCGTGCTTTTTGAACTTCGATGCCGGGGTAGACCTCTTTCCCCGGTTCCAAGTCTCAGTTTTCCTCTGTGGTGCTTGACTTTGGTTCATATCCATTTCTGTTGCAGCAGCTCGCTTCACCAGTTTGTCAAACCTGCGGATGCCCAGAGGTACCATTCTAGACCTCAAACCCGGTCTGAGTCCTTGTTCAAACCTTTTGGCTTTCATAGTCTCTTCTTGAACCATGTCGGGTGCATATCGCGACAGCTGTGTGAACTTTGTTTCATATTCTCTGACTGACATGTTCCCTTGCTTCGAACTTTGGAACTCCATCGCCTTTTCTTCCTGCACGTCTAAGGAAAAGTAGTGTTGCCTGAATTCCTCCAAGAATTCCTCCCATGTTATTGGACCTTCTCCCCAGCAGCGTTTTACCGATTACCACCAAACCTCGGCGTCCTTCTCCAGTAAGATTGTGGCCAGCTGAACTTTACTATCTTCTATTGTCATCAAGACTTCAAACACCATTTCTACTTGTCGTATCCAGCCGTCTGCTGTGGTCGGGTCGGCCTGTCCCTCGAAGACCGGTGGCTTCATTCTTTTGAAAGATTCGACCATCCTAACCGGATCTGCAGCTACGTGTCCTTGAGCGACTCCCGATGCTCCTGGTGGTGGTGCCTGGTTTCTGTTCGCCTCCACGAATGCTCCTAGCATTTGATATAGTCGAGCAAATTCTGCTCCTATGTTGAGGCCAGCATCATTGGCTCCGCTGCCCTCACCCTCGGTTTTCCCGCTTCGGCTATTTCTGGTTCTTCCAGACATCTGAGTGCTAAATCTTATTACTAATTTGAAATCATAGGGTAAAACCCACATCATACTAAAAGTAGTAATCAAAATACTAGTTTTCATTTATATATATATAAGAAGGGTTACATTGGCATTACCATCAATACAGTCAAAACACTACCACTATAAGTGTAGTCAAAACATCACACCAAGCATCATATGCTAACAGAAAGTATTATCCTTTATACATCAAAACATCTAAACTAAACATCATGAGATCCTTCACAGGGCCAGGTCACACATGTCCCTCACAAGGGTGATCCCCTGTATCAGAGTGCTCGGCTGTTGTCAGTTTCTCCAACTGGGCCTGCTACTGGGCAACCTTAGCCTGTAAGTCCCCAAGCATGAGCTCCAACCGAGCCATCCTCTCTATATGTAACGCCCCGAATCCCAAATACAACTGAATTCGAGATGTTCTACAGGATTTTTCCACTTCATTTAGTACAATTTTACAAGGAAATTTGAACTTTTCACTTTACATCAGAGTTTACATAAAACATTACACTTTACATTGCACAGCGGAAGTAAAATTTACAACAATTTAATAAATGTACAACAACATTGTATAATCTTTAGTCCTCTGTTCCTCTTTAATCTTTATCATGTCATTTACCTGCATATAAGACTGTGGGTACGTCAGTTTATTCAACTGACGAACATTATACATGGCCATCCTCTCTACGCCGGAAATAGTATAACTTATTTTCCATATTTAGCAAATACAAACTTGTCACATGTCAAACTAAAGGGACTACCCTATTGATGTCGTGTTGTGATTGTGCACTTAGTCCTTAATGCAATTATTTATATTAGATGACACTAATGCGCACTTGTTCAGATTCTATGCATCCCATACTACATAGGTCCGAGGGCAGGCCTCTTAATCATTCTTCATCTTTGTAGGGTTCAATCCCTCGCCATGACTTAATCTACTACTGTAACTACGGTAAGTATCGTAGATGATCTATGAGTACAAGCACGTGTACAGAAAACCTGGAGGGGAACCCCACGCCATGTCTTGACTCATCAAGCATGCATTCTGTGGTAATTCAGCCTCCTTCATGGCACACGATCCTCTTGCAGTCACCAAACATCCCACAAGCGTGGCTAAAGTCCGATCATTACTGAGTTGTGCCTACGCCATGTCTTGACTCATCAAGCATGCATTCTGTGGCTCACACACCCGCACCGTAAACTCTAGTTCTCATACTCATGTTTTTCTCTCACTTTCATCACGTCTCCACTATGTACTAATCCTTAGTTTTTATTAGAATCATGAACAAAATCAAAGCTCTAGAGTTAGCCTCTCCACTAAACCGGACTTATTCATTTATTCAAACATGACCAACCTTGGTCTTTCATTTCAAATTTCATTTCATTTCTTTCCAAATGCCGGGGGAGACTTAGCTACTCTTTTGTTTCAATTCCAATTCACAATTTCCAATTTGACCATTTCCAACTCATAAATTTATTTCCATAATCATAACAGATTTCTTTTTCATTAGCATGATCTCTAAATTATTCAATAGTCCATAATCGCACATGGAATTATGTGTTTCATCAAATATCAATTCCACATTTAAATCACTTCACTAAATGGATATTCACATACCATAAATTTCACACTATTCTCAAATGAGAATAATTTTCATCACATCACATAATATAATTTCTATCTTTAGTATACTTTTTTCTAATATTTTATTTCAAGCCTTTCTACAAAGTGCAACTTTTATACCATACAAGTATATAACCATAATTCTAAATTATACATTTTATTCTCAATTCACATTTTATTCTATGTATATAATTCCCAAATTATTTTTCATAAGTCCCATATATTTTTAGAAGAATAATCACATTTTTTTCCATAATTTTTTGATCACCAAAACATTCAAAAAAAATATTTTTTCAATCTTGCCGAAGCCAAGATTCAAACCCAGAACCACAGAGAACACAGCCGAAGGCACAGGCCACTAGGCCACTTGCGCCAGCGGTATAGAAAGAGGGCCAGGGAGTTATATGCTCTCGGTTCTGAAACTGATTAAATTTTTCTTAAATGCATAAAAAGATGGTGTCAACAGGGATCGAACCAGCGAACCGTGAGACACACTGCGCCACACTGTAGCAAAATAAGAGCGATCCGACCACTCGAGCTATAGGCTCGGGTTGTCACTAGTACAATTCGAATTTTATTTAACCAATACTCTCTGTTATTTAAAACATTTCGACGTTCATCAAAATCTCATTTCAATTGCTCTTACTAACATACTATAAAAATTCCAGATTAATCATTTCCATCATGAATTACACTTCAGTATATGGGAATAATTTTCTCAAATAATTAAACATATTTTTCCCAATAATTAATACAAATCTACCATGCAATTTGGTTAATTTGATATACTACCACTAATACGTTCCTTTTTTTTTGACATTATAATTTCATTAGTCTCTATAATAATTTTCTGCCCTTATTCATTTCCCAAACATAATAATTGCATCTTAATTTATTCGTTACAACGCCATAACAAAATTTCCAATTTAGCACATAAAGCGACATTGTCAAACTACTAATCTTTGCGCATAATTTTTCATACTACTAACGAAGGTTTATTCACACAATTCATAGCCATATTCATATCGCACACAACTTGAATTTTAATAATAGCAACACATATAATTTGCATATCAACAAATCAATCAATTAGGGATCATCTTTCCAATTAAATGTGCATTCTTATTAATCATTTTCATGCATCATTTTTCTAATTAAATCTAGCATGCATTCCTATTTAGAAATAGGGAAAATTTACCCACCTTATTGAAGAAAGTACAACTAGCAATCTCCTAGACGAATGTCCTTGCAAACGAATGCTTCTCCTCCTATATGCGCACACACGAACCTCCAAGCACACCAAAAAAAATCGAGCACTCCTTGTTGAAAGCCGGCCTCCTTCTTCTTGGTTGATGCACAAACCCACACAATTCTATCAAACTTTTAACTCACTAAAATAACTACTAGATAAAGTATTTTGAACTATAGGTTGGAGAAAATAAATTGTACAAGAATAACTAGCCATGGGGGGGGGGGGGGGGGGGGGGGGGGTATTTATACTAAAAATCAAGAAGAATGGATGGCCAAGATTGAAGTAGGAGTTAGGAACAAGTGGCTTAGATTTAAGGAGGAGTTATACTAACCACCCATAATCAAGTAACCACCACACCATGATCCCCATCAAAATTTGGTTTCCTTCCAAAAGAAGCAATCCCGGCCATGCATAGGAATGTGCATATTGCACGTGCATGCAACTTGGTCTCCAAAATTTGTACATTTTATTTTGTATAAAAATAATCTCCAAATTGTATCCTACATGACAAGTTGTATTTAAAAATAAATTGACTCATGGGCTTTAGTTTATGGGCCAAAGTAATTATTATAAAAATAATAAATTAAATTAACTTTGGGCTTTTAAAAAAAAGGTTTTTTGTCTAATTGAAAGAATGCTTTATAAAAATAATTACAAGCACATATTTAAAAAATCTATACTCATCATAATGAAAATAATCATAACATTTAATTCAACCAAAAATATTGCACGTGCACACTACGTACAAAATGAAATAATTTTTCATAAATGAAAAATCGGGGCATTACACTATATGTTGGTACCTCATCAGCATCAGCTTCCTCGAGAGTCTCTTCTTTGACCTCTTCAACCTTGCCACCTGTCTATCAGTGGCCATTAGGGCATGGCCGCAATTCTCTAAGCGGTCTTCCAAATGCCCGCGGCTCCATCTATAGGTTGCGAAGTCCTAAAACAGCCTGCTGATATTTCGCTCCACGGCAGTGGGCTGTGGGGTGGAGGTGAGTAGCCTGAGTACCTGTTGGATCTGGACCACCCTGAGTCCGATTCGCCCATCCATTTTGCGCGTCCGCCATCTGTTAGGAGAAAACAATACTGGAATTAGTCCAGATATAGAAAATTATAAAACATAAGTTGAAAAGAGTAACAATATGATTTATAACAATCTACTACTGGCTAAACCCGACTCTCCTAGTGGCGTCCAAGTCTATTTTCCTGTTATATTGGATGAGAGTCAGAAGGTTGCTCTGATACCAACTCTGTAGCGTCCCGAATCCCTATACTGGCGATTCATGACACAAACCAGAATCTTTCCTTCAAACAGTCACAACACAGGAAAATACAGGAAAAATTTAAACAAATTTTATTCCATGATGTTTACAAGTTCAAGTGTTACAATATACAATGTTCCAGAAATTACAAATTAGAGTTTACAAACAACAAAAGATGTGAAGAAAGAACACTTGATGCTATCGCTCGGACGCTCCATCTGGCTTGAGCTTTCCTGGGCTCCACGGGCCGGCAATCTAGCACCTAAAAAAGTGGACATGTCAGTAATTCTACTGACGCAATGCTGATGAAAACAGCGATCTCCAAACTTGACAAATCAAGAATTAATACGGAAGAAAAGTGACTAAAAAATAGGGAAGTGGAATCGGGTCAAAGGTGTTCGTGTATGACATGCCCCAGTAATCTAATGTGCAGTTTAAGATGCACTCAGTCTAATGCAAGCGAGACTTTGGAAGTGTATCATCCCATACTACATACGTTCCAAATCAAGTCGTTGTCTCCAAGTTCAGGGTTTTGAACCCCCACCATGCATCCTACTATTGTAGTCAACCAGTTCCTGATAGATACAATCGTGGCTGGTGAATCCTGCAGTTACTATTGCTAAACACAGTGGTGTCTTCGTTTGTCACTAGTGCCCCAATCCGGTCTGGATTACACCAAATGTCGTGACGATCTTACAGATACATTCTGCATATCTATGGCGCCAAAGATCCATAGGACAACAGCCCCATGGTTCGTTCGTGTTCACTTAACATAAGAACATGATGGCCTCGAAGGTCTAAGCCCCCTATCCGACAGGAATCCCCTCACGCTCTTACCACGGTTCTTCAGGATTAACAGTGCGAGATACGCACCGCAGCACGTATCTCTAATGACAGGAGACTACAACATCAGACTACTAGCTCGCTAGAAAACTAATGCAATTTATATGTGACGGCAATTCTAACGAATGCAGAGCCTACCTGGACATGTTATACGGGTATGGTTACAAACTTGATCCATAGTCTAGGTTATACCTAGTCTCATGCGGTTCCCCTAATGAAAACCCTAGTTCCCGTCTACCAACCTACGGCTCCGGCGACGCGATCATCTTGCCTGCCACTTCTCCTTTTTGAGTCTCATCCTCAATCTCGGCCCACGATCATCCTCTATGATTTCGTCGGCACCCGAGTTAGCCGCTTTAAGTCATTAAGGCGGAAGTTCAAATGCTAGCCTAACGGTTGATAGGTATAAGGCAACTAGTTAGACAAGTAAATGGCTCAAATGTGGTCCAAATCTCCACTCATGTCTTAATCAACATAAAACACAAAAACGACAAGCGTTTAGGATATAGAAAATACCCCTAACTCTCAATACAAAACTAGGAGTTGAGGAAAAGTCATATACACGCAGAAAGTGACCTCTTCTAGGAAGACTGGATTTGTCCAGTACTTCCGAAATTCATAACAATTACTACACAACTTGACATTTCATGATTCTAGGCTTTTTGGAAATCTAGGAGTCTCTACTCCAAGTCTATAGTTAGTCACTTTTGCAAATTCCACCCACATTACTCCAGAAAAATACAAATGTACAAACTATGCAATTTGAACTAGGTACTGGACACAACCTAGTCTAAATTCAATATAAAATCAACCCTAAGTCCAAAGCTCATGAAATTTAAGATTCTGAAACTAGACATATACCATTCCATTGTGTCCAAAAATTGCATCAAGATTCATCTTACAAAGAGAGTTATGACCCTTCAAACATAGCACAAAAATTTTACTGTTTTTCAGACAGGGTATTTACTTCTACATACAATTCATTTTTGAAACTTCATCAAATGTCATCAAAAAAGTCTAAAATTTTAGAATCATAATGTAGGCTCATACTAAAAGCTAATTCATAAATTTATTGCAATATCATGCAGACATAAGTTGTTATGACTAGATGAACCTCAGTCTGAAAGACAGACAAATTCAGCTCTAACGTCCAGACCAGTTGTAACTTAGAAAGTTTTTTAGGCATCAAACGATCTTAGAAAAATGTGAAATTTAAGACTATAGTTGTAGGCACATACAAGAGCATCCAGAAAAATTTTCAACCAAAAAAACCCTACCAATACTGAGTTATGAATTTTGAAAGGCATAACAAGTTCTCTCAAAACAGTAGCTTTTTCAACTGTTTCTGTCTGAAAATTGAGTGGGTGTTTGGGCTACTAAATGGACTCCAAATATTATGAAAAAAATCTGTGAGCTCTAGATTCATAGAATAACAAGTCCTAAAAATTGTAGTCCGAAATTTCAAGCCATTTATTAGCTAGAAATTCCTAAGCTACACATCACATACATGTTTCTTCACAAAAGAATCATGAAAATAGTAGTTATACCATACAAACTAATTTTTTTTCTTAGCATGTCAATATTCATACAGGGCAACCATACTTCTCTTAACTACTACCACATGTTAAAATCATGTACACACAAAAACTAAGTTTTTAGAGTTTTAGAGAATCACTCACATCTTGTGTTTGCAAGAGAATCTCAAGCAGCTTGCTTCCTTTGCTCACTTGATCCTCCACAATCAAAGTGTAGAAGCTTGTCTCACTCTTTTTCTTCTCTACTACTTCTTCTACTACAACTACTACTACAAAAAAATCTCTCTTTTATTTCCTTCTTTTTCCCTTTTTTTAAACAATACAAGATAAGAAGAAGAATGAGAAAGTGAATGGAGATGGGTATTTATAAAAATGGATGTGCTAGGGTTTGGGATTGGGCCGGCCAAATGGATGGAGGGTGGAGATGGGGGTAGTGCTTGATTGAGTGGAGGTGGATGGTGAGATGAGTGCTAACACAACACATGCTAGAACCTTTTTGATGTCTCTTGGAAGTTCATGAAGAAATCCTCATGGCTCAAAATCAACCTTTGGATCTCATCATGATTTGATCAAACATTTTTAATCATGATGAGGGTTAGCTCTAACCCTAGGTCACCATACCCTAGGTCAAGAGAAATAACCCTAACCCAAACCCTTGTGCACAAATATGCATGGTTATTTAATTCAATAATCATGCATCATTTTCAAATCAAGTGTCAACTGGATGCATGATTATTGAATTAAATAACCATGCATATTTGTGCACAAGGGTTAGGGTTATATATATATATATATATATATATATATATATATATATATATATATATATATATATATATATATATATATAATCTTATTTTGGGGTATTACAAACAAAAACATCAAGAAAGGCCCAAAGTTCACTATTCTTGCAATGTTAAGAAAATTATCAATTCAGAGTCTTCTTCAAACACTGGTCAAAACTACATATACGTACAAAAGATATGCGGAGACTATCAAAATCATATACCATCAAATATTCTTTGCAAAAGTTCAATTAACACTACTCCATTTTCTGCCTATCCGGCGATAACTACTCCAACATTTGGGTAGCCACGCTGGGATAGGCTTAAACTAAACCAAAACAAAAAAAAAAACTACCCCAACGCTTTTTATTAAAAACACCGGGGTAGGGTCTGGGATAAAAACTCTAAAAATCCAACCCTAAATATCACTTTACCCAAATCCCATTTCTTATTTTTCATTTCCCTCTCTCCCTCCCGCGCTCTCCTGCCGCTCGTCGCCATCCTCGTCGTCGCTGTCCCCGCCATCCCCGCTTTCTCTCTTCTATCCCAATCACTCCCCTCTCTCCCACTCATTTCCTTATCATGCTCATCTAATGCCTCTTTGTTTTGTTAATGTGGGAGGAGATAATTAGCTTCTGTGTGTGTGTGTGTGTGTGTGTGTGTGTGTGTGTGTGTGTGTGTGTTTGTGTGTGTATATATAAAGGAAAAATTAGATTCAAATCCTAATAGATTTATTGTGTGAACAAATGTAAATTGAAGAATCCATTTAAATGAGAATGTTTGATTATTTCAATGTTAGCTATAAAGTCTGAGATATCTATCATATGTTCATTATGATTAATTAAGTTATATTCTAATAATTAGGATGCAGTATCCATAATATGTTGTTTGCCAATTTATGCAGGGTAGAGTATGTGGCGTAGTGGAGTTGTTAAGCAATGTAGCGAAGAGCACAATTAGATCTAATGAATAACGAAGCAAGTAGATCACACCAATCACACAAAGATTTGTCCTGGATTGGGCGAACCATGATCGGGGGGAAAATATAGGGATATATTATTCAACTAGTGAAGATTACATGAGTTACAAACTCACTCACCAAGAACTACCACTCAAGCCTCATTTACAATGGAGAATTCTCAATGAAGTACTTACCTCTCTCAATAGAGACTATTAATATAGAGATATCTAGAAAAACTCTAGGTTTAGTCTATTTACAATAATCATTATATCTTGAAGAAGAAGTCATACGATAGGAGACATACGATCAAACTTGTAGTAGAAGATGTACTCAAACGATCACCCAGATATAGGCCCAATAACAGCTCAATCGCCCTTGGAGATCAACTGCCCAATGTGCAGTCGACCGCAATTCTTTGATTTCAAAACAATAGGTTTGGGCAGTCACTGCCCTCAAGTGCAGTCGATTGTCTCTGTTTGCGTTGTTGATGCTACTTCTTCTCTCCATGGACGGTTCAATTTTCCTTCACTTCACCGTCTTCTCTTCTTATTGAACGCAAGTATGCAAGACATACACCCAACACTTTGCACTAGTTGATGGTGAAAGTACACAAAGTTTTTTTTGAGTTAAAAGGTGGAATAAGGCCACCCTATTTCATTAATAAGAGGTTAATAAAACAACCCCGGCGTACCGGGAGAGAACCAAAGTACAAAACTGGAAGAAAAGAAAGAGAACAAACATACTCCCCCAACAAACCCTGGGGGATGGGTCTAACTACTCAAACATCAAGCAACCAAAGAGTACAGTAGACTGGTACAGAACACAAACTGGCATAAACTCTGGCATGAACTCTGTCTGGACTGGTGAAGCCAATTCCTCAGTCCAGCGTCGACCCGAACTCTACCTCCTCATCATCAAACTCCTCTACCTGGAAAACTCTGGCGATCCTCCCTTTAGCTCCCGTGGTCGCAGCTGTAGCCCAAAAAGAGATGAGATGCATAATGTGAGTCAGGTTACCAGAAATACTATTACATGAAGCACGAAAATAAAAATTATTTCTGTCAAGCCATAAAACCCAAGTTGTTGCCGCAATTGCGATGTACCACGCATCCTTCATACCATGGAGAATTGAGGCAAATTTGGGGCCAATCCACAAATACTCATATTCGCAGGGGTAGTCACATGTTCCTAAGGCTCGGAGAACCTCAACCAAAGTTGCCTTACTTCTAGGGCAGTGAATGAAGAGGTGATTTAGATCTTCCACATGCACGTCGCAGAAACCACAGTTGGTCGCCACCTGTGGTTGTCTTTTGGCAAGATTTTTCCTAGTGAGGATAGCATTATTGAGCACAAGCCATAAGAAAACTCTGACTTTAAGGGGGGTTTTCACCTTCCACAACACCTATGCCCAGCTGGGTCTGCATTCTCGATAGTGGATCCAATGATACAGCGATCTAACCATGAAGGCTCCCTTCCTCTCGAGTCCCTATCGCATATGATCTGGGCCTTGGGCGCACCTTGCGCCTGCCCGTGTGATGTGTGCTTGCATTTCAAGCAATTGCTGGCTAAGATCTGGGGTGAGTGTTCCTCGAAATGCTGGTCTCCAACATCCCCTCTTCCATCCCTCGGCAACGGACATATTCGGTCGGCTCGACCTCTCATACAGCTCTGGGAACGTGTCCTTCAGGGTATGGTCACCACACCACCTATCCCACCAGAATCTGGTGGGCCGGCCATTGCCGATACTTGATGTAACTGCTGAATTGAAGGGGGCACTAGCCTTGGTAATTCCTTTCCAGAGTCGCGAAAGTTTAGCCCCTACTCGGAAGCCAAGGCTTCTCGTGCCTTTTCCCCTAAGATAAGGTTGAATGAAGTCCTGCCAACCTTCCCCGCTGTTGTGGAATACCTTCCACCACCATTTCCCTAGCAGGGTGAGGTTCATATTTCTGAGGTCGATGATGCCTAGCCCTCCATGCTTCTTCTTCATGCAAGCGATACTCCATTTGATGAGGTGATAACCTCCTTTAGTCGAATCTGCCCCCTTCCAAAGGAATCGTTTTCGAATCCGGTCAATCCTCTAGATCACCCATTTTGGAAGCTCAAAAAATGACATGTAGTAGATTGGCAGGTTAGACAACACTGAGTTGATGAGTACCACTCTGTCCCCGAGTGATAGCGATTTACCTTTCCAACCAGACAGTCTAACCTCCACCCTATATATGATAGGCAACCAGTCTGCTTTAGATAATTTTCCTGGTCTGAGTGGTAGCCCTAGGTATTTGATAGGGAAGCTATTCGTCATACAGTTCAAAATCGTAGCATGTTCCCCTGCTTCCACCTCGGATAGGGAGATTGGAGTAAGCGCACTCTTGTGAAAATTAATCCTGAGGCCTGACCAGGCCTTAAAACAGTAAAAGGTCCCTTTAAAGCAGACTGTTTCTCGTTTAGACCCATTACCAAAGAGTAGGGTGTCATCTGTGTATTGCAGGATCGTACACCCTTGAGAAGACGCGGAACTAGCCACCGACGTGATCCAACCTTTATCCTGGCAATTCTCCAGCATACCCTTCAGCACATCCGCTACGATAGTAAACAGGAGTGGTGATAGCAGGTCCCCTTGTCTGAGTCCCATCCTACAAGGGAACGGCTGCCCCGACCGTCCATTCACTGATATGGCCGTTTTGCTAGACTGCAAGCACTGCCTGATCTAGCAGATCCATTTATTCCCGAAGCCCCTTTCCCTGAGAGCTTCCAGCAAGCACTCCCAATCGACCGAGTCATAAGCTTTCTCAAAGTCCAGCTTGAGCAGGAAGTTCTTAGAGTTGGTCGTATGGCAGCGGTGGATAACTTCTTCTGCCACTGCCACACAATCTAGGATATTTCTGCCCTTAATGAAGCCCGATTGAGATTTTTTGATAAGGCTGTCCATAATACTCCCCAGGAGGATAGCTAGGATTTTTGTAATAATCTTCGCCGAACAATTAATGAGGCTGATCGGTCTAAAATCGCCCACTGTCATTGACTCCTCCCTTTTGGGTATCAGGACGACTTTCGCAAAATTAAACATACCCAATCTGAGCTTGTTGTTAAAAAAGTCATCCAGCAATGCCATATAGTCCCCTTTAATTTCTTCCCAGAAAATTTGGAAGAACATCATTGGGAAGCCGTCTGGCCCTGGCAACTTGTCAGCTCCCATGTGACTGATAGCCTTTTTAACTTCCTCCTCCGAGAAAGGAGACTCCAGGCAGGATAGCGATGGTGATGACTCGATCTGGTAAGTCTACCAGAAGTCATCCCTTAGTGGGACCCGGAAGTCATTCTTCTTCCCCAATAGGTCCTTGTAGTATCCTTGGAAGATTGTGAAAATCACTTGTTCGTCCTGTACTGTCCCCGTGCTTGTTTCTAAGGATAAAATAAGATTGGACCTGCATCTTGCACTTGCCACTCGGTGGAAGAAAGCCGTATTCGCGTCTCCCTCTTTGAGCCACGAAATTCTAGATCTTTGTTGCCATTTAATCTCTTCCAGCTTATAGAGATTAGCAATGTTCTCACGGAGCTCGAGTAGTCTGTTTCTTTCCTCCTGTGACAGGTCTCTCGTTTCCTCCACTCTTTCTAGTTCATCAATTCCTTCCAAAAAGAAATCTTTTGCGCGCCAGATGGTCGAGAACCTAGATCGATTCCATTTACGTAGGCGCTTCCTTAATCTACAAATTTTTTCACACCATCTGGCCCGCAGTATCTGTGCCAGTCACTGGGAGCGCCCAGTTTTCCATCACTAGGTGGTGAAACCCCTGAATATCCAGCCAGGCCTTCTCAAATCTGAATTTTCTATGCCTTTGGGCTCCCTGTACCCCCGTGTCAAGAAGGATTGGAGTATGATCTGACGTGGGTCGAGGCATCGATCTAGCAGTTGCTAGGGGAAACTTAGCCTCCCAATCCATCGACACGAGTACCCTGTCCAGTTTTGCCATAATCGGAGCAGACTGCATGTTAGACCACATAAATAGTCTATCATTAATAGGGATATCTATCAGCTCTAGGTCTGTGATCACCCTATTGAACTCTGCTCTGTGCCTGTCGCTGGAACCTCTCCCCTTGTGTTCGAAAGCAAATCAGGGTAATATTGAAGTCCCCCCCTGACAATCCAGGCCCCCGGCCAACAGAGTCGAATATTGACCAGCTCGTGCCAAAAGGCGTCACGCTCTGTAGCCACGTTCGGCCCATAAACGACAGTGATAGTATGCATATACTTATCAGATCATCGTTCCAGCCGTGCAGTCAAGGAGAATGTACCATTATAAACCTCAGAACAAGTGAGCAGGTCCGAGTTGAAGCCAATGGCAATTCCCCCTGAGGCTCTCGCGGATGGGCGTAAAATCCATTCCTTGATCCTGTTCCCCCTTATTCTCTTGAGTTTGGACCCGTGCATAAGTTTGGTCTCCTGAAGCCCAACCACTTCCACCTTGGACTTAGTGATAACGTCCCTAACCATATCTCTTTTATCTTTATCCCCCAGACCCCGAACATTTCAGAATAGCGTATTCATTGGGGAACCATGTCCGAAATGACAGTGTGTGAGGGACTTGGGCGGTTTTCGCCCTCAGAGACTGTTATCCCCCTAGAGGGTGTTCCTAGTTCCTTATGAACACTAGATTTAGCCCTCTCAGTTTCCCAACCCCTAATTTTGTTGAGAAGTAATGCGTTGCGTTCTATACCACAAACCTCCAAACCACAGGTCATAGCTAATAGAAAAACTTCAGAGTCTGACATGAAATTTAAAATATTAGCAAGAAAAATTTTTGCACCTCCATTATCGTGTTTAGCCGCTTTGGCGGCCGTAGCTATCTCCAAAAAGTCATCCAAGGACTCCGCATGAGCTCTCTTAGGCGACCGCTGTACCTTAAAACCAACCATCCTGTGAGACGATCCAGTACTGTAACGTGGGGCTGACTCTGGCAAAGTGGACAGCACCATCTCTGGCGAAAACTCCTTTTGTGTATCAGCAATAAATTCTGAGTCCCCTGAGTCCTCGTCTGTAAATGAGAAGTCAACGTCTAGGTTCAGACGCCCTTCTAGGTCCTCCTCACTATCAGTATGTTGTGCTTCCTGTTGCATGTTAGATTCTCTTATTGCGGACTCCTCGTTAAGCCCACAGACTGGCGTCTCAAAATTGATAGTGGCATTTTCCGTCGCGGTCCCCTCAATGGGCCCACTCTCCGTCTAATAAAGAGTCTGCTTATTCACAACTGCACTGGGCCCCCTCAATGGGCCCATTAACCTCTATAAGAGGAAGACAATCCACGCTCTCATTTAACCTCACCTGTGGGGTAGGATACGAAGTTCCACCGCGAGACACCCCAACCCCATTCTCGAAAACACCTCAACTAGTTCGACTTTCAGCAGCGGTATCCTTACCCCCTACGACAGCTGGCACCACCAAGTTGGGTGTAAGTGCGGTTGGTACGGATGGCGATATAGTCGATGCAACCATTGATAATACCGCTGAGCCCTTTGTCTTCTTTACTAACGAAGAAGTTAGATCTGGATTTGGGTCTTTACTTCCAACTCTGTTGTCTTCTTTACCAAAAATGGCTTCCCTCACAGCTTGCGCTTCTCTTTCTCCCTCCAAAGGGTTCTTTTCCCTATGGGTGTTCAGATCCCTGTTGGGCTCTTTCCTCAGATTTGTCCCTGTCTCTGGTCGCCTCTGCTCCAAAGAAGCTTCTTTTTCCTTTACTGGAGCGAACCATCACTTTTCCACCCACTCTCTGGTCGAAAGAGCATTGTCGTTTGTCGTCTTTCCCATGCTGGTGCTGGTGCTTTCCTTCACCAACCTTTGTTTCGACGCCTGCATATCGGTACAGAGGTGGCTTTTGCCAGTTTTGGGGCCTGCAAAGCCTGTCCCCCTCCTCTGCTCCACAACGTGCCCCTCTACTCCTGCATGCGGAGCTTGATGACAAGGTTGGTGACGCGCCAGTGTCCTTCCTTCCCTATCATTGGGCCCCTTGGTCAAACCTCCGTGTTGACCAACGTGGATCGTTCTTTGGCTTTGGTGTTCTGATCCCTCCGTCGCTGGCCCTCGGCGACCCTCCATCTCCCTCGCAGCATCGATCACCTCCCTGTGAGCCCGTTCAACTTCATGGGCTCCGTCGATGGTGAGCTCCCATCCTGGAGGTGAGAGCACCTGTTTGTAGGACCTGCCATCTCTGGTGGGGGGGAGTGGTTTAGGGAAGTGATGGCTTCATCCTCAGCCTCCGCTCGTTTGTCGAGGACAAACCGGATTAAGTAGGCTTCGTCGAAGGAAAATACCTTGGCAAACCTGGGCATTGCAGCGATGTCTCCACTTCTAACTAGTATCTTCGCCGATACTAGCTCTGAGCGGCAAATGGTCTTGTCGTCGATGGCCGGCCACCGTGCCGAACTCAGATACAATCTCTTGGAGGGCTTCTTTCTTCCAAAAATGCAAGGGTACATTGTGTATCCAAATCTAGTATCTATCCCCTTGCGGCAATTCAGCTCCGAAATTAGGAGTCCACTGCGTGAATTCCACCGTGAAGAACCCAAAATCTACCTTACCCATTCCGGTGACTTCAGTCACCTTCTGAGTTGACGGGAATGAAACCAAAAATTGAAGATGGCACAACTTATTTGCCACCCAATCGCGGTGGGCTCGCATCTGCCATCGGAGATTCAGGGCTTGAAGAAGGTGCGCTTCTGATGGGCATCCTGATCTAACCCTAGCCACCACACACCATTGTCGGAGCCACTCTTCTTCTTTCTTGATCATAGCTAGGCTGTTAGCCAACTTGATCATGGTAGGGCTCTCCGGTGATCTACCTCTGTACACTTGCCTCTCTTCATCAACACTGGAGGTGATAACATTCGTACACGTGTACGACATGTGGCCCCACTTTAGGCATCTCAGACAACGGACCTCCTTCGTGCACTCCGTTCGGAAGTGGCCTAAGTCGCCGCAATTGAAGCACGGCGCTGGTTTTTTTTACCCTTTCTCATTTTTTTTTTGATATCGGGATGAATGCTTGTTGGGGGGGCTGTAATTACTGTTGTCTTGTTGGACTGAAGGAGATGTGGATTTGTGCTTCCTCTTACCCCTTCTTTCCACCACCACCCACTTCTCTGCTACCTCCGAACCATGGGGTTGACAGTGGTTCATGCTTTGTATCAGAATTTTTGTGACAGATTATGAAGAGTTGTGTGTAATTCTGAACGACACATAGGTATCCTGAATGTAATGAATACTTTTCTTGGAGGATGGAGTCAGCCACATGCTCACCATCGTTTCTGCATAAGACATATTGCTGCAAACTTCTACACCAAATTTAAAGATACTAAATTGTTGCAGAATTTAAAAGTTGTAGCTAAACATAACCAAAAGAAACAATTTGAGTAAACCTTAAAGTCGTTGAATGGCTTCAGAAACATCAAGTTGAAAAGTGGGCACTTGCTTCTGATGGAGGGATACCATATGGTATAAGACTATGAATTTGTCAGAGATCTTCAATTATGTTTAAAGGGAGTTCGTAGTTTTCATGCCACTGCAATTGTTCAACTTACATTTTATCGGTTGAATACGTATTTTACCAATCGAAGTCAAGTAGAAGAAACGTTTATTGATGAAGGAAGAGTTTGGACTCCTATTGTTAGACAATTGCTTGATACAAGAAGAGAGAAAGCAAATGCTCATGTTGCCACAATTTTCCACCACAATCCATGGTTATTTTTAAAGTTCGAAAAGTACACATATTATGATGTATTCATTATATAATTAACTAAATTTTCTCATATCATGAAGGCCCACAGAAATGATGCCTCCACACGCATATGGTGGTTGGGCCCTAGGGAGTTATAGTATTTTCTTCTTTTCGTCTAGATAAATTGGATGGCAAGTTGATTGTATAATTGATGTATATGAACGTATCTTGCATGTTGTTTTTCTTGTCTTATTCTTCTTTAAAACTACGTATTTGTAGGTTTCCTCATAGTTTGCTTTTTATGTTCCTTCAAATTGTTCAACTGCTTCACACGAACAAGGCTTGAGAAGCCCTAGATCTTTGGACTCTTGCAGATCATGAAGGCACAATTGGGAATGACTGTATATTGAGAATTTTTTTTTTGGTTTAAATTTAGATAGTGACTTAGGGACATAATTATTGTCTTTTACATTTTTGCACTTCATATTTTTTATTATCGTTGTAATACCCTATTTTAGATATTGTTCTATATATTTTTATGCATTAGAAAGTTTTAAATAGTTATTGGATAATGAAATATCCAATTAATCAGTTTTAAATATTCATATGGTATATTTTATTATTTTTTAATCCAATAGGTTTGTCATGTTTGTGTTGAAATGTAGTTAAATTTCAAGAAGGTTGTGACAATCCTTTACTTACAGATGTTAAATATTAGTTGGAGTAGATGCCAAACTTTAAAAAAAATAAACCTTTTTAATTCCCTATATGTGATGACTATGCATCTAGGATTTGCAAACTCTAATGTGAGCTTACTATTTCATTTAATTTCGGTTTTAATTATTTGGAAGATATATATTGTTTGATTGAAGTCCATGCTTTTATTGGTTGGCATTGCTTTGCTGGAGAACTTGATTTTTTTTTCTTCTTCTTTTTCTATTTTGAATAAGGCCGTAACTTCTTCTTCTTTTTCTATTTTGAATAAGGCCGTAACTATACTCACTCCTGCTTTACCTTAATATATATGTTATTAGAGAAGTTGGTTTGCTGGATATGTTTTTTTGATTGGGAGCACCGTAAGATGTAGTGGTTTTTGCTTGTATATTGTAGGCTATTGTATTTATAAAGTAAATTCTTGAGTGTGGTCAGATAACAGGGTAGCCCAATTGGTACTATTTAGGGATGCCAATCCAAAAGTTGTGCATTGGGATTAAATATATCAATATTTATTTCCTAAATTCGAAGATTATAGACGTAAGGATTTTTCTAAATCCGAAGATTATAGACTTTGTTGTTTCTCTGAACCTTTTTCTAAAGATTATTGCATATAACACCCTAAATTAATCCAACTTACAAAGAAAGATGGTGACGTGGTATTGTTTATAATGTGGCAGACAGAGGGTGGAAGATGAATATGTTGAAAATTATTTTTACTGTAAGTTTAGTTTGAGATTTGTTGATATACAAGATTTGTCCGTGGGCATGTGCCTACAATATGTCTTCAGAACGATACAGCATATGAAAGTCTTGTAAAGAGTAAAACCACAATTATGTAGCTCAAGTTTGAATAGTAAAACAATAATTAGTTGTAAATAAAAATCAATGTTTCCATTAGTATATGTTGAAAAATAATTATAAATGAGGGTGTAAAATCCAACTTTTAGAACTTTGAGTGTGAAAAATGATAAAATTAACTGTTGATGAGATATTTGCTATTTTCAATGTAACATGAGCAATAAAAAATGGATAAAAATTTTAAAAATTTACAAACCAGAATTCTGAAAATATAAATTTCTGAATAAACAGAGAGAGAATGAGAGCGAGAGAGAGAGAGAAATAAATAAATAAATAAATAAATAAGTAGTTTTGGGGGGAATTTGAATTTGAGTTTTGGGAAAAAACTTTTGGGCGGAAAAATATATTTTGTGAGGTTAGATCTGGACCATTGATTTCAATCCTATTAAATGAGAGTCACTTGATAACTTTCTTTGTGTTTTATTATATGGCTAAATATTAAAAAAGGACACAAAGTTTTGGGCTAGTTTTAAAAAAGTACTAAGATTTTTTTGTTTAAAAAAAGGACACAAAGTTTCAAAAAACTCCACTGGGTTAGTTAGGGTTAGGGTTAGGGTTAGGGTTAGGGTAGGGTTTAAAAAAACCACTTTCATCTTTCATTTGTGTTTAAAAAAACCACATTCATCTTTTATTTGTGTTTAAAAAACATCACTTAACTAATTAGATATTTAAATAAACCCCCCGAACTAATCATAACCCTAACCCTAACAAACTCAGTAGAGTTTTTTGAAACTTTGTATCCTTTTTTTAAACAAAAAAAATTTAGTGTACCTTTTTAAACTGACCTAAAACTTTGTGTCTTTTTTATATTTAGCCTTTATTACATAGATAAAAGTATAATCAAGTTGAAAGTCCACAAATGTTGTGAAAAAAACTCCAGATCTAAATAACTGTACTTTTCTTGGCGATTTCTTGGTGATCTCCTCCCCTTCTCATTTTCGCGTCCTTATCTCCAGATTCGTCCCCTCCGTCCTCCCTCCCCCCCCCCCCCCCCCCTTCTCTCTCATTTGAATGGATCCCCCTCAGATCTTTAACCCCATATTCTCTTCTCCCCGACTGGTTACTTCCCCCTTCCCCCCATCCCTCTCTTCTGTTGCTCCTGCCTCCGAGCATTAGTGCCCCCGCTATTCTATTGCGCCTCCTCGCTGTGGTGGCCCTCAGCTGAGCGCCGCCTCTGTGCTCTCTTTCGGTGGCTTCCCTGAGTGTGGGTTTGGTCCACCAGGTTATGGGAGCCCCAGATTGGCTGATTCGTGGTGCTGGTTCCTCAGCGAAGCTCTTTGTTCACAGCGTAAGTTCATTTTGATCTTCCTTACCACTGTAAGTACCCCCAACCCTTCGATTTTGCGTTTTGGTGGTGATTTTCCTGATTCCTATCTTTGTCGTGGTTCGATTTGGTGGATTGTGGTGTTCCTGTGTTACCTGTAGATCTCCTTCTTCTCCCTCTTCTACTCTTCGTTCTTGTTCTTGTGGATTGTAGTGTTTCTGTGTTAGCTGTGGATTGTGGTGTTTCTGTGGTTGGCTTCAGTGTTACCTGTCGATCTCTCCTTATTTTGTCGTGTTCTGTGTTTTGAGGATTTTCGTTACATTCGTTTCTTACTGTGCCTTCTTTCTCTTCTACTCATCGTTCTTGAATTCCCTCTTCTCTCTCTTCTACTCTTCGTTCTTGATCTTGTTGCCTTTTTTGTGTGTGTGCTTCCTCCTCTCTGCATTCTCTTCGTCTTCGGGTGGTTTGGGGTTGTAGGTAGCGTCTCGCTCCCCAGCACATCGACCTCTCTTCAGCTCCTCTTCTGCGCCTAGTCGCTGCCTTTGGGCCTCATAATGGGCTCATCTTGGGTTGACGTGGTTAAAAAAATAAAAAGAAGAATATTATTAATTCTGTCACTCAATCGATCTTGGGCCGTTCTGGGCTGCAGCCTGCGACTTCGAATGTTCGAGGTCTTCCCATTTCTTCTTCCCATACAGTTACCCCACACACTTCTTCTTCTTCTCATCGTTCTTGATTTTCCGTCGCTCCAAGCCAGGATCCCCGAGACTCATAGATCTAAAAAGGCCAAGCTTGCTTCCGCTTCCCCAATTCTCCCAACCCCTCCTGCTTCTCATCACTTAGCGACGGAGATTCCCCCTCCCTCCTCAAGCGCCCTCTGTCATTCCCTCCTCCTTTCCTCCCGTTCCGGCGGTAGCTCCCACCTCAGCTCCGGAGATCTCGTCCAAGGCGGCTCTTGCTCAAGTGACTATTGTGTATGTGCTTTCTCCTGATATCGCTCTTAAGATTAAAAATTTCGACTGTTATGGAGCAGTCTCCTTCAACGGAGGAGCTATCTCGAACTTTGTGTTAGACTCCTTCCTTTCTAACACTTGTAACGTTCCTGAGTGGACTTGGGCAGTTCACTCCTGTTCTAATGGAGATGTGGTGATCATCTGTCCGTCGGCAAAAGTTCGTGATGAGTTGGTTGCCATCCACTCTTTTTCCATAGGCCTGCTCACCTCTCGATTCTCAAGTGGATTCATCAGCGAGTTTCTCAACCCTTGCTCCATTCGTTCCCCACTAAAGTGACTTTGCTGGGGTTGTCACCGTTTTGCGACTCCCCCCGTATTGTTGCAGATATGGCTAGTTGTGTTGGAGACTTGACTCGTACAGTGGCTACTTCGTTCATGGCGTCTGGGTGTCTGCTTGTGGAGGCCGAGTTCCTTTGCCCGCCAGCCTCTAAAAGAATTTTTTCCTATAATCTCCGTATTGGTTAGTCTCTTTTCCCTATCACCGTCAACTACCACGAGCCTCCCTCTGGTTTTGTTGGTCCTTCTACCCCCCTGATTGGCACTCCCGTGCCATCTTCTACTGCCGGTGCCCCTTCTTTGTCATTTGTCGCGGGCAGTTCTTTAATCATGTCGTCGTCCCAGTCCAAGTTGAAGGGCAGTCAGAATCCGTTCATTAAAAAGAATGTTCCCTACCAGCGCAAGAGCATTGCATTTTCCCCTTCCTTTAAAATTTAGCCCTCTAAGGCTCATAACTTGGTGTGGATCAATCCCGACTTGTCCTCTTCGTCGGCTTTGAAACCTCTTATTGCTCCTGGGGGCAACTCAGCCAGTTTGATCCCTTCTATCCCACCGTCTCAGACTCCCAAATCTTCCATCTCTGTTGCTCCCTCAGTGGTCGTTCGTCTCCCCTCTTCCCCTTCCAAAGGCAATGTGCAGGCGGCTGAACATAAATGGCCTGATTGGGAGGTGAACCCCTCGTTCTTGTCGGATTGGGATATGTTCATTAAAGGAGTCCAGGGCTCTTCTTCAGTGATCCCTAGTGATAAAGGGGGTTCTTCTGAAGCTGCATTGAAGACTCCGACTAAGGCTGATGATTAGGTTGATCAGGACGATCTTCTTATCAAGGAAGTGGCTGACCTTGCTAAATCCTCTCCTCATCAAAAGGTATTGATTTTCAATTTTTCCTTTTGCCTTATATGTTCGCTATGATTCTGGACACTCTGATTTTTGCTTTAGCAATTTTAATTTTAAGCATTGTTTAGCTTTCCCTGTTATTTGTTTACTCAATTACAGTCTTACCTCTTTTTTCTTTGTTCACGTCAAAGGGCAATTCCCTAAATTGGGTTGTATAGATCGCTCTCTTAATTCTCGTGTAACTCCTGTTTCCCCGTATTTATATTTTTGTACTGTTTTATGCCTCATTGTACTCTCTCTCGTCTATTTTGAGATAATGTAATTTGTTCTGATTGAATGAAATTATTATTCTTGTCTCAACTCAAATTGTGGGTCCTTTTATCAAAATTCGATTGTGTGCCATCTTGCACCGTTCTTCATGAGAAATAGACCGATTCTTCTCGTTTATCTCTCTAATCTCCATTATTGTGCATTTTGACCATTTCTTCTGTTGGGCTCTTTTTGAAATGGATCCCCTAAACCCTTGAACCCGCAAACCCGCTAACCCTAGTATATAAACCCCTACCCTAATCCCTAATCACCATACTGTTTAAACCTAATCTCTACCCCGCCGCTAATCGTCTTCGTCCCATTCCTTTCTCCTCCATTTTCGCAACCGCCATCTCTCCAATCCGCCTCGTCTCCCTCTCGTCTTCACAGCCACCACCAGACCAACGCCGTCCCACTCCATCGACGTCGCCTCCATCCCCACAGCACCGCCGAGTCCTTGGTTTCCACTCTCCCCTGTTCGGAACCATGAACAGAGCACCGCCGCACCGTCGCTTCTCGACGTCGTCGCCGTCGTCGCCTCCGTCACTGCCGTAGTCGCCGCCAACGAAGCAGCCACGCCGTCGCTCCTCTCTCTCGAGCTCTACTCGGTCGAACGACGAACGAAGAAGAAGATCGAACGAAGAAGAAGAGGATTTAGGCGGGAGCGAATCACAGCCGTCCGATCTCTTCAAGATCCGTGCGCTTGATCGGTGTCCTGTGTTCGTTCCGCAGCAGATCCTGATCCCGTGTTCGCTGTTCTGGGATTGGATCCGGTGCACAGGAGAGATCTGATTGGGCGTTTCGCTGTTTCGTGTTCTACCTGCAGCGGATCCGATCTTCGCTGTTTGCTGTTTGGGCCGATCGTGTGTACGAGGAAAACTCGATCTCCGATCAATTTTTTTGGACGCGCTTTTCGAGGACATCTTCGGAGATTTTTCTTCTTAATTTGCTTCAACAAGCGGAATTTTTAATCGTCGATTAAGGCAAGTATTCATCTTGTACATTTTATTGCTCTAGTACAAGTTTTCTTGATAATACCACATATAGTTAGATTGTGACTCCCTTTGAAATATCATAGTAAATCAATTTTGAACCTTCAAACCCACAAATCTAAGAGTCACAAAACTTCCTCGTATTAAATAATAATCAATTGGACTCTTTTATCCCCTTGAACACATGAATCACATGGACATATGAATTAAGGACCCCTAAAATTTGTAGACGCATATGAATTTAGTATTTTGACGAAATTGCGACTATTATGACTTGAAAAATATTTATTAGTTGCTGTTTTGATCTCCATGATTATGTATTTATGCTACTTAACAACTTAGACACCAAATTACATATTTCCATGAAACCTACATTAGTAAATAAATTCTGAATGTTGCTGTCTGAATATTCTTTTGCGGTTTCGACCCTTTTATCATTGGAATTTGGGCCCGAGCCCTGAATATGAAATGTAGATCCGGATGTGTAGATATCGATAGACTCCAAGTTGATCGAATTTGGAGCTACGGTTTAGGAGTTATGGCAGTTATACTGCAGCTGTGTCAGTAGACGCAGTTTTGCGAAACTGCTGTATATATTTACTTTACAAATTATTTTCGCTGTGTAAACAGCGAGCGTTTGACCCCAAATTTTATATGTAGTTGCTGGACACCCTATAAGACATCCCCAATTATTCTTAGAATTAATTTATATTATTTCAACCCTGTTCCACATGTATAAATACGAGAAACCAAAATCTGCCTGGACAAAAGTAACAAGTAGGGGTTTTGGGAAAGACTATAGAGTGGACAACATAGGTAAGTGTACTCGGAAGGGGGCCCGTGTTTCCCGAGATGTATGTTAAATGGAACTAAGTGCCACGTAGAACTAAGTGCCACGTCATGGTGACGGGGGCCACCTCTAGAGCCTACGGGGGCCACCTCTAGAGCCCATTATATGATTACATGATATATACTTGAGATCACATGGAACTAAGTGCCACGTAGAACTAAGTGCCACGTCATGGGTGACGGGGGCCACCTCTAGAGCCTACGGGGGCCACCTCTAGAGCCCATGGTTTGATCACCTGCTTGTTTGATGCCTGAGTACACCGCCCTATAGACTCCATTACTAGGTCTAAGCGCAATTGATTTGACTGTAGCAACCATGTAGTATAATGGATGCATGTCGTGCTACCTAGATAGTAATAATTACAAGACTTGAACTTGACACCTGTCACTTGATACCTGATGATATGATACCTGAAACATGATACCTGAGACTTAAAGCCTGGAACTTGATACTTGACAACTTGACATATGAGACCTGACATTTGAAATAACATATGACACTAGACTTAAGGTTGTCGCTTGATATTAAATACCCTTATAGGTGTACCTGACATGTGTTTCACCACTAGCAGTTGCTATCCAATCTAATTATTAAGATGTTCCCTCTTGCTAGCTAGTCTTTGAATTTGCCTACTACTTCTTATAATTCTGCTTATTCTTGATTCCGACTCTTGTCTTTTCCTTACTTGTACTTGCTTTCACTATCTGTGGCCCTAGCTTGCACTAAGGGCATTTTCTCTTGTTTCCCCTTCGTTTTCCTGTTTATATTTATTAAGCAGACTTGGGAGACAAGCTATCTGCTGGAATTGGCGAGCAGACATTTCAGGTTTTGCTTGGAGCAAGGATCTGTTTAAATAGTTGCTTTCCTTAAGGTATTTATTTCTTCTGTTGTTTAAGACTTGTTTCCGAGTTTATACTTGATCCAGACATGTGAACTATTTGAACATTATTATTTGTTTAAATTGTTTTCTGCTGCTTAATAAATTATTCATGCATGCTTGGTTATATATGTTTCTCTTGTATATTCTTGTTATGATGCTGAGTCGATCCTACAGCTTATGGATGATGTAAAAATCATTCGCTGGGCTTCGTCACGTACTCGTATTCCATATTTTTGGGAAGCGGGGCGTGACATCTCGTGTTCAGAATATGATTAATTTCTCCTCTGTTTCTTCTTCTCCTCACCCTCCTCTTGTGAACCGTTCTACCACCGTTTCACCCTCCACTCTTTCGAGAGTGTTAGATTCTAAGGATATCCCTGATCCTTCTCCTGCTCTACCTCCCCCTCAGCCGTATGCTGAGAGCGTTCAATCTTATAGTGGAAGGGCTATAACTGGTCAGGTTCTGGCTGGTTTGTCCCAATTCTCCCCATCGACTCAGTCATCTCTTTATCCGAAACTCAAGTCGTCTCCTGTTATCATCCGTTCCAGTGCCCGTATTCGGGCTAAACATGCCAAACCTTTTCCCGCTGAGCCAGAAGACTCTCTTGCGGCTCACATTCCTAACTCGGAAATCCCTCCCCCAGATCCAAATTGGTTGCCTCTCCCCCTTGGATCTGTCTATCAAGTTCATTTCGACTCTTTGACTAACACTGACTTGATGGACCTTGCTAACAGAATGGGGTTTGTGGTTGACTCTTCCCACTATGGGGAATTTCAGATCATTCACAACCTAGAACGTACTAGAGCTTTCAAGTTCACAAGTGCTTATGATTAGTCTTTCTTGGAACATTAGGGGGTCTTCACAGCCCGTCTAAGCAGCAAGCTCTTCTTCATCTAATTTCTACCTCTCATTGTGATTTGGTATCCATTCAGGAATCCAAATTGGAATCCGCTTCCCCCGCACTCTTTCGTAACATTGGTGGTTCCTTAATTACCAATTGGATACCACTCAACGCGACTGAGACGAGAGGAGGTATCCTTTTTGGAGTCAAAGAATCTCATTTTTCTGTCATTTCTGTTCATTGTCTAACATTTTTTTCTTATCGTTGGAATCCATTGGCACGAGTTCAACTGTGGTCTTTCAGTCGTCTCCGTGTATGGTCCTTCTACTGCTGACAGGCGCAATCTTTTCTGGAATGAGTTTAACTCATTCCATAATCACATTTAAGAATTTTGGTTATTTTGTGGTGACTTTAATGCCACCAGATTCTCCTTCGAGAGATCTGGAATTGCCCATTCCAACTTAGACTCTACTCATTTCAACGAATGCATTCGTTTTCTCAACCTTTCTGACATCCCTCTTAACGGCAGATCCTTCACTTGGTCGAATATGCGACAGTCTCTGACCATGGCCAAACTAGACCGGTTCCTTGTTTCTAACGAGTGGATTTCCTTCTTCCACAACTCCTTCTGTTGTGCCTTACCTAACACATCTTCAGATCACGTTCCCATCGCCCTTCATTCTAACTTTAACTTCTCTAAACAGTTCAAATTCCGCTTTGAAAAATTCTGGTTGCAATCAGGTCTTCGTCAACCTTATTGCTGAATGTCTCTCCTCTATCACGGGGTCTTATGGCCTTGGTCGTATTCTCCTCAAGCTCCATGCGATTAAATTTGGTTGCAAGATCTAGTGTAAAGACAGATTTGCCTTCTCTAATGAACTTAAGCTTCTTTTTCTCTCCACTATTGAAGCCATTGACCAGCTCGAAGAGGTTGCACCTTTATCTGAGTCTCTTCGTAACGAAAGGAGCTCCTGTAAAAGAGAATTTGCTTCTATTCTTCATAATGATCATATCAAGTGGGCTCAGCGAGCTAAAGCTCGTTGGCTCAAAGACGGAGACGGTAATACCGCCTTTTTCATAACTTTGCTTCCCACCGACAATGGTGCAATCGAATCCCCACCATCATTAATGACGGTGTGGAGCTGGACTCTAATGTAGACATTCATTTTACTTTCCTCCAATTCTATAAAAATCTTCTCGGATCCTCTCAATTTAGGTCCATTCAGCTAGACTGGATGCAGTTATATGGTCCCTTTACTCATGACCTTTCTAGCCTAGAGGCACCCTTTTCTATGGAAGAGATTAAATCGGCGGTTTTCTCCTTAAAGAGCGACTCTACGCCTGGTCCTGATGGCTTTCCGGCGTTCTTCTTCCAAAAATTCTGGGATTTCCTAAAAGTAGACCTTCTTCAAATGTTTGTGGATCTCCACCAAGGAACTTTCTCATTTGAGCGTATTAATTACGCCCACATTGTTCTTATTCCAAAAATTATTGGTGCTAACTCGGTGGCGAACTTTAGACCTATAAGTCTTCTTAATACTACGTTCAAGATCATCATGAAGGTTCTTTCTCATCGTCTCAGCCTTGTCATTTCTCCTATGATTGATCCTGCTCAATCGGGGTTCATTAAAGATCGTTTTATTCTAGATAGCGTGGCTTCCGATCAAGAGATCATTTCCCATTGCCACAAAACCAATTCGGAAGGGATTATGTTAAAATTAGATTTCGAAAAAGCCTATGATAAGGTGTGTTGGGATTTTCTGTTCGATATCCTACTTCATAGGGGTTTCGGCCCTAGGTAGATTGCTTGGATTAAATCCAGCTTATTTGCTGGCACCTCTTCCATAATTATTAACGGATCAGAAGGTCACAAATTCAAGTGTAAGCGTGGCCTCCGTCAGGGCGATCCTATCTCTTCCCTCCTGTTCACCCTGGTGGCGGATGTCTTCAGCAAATTACTGAAGAATGCCTGGGACGCTCACGCTATTGAAGGTCTCGGGGGCTCCCATAGCTTCCGAGGCATTCTCAACCTTTAATACGCTGACGACACCATTATCTTTTCCAAACCAAATGGATGTTCTCTTCACAATCTCAAGCTCCTTCTTTACATCTTCGAAAGTGTGTCTGGCTTAACCATCAACTTCCACAAATCTTCGGTTCTTTGTCTTGGAGGCTCTAATAGCCGTCAAGTTGAGATTGCACAGTTCTTCAATTGTAATGTTGCTTCTTTCCCCGTCAAGTATCTTGGGATACCCTTGAGATGGGGCAAGCTTCACAAATCGGATTGGCTTCCTATTATTGATAAAGTAGAATCTAGACTTAATGTGTGGACCATCAAAAACCTATCTAGAGGGAGCATATTGATTCTGATGAACGCGGTTCTCTCTACCATCCCTCTTTATATGATGTCCTTTTTCTACATTTCCTCTTGGGTTATCAAAAAGATTGATAAAATCAGAAGCAATTTTTTTTTGTCTAACTCAGATTCTTATAAACCCGGGTCTCATCTTTGTAATTAGAAATTGGTCTGTACTTCTAAGGCAGAGGTCTCGGTGCCCTCAATCTAAGACAACAAAACTTAGCTTTGTTGGCCAAATGGATTTGGAGGATGCTTAAAGACGAGAATCTTCCCTGGGCCCATCTGATAGACAATAAGTGCTTCTGTCGTCATAGGATTTGGGAGTTCCATCCCTCTCTTTCATCTAGATCTTCTTCGTTCTGGAAAGGTGTTTGGAAAGTTATTCATCCCTTTCAATGTAGCATTTATCATGTTTGCGCGGTTGGATTGGAAACTTTATTCTGGAATCACCTTTGGATCGGCAACTTGAAATTGGCCTCCGCCTTTCCGGCTTTATACCGTCTCACTACCAACCCTTCTGCTAAAGTGTCGGATTATCTTATTGTTCATGACAACTCCAGAGAATGGTCTATTCAGTTCTCTAGTGGACTCTCTCCTGATTTAGATATGGATTATCTTCACCTCATTTTGCTTTTAAACTCGTATGAGTGGCATCCCAGAGATGATTTTTCATGGCGTTGGACTAACTCAGGTTCCTTTTCGGTTAAATCCTTTTATAACTTTCTTAACTTCGGAGGTATGTCATCCCCTTTCGCTAAATTTATTTGGAGCTGCTGTGCTCCACTTAAAGCTAAGATCCTGACTTGGCTAGCCATCAATAACAGGCTTCTTACAGTTGAAATTCTCAATAAAAGGAACCTTGCGATTGGACAGCTATGTCCCCTTTTCTTTCTTTGTCACGAAGACATCGATCATCTTTTTTGGCACTGTAATTTTATCAGACCTCTTTGGAACATCTGCTTACTGGCGTGGTAGATCCCAACTCTTCCCCCTTCTTTTCTTGATGGCTGGAGATGCCATTTTGTGTGTGCTAAGTATCGTAAGTCATGGACTCTTTCATTTATGGCTATTATTTGGGTCATATGGAAAGAAAGGAATAACCGTATTTTTTATAATACTGCAAAGCCTATTGAATCTATTGTGGATGATTTTATTTATTTCGCTCAGCATTGGTCTTTCACTCTTACGCCCCACAAAATTCAGCGGTTAGGCCTTGATAGGCTAGAGGACGCTGCAGTTTTTTTACGTTCTGCTTTTATTAATACTACTGTTCTTAATTTAGAGATTCCCTAACTCAGCGGCTTCTGCTTCTTGTTGCAGGGATAACACTCTGGCCTTTTTTCGTTCATTTTTTTGTTTTTTGGTGGTGGTTCGGAAGCACTTAGGTGCTATGCTGTTCTTCGGTTGCTTTTTCTGATGCCTTTCGGCTGTTTCCATTGACTGGTTCAATGGGAGGTTGTCGGCATTTTCGGTGGCGTAGGGGAATGTTTTTGTGCAGTTCGTTCTCTACTCTATCGCTGTTGTGGTTTTGCGCTGGCCATGCTCAGTTTAGATTGAGCTTGCTTTGGCCTGAGCAGTTTATGTTTCTTTCTTTTCGTGTTAATTTGCTGTTCTCGCTACTTTCAGCTTGTTCTAGTTGCCATAGTTAACTCTGTCTGTTTATTTGCTCAGTGCTGGCATTTTATCGTCTGAGCTGGTCCTTATAATTTTTAATAGTGTGTTTGGTCTCAGTTGGTGGTCGTGCTCTGCGATATGACTGAGGGTTTTTTAGCACCATCTTTCCCTGGTCGTGCTCTGCGATATTTTCTTGGTTGTTAGCCTTGTTCTTTTGCATTGGCTATAGTATGAGGCCCCGGTTGAGCCTGGAGTTGTTCGGTCTTCCTCTGTCGTGATTGCCAATGGGTCGAGGCTGCTCGCTGGTCCCCAGTCGGCGATACTCCGATCGCTATGGGAGGCTACGCTGCAGGCCAAGGGTTCTGCTGATTAGCTGGATGTGGACTTCTCTGCTTGTATTGGTGTCCATGTCCAGTTTCTAGCCTGTTTGTTTTTATGTTATGGTTATTTTAGCTATTGATCTCTATTTGTTTGTGCTGTGTTCTTGTTTTACTCCTTGTAAAATGGGTCTTTGTATATAACTCTTTATTTATGATATTTTAAGGCTGGAGCCGTAAGACTATCCGTTTCATTAAAAAAAGATGAAAGTCCACAAAATGCAAGAAGAATATATACTTTATTGTAATTGTTGAAATATAGTAATTGTATATTCTGTTTCCTAATATAGGAAACAGATTCCCCAAATCTCTCGTCTTCCCAATCTTCTCTCAATCTCTTTTCTTCTTCTCCAAGAATGTAATCCTTATATATAGATGTATACAGTAAAGAATAAAGTACAACAAGAAGAATAAGAATTATTTTCCCCAAAATTATTTTCTTCATGGTATCGGAGCCTAACTAGATCTAGGCCAATTGAAGATGAATAGGTGATCAGATCTGCCTCCTCGTCATCCAAAGATCCCGTTGCTGATCCCGTTGCTGATCCCGTCACCGATCATCATCCCATTACTGATCCCGTTGCTGATCCCGTCACCGATCATCATCCTCGTCGACTACAGATCTCCAGATTCTGTTCACCTTCATCTGCCTGACCTTCCTGATCTCCAGATCTCCAGATAGTTACTGTTCATCTTCCCCAAATCCCTTAAAACCCAATTTCCGATCACCTTCTCCGACGAGTTCCCGACCACCCCCGTCACCTCTTCTCCCTCTGGCGACCCCCATCGTCGCCGCTAGCACAACCTCCGAACCATCCGTTCTCCTCTTCCGTTCGATCGACAGCAGAACCAAAAAAAATTCTGATTCCCCCTTCCGTCCTTCTCCGACCACCCCGAAGCTGCTCGCCTGCGACGCTGCCCCCATGCGCCTCCTCCGACGATGTCGACCTCGCCCCTGGTCACTAGCGTCGCCGCCCCTTAGCCGGCCGTCGACTCTTCATTGTTGTTGTTGTCTCTCTCTCTTGTTGTTTATTGAGTGAGTTGTTTGCTGAGTTGTTGATTGATCAAATCAGATCTAAGGAAGAAGAAGATCCCGATCCTGATCCTCCCTGTTGTCCTCCCGAGCTCCCGATCTCTGATTGGTGTTTGTTGGTGTTGGTGTTTGCTGTGTTACTGTTGGTGTTTTTTTTGTGTTGCTAGTTGCTGTTCTTGGCCAAGTTGTGTCGATCAGATCCGTTGTTTTTTGGGTGCTACCATGGGACAAACTGATAGAGCTGAGAAGCGTATTGGACTCGCCTCTACATTAGTCACAGCTGCAGGTAATGATGGTAAGGTATTTAATAATTCTGCTTCTGTTATGAATAGTGCATGGATAATTGATTCGGGTGCTACCGACCATATGACTTTTGATTTTAGACAAGTTCAAAATTTTCAACCATCCACTAAATCGACTGTGTCCACTGCCAATGGTGATTCTGCCACTGTTACTGGCGATGGTACCATACATCTCACAAACAACCTAACCTTAGATACGACCCTAGTTGTGCCATCCTTGAATTTCAACTTATTATCTGTTGCTCAAATAACTACTGCCTTACATTTTATTGTAGTCTTTTGGCCTTCCCATTGCGTGTTTAAGGATATTCGAACTCGCAAGACGATTGGTTATGGGGTTAAGCACGGAATGCTCTATTACCTGGATTTAGAATCTAAATGTTCGAGCAAGTTGACTCAAGCTCTAAGTGTGGAAGGATCCGAAGATGAGAAGAAAAAATCAGACATTTGGCTATGGCATCGACGTCTAGGGCATGCTTCTTTTGGTTATTTGAAGAAATTATTTTCAAGTTTATTTTTGAAGTTGGATATATCTGCCTTTCGGTGTGATGTGTGTGAACTCGCAAAAGGTCATCATGTCTCTTTTCCTCCAAGTCCAAGTAAAAGCTCCTTACCTTTTATGATTATTCATTCTGATGTTTAGGGTCCCATCCAAAACCACTATATTTGGAGGAGCCAAATGGTTTGTAACCTTTATTGATGATTGTACCCGTATGACCTGGATTTGTTTGATGAAGTCAAAAAGTGAAGTTAGTGGTTTGTTTCAGAAATTTCACAAGCATGTTATGATTCAGTATAAATCACAGATTCAAGTTCTTAGGAGTGATAATGGCGGAGAATACCTGAGTTCAAATCTGCAACAATATTTGGTGGAACACGGAATTGTTCATCAGACTACATGCTCGTATACACCTCAACAGAATGGGGTTGCAGAAAGGAAAAATAGACACTTGCTCGAAGTGGTCCGTGCTTCTCTCATCCATGGAAATATGCCACTCATTTATTGGGGAGAAGTCCTTGCTTCTGCTGTATACTTAATCAACCGAGTTCCCTCTAATATCCTAAACTGCCTCACACCATTTCAAGCATTAACTGAAGCTGTGAATGCACCAAAAGTCGTCAACTTGCCACCTCGTTTGTTTGGGTGTGTTGCATTTGTTCATCTTCATCAACATGAATGTAATAAGTTAACTCCTCGAGCTGTCCGCTGTGTTTTCGTAGGATATGCACAGAATAAGAAAGGATACCGGTGCTATCACCCACCAACTCAAAAGATATTTGTGACTATGGATGTTGTGTTCCATGAAGATGAGATGTATTTTTCCTCTGAGGTTGAACTTCAGGGGGAGTACCGAGGTGAAGTTCAAACTCTTGCCTATGATGAAGTGGTTACTATTCAAACTGAACAATCAGATATAAGGGGAGAAAATCAGGATGTAAGTAATGACGATCACTCGAATGAAGACTTGGTTGAGGAAGAAAATTTCCACGAAGATCTGCAGTCAGTGCCGAACCTCCATGAAGATGAGCCATCTCCACCACCAACACCATCTGAACCATCTCCACCACCAGTACCATCAGATCTATCTCTACTCCCAGCAGAACCCCAAAACCAATCGTCATCGCTGTCTGAAGCACCAAGAAGAGAAATCTCAAACCGTACTACTAGAGGTATCCCAAAACCCACTTACGAGCCTAATCCCACTAGTAAAGTCAAGTATCCCATGAGTCATTATGTGTCCACTCACCAATTATCTGAATCAAATAAGTCATTTGTGAATCAATTATCTGCTGTATCTATTCCTAACAGTGTGCAGGAAGCCTTAGCCGATCCAAGGTGGAAAGCAGCTATGGATGAGGAAATGAAGTCCTTGAAGAAGAATGAGACTTGGGAGATAGTCGAGCTGCCAGCAGGGAAGAAGCCAGTAGGATGCAGATGGATTTATACAGTGAAATATAAATCGAATAGTTCGATAGAGCGGTACAAGGCAAGGCTGGTTGCCAAAGGGTACACTCAAACTTATGGAATTGATTATGACGAAATATTTGCACCTGTGGCAAAGTTCAACACTATTCGAGTTCTACTGTCACTTGCTGCAAATCTTGACTGGCCGTTGGAGCAATTTGATGTGAAGAATGCATTTTTGCATGGAAAATTGACAGAAGAAGTCTATATAGATCTTCCACCAGGGTCGAACAGACCAGTCCAACACAGCAACAAAATATGTCGTCTGAAGAAAGTATTGTATGGACTGAAGCAGTCGCCAAGAGCCTGATTTGGGAGATTTACAAAATCAATGAGGACATTCGGATACGATCAGAGTAATTCTGATCATACACTATTCCTAAAAAGGAAACAAGGTAAAATTACTGCTCTTATTATTTATGTTGATGATATGATAGTAACTGGAGATGATCCTGAGGAAATGAAGGCATTAAAGAACCACTTGTCACAAGAGTTCGAAATGAAAGATCTTGGACCTTTGAGATACTTTCTTGGTATTGAAGTTTCTCGCTCAAAAAAGGGGATATTTCTTTCTCAAAGAAAATATGCTCTGGATTTATTGAAGGAAACTGGAATGTCCGCTTGTCAACCGATTAGTACACCATTGGAAGAAGAACTGAAACTATGCAACGAAGCCGATCAAGTGCCTTGTGATAAGGAAAAATATCAGAGATTGATTGGACGATTAATGTATCTTGCACATGCACGGCCAGATTTTTCATATGCTTTAAGTGTGGCAAGTCAGTTTATGCATGCAACTCGGGAACAATATATGGACATGGTAATGAGAATTATGAAATACATTAAGTCAGCCCCGGGAAAAGGAGTCTTATTTGCGAAACATGGTCACTTGAAGGTTGAGGCATATACTGATGCTGATTGGGCAGGATCTACAATCGATAGGCGCTCCACTTCAGGATATTTCACCTTTGTTGGAGAAAATTTAGGTACATGGAGAAGCAAGAAGTAAAATGTTGTTGCACGTTCTAGTGCAGAGGCTGAGTATCGCGGAGTAACTTTAAGCATAACAGAAGCTTTATGGCTAAAACTCCTATTGCAAGACATAGGCTATGGTCCAAAGGAACCTATGAAGGTGTATTGTGACAGTCAAGCGGCATGTGATATTGCGGCTAATCCAGTTCAGCATGATAGGACGAAACATGTAGAGGTGGACAGATTCTTCATCAAAGAAAAATTAGATGAGAAAATTATTAAGATATCCAAAGTGAATTCAGAAGATCAACTCGCAGATATCCTAACCAAGGCCGTTTCGACTCGGCTCTTCTTAAAATTTGTTGACAAGTTGGGCATGCTCGATATCTATGCACCAACTTGAGGGAGAGTGTTGAAATATAGTAATTATATATTCTGTTTCCTAATATAGGAAACAGATTTCTCAAATCTCTCATCTTCCCAATTTTCTCTCAATCTCTTTTCTTTTTCTCCAAGAATATAATCCTTATATATAGATGTATACAGTAAAAAATAAAGTACAACAAGAAAAATAAAAATTATTTTCAAAATTATTTTCTGCAGCAATAATAAAATATTATAATTTATCTTGAATAGTGTGGAACAACCTCATTCAATCAGCATGACTTTGTTCGTAAGAGAGAGACTTGCTCACTTGCTCGAGCCTCTGTCTGGGAAAGTTGGTGGATTCCTCGAGCTCTACTCTATCTACAGATCTCATGATTAGGTCCAATCATAATCACCACACATGGACCCAGTGCAAAGATTAGACAGGGTGAGGAGAATGTACTTTAATGTGCGCACTACAGACCTTGACGAGGACAACTTGGCAAGAGTTGGTGCGGTTGGTGCAAATACCTTCGGTAGGTACAGACCATCCTTCTGGCATGTCAACATCTCAATCTCAACCAAAATTGTTCCAAATTTTTGGTACTTCTGGTTTATTGTTCATTGATAGGTTAAATATAAAAAATCTCACTCAAGTATTGTCCGGTTTAAAAAAAAAAATCACACAAATTTTTTTTATATAGAAAATAATTTCCTTCAACAATGATTTGAATACAAATTTTAAAAAAAATATCTCTCACCCAAAGCTTAAAAATATAGTTGATGAAGGTTTGTTTATAAAAAAAAATGAGTGCAATTTTTAAACTGGACAATATTTGAGTGAGGTTTCTTTTTTTATTCTCATTAATAATCATAGCTCATAGGCTGTGGACCAATTTGTCTCGGGCATCAATTGCCACAATGTACAAACCGACCTCGTGGGATGGACCCCATTTTATTTATTGAGTAATACTATATCCATTACCAATTTCACTACATTTCTCTTCACTATCTTAAATGGCACACTCTAACAAGTAGGGAAAGATAGAGTATGTGGGAGGACTCTCCAATAGGAGTATGGTAGCTAAGATAGTGAACAAAATGATAGTAAAATTGGTGCTGGATGAAGTGTTAATCTTATTGATTTAAGACTTGGAAAGAGTAATTTTTGTTAAGCCCCCTCTCCTGTCAACAATTTTTTATAAAGCTCATTTTTTTTTCTTCTTTTTTGTGTGGATAACAAACGACAATCAACCAACACAAAAAAAACATGTCTCACATCCTCCTTCAATGAGCCTAGTAATCTACAGCAGAAAGTTTTTGCTTTCCCACATACAATTGTCTCATAGGTTTAATAAACTTAACCGTTCGATGTATCACACCATTACTATTGTGATAGAGATGAGAGAGTTTAAACCTGCTATAATCCGTTAATAAACATTTGACAACATCTAACAGTTTTGATACGAACCAAATTAAGTTGGTGTTTGGCTATACTCAAATGCATTGAAACTAGGCTGAAATTGCAACTACGTTGCAAAATAAGACCTGGTTGAAATGTTTGGGTAGACTTTGAAAGTTGCAGCTTAAAAATTATTATAAGAGCATCTTAATCACGCTAGTCATTTTGGCTTTCTAGAATAGCCAAAATGAAAAGCAATAGATTAATTTGGCTAGAAAAAAAAAACCACACCCCAACCATGCTAGCTATTTTATCTAGTCAGAGATATTTTAAAGCCCACAAAATTAAATTAATTTACAACTAAAAACCTTAAGCCCGAACAAAAGCCCATGCTAAAATAGGTTTCTTCCTCGCGAAAGTCAAGCAGATCGCGAGAAGTTGCAGATCGTGATCAAATTTCTTCCTCGCGCAAAGGTCAATGCATATCGCGAGTCAAAGCAGATCTGTGATCAAATTTCTTCCTTATGCAGAGCAGATTGCGGTCGCGAGAATCAATGCAAACGGGAAGCTTTTTTTGGGGGGGGTGGGGGGGGGGGGGGGGGGGGGGGGGGGGGGGGGATTGAGAGACGGAAAGAGCGGAAGGGAAGTTTAGCGAGCGATACAAACTCGTCAGATCTGGCGAGTGAATCTGATAAATCAATTTTTTCGAGTGTTTTGGCGAGTCCCGTTGGAGTATATTTTTGTCTCTAAATTAGCTATTTTTGCTAAAATTGAGATATAGCTAGGTGGTTGGAGATATAGCTAGCAACTTGGAGGGTTTTTTTTATAATTTATTTATTTAATGTGGAGTATGGCCACCTAGTTTCATTATATTATGATATATTATAACTTTGAGTTGCAAAATGAAATTCTCTTGTAACTTTCAACTTGCACCTATTTTAGATGCAATTAAGTTGCAAGTGGAAAAGTTGCCACATATCCCAATTAGCAATTGTAAATACAACTACAGTTGCAATTGCAACTGTAGTTGTAATTATAAGAGTATCCACACCCGTTTCTCAAATTGCGAGTACTGCAGTCATTTCTTATTTTGCCATATTTTTAGAATTGGTGAACAGTCGCTTCTTAAATTTGAGAAACGATTTGGCTATTGTCAAAATATAGAAGACGGTATAGGATGTTTCATTCCCTTAATTTTTAATTTTTAAAGCTTAATTTAAAAAAATTCCTATTGAAGTATTGGTCAGTTAAAAAAAACCCCACTAAATTTTTTATATAAAAAAAACCGCACTCAAGTATGTTTTCAAAAAACCCACAACGACGGAGTTTACTTCCGTTAGGTTTTATGCCGCGTGCATCGCACTTGACTTTTTTGGGACCAAAATGACTACCGATCAGGATCGCTGGATCTCTCAGAAAAGCACACACCTATGATCAGCGATCCAGATCTCTTCAAAATATGATTTATTATTCTTAATTTGGATTAATTAATTAAAAACTAAAAAATAATTAAAAATTGGATTAATTTAAAAAATCTAAAAATAATTATAAATTCGAAAAAATGAAAATATTCCAAAATTAATTAGAAATTTAGAATAATTATTTTAAAACCGAAAAATCAATTATAATAATTGGGAAATTTGATTTAAAATTTTGAAGAAATGATTAAATTGAAAAAATAAATTAGAAAAAATCTAGAAAAACTGGAAAAATTCAAAAAAGTGATTTGAAAATAATTAATTAGAAATCAAAAAATCAATTATTAAATAGGAAAATTTGATTTATAATTTTGAAAAAAAAGATAAAAAATTGGAAAAAGAATTTAGGAAAAATCTAGAAAAAACTGGAAAAAAAAATTCCAAAAGTTTTACAAAGATGCAACTACTTTCAAAATCTCAGTTTATGGTGTTGTTTCTTCATATACTAGTAATCTCCGCGTGTGATGCATGGTTTTTTTCCTTAAGCTCATTCTTTTGCAAATTAACCATAATATGTGCAATTTATATTTTACCTGAATTGAGGGATTTAATTTATTCATACGATGCATGTTTTTTTTCCATTTTTGAGCTTATAGATTTAATCTAGGGTATTTTGGTCAAAAATATTTTTTTTAGCTTCTGCATTAAAAAAACATCTTAATTGGGACCAAAAAACCCGAATTTGGACCAAATTAGTTATTATATTTCTGTTACCTGCACCATATTAGTCTTTTATTTGTTAGATCCTGATGCTAAGAATAATTGAACTTGTTATGAATAGTCATGATTTTAGTTATGATGTAGGTGAACAACTCTACTGATAAGCATAATGATGGTGGACGGGAATGTTGGTGTATACCCTAGAGGCTAGTTGTGTATTGACATTACTAGTTTACATTGTATCATGATATTTATTTTATATATGAGGCATTTTATTTATTGTGTTATTTATTGTGGTTAAATGAACACAATAAAGTTCTTAGAATAGTAGGTTCTACCATAGGACATCAAGTGCATGACTTGATTGTGAGATCCTATTGGTTGTAATCAGAACAATATTCTTAGATGTCCATAGTCAAGTATTATTGTGAATTAAGACATCAATAATACATAGAGATTAGTATGTCTGTAGACTAATGACCATATCTCATGGGTCATAGATATGAGATATTAAGTCTTCACATTGGTACATATTAAAATAATAATATACGAGGTTGACCATCCATGAGAACGCTACATGGATCATTACATGAGTGTATAAGCGGTTCTCACAGTGATCATGGGGAACGTAGTCCTTTGACTTGAAGTCACTACGGTTCCCTACATGAAAAGTTATATGTTTTAATGTCATCAAACATTGCATGTAATAAGGTGATTATAAAATCGACTATTGGATATACTACAAATTATGCAGATAGCATTTGTCACTCCTACATAACAGGAGCGATAACTACGGGCCCCTTGATTGAGTGATAATGCAAAATGCATGGCCATGCTCAAATGACTCAATATGAAATATTGATCTCATTTGTTTTAGTAGGGCTACTCGGACATCAAGAAACTAAAGATTGAATTATACATTAGGGGTGGCATTCGGGTCGACTAGGTCAAGTCGGGTCGGACCCGCGGGTTTCAACCAATTTAGAGCGAGTTCGGGTTGGTTTGCGGGGTTAACCGAGCCGGGTTCGAAATCCAAAATTTCGACCCGGTCGACCCGCGAACCCTATTCGGGTCAACCCCGTTTCGAATCGGGCCAGGTCATGGGGTTGGCCCGATTAATATATATATATATATATATGTATATATATATATATATATATATATATATATATATATATATATATATATATATATACAACTTCATTTTAAAAAAAATTACAACAAGTATAACTGTATAAGAGTGAAAAAATGCATATATTATTCATTTCAACTACTATGAATTTTTTACAAATTATTTACATACAAATACAAGTAATAGAAACTCATAAACAACATACTATGTTTTTTGATTTACAATTTTATATTTACATTTTGAGCGGATAATCAGAATCTAGAGTTTGGGATAGCCTAGAGTTAGATTGAAAAGAGAGCATTGGACTACTATCATGCAATTCTACTTAACATAAACTTAGGATCTCATCACCCTAAATTCTATAATCTTGTTGTTGGACTTCAATCGAGTTGCTTCCACTTGTTGATATACATGCCAATTTTCCTTGGGTCCTGTCTTCAGCCTTCATCCAATCTTCAGTGCACGCAGCATCTCCATCAAATCCGGCTTCAAGTGATTCCTGTAATTTGTTAGAACTCTGCGACTTGTAGAAAAAACACTTTCTGAAGCAACTGTGGAGACAGGAGGAGTTAGTAGATCTCTAGCCATATTTGAAAGAATATGAAGGAAAAAAATTAATGTTCTTTCCACCACTATAGCACTTCAATCTTAGTACTAGAACTCTCACTATCTTGTTGTTTATACCAATTTAATTCATTAGGTGCATTAGTCCTAGATTTTTTTGATTAAATAAGAGCAAGTAAATTAGCAGTGACATCTTCTAAGGTACTCTTACCCTTACCTCTAAAAGTAGAAAAAGAAGAAGTAACTATACTAGTTGTACTACTAGATGCAAAAGTTATATATATCATAATAATTATACAACTTATTTAATGTCGATTCAAAGTTAGCTAAATATTTATTACGATCATCTCCAAGTAAAGCAAAAAACATTTCAATCACCCTTTTTTGTACCCCACTAATTTGATGCGAGATCCATAATAATAGCAATACAACACAACATAGGAGGATGATCAAAATACTTTTTAAAAAAATTATAAGCGGGATCAACAATATGGATAATGTATTTGTCCGAAATCATTTCTTAAAAAATTTGTATCATAGTAATGATTGAAATAAAAATACTACTAGAAGTAGAATCATAAGATGTAGAAAACTTCACATTTGCGGTTTTAAAATGTTTCAAAAATTGTAATAAAGATTCGGCAAAATACCATGATTGGGGAGTCATTTAAAAATTTTCCATATTTTTTGTAAGACAAAAATCGTTTATAATATCTTTGTATTGAGTAATAACATTTAGTAAATCGAAAGTAGAGTTCTATCGGTGTTTAACATCTTTAGGAAATTTTCTAAAATATATTCTCATAGCTTTACACCATCCTTTAAATTCTTGAAGCATAGGACCACTCAAAGCAATAAAATCTACACAATTTCTAATTGTATTTATATTTGAATCGGCTACTTTCAATGCATTTTATACACATAAATTAAAAATAGCACGCACATCTAACATGAAAAAATCATTACATGGAGGAGCTAATTGTGTTTCTAATGTACTAATTGATGTATTGTTGTTAGATGCATTATCAAAACTAATAGTAAAAATTTTATCACGAATATGATATAAATTACAAACTTCTAAGATACATATTGCAATAACTAGTCTACTATGGAGATATGGCAAAACCGCAAGTGAGATGATTCTCTTTTGAATCATCAAATCACTATCTATCCAATGACAAGTTAAGCCCATCATCAGAATATCATTACAACCTTTTGAACAATCGGAAGTTAACGATACTCTACAAATTAAAGAATACAAAAGTGCAGTTAAAGTGTCTTTCATTTCGTTATAAAGATTAAAACAATCGGACTTTAGTGTGTTTCAAGGAATTCTTGTAAAATGTGGGTTTAGTGTATTTTGGTTGAAAGACTCTACATTCCTACTCTCGGAATAGGAAAAAGGTAGTTCATCCTTAATAACTAGTCGGGCTATTTCCCGACGAACAAGTTCGGGATCATAATATTGGCTATCTATTTGTCTGGTCCTAGGGTTGATTTTTTTTTTACCTTGTTGGTCTTGTACTGATTCTTTGGATACATTTAAAATGTGTCGTTTAATTGTACTCACTCTTCTTCCATTTGTAACTCTTGTCACAATATTTACAAATCTTATGTCCTACACCTAGATTATTCTCATCGGGGATATAGTCATAGTATATGTGTCAATCACTTGTTTTCCCCCTAGTTTTTATACTACTAGTGAGTTCGGTTTGTTGTGTTTGTATGTCAACATTATTCATTTCTTCTTCTATGTTGTAGAAGGACATCGTGAGATCCTACCATAGAATTCGGTATAAATTTGCGCTCTATATGTGGGACTATTGGAGGCTGACGTAAGTACCGGTGAAATCTTGTCCACTTTGGCTACGACCGCTACCTCATGATCTAGACATGGTAATAGTATATGTGAAAAAAATAATTTCTAGTGTTTTACTAGTGTATGTACAGTAATACAAAACAAAAAAATATGAGTTATATGTTAAAAAATAAAATCTAAAAGACATTATGAGGGTTGAGAGAGAGAGAGAAAAGCGAAAAACTAACAAACAAATATGATACAAAAAAATTAGAACTACAACAGAAATCAAGAAAATAGGAGGGCTGTGAAATTTTGATATCGTACTTCACAGATATCAAATATAGAAATGAGAGAAAAACAAAAGTAGAGAAATGTAGTAGACGTAGTCACGACGTCTCGTAGTCCAGTAGTCGTTGAAACTTGAAAGAGAGAAAGAAAGCTTTTTTGTTGCTAAAAACTTGATTGAATTGAGATTGAATTGAATAGTAGTAGTAGAAAGAGTAAGAGAGTAAGGTGTGGAAATTTTTAGATTAAATTAAGGGTGTATGGGGGAAAACAAAAAAAAACAACTCCCGGGTCGAATGTTTGATCCAAACCCGCGGGTCGAGCAGGCGGTTTGCTGGTGGGTTTGACCCAGTCAACGGGTTTGCAGGTCGAGTCGAGCGAGTTGGGTTTACGAATTTTTCGACCCGGGTCGACTCGGATCGACACGCGGTTTCGACATGGACACGAACCGCCTATTTGAGGGTCGGGTTCGAGTAGGCGGGTCGCGGGTCAACCCAGCCCGGTTGCCATCCCTACTACACAAGAGTACCACGCTTTATATCTTGTGGTCAATTAAGATACCCGAACAAAAGAACTAGACTAAATGGTAACATTGGTCATGGATAGGTTATATCAGATCACTAGCATTCCCGTTACTTGAGTAGCAGTGATGTATTGCTAGAAACCCCTCACTATTTGTAATACTAGAATATGATTTTAGTATTACTGTCAACGTAATGGAAACCTACAGGGGCACACACTTAGAATGAATCGAAATTGGGATTTAAATTCATGAGATGAATTTAACTGGAAATCCTAGTAAGACTTGGATTCCTGACATGGTTGGGTAATTAATTAGATTAAATGGGTCAACTAAAGTTGGAAAGCCCACACACGAACCAGGCCCAGGTCAGATTGTGAGCCCTAACCACCCCACCACTTTATTAGGGTTGTTTTTCGACACCTATATATATGATATATTTCTGTGAAAAAGACGCATGAAAAAATCCTAGCAGTCATAGAAACTGTAAATCGTTAAGGACATCCCCTTTCCGTAGCTAGCACCACGGCGTGACGGAGAGCTTGATTTGATCCGTTCTGTGGATACAGTAAAGGCAACGCCACATTTGCAGTGCTATGATTGACATATTTTGAAGACACTAGATCCATCTTTAAGGTATAATTATTAAACACGATTTATGGTTTTTTCGCTCGGATCCATGGCTAGGTTTCGATAATTTGTGATTTTTCCACTGTGTTTTTAATATGTGATTGTCCTCGAAACCTAACAGAGAAAATCAACAACAAGAAGCTTGAGGGTAAAGTGTACTCATGATTTTATTATGTTGTTCTTATTTCTATGACAACTACGCAACTCAACTACAAATACTTATTCATATCACTGTGCAGTATATACTGACATCAGTATTTATTTTTTGATGTGCACTAGAGGTGTAAATGTGTACCATATATTTATTAGGACGTGCAAATTACTACAGTGTTGAATGAGAATGTGTTGAACTTTTGATGAAAATATGTGGGAATGATAGTCAAATTTTGTTAAGTATTGTGTGAATGAGAATGTGTTGAATGATATGAAAATATGTGAGAATGATGATGACCATTTGTTCATGTCAGGTATTGTGTGAATTGTTGACCGATTTTTATAACAATATATTCCTGACTAGATTAGGTTTCTGCTAAAAAAACAGTAGTTAAGTGATGTTTTTTGAACAATTTGATTAGTTAAGTGAGGTTTTTTGAAAAACAAATGAAAGATAAATGTGGATTTTCATTATAAACTGAATAGTTATATGTGTTTTTCCTGATACAACCTGAAAAGATCAAAGTGTTTTTTTGAGATACAATACATTGAAGTCAAGTGCTCTTTATAACTATTAATAAAATATCAAAGTGTTTTTTTTGAGCTCTTGGAAGTAGTTGCATCTTTGTAGAACTTCTACTAATTTTTCAAGTTTTCATGGATTTTCCTAAATTTTTAGAACTTTTCTAGTTTTTCGCTAATTTTTTTCCAAAATTAATTATTTTTTAAATTTTTTATAATTATTTTTTTTGGTTTTTTAAAAATAATTATTCTAAAATTCTAATTAATTTTTGGAATATTTTCATATTTTCTGAATTTATAATGAATTTATAATTTTTTAATTAACTAACCCAAATTTTAAATTATATTTCATAATTTTTATCATCCGAATTAAAAATTAATAAAAAGAATTAAAAACAATAAAACCGTTGATCATAGGTGCGCTCTTTTCTGGGAGATCCAGCAATCCTGATCGAAGGACATTTTTGTCCTAAAAAAGTCGTGTGCACTGCACGTGACATACCTAACGGAAGCTAACTTGGTCGTTGCAGGTTTTTTGAAAGCGTAGTTGAGTGCGTTTTTTTTTATTTAAGATTTTAGCGGGGTTTTTTTTAAACTGACCAATACTTTAATGTTTTTTTTTTTAATTTAGCCATTTTTTAATTGAGTCGGACGAGTCATGTTGTTTTGTCCCATAATTTTTTAAGATATATTTTTTTATAAAACGATCGGACGGAACAACATGTTCCGTCCTAAGATTTTTTTCTTTTTTTAAAGAAAGAAATCCACCGTCGGACGGTACATGTTGTCCCATCCGACACCATTTTTGGTTTGGACGGGACAACATGTTCCGTCCAATTCAAAATAGGCTTATGCGATTGGGAGTATATGATTTCATATGGAGGGAGCATCAATATTGAGGAGGTCGAATGGCTTGTTTGTAACATGGGCATATGATATCATATGTGATTGATTGTACAGGATTAAAAAAAATATCGGATGGAACAACCTATTCCATCCCTTACTTTTTTAATATACAAAAATGCACTCGGACTGTACAGGATGTACCGTCCTGCGATTTTTTACAAAAAAAAAATGCGGGACAGAACATCATATTTCGTCTCGCCTTAAAATAAACTGCACAATTTGTTTTGATTAGATGGAACAACATGTTCCGTCCAACTTTTTTTTTTTTTTACTGTTTTCTCATATTTTAGCAAATGATGACTGCAAACAAACTGATATTTTGCCATTTGTTATTTTGCCAAATTGTCAAATTTGGCAAAAAAACAAGTGGGGATGCTCTAACTGTAGTTGCAATAAAAATGAGATTGCCATACACCATCTTAGGTAAAGTTGAGATTATATTGAGAGAATCACCTTCCAGCCGAATATCAATTCTGAAGAATATTTGTAGCCTCCCGTGCTTCTTTCAACTTATACTATAAAATCATGTTATCATTATAAACACCCCCAAATACCACAGTCATCGATGGCTATGGATCGTTCGAAATCTAGTTTGATCCAACTTGGCAAAAAACCAGCCAAATATAGTGACAGAAAAGAAAATGAAAAAAAAAAACAAAAAACCACTAAGTTGCATACTTGTAGCTCAAATAGTAAAGAGTTTCAAAATTGGGACCGATAAATGGAGAAAAGTCTTAGGTACTGTTCTTTTTTTTGCCCTACCTCTTATAAGAGATTTACAGTAAGAGCCTCTTGTAAAAGCCTCTTTTTGAGATGTTCTTTTTATATAAAAATAAGCTCTTATAAGAGATTTCTGTTCTTTCTTCACCTCTTACAAGAGCCTATATTACCCCAAGGTCTATATTATCCCAAAGTATAAAAATAGTGAGATGAAGGACAAGAAAAGATAAGTTCAAATGCTGGATAAATTATGTCTTTCCAATAGCATCACTTTGGATGCCTATCACACAAAAGTGTGAAAAGTCAAAAAAGAACCAATAGTAACAAAGAAAACGGTAATATGGCAAATGACGACATTCGACAAAAACTACATAAATGGAGTTGAATAATAAAACACTGGCAGAATAACAATTTAATGTACAGATTTGTCGTTATTACAACAACATCTAAGCACGAAAGTGACAATTTGAAACTCGATTCTCATTTCTGATACTCTAGCGTCTGTCCTACGGTATCGACTAGTTTTGTTGGACACAAATCCTTCTTCTCCATCCAACTCCGGATGCCATTTCATGTCTTAAACCCTTTAAGGATATTGTAGTCTTCTCAGCCCTAGTCATGCCGAACTAGGTCTGCTCCTACTTCTACCCAATCCTTTCAACTTTCACCTATGAACCCACCACTCCCTACCTAAGTATGCCTATGTTATTTTTTAGATTGAAATTAGTAACAATTATAATATAGGCTTTGGGGGTAATATAGACTTTTTAAGTGATAGAAGGCTTATAAGAACTTGGAAGGGGCTACTAGAAGCCTTTTAGGCTTACAAGCGATTTTGGGAGAAATTGCTTATAAGAGATAAAAAAAGACCGCTAAAAAAACTCTTGTAAGAGGTGAACCACCTCTTACAAGAGGTAAATCGCTTATAAGAGGAGAAAAAGAACACTAATCGCTTATAAGAGGTAAATCGCTTAGGTAGTGTTCTTTTTCTCCTCTTGTAAGCAATTTAGCTCTTGTGAGAGGTGGTCCACCTCTTACAAGAGTTTTTTTAGCGTTCTTTTTTTACCTCTTATAAGCAATTTCTCCCAAAATCGCTTGTAAGCCTAAAAGGCTTCTAGTAGCCTCTTTTAAATTCTTATAAGCCTTCTATCACTTAAAAAGTCTATATTATAATTGTTACTAATTTCAATCTAAAAAATAACAGAGGCATACTTAGGTACGGAGTGGTGGGTTCATAGGTGAAAGTTGAAAGGATTCATAGGTGAAAGTTGAAAGGATTGGGTAGAAGTAGGTGCAGATCTAGTTCAGCATGACTAAGGGTGAGAAGACTATAATATCCTTGAAGGGCTTAAGACATGAAATGGCATCCGGAGTTGGATGGAGAAGAAGGATTTGTGTCCGACAAAAGTAGTCGATACCGTAGGACAGACGCTAGAGTATCAGAAATGGGAATCGAGTTTCAAAATGTCACTTTCGTGCTTAGATGTAGTTGTAATAACGACAAATCTGTACATTAAATTGTTATTCTGCCAGTGTTTTATTATTCAATTTCATTTATGTAGTTTTTGTAGAATGCCGTCATTTGCCATATTACCATTTTCTTTGTTACTATTGGTTCTTTTTTGACTTTTCACACTTTTGTGTGATAGACATCCAAAGTGATGCTATTGGAAAGACATAATTTATCCAGCATTTGAACTTATCTTATCTTGTTCTTCATCTCACTATTTTTATACTTTGGGGGTAATATAGGCTCTTGTAAGAGGTGAAAAAAGAACAAAAATCTCTTATAAGAGCTTATTTTTCTATAAAAAGAACTCCTCAAAAAGAGGTTTTTACAAGAAGTTCTTCTTGTAAAAAAAAATGCCTTAGCTTATTTTTATATTACTGTAAATCTCTTATAAGAGGTAGGAAAAAAGAAGCAAAAAAAAAAAAGTACCTTAGCTTCAAGGCGAGACCCCCCATATGTAGGAATTTTTTCCCAAAATGATCCTCTTTTTGAAAGTTTTACCAGAACTGACCCGTTTTTTATAAAAATTTCATAAACGACCCACTCGCTTTTTGAAAAAGCGAGTTTGGTTAAAAATAACTCGCTTTTTCAGAAAGCGAGTGTTAAACTTTTAATTTTCGAAAGGTTAGACTCGCTTTTTGAAAAAGCGAGTTATTTTTAACTAAACTCGCTTTTTCAAAAAGCACGCATGGTTATTTTGGTAAATATTTTCGAAAGTGGGTCAGCTTGGTAAATACTTTTAGAAAGTGAGTTAGTTTGGTAAATAATTTCGGCAAGTGGGTCAGTTTGATAATAAGTTCTTTCTATATCACATTGTCACTTCATCTTCTTTAGACTACTATATATGAAATCGTTTGTCAGGACTTTCTATATCACATTGTCACTTCATCTTTTTTGGTAATGATTTTATAAAGTTAGTAACTGTTTAGCAGTAGTCGAGAATATACATAACTTGACATTATTTCAGTATACACATAATTGATGTGTTTTAAGTTGTCAAGAATGAGCCCATAGATACTCTCAATCTCCGGTATACAAATAATTAGCTTTTGACCTATCAATCATATGCGCTGAGTTCTTGCGCCAAATGTCTCACACTCACTTTCTGAAAAAGCGAGGGTGGTTAAAAGGGTCCATGATTTTTTTTTTATATTTCACATTGGCGGAAATGACCAAGTTATCCCTTTCTTCATATAACCAGATTATCACCTTAGGAATAAAAGGGTCATGCGGTAGTGATAAAAGGGATATAACCAGATTATCCCTTTTATCACCTTAGGGATAAAAGGGATAAAAGGGTCATGCGCTGGGTTCTTGTGCCAAAAATTCTTCTATTAAAAGGGTGGTTGTAACTTCGTCCATGGCTGCTGTTATACATAATGGTAGACCACAAAAGCCTGACGTGGTAATTGATGAGACATGGTTCTCTAGTTCTGAATATTATCAGCAGACTAAGGTTTGATCATAATATATTGTTTTGTATTTCTTGCACTTATTGGTAGGAGCATCAACATATGCCAATTCAGTATTTGGGTGGATAAATGTTAAAATTGTTGTCGAGGCCCGGGCATTGGATCTGATTTCTAACATTTCTAAATGGTTAACAGATATGAGCCTCGACAACAATTTTAACATTTATCCACCCAAATACTGAATTGGCATATGTTGATGCTCCTACCAATAAGTGTAAGAAATACAAAACAATATATTATGATCAAACCTTAGTCTGCTGATAATATTCAGAACTAGAGAACCATGTCTCATTAATTACCACGTCAGGCTTTTATGGTCTACCATTATGTATAACAGCAGCCATGGACGAAGTTACAACCACCCTTTTAATAGAAGAATTTTTGGCGCAAGAACCCAGCGCATATGACCCTTTTATCCCTTTTATCCCTAAGGTGATAAAAGGGATAATCTGGTTATATCCCTTTTATCACTACCGCATGACCCTTTTATCCCTAAGGTGATAATCTGGTTATATGAAGGAAGGGGTAACTTGGTCATTTCTGCCAATGTGAAATATATAAAAAAAAATCATGGACCCTTTTAACCACCCTCGCTTTTTCAGAAAATGAGTGTGAGACATTTGGCGCAAGAACTCAGCGCATATGATTGATAGGTCAAAAGCCAATTATTTGTATACCGGAGATTGAGAGTATCTGTTGATTCTTGATTTTGATGATCACAACACACTGCACATGTATCTATGCTAAACTTACAGGTGCTATACACAAAGGATTTACTTCTATACAGCTGAACAAATGATCAAGCATAAAAGCTCCAAATAAGAGACAATGGCCAAAGCTTCGCTCAAAGACTCAAGACTCAAATCAAGATTCAAGACTCAAGACTTCAAGCTCAAATGTGTCAAATTGTTGTGTCTTGTAAAACATTGTATTTTACTTTTGTTGAGTCTCAGTCCGATTGTAAAGCCTTGTCACACACACATACACTCACAATTTCATAATGTGTGTTTTTCAAAAAATCACAAAAAGAGTCAAAACAGTTTGATATAATTTAACTGTTGAGTACCAGTCGACTGATACCTCTGGCAGTCGACTGACAAGTACAAAACTGTTTAAATTTATTCAAACTCTGACCAGTCGACTCATATGGCAACCCAGTCGACTGTTCGAGTGCTTTTGATCGTTTTCTGTTTTCAAAAATTGATTTTTCAAAATCAAAAGCTAAAGATCCGTTGGTTGACAGTTGGAATAACTGTCCCCCAACGTCCAGGAGATCCAACTCTATAAATAGAGTTCAGATCTCACTGAAAAGATCTTACAACAACTTTTTGAGATCCGAGCACTCTTTGAGAAAATTCTAAGTGAAAAATTTGAGAAAAAGCTTTCAAGTTCAAACTCTTTGGTTCTCTACATTTAGTCCAGTATAACAACGATTCTGTTCTGGACTGGGTATAGAAGTCGACCTTGTTTTTAGCCACGTGCAACAACACAATACACCAACAAGGCTATAGGTTGACTGTAAAGTTTTTCTTTTTCATTTTGCTCTCAGTTGGAGAGTGGTTTTTGACTCTAGGTTGTAGAGTCGGTTTGTTTCACTCTTGGTAGTAGAGTGGGTCGGCTTTCTCTGGTTGAGAGAAAGGACTACGGGTTAGACAAGGTTGTTGTCTTAACGCCGTAGGGTATTCTTGTAAACTTTTTCAAGAATAGTGGAAATCTCAAGTAGGTTGCTTGGGATTGGATGTAGGTCGGGAGGACCGAACCAGGATATATCTTGTGTACTCTGTGATTGGTTGTCTTGATCTTGCATTTACTTTTGTTTTCATAAGTTCTGTAAAACTTGTCTGGACAGTCGACTTCTTGCACTATCAGTCGACTGATCAGTCTCGTATAACTTGTACTGTCATTGCATCATCAGTCGCCTGCCTTATCTATAAGTCGACTGCACTGAGTTATTGTATTTACTGTTATTTGATCACTTCAGTCGACTGGTTCACAAACAAGTCGACTGTACCGAAGAAAATTTCCGCAGTTTTTTATTAACACTATTCACCTCCCTCTAGTGTTTGTTGTCTCGCCTACAGGATCCAACTGTATCTATGGGCTCATTCTCGACAACTTAAAACACATCAATTATGTGTATACTGAAATAATGTCAAGTTATGTATATTCTCGACTACTGCTAAACAGTTACTAACTTTATAAAATCATTACCAAAGAAGATGAAGTGACAATGTGATATAGAAAGTCCTGACAAACGATTTCATATATAGTAGTCTAAAGAAACGATTTCATATATAGTAGTCTAAAGAAGATGAAGTGACAATGTGATATAGAAAGAACTTATTATCAAACTGACCCACTTGCCGAAATTATTTACCAAACTAACTCACTTTCTAAAAGTATTTACCAAGCTGATCCACTTTCGAAAATATTTACCAAAATAACCATGCGCGCTTTTTGAAAAAGCGGGTTTAATTAAAAATAACTCGTTTTTTCAAAAGCGAGTCTAACGTTTCGAAAATTAAAAGTTTAAAACTCGCTTTATGAAAAAGCGAGTTATTTTTAACCAAACTCGCTTTTTCAAAAAGCGAGTGGGTCGTTTATGAAATTTTTATAAAAAACGGGTCAGTTCTGGCAAAACTTTTAAAAAGAAGGTCATTTTGGGAAAAAATTCCATATGTAGCCGGTAGCCCGTTATTCAAAATTTAAAAAAGAAGAAGACGAAAAAAAACAGAAATGAAGGACTTAAAGTAAATTTGGTCTAAAAAAGGAAGAGAAATTTTAGCTCCAGTCACCAACCCCTCCCACCAACTTCTATAACCGGTAACTTTCTCCGCCTGTCTTCCGTCTCGTTTCGTGTCGTAAATCCAAAATTCCAAACCCACATTTCCCAGGTTAGGGCTTCATTCTCCTCACAAGAAGACGATGCGTTGACATTTCAAGAATTCAAGAATTCAAGAATAAGGAGGGCGACGATGATGGCGCCGTTGACTTCGCCGTGGTGGGATGGGTTGGTGGAGTACACGAAGGCGGCACAGGAGAAAGGGCTGGATCCGACGGCGTGGGCGGTGCATCTGTCGTCGGCAATGGCGTCAAACGGCGAGCCGCTGCCGTCGATCGAGTTGACGCGGATACTGGCGTCGCACGTTTGCTGGGAGAATCACCACGTACCTTTGGCCTGGAAGTATCTGGACAAGGCGCTCTCTGCGAATCTCGCTTCGCCGATGCTGCTCGTTGCCATTCTCTCGACTAGGTTTCGTTTCGATCTTTTGATTTTGTTTCTTTGTATTTGGAATGATAATGATAGTGATGGGAACGTTGGTTAGATTCACTTTATTATGCTCAGCAATTAAATTGGATTGATTCAGTTAATCGTGCTATGAGTTTAGTGAATTTTAAGGCTAATTTATCAGAAAATATATTAAAATTTTATTAACTTTTGTTGAAAAATACTCTGACCCACGTTTTGTTATTTGAAACTACGTTAGAGCGTGTTTTAGTCTTAGTTACTTGACAAATCGTTATAGAGGATGCAATAAACTAAGGTGCCGGACAAATGCTTTTATTGTAAGATACCATGATCTCCATTTTGATATCTGCTTCTACCTTAAATTGTTTTTTAAGTCTTCATTATTACCGGCCGGACAAATTGTAATGGAGGATGCAAAGACTAAGGTAGTGTTCTTTTTCTCCTCTTATAAGAGATTTACCTCTTGTAAGAGGTGGTCCCCCTCTTACAAGAGTTTTTTTAGTGTTCTTTTTTTACCTCTTATAAGAGATTTCTTTCAAAATTGCTTCTAAACCTAAATGGCTTCTACTAGCCTCTTTCAAAATCTTAAAAGTCTTCTATAACTTAAAATGACTACACTACCCCTAAATTAATGATACCCTTTCTTTCCCACAGCACCTTATTATATGAGCATAATCATGATGTACTTGACTGTTAAACGAGAAAATACAACTGGGAGATGGTGTATTCTTTACATAATTGACATTCCAATGAGAAAAATAACACAGCATGAGAGTGTATTTTAAATAGTGGCCGACCTTTCTTTTATAATGTTCACAGACAAAAATGCCTGAGAAAAATGTTGACTACCAGCATCTTGTATACAGGAACTCATAGATGTTGCTCTACTATGTTTCTTTAATTATCGTTAATGAAACGATGACTGAGGTCATCTTTTTATCAAAAAAAAAAAAAACCTCATAGATGCCAAATGTAAAATAGGATCACTTCCACTTACAAAACCTATGAGCCAAATCTGGTTCAATGGCTGCAAACAAACAGCCTCTATACGCAACTAACCCACTGCTGCCATAAAAACAAAAATGGATTAACACAATTTTAAGTGATACTCCGGCATAATTGGAACAGCGCCATTTATTATCCTCACAGCAGGTCACGATTGAACCAACTCAATAACCATCTCCAATCATATACATGTCAGCAACATAAAACGAACCGGATAAAATGTTATTTATATAAATAGAGAAATTATATAGTAAGGACAAAAATGTCTAAAAGTAGAAAAAATGCTATTGTAAGGGGTGAAAAAAGAACATAAATCTCTTATAAGAGGTTATTATAAGAGGTTATTTTTATATAAAAGAACACCTAAAAAAAGGCTATTATAAGAGGCTCTTATTGTAAATCTCTTATAAGAGGTTACCTCTTATAAGAGGTCACCTCTTATAAGAGGCAAAAAAAAGAACAGTCCCTAAGATCCACTGCCTTTCATATTCCAATATTTTCATCTAAAAATATTCCAAACTCTGAATTGGGAAGGCTTTAAGGTAATTGCATATGACAAAATGCGGATTGGGGTATTTTAGATTACAAAGTGGAAAATTTTACGGTATTTTTTCTGATGAATTGCCATTAAATTTTAGGGAGTGTAGGTAATATTTCCTTCACATTGTGTGGGGGTGGAATTCTTCTTGGCCTTCTCGTCTGCAAAATAATTTGATTTTTTGTTGGAAAAGAACTCTGTCGGTCAATTTAGGGAGATGAAGCATGGGAGTAATATAATTTGATTATTGATGCAATTTCTACAGTTGAGATTGTAGGCCTGTGTATATGATCTCCTGGATCAGATGCAAATACGTCTAATCGTTGGACCTAACATTAGTATTAGTGTCCTGTTACTGAAGCAAGCCAATTAAACTGAAGTACCCAATCAAATAGCCCAAAATAATATTTAGTATGTTGTGAAAGGCACGACAAACCTCGAACAGATCAGGCCATAAGAAAGTTGAAAAAGTTGAATATTGGATGTGCTTTCAGAAAACTATTTAGGAATATGTCACGATTTTTTTATGTTTTTGATTAGAAACTTTTGGACAGAACTTATTCTGAGAGCTATCTCAATTCTCAGCCAATACAGATTTTGGTCAGCATCCACTCATAAATACGTGATGACCTCAGTGAGATGACCATTTGCTTAGCATGCATCATTTCAAATCGAATGACGCAAATTATATTCTGTTGGAACTACGTGGAATAGTTGTTTGAATTGCTAGGATGCTCAGACCGTCAGAGTTAGCTAGTTGTTGGGTTTATATGTCTTGCATGCTATATCCGAAGTGAAGAGAAGACGTTAATACGAGAAGATGATTGGAAGCGAGGTAATTGAAGAAGAAGAGACAACAGCAAATAGAGAAGGGGACAATTTTCTTTAACTGCTTGATATTCAACTTTTGATCTACCATCTTATTATTTAACTGAGTTTGTGGGTTTGTTCAAGTTTTGATCTACCATGTTATTATTTAATTGAAGAACAAGTTGTATCAGAGCATCATGTTCGTGGGTTTGTTCAAGTTCCTTGGAGAAGATGGTAGATCAAAAGTTGAATATCAAGCAGTTAAACGGTAAGATCAATTTCAATCTCTGGAAGGTGGATATGTACGATATACTGGTTTAGAAGGACTTATATCTTGCTTTATAAGAGAAGAAGCCAACCGACATGAAGCAGGAGAAGCGAGATAAGATTTGTTTGAAGGCCTTGAGTTTAATCCAGCTATAATTGGCGGATAAAGTTAAGTGTAATATTCTTGAGGAGAAAAATGCGGCGAGTGTATGGGTGAGACTCAAATCTGACTATTCAGGATCGTTGTTGTTGGATCAAATGTACTAGAAGAGGAAGTTGTTTCATTTCTTAATGGAGGAAGGTACCCATTTTTAAGATCACATTATGGGGTTCAATAAGGTAATATTTGAACTGAAGGCGATTAACGCTGATGATCTTAGTAAAGAGGATAAAGCTTTCAACTTGATATATTTACTGCTAGTTTCTTATGATCACTTGATAATTACCATGCTACACGAGAAATTTGCCAAGGAGACACAGTAGTCGCAGTGATAAGGGTTTGAAAGAACATGAATTGAGAAAGGAGACTCATAAAAGGGGGTCTATTTTTGCAGGTTGTTTGACAATAGATGGTGATACTTCAATTGGAGGGGATACGATACACAAGGGTAAGAACCGTTGCCATTATTATAGAGAGATTGTGCATTATGAGAGAGATTATTGCAAGTGGCTGAGTCAGAAGGATGCTACTACAGGAGGTGATCAAGCTAACATAGCCAGTGTCATTGATTCAGGTGAATTTGGTAAATTCGAACTGTCTTCTTGTATCAAGTTCTTCAGATGTAGAATCTAGTTGATATCTTGATTCAGGAAAGTCTTCTCATATTTACTCCGAGAGAGATGTTTTCTACTTACATGTCTACAATAGACTGTAGTGTGAGAACGGAGAATGGTGAGATTTGTGAAGTGGTGGGTGAGGAAACAATTGAATTAAAAACGCCAGATCGTAAATGGTTCACACTTGAAAATGTCATACATATTCCAGTACTGAAGCGGAATCTGATATCCTTGGGGTCTCTTAAATCTCAGGGCTACAAGTATATAACTCGATGTGGAGTTTTGACAGTTTGGAATAGTCGTCATAAGGTGATGAAGGATAAGAGGGCGATTGGGTAGGGTCAGTACAACCTCTACCAGCTTTGTGGTAGTAGAAAAACTCGGTCGAATGTTTGGAAGCCCATTGTTCCTAAAGCATCATTCAGTAAGCGTCACTAGAATCACCAAAGCGAGACTGCAATATTCGAATACCGTTGGAAGGTGGAGAGAGCCATGGGGGTAGGTAGAGTTCATGTGGAGGGTGGCACCTCCTGATAACATCTACTGGGGTGTGCCCTTCAAGGGAGCATACGATTGGAGGAAAACATGTGGAGGTAGATTCAACTAGTAGAAGAAGTCATAGGAACAGGTTGTGTACAAAGCAGAAATAAAATAGTCTACAAGAGTTTAAATCACATAGGTGTGGATTCATTCGTATGCAGTCCAATGTAGAGATTGTTGGATTTATATGTCATATTATATTCGAAGTGAAGAGAAGACGTTGATACGAGAAGAATATTCGAAGCGAGCTTATTGAAGAAGAAGAGGCAATATCGAACAAAGAAGGGGACAGTTGACTGTCATCCCCCCGGGTTTGGTTCATGATGATTGCGGTCGATCGCAATCATGTGCAATCGACCGTCGGGCGCGACTTATGCAGTTTTGGGTATCGGGTCTTGGGGATCATATAAAGCCAACTTCGTTTTCAAGTTAGATCGTACGACTCTCCTTGTGTGGTTATTTTTTCAGGAAAGATCAGATGGTTAATGTATCAAGTGTATCAAACTTGGGTTTCTCTAGATCTCTATATAGTCAATTGTAACGGCTCAACAACATGATTCTATTGAGTGCCGAATAGTTCATCTGAGAGGTGAAAAATTCTCCATTGTAAATAACAAGTAGTTTCTGTTAAGCTTGAGAGAGGGTCGTGGTGAGAATTGTAATATTCTTGTATCTTCTCTAGTTGAATATTATTTTAGTTCTTTCTCCCTCGGATTAAGGCAAAAGCCCCAACTAGGACAGTTCATCTAGTATTTGCTTGGTGGTTTGTATTGATCGTGTCGAAGACTCATCAAGATCCTCTAGAGGGAATAATTTCCTAACACTAGCATCATGTGCACATCCTACCGATGCATAGTAATCCTGTTTGATGAGAGTGAAAACCCTTAAAACATGTTTCTTGAAGTAACTCTAAATAGCGTTGGTAAAATTTCAAATTCAATCCACTACAACTAGGGCATGACACAAGCATGGTTACCTAAGTACATCGAATTAAGCTCCAGTAAGTCAGGTGATGACAAAGTGCCTTCATTTAAATTTGGCTTGCAAAATGTGTTCAGCTTGTGTTTTGTAATATAACGCTTCTAGTATTTCTTATTACGATGAAATCTTGCTTAACTCGGCCTTCTCATGAGATGTAGGCTTGCTCAAGTTGAAAACATTTTAGTGAGATCAGTTGAAAGCCAAAAGCGACAGTACACCTCCATCCGACTAGATTGAGAAAACAAAAAAAAGGTGTTAATTGATTTTCTTTAAGAACAACATTATATAAGCCCTTATTTCCAAAAAAAACTGTGGGACAGTTTACCAACAGCCCACATTGTGGTTCTTCCCCATAGAAATGCATTATTAGCAAGAAAGTACTAGTGCACAAAATTCTGTATTCTTATAGTTACTATAAAATCTGTTACTTGATGTTACTTAATCTGAATCTTGGGGGTTGTTTTGGATGGTAGAAACACAAATTTGGCTTAGGAAAAACTCTATATTGGAAAGACTATCCATGAACCTTCCCATAATTTGCTGCGGAAGTGAGAGAGTTGGAAATCATCTTTCAGGTTTTTTAATGTTTTGGAACTTAAACTATCGAGCTACATAATGGGCACATTCACTTTAGGACCAATGTATAATTTTTATTCTATTTTTAGTTTTTTATTCCTAATATTGAACCTTCTACTTGTTAATCCGAGTCTTTGTGCTCCTTTTCTTTGTCTTATTCGTCATTTGCAAAACTCTGTCTCGGTAGTATTCGATGTTAGTTTTTCTTTTTTAGCTGTAATTGAACCATTAATCGTGGTTTATTTAAGGCTGTTTTTGGATTGGAAGAAAGGCAGGAAAGGAGAAAAAATGGTAAACTTTCAACAAAGATCTCAAGAGACATTATCTACCTCTCATTTCTTTCTTTTTTTTCCCTTCTGAAAAGGTATCAATTTCTGTTACTGACCTTGACTTCCTTCAAACCAAGCACAACCGAATTTGACCTTACTTTTGGACATTCATGTTTATTAAATTTTCTTCAGTTATCATAAATAAGTATGGTTTTTCTTACAGGGTGATTCCTAGTCGACGGTCGAAACCAGTTGCATATAGGCTTTATATGGAGTTACTACGACGACATGCATTTACCTTCGCATCTCAAATCAAAGCACCAAATTTTAAAAAGTGAGCTTAATCTGTTCTATTATATTTTAGAAACTTAAAGCATCTAGATTGCAATTTTTATATCATAGCTAATTCTCTTGTACCTCAACTATTCTGCACTTAAATTTATTTTGGATATGAATGTTTGTTTTTCTTTGGAGGTCATCCTTACATGTGTAGAAATGTGCTGCAATATGCTAAAAGTTATTAGTTTGATCTGTGGCATTTTTTTCGCCTTCTCAATATAGCTTTATATATCCATGTCTATGTTTCCCAGAGAACAATAATATAATGTTCTTCCACCATTGATCAAGACTTCCTTTTTTTTTTGCCTCGGGTTCACAGCATTAATGATCCCCCCCCCCAAGGTTTTAAATGTCGGATTTTTGTCGTGTCGGCCTATGATTTTTTGTGTATATTGGGATATATCAGGATATCTAAATACGTCAGGTTGTTATGTAGGATAGAAAAAAAAATCCTAAATATGATCTACATGATATGTACATACATCGCATTGTAACATTTATCACATAAATAGCACAAATAATACGAAACTAAACGAATTAATGAACACACATGCATTATGCACACCTTGCACATTAATTATATATAATAAATTATATGATGCCAAACATACATATGCATGAGCTAAAATATAGCATAATGAAATTGAAAATTAGCCAAAATAAACGAAAAATATACATTTTAGGAATAGAAACCATCACAAAGTTTGACATATCTAATTCAAAAACAAAAGAAAAGAACAACTTATCGAAATTCAAGCAAACTAATAAAGTTTTGAAATGTCACAATCATTTCAAACATAACCAACAGTTACCAGGCTCAATTGGGTTCGTATGGTTAATGAATTCAGGTTTGATTTGATTCAAATTCGTAAAACCAAAATCCTTTTTGAACCGATATCACTAACACATTTTGGGAAAATATCGGATGATATATCAGCTAGTATCCGATATATCGGTGATATATTGATGAGGACATCGGTTCAAGACGATTCTGGCATTTCTATCAGCACATACATCGTCTAGGATGGTTGTTCCACTAGTTTAGTATTTTTATTTCAGTACTCATATTTGTGTTTGGCAATTATAGCCATATGTAGTAGTTTTACGATTTGCACGCATTAGAATATTTTTGAGATTTTAGAATATTTTGAGATTTGTATCAAGATTTGTTCTGAGCCTATATATAGGCATTGAGATTAATAAGAAGTTATGCTATTCTTGATAAAAAAAATATTATGTTAGAGTTATTACTCTTCATTCCTCTTTTTGTGTGAGACAATTGAGATATAATTTTAGGGTTTGTGATAAACTCTAAAACTACCCTTAAACCCCAAATCAATTCAGCCCAAAACCCTAATTCCCAAAATCACTTATACCCTAAACCCTTCTCAATCCATCGTCCTCTCCCTACCCTGACCTTCACCCTCGCCGTAGTCGAAAACCCCCATCAGCGCCGCCACCTCTTGCTTCCCTCACTCCTGCGCGCCCCCATCCGCTCCCTCGTTGTCGCCTCGACCCCGCACCACTGCGAGTGCCTCCTCTCCTCCAAACACCCTTCCACATGTCGTCGTCCCTTCCTTCACCGGCGTCAACATCAACCAAAACCCCTTCTGCCGTCGACCATCACCTCCGAATCCCTTTCTCTCCAACCCGACGCCGACATCGCACCCTCACTGCTGCTGTCGTTGGTGCCTTTGCAAGCGTTGACCCACCCGCCACTTGCAACTCCGTCGAAAACACCTGTGCATCGCCATCATCAGCATCCCGAGCCCCTTGGTGACGATCCCTTCCATCCGATCCCGGTGAGACCTTTTCAATTCTCAAATATTTGTAATATTGCTTTATCATCTCTACATTATTATCCAAATTTACTGTCTTCCACAAATATTGAGAGTGTGTGCTTCTAATTGCTGATTAAGGTACGAATCGATATTGCATATTTTACTTGTTACTCACAATTAGGTGTAATTGTTTATTGTTTTTTTTGATATCGGGGATAGAGCCTTATGTCTCCAGCCCAATAAATAATTAATAATAAAAAACGGTCTTACAACCATAACCAATTTTACACGTAGTAAAACTGATAGAAAGCAAAAAAAGAATAACAAGAACATCACTGAGCGAGCAATACAACAGATTGCAGCTCGAATCGATACAGACAAAAGGCAAAGAGCCAGACTCGACATAGCCCTACTAAAGCCAAAGTGGAAACCAGCCAAAAGAGATGCCTCCGCAGCGACAACAGACAGCATCCCCAGAAGTCCCTCAAATCCTGGCGACGACAATGCAGACAACGGCCGACTCAATCACGACCATCCGAAACAGCGGGATTCACAGAAAATCCTTCAGCTGGAACCAAGCACAGAAACCCGTTTATGAGAACAAAAAACATCCCACCAGAGCAAAAGAACGAAGCTGCTTGTTGACGGAGAGTCACACTGGCATACAAGGCCAAATGACCAAAAAACCCAATAATGCACTTGAGGGAGATAATAGCCAAAGCTGAACATGGACAGCGATCACTAAAACCAATCCAAAGACCAATAGGATCACCTGCACCACTCAAAAAAGCAAAGCAGAGGTCCAAAGAGCCACCTGCAGCACCAAACAAAGCAACCTCAAACCCATAGCCAACTCAGAAGAGGAGGGCCGAAACCCCAGCATAGTCTCCAGCAGAATAGAACAAATAGCACGCAACGAAATAATTTTACCACACTGAACAAGAACTTTAAGACTAAATAGAGTATCTGAACAGAAGTTTACAATACCAACAAACACAAAATAAGGAGTACTCGAGACAGGTAGAACATAATAAGAGATAGCATAATAGGCTGACATCAAAGATAGAATGCCATAACACAAAAGAACACGAGCACATCGAAGTATGCCTGAAAAACCAAAAAACATTCCAAGAACCCCGGGAATAACAGCCTCAGGAAGAGAAGTAAGCAGCGGCATAACAGAATCCGACTCAAGCCTGAAAAAAAGAGAAGTAAGGCAATTAATAGATAGAGTAAAAAGACGAAGAGGAGAGAGAAAAAAGAAGGAAAAAATAGAAGAGAAAGAGAGTGGAAGCAAATTAAACTAATAGCGTCTAAGCAGAACGTAAAAACAAAATCGCTTCAATAAGTCGATGAAGTCTCATTGCTTCAACTTTATGAGAGGGTAAAGAGGCGGTCCAGTGCTGAGAATAGAAAAGGAAATCATCGATAATTGTGTCAATGGGTTTGGAAGTATGTGAGAAAATACGAGAATTTTTCTCCTTCCAAATAACCCATATAATAGCCATAATAGAAAGGATCCATGCTTTGCGAAATTCTTTTCTAATCAAATGAGACTTCCAACTAGAGGATAAAGAGGTAAGGAGGGGGGAGACTTGCCAAGCAATCGCACAAATAGCCCACAGTTTGCTAGAGAAATGACAGTGAAGAAAATGATGATCGACATCCTCAGGACTATTAGAACACAATGCGCATAATTGGCCCAGTGCAAGGTTTCTTTTGTTGAGAACCTCCACTATAAGTAGCTTGTTATTGAGGGCGAGCCAAGAGATAATCTTAACCTTGAGAGGGGCAGAACTGCTCCAGATATTTTTAGCGATCGGCGAGTTTACCACTCAGAAGTTAAGGAAAGTATAAAAAGATTTAACTGAAAAGGAACCAGAACTCGCCACCTGACATCATCTGATGGATGCCAGGAGTAGTTCTCCAAACTCTCGATGAGCTTAGAGAACTCAATCTGAAGAGGAGGGGGGAGAACGCTAGAAAAGGGGATTTGCCACACTCTTGAGTTGTTATGAACCGACCAATAGTCGGCCACAGTGGCCAAGGGGTTAGAAGCTAGCTGAAAGAGGGCTAGATAGGCGGACGCAAGCTTAATATTTCCGATCCAAAGATCCACCCAGAACTTGGTATGGGAGCCATCTGCACAAACATGGGAAATGCTATATAGGAAAGGTGCAGCAACTTTCCACACTCCTTTCCAGAATGGGGACGCTCTGGAGGAAATAGAGGGGTGAAAGTCCAGAATTTGCTGACGATGGATGCATTTAAGAGTGATAAGACGAGCCCAGGGTAAGTGATCCTTTTTGATCAATCTCCATATCCATTTGCCCAAGAGAGCTAAATTTTGGTGTTTGAGATCAAGGATACCCAGTCCGCCAGCATCTTTGGACGAACACGCAACCTTCCAGTTACAAAGGTGTGTTCCCGATCTGTAGATATCGGCGCCAGACCAGAAGAAGCTCCTTCTAATTTGATCGATTCTATTGATAACCCAAGATGAAACATAGAAGAAAGATATCATATATAACGGGATAGAAGAAAGGACTGAGTTGACCAGAATCAGGCGACCTCCATGAGAGAGGTGTTTACCCGACCAGACGTTAAGCCTAGACTCCACCTTCTCAATCATGGGAGTCCAATCCTCTTTATGTAACTTTTCCCATCGTAGGGGAATACCCAAATACTTGACAGGGAAGGAGGCATAGGCACAATTGAAGAATTGAGCAATCTCGAATTGACGATTGGTTGATCCTCCAATCCAAAGAACTGAAGTTTTTTGGAAATTAATAGATAAGCCTGAAGCGCTTTCAAAGATATAAAGAAGTTTAAGGTTGCGAAGGGTGCAACTATTGGGTTTGGCAAAAATAATGGTGTCATCAGCATACTGCAAGTTGAGAACACCCCGGAAGCTGTGGGATCCACCTAGCCCTTCGATGACGTTGGCTACCCATGCATTCCGAAGCAGTCTACTAAAGACATCCGCTACAAGAGTGAATAAAAGGGAAGAGATAGGGTCTCCTTGATGGAGACCACATTTACATTTGAATTTGTTACCTTCAGAACCATTAATGAGAATAGACGAAGTGCCAGCGAATAGACTGGACTTAATCCAAGCAATCCACTTAGGGCCGAATCCACGATGAAGTAGGATATCGAAAAGGAAATCCCAACTTACTTTATCATAAGTTTTTTCAAAGTCTAATTTTAACATTATGCCCTCAAAGTTGGATCTGTGGCATTCAGAAATAATTTCTTGAGCGGAAGCAACACTATCGAGGATAAAGCGAGCCTTGATGAAACCCGATTGGGCATGATCAATGAGGGGGGAGATCACATCGCTGAAGCGGGTAGAGCGAACTTTCATGATGATCTTAAAAGTTGAATTGAGAAGGCTAATCGGTCTAAAATTAGAAACCAAATTAGCCCCCGCAATCTTGGGAATAAGAACGATGTGCGCATAGTTGATGTGGTCGAAAGAAAAGGAACCTTGGTGAAGATCAAGGAACAGCTCGAAGAGATCATCTTTGAGGTGATCCCAAAAGTTTTGGAAGAAGAGAGGGAAATTTGTATGGGCCTGGGGCAGAATCGCTTCTCATGGAAAAGACGGTAGATTTAATCTCCTCCAGTGAGAAGGGGGCTTCTAAACTAGACAGATCATGAAATTCATGTCTGTGAAGCTGGGCCCAGTCCAGATGGATAGAGCGAGGTTTTGAAGACCCCAATAAATTTTTATAAAATCTCAGGAATGTAGTGTGGAAATCTGATTCAGAGGAAAGCTTAATGTCATTATCTACAATGAACGAAATACGATTGCACCATTGGCGATGCAAAGCAAAATTATGGAAAAAAGCTGTGTTCCCATCTCCCTCCTTGAGCCAACGTAACTTGGCCGCTGAGCCCATTTAATATGATCATTATGAAGAATGGAAGCAAATTCCCGCTTAAACGTACTCCGCTCCGAACGAAGGGAATCGTTAATGGGACCAAGCTTGTCGATGGATTCGATGGAAGAAAGGAAGAACTGTTTGAGAGTGTTGGCATTAGCAAATCGCTCTTTACTCTAGATCTTGCTACCATGTTTGTAGCATGGAGCTTAAGCAGGATTCGACCAAGCCCGTGGGATCCCGTGATAGAGGAAAGGTAATCGATGATGGTCTTGCAGCCAGAATTTTTTTAAACGGAATTTGAACGGTTTGTGAAAGATATAGTTAGAGTGCAGAGCAATAGGAACATGATCTGAGGAAGGATTAGGCAAGGCAGACGAGTAAGAGTTGTGAAAAAAGGAAATCTAGTCCTGAGAAACCAGAAAACGATCTAATTTAGTCATAGATGGAACAAGTCGCATATTAGACCAAGTGAAAGATCTGCCATTAAGAGGGAGATCGGTTAAATTCAAGGATCGAATACAATCGTTGAAACGGGAGGAGTCTGAGCTAATGGAAGCGTTCCTAGATCTTTCATGAGAAATCTGGTGACGTTAAAGTCACCACAGAACACCCAAAAACCAGCAATGTTGTTGTGGAAAGACTCAAACTCGTGCCAGAACAGGTTGCGTCGGTCTGCAGTCTAAGGGCCATAGACCGAGACAATCGTAAGGGGACAAATAAAATCGTGCCACTAAAGGCAAACGACAAGAAAGAAGGTTAAGCGTTGGACAGAGATAAGGGTGAAACGGGAATCTTTAAATCCAAATAAGATCCCACCACGCGATCCAACAGCGTCTAGCGGGATCCATTTAGTTAAATAAGATCCACCAATGGAGCGAAGGATGGCGGGGGGAGTACATGCCAGCTTAGACTCCTGAATGGAGACCATATCACAGTGAAAAGAAGAGATGAGATTGAACAAGGCTTGTTGTTTACAGTGTAGTTGAAGGCGTAAGGCGCAACGCAATTTCACAACCCCATAAAAAGCCTGAGGCGCAAGGCGCAATTTGAGGCGTAAGCCGCACTTAAACGATGCTCATTATTACTTTGGGGGGTTTTTTTAAATTTATAAATAAGATTATATAAACAAGATAACATCATAGCAACAAAATATATCATACAATGACCAAGATGACTGTGTAAGTTATCATTTTTGTAAAACTACAATGTGTTCCTCTGTAATGTATAACTACAATGTGTTTCTTGCCCCAAAAACGAAGTGATACAATGTGTCCCTCTGTAAAACTACAATAATATCATGTTCACCTTGAATTCATAGTTTCATATAGTAATGAGCATACAGTATTACAGTATTACAGTAATGATACTTACCATACATCATACAATATCACAGTATTACAGTTTTGAGCATACAAGTAATGAGCATACAGTAAAGTTACAATAGAATCAAATTAAATATTGCAGTAATGAGCATACAATATTACAATATTACAGTATTAGTAAATGGTAAGGTATTTTGAAATATTACAACAATAACATAAAGTTAGCTGACCATAAAATTTGGTCATGCTCTACACTGAAATATGATGCAAATTTTTGAATAAGGCTTGTTTTCATGATTATAGTAAATTATGGAATTAACTAGCTTCACAATTTCGTTTCAAAGTAACTTGCGAAAACATCATAAGCAAAGATAGAAGAAAACCTTAGAAAGAAACCATAAAAGTGTAAAATCAGAACAGAAAGAAACCAGAATAGGAGTGGAGAGTCTGGAGACTAAGGAGTAAAAAGGCCGCCGGCGCAGTCGATCTGCTTTCGCTGTAGCCGTTGATCTGTTGTATGTTGTCGTGTCGCCGCCGATGTTGTTGAGAGGGGAAGGAGATTGATGAGGATGAGTGCAGATTGAGGAGTTAGGGAGGTGGAGATCGGGGTTAGAGTTTGGAATTGGGGATGAGAGAGAATTAGGGAAGTTATGGGATATGAGAAGGGTTGAAGATGGATCGGGTTGTGAAGACGGTTCAGGTTGGGTCGGGTCTGTTATGTTCGGACGCGCATTTTGCTTGAGGCGCAAGCCTCGAGCCTTTGCTAAGGCGCGTCTAGGCGCAAGCCTGAGTGATGCTTCGAACAAAGGGGAGCCTTAACTGAGGCTTGATGCTCAAACTATTGTTAAGCCTTGAGCCTGAGGCGAGCCTTCAACTACACTAGTTGTTTAGCCTTACTCCGAAGTCCTCGAATATTCCAAGAGATACTAATCATGAGCACGATTAAACTCAGTAGCTCTGGACAATTCGCAGAGACGAATGGAGTCAAGATCCAAGGGATGACTTGGATCAATCACAAAACCCATGCTAATCGCAAGGGAAAGCATGTCAGGATTCGATAAGGAGTCAAAATGAACTTGGTAAATGGAGCCCCGTGAAGAATGTGCAGGAGAATCTGGGATCGGGGAAGGAATTTCTAAGTTACGGATCTGAGCAGCTAATGAGGCCTTCGAATTAGAAGATAAGTGAGAAATATTCTTCGCTCTATTACGAGCGCTTGAACGAATAAAGGGAAACAATGATTTTTGTTTCGGAGAAGAGGGAAGAGTAACCTTCTTACTAAAGGAGCAATGAGTGGAATCCACAACATAAGCACCCACCGGGAGAAGTACCTTTGCTAAACCAACATCCGATGGAGGGGAACGGGTGATTGAGAGGAGGGATAGGGATTCTCTAGTCTACCGGAAGTGGAATATAAGGTAATCTTAGGTAGCAGAAAGCAGGGCGAGAGAGCTGAGAGAAAGTTAGAAAAAGTGTCCTCTATGCTTGAATGTCGAATATCACAGCCCATAAGAGATGAGGGAGACGATCTCCCATCAGATAGAGATGATTTAAATATCGACATCCAGTAGAAAAACTCGAAACTAGCAGGTATAGAAACCCGGGGACTAAAATTAATAACAAAACAGCAAGAGGAAGAAAAACCAGACTGATAATAAGCAATAAAAGTAAATGGGGTAACTTGGAAGATTACCTTGTGAAGAGCAGAAGGATTTGAAAGGTCAGCCGCCTCTTCGGAAAGAAGATCGTCTTGATCAAACCAAGCATCTGGCTTTGGCACTGACGGCACCGAAGCTTTCAACTTAGACTGTCTAGACATGGCACTTGAAGAATAAGAACCTTCAACAACTTGCTTGAACTTATCCCAATCAGAAGAAAAAGTGGGATTAGCTTCCCAGGCTGGCCACTTAGATTCGGCAGCAGCAATAGGAGTTTCAGGTAAGTGGACAGTACCAGCATCAGTGGAAGAAGGGGTAGTAGACGGTACTTTAGGATTGAGTGGTGGAAGGAGAGTAGATTGTTGGGCCGATGAACGAGCAAAGGACGCTGATCCGTGCTTCACGGCAGATGGAAAGGATAAGTCGGGGTTAATCCAAACTAGGTTTGGTGGTTTCGATGGTGATATAGTGGAAGGAGAAGGAGAAGCACCACTCCTGCGGTGGAAGGAATACTTTTTTTTGGTGGTTGGATTGGGTTTCTGGTTGCCCTTATACTTGGGGATTGGAGACGCATGGGTAGAGGAAGCACCCACAGAGAAGATCTTAGGAGGAACAGCTTCAGAAATATAAGCTTTAGAGTCTCCAGAGAGCATAGGAGCATGAACAGCGGAAAGAGGGGGACTGTCGTGGTAGTTGACAGAGATAGCAAAGTTGAACTGACCAACATGGAGAGAGTAAGCTAACACTCTGTCTTGCAGAGGAGGACAATGATACTCCGCTTCAACTTGAAGACAGCCTGAAGCGAGCAAAGTAGTAGAGGATGTGCAAGTCAAGTCGCCAATGCATTTAGACATGTCAGCGACTAGCTGAGAGTATCACAGAAGGGCGGCAAGCCTAGAAGGGTAACTATGATAGGAGAAGGAACGAGGGACAGAGAGGTGGAAGCCTGTTGAACCCATCTATGGATGGAGAGGTTGGTGGACCCAATAGAAAAGGATTTAATGGCTATCAGTTCTTGAAGAATTTTGGAGGAGGGGCAGTTAATCACCACGTCACCATTGGAGTAGGCGTTAACAGCCCACGTCCAGTTAGACACATTACAGGTATTACAAAGGAAGGGTTCAAGTGAATAATTAGAAATAGATCCTCCTATAAAAGTTACTGCCCTATAACAATCAAGCTTTTCAATTTTTGCTAAGCTCTCAGGCGAAGGAACAAAATACAGAGACACAAGAGGCAGTAAAATCATTGGCTTAGAAATAGACTGAGCAGATGGGATGGGGATGTCCACCGCAGAAGGGGTGGGAGGGAGAGACTGGGCAGAAGAAATGCGAAGAGAGGCTGGAGGGGTGGGAAGAAGAGCTGACTCAGCCGAAACTCTCGCTCTCTTCGGTGTCGGAGCACGAAGGTCAGAGAGTTTGTCTTGAAGGGAGGGGAAGTCCAAGGCGGCAATAACTTGATCAGAAATAGGAACGCCTATGGAAAGACCCAAAAGTTGTTGAAGGGAAAAGCAATGATTGCGAGAATGACTGGATTTGTGACAGAATAGACACTTCATTTTGAAAGAGAAGAAAGCTTTAAGATGTCCCGACTGGAGACAACGGAAGCAGCAATGGGCGAAAGGGGAGGAGGGAGGGAGACGAGGAGATGAAGAGACGAAAGAACCAGAGGGGCAGGAAGTAAAGAAGCGTAGCCTAGAAGGTTTGGGGATATGGGCCTTTGATGGGTTTTGGACACTCTAAACCAGAGAGGGGGAAAGAGAGGAAAACGAAATCAGAACGCCAACCGCTACTGTAGTGATCCGAAAATAGAGGGGATGCAAACCTAAAAACCAAAAAATCCTGGAAAAAATACAGCAAACGGAATCGCAAGCGAAAATAGACAACCCAAGCAGAAAGAGCAGACAAGAAAACCAGTAGAGTCCGTTGGGTAAAAAGGTCTCCTTGAGGAAGAGAAGGGAAATTCGAACAAAGCAAGGGTAAATCACACAAGGGAAGACAAACTCCAACAGAAAGGTTGGAGTAAAAAGGCATAACCCTGATAAGAATCAAGGTGAAACGAAAACAATACCCAGGAAATACCACCACAAAAATAACAAGAAACTATGATGTGGAATAAGCTCTCAAGAAACCACCCGAAATAATTAGGAAAATAGAACGAAGAAAATTACTTCCTGAGCACGGAAGAACCAAGAATTTCTGAAGAGACCCTAATTAAACGCAAAAAAAGAACTTACAGTGAACAGTGGCAAAGAATGTAAAAGAGATGTCCTGAGGCGCTGGACGGAGCTAGCAGAAGACAGGGCTGAGGGGATCTGAAAGCTCGAGCTGACACAAAAGAACCCTTGAAGAAGGCCAAAACTGGGACTCAAAGCACAAAGCAATCAGAAAGCACCTGAAAATACGACGCCCTAAAAGGTCAATAGCTACTTAGAGGTAACTGCACCCCTAAAGTCGTGCCTCACTCTTGGGAGAAGGGAGAGAGAAGGGGACAGCAGGAAGCCAAATAGTGGAACTGGCAAGGGAGCCGAAAAGGGGGATATGGGTATGTAGATAATCGAGAGATCTACGACTTTAATGAAGGGAAAAGGGCCAAAAGGAGACTGGGTGGTCGGGATCTTGAGGAAAATGGAGACTGGGAGGACGGGATCCCTAAACTCATGAAGTTGTTAATTCTGTGTTTTGGGTGTAATTGTTTATTGTTAGAATTGAATCTTTAATTGGGCTTGTTACACTTTCATATCTTGAAAATCCATTCGACCAATTAATAGTTATAATTTCTAACTTAATATGCATTACGTGTTGGTAAATTTAATCCTTTAAAATTCTTGAAAATTCTCTATTTAGGGTTAAGTTTACATCATTTTGGTATCAGAGCGAAGATTCTTAAAACATTAGTTCTTGCATCATTTGGTCATAATTTTTGCATTCATTTAGGATCGTTTAGAGTCTTTCTATTTTATTTTCTTCATTCTTTTAGATCACTTCAGATTTTAAAAAAACACACTTAGGTGCATTAAGGACACATTTTCCCATATTTCAGCAAACACACGACTCCTAGTTTTCCACCGTTGGTGAATGCGTCTTCGCAGCACCATCACAGATCCTAAAGAGCCTTTCTTGTCCCTCCCAAACTACCTAATTAGGAATCCTAGACTTCCGCGAGCCCCTCCTCGAACTGAAATGGACAACTCTGATATTTTCACTACCCTAGCTACCATTCAAGCAACTCTTGCCAATATCAATCAGAAGCTTGAGAAAGTGGAATTAAATCAAATTATTGCCCCTGAACTTCATGCTAATCGTCGGATCCTTCAAGGGAATGATCGTGACGATCGACGTCAAGATCGTGACCCTGCCAAACAATACAAAAAGAATGTTAAGGTTGACGTTCCCCACTTTGAAGGTCGTATGGAACCCTAAGCTTATCTCGATTGGATCTGTGTCATGGACCACTACTTCGTGTGCTGTGACATGAGCGAAGCCCTGAAGGTTTATTTTGCCACTGTGAAATTGACTGGTAAAGCTCAATAACATTGGACCAATCTTGAACATGCCCGTAGAGGTTGAGGTCTGACACCCATAGCCACTTGGGAAGCCTTGAAAGAGAAACTCACTGAGAGATATGTGTCATTATCGTTCCACACCCGCTTGCCAGATTCGTGGAACCAACTCTATCAAGGAAGCAAATCCACCCAAAAGTATGTTGATAAATTTGACGACTTCCTTATTCGGTACAATGCATTAGGTAAAGAGAGCGAAGAACAAATTCTCTATGTTCAGAAATGGATTACGAGCCGATCTGAGGAACGAGCTAATTCATAGAAATGTGAACTCATTAGCAGCAGCTTATGCTCTTGTCCTCGATATGGATTTCCCTTAAAGCAATTTCCCCTTACAAATCCTGCAATTTGAGAGATCAGTCCTCTAGAATGTCCTCCACTGACCTCTCTAAGCCTAAGCCCTCATCTTCTCAGTACCCCAATAAATCTTATCCCAGCAAGCCTAATCAAATTCCTATCCACCTAGAAATGACAATAAGGGTAAGAACAAGAAAAACTACTCTTAAGGTTGATCCTGTCACTAAGTGTTGTAAATGTAAGGGATACGGCCATGTTGCTGGCAACTGTCCCAGCCCCAGTTGGATCAATATAGTAGATGGTACCGCTGTCATTGCTGATGATTCCGACAATGAGTTTTCCTATGAGCCTATATTTCACACCTTTAAGACTATAAGTGGCAAAAAACTGCAAGGTGATTGTTGACAGTAGGAGCTGTATCAACGCTGTCTCTTCTGCGGTCTTAGCTAAGACTGACAAAGCTAAATCTCATCCACACCCATACAAAGTATCTTGGATTGATGTGACAACCCTCCAGGTAACACATCGGTGTTTGGTCCTTGTGGACTTCAAAGCTTACAAAGAGCAAATTTGATGTGATGTGCTCAAAATTGATGTGGGTCAAGTCATTTTAGGAAAACATTGGTTATACGACCACGATGTGACCATATATGGTCGATCTAACCAATGTGTGTTTCAGCACAACGGACTAAAAATAAAGCTCATACCCGTGAGACCAAGAACTGTTCCGGCAGAAACAACACCAGCTCCTTTGAGAAAGGGCAAAGAAGTAACGTATATGGGTGAAAAGGAACTTACGAAAGAAATTGACAAAGGGGCTACAATTCTTCTACTCACAGCGTGAGAAGTCCTTAAAGATCCTAAGCCACTTATCCCGCCACAAGTTACTCCTGTCCTACAGGCATTTGCAGATGTGTTTCCTGCTGACCTCCCTAACCAGTTGCTCCTACTGCGTAACATCCAACACGCTATTGATCTGGTTTCGGGAGCGAGTACCTAACTTGCCACATTATTGGATAAATCCTACAGAACATGCTGAGTTGAAAAGGCAAGTTGATGAGTTATTGGAAAATGGCTTTATCAGAGAAAGCTTAAGTCCTTGTGCTGTTCCTGCTCTTTTGACGCCAAAGAAAGATAGAAATTGGCGTATGTGTGTGGATAGCCGTGCCATTAACAAGATCACGTAAAGTATCGTTTTTTCATCCATCGTTTGGATGGCATGTTGGACATGATGTCTGGTGCCACAATTCTTTCCAAGATTGATCTTAAAAGTGGCTACCACCAAATACGTGTTCGTCCTGGTGATGAATGGAAGACCGCCTTGAAGACGAAGGATGGCCTGTACGAATGGATGGTCATGCCGTTTTGTTATGACGAATGCCCCAAGCACGTTTATGAGAATCATGATGTAAGTACTTCGTTCCGTTATGGGCAAGTCTCTTGTGGTGTACTTTGATAATACTCTCATTTACAGCCGATCCGTTAGGCAATATCTTGACCATTTGAGACAGATCTGCGGTATTTTGAGGAAGGAACAACTTAATGTTAATTCTACCAAATGTACCTTTCTCTCCGATCAGACTATCTTTTTGGGATTTATTGTTTCTGTCCGAGTATCTGCTGTCCTAGAAAAGATACGAGTTATTACTGAGTGGTCTGAGCCCCGCAATATTTGTGATGTGCGGAGTTTTCATGGTCTTGCCACCTTCTATCGTCGGTTTGTGCAAGGAACACAATCATAGCTCCGATAATCGACTGTTTGAAAAAAGGTGAATTCGTCTGGTCGAAATAAGCCATGAAAGCCTTCGAAGAGATCAAGAAAAGAATGACCCAGACACCTGTCATGAGGTTACCTGATTTTACTAAAGTCTTCGAAGAAAAGTGTGATGATTCTGATATTGGTATAGGTGGAGTCCTCAATCAAGAGAGTCATGCTGTTGCTTATTTCAGAGAAAAGCTGAATGAAGCAAAACAAAAATACTCCACTTATGACAAAGTTCTATGCGGTAATTCAGTTACTTCGCTATTGGCGACATTACCTCTGCCGCAATAATTCGTCATTTTCTCCGATCATGAGGCCTTAAGATTCCTTAATTCTCAATAAAAGTTGAATCCGAGACATGCACGATGGGTAGAGTTCCTACAAGAATATTTGTATACCATAAGGCATACAAAAGGGATTGATAATAAGGCCGCGGATATGCTAAGTCATTGTTACATAATCTTATCTACACTACGTGCCGAAATTATTAGTTTTGAGAGATTAAAAGATGAGTATGCCTTCTGTCCAGATTTTCACGAGATCTACACCTCTTTGAAGGATGACATTACTCGAGTGATAGATGATTATTTCTTGAAAGATGATTATCTCTTCTATCGCTCCAAACTGTGTATTCCTAGTACATCATTACAAGAGTATCTTGTTTAAGAATTGCACGCTGGTGGCCTTGCTAGACACTTTGGACATAGCAAGACCATTGATGCTATGGAACATAGGTTTTACTGGCCTAAACTAAAGAGTGACGTTGCGAGACTTGTTAACAGATGTCATACTTGTCAATTCGCCAAGCAACAAAAACAGAACATAGGCCTGTATTCTCCGTTACCTATTCCCAGTCATCCATGGGAAGATGTGAGTATGGATTCGTGTTAGGCTTACCGAAAACACAAAAGAAACACCATTCCATTCATGTCGTCGTGGACCGTTTTTCTAAAATGGCCCACTTTCATCCATGCTCGAAAACTTTCGATCTATCTCGTGTAGCTCAGATCTTCTTCGTAACATTGTGAAGCTACATGGGTTGCCAAAAACCATTGTGTCCGATAGGGATGTGAAATTCACAAGTTTTTTTTTTTTTGAAAAACCCTATGGCAGAAGATGGGCACGAAATTGAAGTTCTTTTCAGCTTTCCACCCACAGACTGATGGACATACTGAGGTTGTCAGTCGGAGTCTTGACAATCTCTGCGTACTCTTGTGGGAGAGAACTTAGGAACGTAGGACTTAAGATTAACGGTTGCTGAATTTGCTTATAACACATTTAAGAATAAAACCACTGGCATGAGTCCAAATGAAGTTGTACATGGTTATTGTCCTAGGTAGCCTATAGATCTTGTCCCCATGTTAGAACATCACCGAGTCTCAGAGTCTGCATCCGTATTTGCTTCTCGCATTCATGACTTGCATAGAGAAATTTTCAAGAAAATTAATGAGAATAATTTTAACTACAAGCTAAAAGCAGATATTAAAAGAAAATTTAAAACTTTTAATGCGGGTGACGAAGTGATGGTTCGGATTCATCCGGAACGGTTTCCAGCTGGATCCGTTAAGAAGTTGAATGCACGTGTTGCAGGCCCATTTAAAATTCTTCATAAAATCAAGGATAATGCCGATGTCGTTGACCTTCCTGAAGGTTTTGGCATGAGTAAGACTTTCAATATTGAGGATATAGTACCCTATGAAGGCCCAGAATTTAATCCTAGAAATCTTCTTATAGATGAGCCTACCCTGCAGCCTAATGGTGAGATTCCCCATTACCCCCACTACCTGCTACTACTTACCCACCGACAGATTAATTGGATAATATTTTAGATGATCAGATAATCTCTACTAGAGATGGCGGTATTCATAGGTATTTGGTAAGATGGAAAAACAAGCCGGAGTCGGAGAATACTTGGATAGATCGTGAAGAGCTCTAGCGCTTGGATCCAGACATTTTGGAGCACTATGATAGGAGGACTGGTTTTAACTCGACTTAGTCGAGCCCTCTCCCACTTGGAGAGAATGATGAGGACATCGGTTCATGATGATTCGGGCGTTCTAATCTGCGCAGACATCGTCTAGGATGGTCGTTCTGCTAGTTTAATATTTTTATTTCAATACTCATATTTGTGTTTGGCAATTATAGCCATATGTAGTAGTTTTACGATTTGCACCTTTTTTTATGCATTAAATTGTTTTTGAGATTTTAGAATATTTTGAGATTTGTATTAAGATTTGTTCTGAGCCTATATATAGGCCTTGAGATTAATGAGAAATTATGCTATTCTTAATATATAAAAAATTATTGTGTTGAGTTATTGCTCTTCATCTCCTATTTTTGTGTGAGACAATTGAGATATAATTTTAGGGTTTGTGATAAACTCTAAAACTACCCTTAAACCCCAAATCAATTCAGCCCAAAACCTTAATTCCCAAAATCACTTATACCCTAAACCCTTCCTCTCCATCCATTGTCCTCTCCCTTACCCCGACCTTCACCCTCGCCGTCGTTGAAAACCCCCATCAGCGCCGCCACCTCTTGCCTCCCTCACTCCTGCGCGCCACCATCCCCTCCCTCATTGTCGCCTCAACCCGCACCACTGCCAGTGCCTCCTCTCCTTCAAACACCCCTCCACTGGTCGTCGTCCCCTCCTTCACCGGCGTTGACCATCACCTCCGAATCCCCTTCTCTCCAACCCGACGCCGACATCGCACCCCCACTGCTGCTGTCGTTGGTGCCTCTGCAAGCATCTACCCACCTGCCACTTGCAACTCCGTCGGTAACACCTGTGCACCACCATTATCAGCATCCCGAGCCTCTTGGGCGACGCTCCCTTCCATCCGATCCCGGTGAGACCTTTTCAATTCTCAAATATTTGTAATACTGCTTTATCATGTCTAGTTTATTATCCAAATTTACTGTTTTCCACAAATATTGAGAGTGTGTGCTTCTAATTGCTTATTAGGGTACGAATCGATATTGCATATTTTACTTGTTACCCTCACTGAGGTGTAATTATTGATTGTTAGAATTGAATCTTTAATTGGGCTTGTTACACTATTTCATATCTTGAAAATCCATTAGACCAATTAATAGTTATAATTTCTAACTTAATATGCATTACGTGTTGGTAAATTTAATCCTTTAAAATTTTTGGTAATTCTCTATTTAGGGTTAAGTTTACATCATATATTCCCCAAAATATATATTAATTATATAAGTGAATCAAGGATCCCCCCCCCCCCTTCCCATTTTAGGGAAGTATCGGATGATATCAGCTGGTATGGTGATATATTCTCCAAAACATATATTAATTATATAAGTGTATCGTGGATATTGCACCCACCCCCTCCTCTTTCTTCCTTTCCTGCACGGAATAAAGCAAGTATGATATTTTTGTTAAATTGGATCCAAATAAATACCTCAGCTATCCCTTGAATCTAGTTTCCTGTATTGATTCTAACAATTGCAATAATTATTTACTTGACTATTATTTTTTATATGCTCTTCCCATTCACCATAAAGGGTTATAGTTTACCATACCATAGAAAGTGAACCTTTTGAGTTTTCTTTATTTTACGTGCAGGATCATGGTGTCTATAGATGATGTTCTCCATCTCTCCCATGTATTCGGTATTCAAGGATCTGAACCAGGCGTTCTAGTAATAGAATTTGTCTTTTGCATTTTATGGCAGATACTTGATGCAACTTTAGATGATGAAGGGTTGCAGGAATTGATCCCGGAAAAGAACTCTAGATGGGCAACTAGACTACAAAATATGGAGTTAGATGGTGCTGAAAGCTCTGATGAGAAAATGATGGAATATACTGAGGGGATACAGAATGTAAATAGCGTGATTGCTGTCGAACTCATTGCAGAATGCTTGCAGCATAGACTAATTTCCAGACTTCTTTGCTTGGCACGTGAAAACATGTATGGTCTTTTCATATTAAATATTTCAGTTCTTGTTTTTTTCTTTGTTTTCTTTAATCAAATATCTTGGTCTTTATGCTAATTCAGAGTGCTCGTATAATTTAGATAAGATGAAATACTACTTGTTAGATGATAGATTAGTTTAGTCCCACATTGAATAATGTATTGGTTTAGTATTCTCTTCTCTCCTATATATAGGAGACATATTGTACTCAGTTTATTCAATCAATAAAAGAATATTTTCCTATCCCTAATTCTAACATGGTATCAGAGCCAATAATCCTATAAGACCTATACTAATTTTATTGTCGTCGAGGTGGAGTGGTTCTCGTCTTCATCGGAATCACTCCACCTCCCGACATCTCTTTTTCTCTCACAATCAAATCTTCAAAACCCTAACCCTAATCCTCTCCCTAATTCCCACAGCCACCATCCTTCTCCAACTTCATATTCACTTCCCTCAAAACCCTTGATCCAATCAAACCCCAAAATCAAAAGCAACAAAAAAGAGATGGCGTCAAACCCTAAGGTCTTCTTCGACATGGCGATCGGCGGCGTCCCTGACGGCCGCATCATGATGGAGCTGTACTCCGACGTGGTCCCTCGCACCGCGGAGAACTTCTGGGCGCTCTGCACGGGCGAGAAGGGAACCGGCCGCTCCGGCAAGCCCCTTCACTACAAGGGCTCCTCCTTCCACTGTGTCATCCCCGGCTTCATGTGCCAACATACATCGTCGACTTCTTGCATCATGTTGTGATGTACGAAGGTCAAGGAGGGCCAACACAGAGTTCTGGTAAGGCCGAAGTTGAGATCCTTACACTCTGCTGAAAAGTAACTGATATGTTGAGGCCAGATATTCAGCATCTGTTTACTCATTTATCAATAGATCAAAACTCTTCAATTTATGCAACAACAACATCTCCATTCCCACCAACTTCTTTGCTGCTGCTCTCTCTCACTTTCTAGTTCTCGGGTTCGATCCAGAATTGATCTGGTGGTTCGGATCTACCTGTTGCCACCATGTGCAATCCGAAACCAAGATGACCTGATCCGTCCTGGTGTGCTCTAATCTGCCTTTGTTCTTGTTGTTCTCTCCCAAAAAAAAAACCTTTCTTGCAGGTTATTGTGCTTTTACATCCAGATCGTCAACTCACTCCAGTTGATCGATCGTAAGTTTGAGAGTGGTGTTATCAGCATCCAATTATCATTTCAGGGATAATATCCCATCATCGACTATGTCTCAAGTCAGGGGTGAGTCCCAGTAGTAGTCTGTTTCTCAGTTCAGGGGTGAGATCCTATCACAAATCGGGATATGGAGATCCCGCCACTGTTCGGGGTGAGATCTCAACAGTGCGCCACCACTACTTTCTTCCGCAACAATTTACTTCTCAGTTTCCATCACATACGACATCAAGCGCCGTTTCTGCATCACAGTTTGCCGTTTCTTCCATATCAACATCGTCAGTATTCTAAACTCTTGTTGCTTGAACCAACTTGAGTTTGAGAGGGGGTGTTAGATGATAGATTAGTTGAATAATATATTGGTTTAGTATTCTCTTCTCTCCTATATATAGGAGACATATTGTACTCAGTTTAATAAATCAAAAAAAGAATATTTTCCTATTCATAATTCTAACATCTTTAATTCTGAATGGTCAATATGCTAATTCCTAGGGAAATGAGATAAATTATCAAAATTGTGTAAAGACTGAGCACTATCAAAAGCCTGTTATTGGCTGCTGTATATTCTTTGTGCTGTATGTTTGACTTATAAGAAGCCCTAGGTCTATATTTAGAATATGACGCATTTATGAGTACCAAAATGCGTTTGAGGAATAGGCGAAGTTAATTTACTTCTAAATGGGGAATAATAATGAACTGGTGCATATTCATTAGGAGAAGTCAGATATGTGCACAGTACGTTATGTTTATGTATGTTATTTGTACCAAATAGTAATTTAATTTGAAGTTATTACCTCTTAAAATGCTAATGTTACACCATGTCAATTTCTTGATGCAATCCAGCATGATTTTCATAGTTCATCATGAAAGCCTAGTTTGTTTGTTGTTTGTTGTGTGTGTGTATTTGATGTAAAACCAACCCTAAATAGAGATTTTCCAAGAATCTTAAAGGATTAATTTTACCAACATGTAATGCGGATCAAAGTTAGAATTTTAAACAATTAATCGGTTTGATGGATTTTCAAGAATTGAATTAAGTTTAACAAGCCCAATTAATAATTTCGTTCTAACAATCAATAATTAAATCCATATGCGATCTTAGCAAGTAAAGATGCAATATTGATTTGTACTCTAATTAGGCAAGTGGAGCACTCAATCTCAGTATTTGTGGACGACGGATAAATCAGATAATATGATAGAGATGATAAAGCAGTATAACACAAATATTTAAAAAATGGAAAGAGTATACCGAGGTCCGAAGAAACCAGCGTTAGATCTAGGATTGACAGCAATGCAGAACACAACAATCAGCAGCAACAAAGTCAGCAATGGCAACATCAAGGGCGACAGCGGTGGCGTCTCTGGCTGGGGGTGGCGACGGGGGTCGACGGCGGATTTGGCTGAGGGAGGAGCAGCCAAGGGGGCGTCAGGGTTTCGATCGGGTAGGGAGCAAAGGGGTTTACGACTGGGGGGGTTTCGATCGGCGTCGACGAGAAACAGGGAAGACGGCGGCGGTGTTCGGGGTGGGCAGCGTGGTCGAGGGGCGGAGCTCGACGGGGAGGGGGCAGACGGGTTTGGCTGATGGGTTGAGAAAGGAGAGAGGAGAGGGATTAGGGTTTTGAGTAATTTTCTTTGGGGATTAGGGTTTGATTTGAGTTGGTTTGGGGATTTGGGGTAGTTTTAGAGCTTATCACAAACCCTAAAAGTTTATTAGGATTTATCACAAACCCTAATAAGTTGGATCTCAATTGTATCACACAAAGGAGAGATGAAGAGCAAAACTCAACTCAATAAATTTTTAATCAAGAATGACATGACTTCTCATTAATTTCAATGCCTATAAATAGGTTCAAAACAAATCTTGATACAAATCTCAAAATATTCTAAAAATCTCAAAAATATTCTAATGCATAAAAGAAAGATTATATATGGCTATAATTGCCAAAAACAAATATGGTACTGAAATAAAATACTAAACTAAACAGAATAGATGTCCTCGTCAGTATTTTTTAATTAGCTGGAGAGAATTTGATTTGTAACACTACAGAAAATTAGATATGAAGGAACAAGTAATGTTATGCACTTTTGCTTATATCAAATTATACTACCTTAACTGAGAACTGAGAAGCATATCTACATTTAGCATAGTCACACAACATTGTTACGGTTTTGCCTGTCCTTTAATTAAACAAAGATCAGCAGCAGTGCTATGAAACATGAATGTAGCACTAAAAAAAACTATTGAATGGTCAGACTCAAAGTACGGATTATAATGTTTTTTATGCTAAATGTTTGTGAAGGAGCTACATTGGAGACACTAAAAGAAATCCATAGACACAATGGTGATAATTTAAGGGCCTGCATACTGAAGCATTCTAGGTAAGCAATTCTATTGTGTCACTTAAAGACATGCGTTTCTAGTTCTAAACTGTTAATATACATTAAAAAGAAGAAAAAAAATGTAATCACCAAATTTAGTTTGAAAGTTGACTTCTCACATTCCAAATTGTCCCAGAAGTGCCAGAAAGTTCTCTTGCATTACCAGGATGTCCCCTATACGGGTTTTGTAAAGACAGACCGGAATTTGGCAGTGAAGAGATCTTAATACGCCATGGATTTCCCAAAGCTCATTTCGTTATCAGCTTCATGCTGGTCACTTGCCACTATAAGGATTCTCGTTTGAACGAAATTGAAATTTCTATCCCCAAAATGCTTGGCCCTTGGGACAAGTAATTTCCGACATACCTGAATGTTTGTTAAAACTGCTATACATCTAAGAGCTTCTCAGATTACCATTATAAAAAAGATCAAATTTTTTTTATATTTTATAATTTTGGTTTGTGAAGATTACAATTTATCCCAGATTATTATTATTATTATTATTATTATTAGGATAAATTTTACTAAACCTCCCTGGGTTTTGGGGTTGTTGCACTAAGCCCCCTTGAGGATTTTTTGTGAACACTAAACCCCCCTATAATTTCAAAATAAGTTTACCCTCATATATTTTTGGATAAAATGCCATTTTTACCCTTCAAAACAGAGTTTACTGCCACAAAATTTTGTTGACTTAGAGGAGTACAAGCCATCGAGAGGAGGGATTTCAGCCATTGGACCTTTTGTTCACACTTTAAAGTCTATTGATGAGCACCTCGCTCTGATACCAGTAAATCACCCTTGGGGGAAGGGGTGAGTAGGGTGATTGTGCAGAATTTAAAAACTTAAAATAAATGTATAAAATAAAGAGATAGAGTTAGAGAAAGCAAATGCAACAAAGAGGTGAGACAACGATTTAGAGTAGTTGGCCCCCAGGCTTAATTTGTTGCCCCATTCCTGCAGCTGCACCTCAGAAGTTCCACTATACTTAAACCCCGTACAGTGAGTCTTGGATTCAGGCCAAGTACCTATTACAACCACATGAATCTGTAAATAAGCCTCGTAAACTGTCTCGATCCGAAGCGAAAAGAAAGTGAAAAAGCAAGACCTTAGTCTTGACCAAAAAAAACAATAAAAGCGACAAAGAAAACATTAAAAATGCTCCTCTCTTATTCTTAAGCAAATGATATGTTTAGAAGTATTGGGTCAAAAGAGATGAAGAAAAATACTATTGATCCCCTTCTATATATAAGAAATCAAAATATGTATTGCCTTAGAAAAAAATATTTATTATATTTTGGAACCGATAGTCAACCGTCAGTTAATATCGACAAAGTTGAGATATATTGACACTCGACTGCAATTGCACTCAGTTATAGCTAGGTTTGATAGTCTTCACAGTTGAGTGTCAAACCTTGCATTTATAAATTGGAAAACTTTTAGGGAATCAATAATATACTTTTATGAACTTTTCATTTGTCAAGGATATGTTTGCATATTAATTCTCACTAAAATAAGAATAAAAAGATAGTTTCTCGATTGGCTTGATACTTGATGGGTTACACATTCTTTCTCTTGTAGAATTCTTGTTGATTTGATCGTCTTTCTATATTGAGCATGATTCTTTCTCCTTGTGTTCTCATTTGATAATTTATCTTTAGATTCTGAAATATCTTTGGTTTTAACTTTGAATTTCATCTTATTCCTTCCTATATAAAATGTTAAATAACATGTGCATGTTTTGGAGACACCAAACATTGGGTCAACAATTTTGTGTGATAGTTTAAAGTCAAACCTCAGGATACCAACCTCATTGTATAATTGATGCATAAAGAAAACAAAATTTTGCTTAATCTTGAATATAAGGATTGTAAAATTCCGTTCAAATTTTTGTGGGCAACTATTTAGCTCCTAAAGACAAAAGTGGAAGTGGTAGATGAATTTTATCCTTCTCCAACGAGTCTTATTTTTTATACTTTGAACTTTTTCTTTCCCAAACGAAATACACATGAAACAAAATGTTTAGGAGTCTAGGGAATTTCAAGAACATTCAAGTACTTAGCATACTTAGGCCCGAGAGTCCTATGCATCAATATATCATTCAAGTACAAATACACACTATAAGAGAGCTTTAAATCATGTTCAAAATAGTTGTTCCACTGAATCCTGCTAGCCTGTGCATGAAGCCCAAAAAGCATGGTTTGATGCTGACGGCGCGCCACCGTCCAATTGACTTCTCTACTTCCATCTTAACCAATGGTGGATGCGGGATTTTCTGAGAGTGAGCACATAGGAAGTATGTGTTTGATTTGTTTGTCACATCTATATAATAAAACACAAAAAAAGCTATCAAGTGGCTCTCATTCATTTGAAAGAAAAACAACGGTCTAGATTTTTACTCTCAAAAGACATTTTCCCTCTTAAATGTTTTCCCCCAAAATTCAAATTTTTCCCCCCCAAAACAAAACAACTCCTTCATTTATTACTCTATCTCTATCTCTCTTCCCCCTCTTTTCTCCTTTTGCATAATTCTTTCTCTCTTTCTTCTCTGTTTTTTTACCCAGGTATGTCAACAAAAAAAAACTGTGAATGTTTTTTTTGTTATGCAATTTCGGATTATGTTTTTTTTAAATTTCAAAATTTTAATTATGTTTTTTTCCTGAGTATGCTTTCATAACTCAATAACATTCACTTCCATTTAATTGCTTTTGAATTACCATATTTGATATGATTGTATTATACTTCACTGAGTAATTGTTTTAGATTAGAATGCTTCACTGAGTAAATTTTGATTAGATAGCTTTTTTTTATTATGCAATTTCGGATTATCCTTTTTTTGAATATTTGGGCATTTGCTACTTTGAAAGATTGTTGCAAATTCTTTAATTGACTCGCTTGATCGTGCTTTTATGGAAAATCCATGCTCAATCACTGTATTTTGGGTTTTTGTAGCTGCAAAATTGTATCTTGATCTGTTTTGCTGTAATTTTACTTCACGTATACATCACAACAAATTCTCTTTTAAATTCATACATGTTTAACTACATAAAAAACAAACAAGGGGGAACTAACTCATACAGTTTGAAGCGTTAACCGTAACTCATGCGGTTAGAAAATGAATTGCGACTTATGTTATACTCCAAATCAAAAAAGAAATCTCTTATTCTCAAGTCACACATAGCAAGGAATTTTCGATTCACTACTATTGTAGATTCACAATACTATTTTTGAATCCTGAGCTGCTGACAAATAATACTGCAATATACAAACCTATAAACATCAATGTCACTTCATAATCCTACTTCAAAGTACATTAATACATCAACGTCTACTAGCAAATAAACATCTATATAAATCACCCCTTACTGTTTACATGATTTTTCATATGTAGTATCGTTCCGAATACATGCCGTAGGCACGTGCCCACGGGCATACCTAGTATCTAAATAAGACATAATCTAAGTACAAAATTGATGGTGTGTTTGAGTTTAATTTTGATTTTCTAAATCTTAACTTCAACTTTGGTTGGAAAAAGAAGATTGAAATTTAACGAAAGGCTACTTTGTAGAAGTAAATTATCCGACTCCTATAGGAATCAAACCTAGGTACATGTAACCACCAAACAGAGACCACAAACCACCTATACATTTTCACTTACACAGTATGGCCCTCTTGTACTATTACTTAGGGGAAAGTATGTAACCTATTTGTTTTCGAAAATTCAGTGTAAGTGCTTGCCTACTGGGTCCGCCCAGTGTTACCGGGACCCCCCGCCGAACCACGATCCAGATCTTGCAAACCGATTTATGGTTGGTTCTCAATCCGGATCTCTTCAACTAGCGATCCACATATGGTTTTCTCTATCTTCAAAATGAACACTTTATTCATTAAATCGTGAACATTTCTTCAAACTGTCCTCAATTAGTCATGGAGTTTGTGTTTAGCAATTAATTGTGTTATATATTAGTTTTCTCTCGGTCTCTAATTCTAAATGTGCACACATGTGTATATATGAGAGTCCCAACTCATCCTAACCCCTTCATACTATGTACCGCTCAAGGTTACGAAACACAATCCCGTACCTGTACCACGAACCGAAATTTATTACGAGCCTGGTAACACTGGGTCTGTCCTGATTTTAACTTGATATTAACTGGAAGCATATTGGGTTCATTATATTGAGGCATGCATTAATGGATAGTCTTTTTCACCTTTTGTACAAGTTATAACCAACATTTTCATATTCTGTGGTTTTTTCTTTGACCTACCAATGCTTTTATAACTTCTTAAAAGCTTTCTCCGTTTTAGATATTGTTAGATATTATATTAGATATTATATTATGAGAGAGATTAGTTTAGTCCCATATTGAATAATGTATTGGTTTACTCTTTCCTTCTCTCCTATCTATATAATAAATTACAAAGAAAGCTATCAAGTGGCTCACAATCAATCCCCCCCCCCAAAATCAAAGGCCCATATCAAACCTCACAAAACATATTTTTCCTCCAAAATTTCAAACCCCAAAACCAAATTTTTCCCCCTAAAAAATTCATTACTTTATTACTATCTCTCATCTCTTTACTTTTTCATATTTCTCTCTTTCTCTCTCTCTCTATCTCTCTCTCCCATTCTTTCTTTATTTACTTAGAAATTTTGATTTTGAGATTTCAGTTTTGTAAAATTTCAGAATTTTTAATAACAAATATCTCTTCAACAATTGAATTTCATTATTTTCCACACTTAAAATTCTAAGAAGTTAGATTTTATACCCCCATTTATAATTATTTTTCAATATAGACTTTTATTTATAACTAATTATTGTCATATTATTCAAGCTTGAGCTACATAATTATTGTTTTACTGTTTACATGATTTTTCGTGTTTTGTATCGTTCCGAAGACGTGCCGTAGGCACGTGCCCACAGGCAAATCTAGTATATATAGGAGATATATTGTACTCAGTTTAATCAATCAATAATCAATCAATAAAGTATTTCTTCACATCCCTAATTTTAACATGGTATCAGAGCCTATGGTCCTATAATGCCTATCCTAATCTTGTCCTCGTTGTTGAGGTAGAGTGGTTCTCGCCTTCATCGGAATCACTCCACCTCTCGACATTCCTCTTCCTCTCCCAATCAAATCTCAAAACCCAAATCTCTGCTGTCTTCTTTCCTCACTAATCAAATCAGTTGCCAAACCCTAACCCTAATCCACAACAACAAGAGCGACTACATCAACAACTCCGGCAACAAACAACAACTCTGGGGACAACAATTCCGGCAACACCCGGCAACACCATCATCATCATCATGATCATCATCGCTGCATCCCGATCAGCAAACCCATCAACAACAAACCCTAGGCCCAATCCCTAAGAACCCATTGGCGTCACCCCCGATCCCCGACTGCAAACATCATCGTCTTCCTTGTCGACTGCAAATTCCCGATGACCTTCTACATCTTCTCAATCAACGAGCAACCAAAATCCAAAACTCCCTTTCCTCGTCGTCAACGTCTCCCTCAAATCACCTCCCCGTCGCCGACGTCTCCCTCAAATCACCCCCCCTCGTCGCCACTGAATCCACCTCCAGATCCAAACCCATACCTGCTTCAAATCCCCACACTCCAAACCCTAACTCACCTCCCCGTCGCCTGCAACATTCGACCACCGCACCGTCGTCGAACTCCCCTTACGACCCTATCCAGATCCTAGCCACCTCCCTCTCCCACTTTTCCAAAACCCTAGCCGCCAACTTACCCTCTATCCATTTAACCAAAATTTCTACTACTCCAAACCACAAACCCTGACCCTAATACCCATTTAGCTACTACCCGAACCCAATACTCCAAACCCTAACCCTTTATACCCAAAACCCGAACCAAATCCACACCCTCAAACCCTCTTACCCGAAACTTCCAAAACCCTTTTTTGAACCCCCAACAAAAAAAATCTTGCAGGTTCTTCAACTTCTACAGTTTCGCTTCTGCATCCAGATACTGCTACAACCTCACATTGATTAATCCATCGTGAGTTTGAGAGGGGGAGTTTCCGACATCACCCACTACTTTCGACGGCTGTCACAACTCCCTCTTTAACTCCCGGCAACTGCAACATCTCCCTTTTCAACTCCTCTTCAACAACAACAATCCTCTTCAACTCCTCTTCAATAGCAACAACACACTACGTCCTTCCTCAACATACTACCAAGTCTCAAGTCAGGGGTAAGATCCCAACATGCACCAATAGTGCGCCACCACAACATTATACTACGTCTTAAGTCAGGGGTGAGTTCCTAACAGTTCGGGATATGGAGATCCCAACAGTGCGCCACCTCTACTTTCTTCCACTACTACTATCACTACTTCTCAGTTCGGGGTGAGATCCCAACAATTCGGGATATGGAGATCCCGCCAGAGTTCGGGATATGGAGATCCCAACAGTGCGCCACCACTACTTCCTTCCACTACTTCTCAGTTCGGGGTGAGATCCCAACAGTTTGGGATATGAAGCTCCCGTCACAGTTCGGGATATAGAGATCCCAACAGTGTGCCACCACTAGTTCCTTCCACTACTACTACCACTACTTCTCAGTTCGGAGTGAGATTCCAACAGTTCGGAATATGGAGATTCCGTCACAGTTTGGAATATGGAGATCCCAATAGTGCGCCACCACTAGTTCCTTCCACTACTACTACCACTACTTCTCAGTTCGGACGAGATCCCAATAGTTCGGGATATGGAGATCTTACCACAGTTTGAGATATGGAGATCCCAACAGTGCGCAACCACTACTACTATTATTCTCAAGTCCAGGGTGAGATTCCAACACATGCGTGATCAAGCGCCTTCCCTGCGCCATCTACTTGAGCGTTGTTCCTGCATCACTGTTTGTTGTCCCTGCCACATGAACATCGTCAATATTCTAAACTCATGTTTTTTGAACCAACTTGAGTTTGAGAGAGGGTGTTAGATATTATATTATGAGAGAGATTAGTTTAGTCTCATATCGAATAATGTATTGGTTTAGTCTTCCCTTCTCTTCTATATATATAGGAGATTGATGAGGACATCGTATCTATTTTGTTTAATTTTAAGATTTAGCCATATGTAGTAGTTTTGCAATTTGCACTATTTATTTTATGTATTAGAATATTTTGGAGATTTGTATTGAGATAAGTTTTGAGCCTATATATAGACCTTGAGAATATGAGAAAGTATGCTATTCTTGATTAAAAAATTATTGTGTTGAGTTATTGCTCTTCATCCATCTTTTTGTGTGAGACAATTGAGAGAATTATTAGAGTTTGTGAGAAATCCTAATAAACTATTAGGGTTTGTAATAAACTTTAAAACTACACGCAAATCTCCAAATCCACTTCAATTCCTAAACCCTAATCCCCAAATCGAACTCAAATCCAAACCCTAATTAACTCTTTTTCTTCTTGTTCTTTTATCCCGAAACCCAACCCCCCCCCTTCGCCCTTTCTTCCCCGCTCGACCTCTGAACCCATCACTCGCCACGCCGCCTCTCTCCAGCCTCCAACATCGACGCCACCACAACCACCACCCGCAACCTCCGCCGCCTCCTCTCCTTCCACCGCAGCCTTACCGCCGCTCGACAACCAACTGCCCCACCGCCAGCAACCCTCAACAGCCACCCCTCCCTTCTTTGCCTTTTCCTTCATCGACCTGAAAGCCCCCCCTCCCCCCCCCCCCCCACGTGCGTGCCGTCGATGCCTCCCTTCATTGTTGTCACCGTCCACCCGACCCACCTTCGACCCTGTCGACAACCCTGATCCCGATGGCCTCGCAGCCCGCAACCCCACTGCTCCTCTTCCACAATTACACACAACCTGCAACCCCGGTATACTCTTTTCTCTTCCCAAATATTTGTGTTACTGCTTTATCATCTCTATAATATTATTTGATTTATCTGTCGTTCACAAATATTGAGTGTGTGCTTCTATTTGCCAATTAGAGTACAAATCATTATTGCATCTTTTACTTGCTAAGAACGCTTAGGTATATATTATTGATTGTTAGAACTGAATTGTTAATTGGGCTGGCTAAACTTAATTCAATTCTTGAAAATCCATCGAACCGATTAACTGTTTTAATTTCTAACTTGATCCGCATTATATGTTGGTAAACTTAATCTTATTCTTAGAAATTCTCTACTTAGGGTTAAGTTTACATCATTTTGAGATCAGAGCGAAGGTTTTTAAAACCCTAATTCTTGCATCATTTAGTCATAATTTTTGTATCCACTTAGGATCGTTCGAGTCTTTTTTGATTTTTCTTTCTTTCTTTTAGATCATTTCAGATTTATTTTTAAAAAAACTTAAGTGCATTTAGGACACGATTCCACCAATATTAGCAAATACATCCCCACGACCCCTAGTTTTCTACTATTGGTGAATGTGTCTTCGCAGCACCATCACGAATCCCAAAGAACCTTTCTTGTCCCTCCCAAATAACCCAATCAGGAACCCTAGAATTCAGCAAACCCTTTCTTGCACTAAAATTGACAACTCTGATATTTTCATTATCCTCGTTGTCGTTCAAGCAACTCTTGTCAATATCAATAAGATGCTTGAGAAAGTGGAATTGAATCAAAATGTTATCCCTGAGCTTCATCGTCAGATCCCTCAAGAGAATGATCGTGATGACCGACGTCAAGATCATGACCCTGACGAACAATACAAGAAGAACGTCAAGGTTGACGTTCCCCACTTTGAAGGCCGTATGGAACCCCGAGCTTATCTGGATTAGATCCGTGTCATGGACCCCTACTTCGTGTGGTTTGACATTAGCGAACCCCTGAAGGTCAAATTTGTCACAGTAAAATTGACTGAAAAAACTCAACAACACTGGACCAATCTTGAACATTCCCGTAGAGGCCGAGGCCTGGCACCCATATCCACTTGGGAAGCCATGACAGTGAAACTCACTGAGAGATATGTGTCGTTATCGTTTCACATCTGATTGCTAGATTCGTAGAACCAACTCTATCAAAGAAGCAAATTCACCCAAGAGTATGTTGATAAATTTGACGGCTTTCTTATTCGGTTCAATGCCTTAGGTAAAGAGAAGGAAGAACAAACTCTCTCTAGGTTCAGAGCTGGATTAGGGACCGATCTTAGGAACGAGCTAATTCATAGAATTGTGGATTCGTTGGCAGCAACTTATGCTCTTGTCCTCGATATGGATTCCCTTACAGCAAGTTCTCCCTACAAGTCCAGCGATTCGAGAGATCATTCCTCTAGAATGACCTTTATTGAGTCCTGTAGACCTAAGCTCCCCTTTCTTCAATACCCCAACAAGTCTTATCCAAGCAAGCCTACTTCAAATCCTTATTCACTTAGAAATGACAACACGGGTAAGAACACTGAAAAAAACTATTCTAAGATTGATCCTCTCACTAAGTGCTTTAAATGTAAGGGATACAGTCATGTTGCTGGCATCTGTCCCAGTCCCAGTAGGATCAACATTGTAGAAGGTACCGTTGTCATTGCTGATGTGCCCAATAATGAGTTTACCTATGAACCTCATGTAAGTGATGACTTTGGTGAAGAAGAGGATGACCTCTCCACTGTATTCGGTCGATCCAATCACCTCCATTGAATGTACCTGAGTCACTCATTCCTTCCCAAGTCACTTGGTAGCCTATAGATTTTATCCATGTGTTAGAATATCAAAGAGAGAGTCTGCATCCACATTTGCATCCCGCATTCATGATTTGCATAAATAAATGTTCAAGGAAATTAATGAGAATAATTCTAACTACAAGTTAATAGCAGATACTAGACGAAAATTTAAAACTTTTGATGTTGGTGACGAAGTGATGGTTCGGATTCGTCCGGAACGGTTTCTAGCTGGATCTGTTAAGAAATTGAACATACATGTTGCAGACCATTTAAATTCTGCATAAAATCAATGATAATGTCTATGTCGTTGACCTTCCTGAAGATTTTGGCATAAGTAAGACTTTCAATATTGAAGATCTAGTACACTATGAAAGCCTAAAATTTAATCCTAGTAATTCTCTTATAGATGAGCCTACCATGCAGCCTAATGATGAGATTTCCACATTTCTCCCTTTACCTGATACTACTTACCCACCGACAGACAAATTGAATAATATTTTAGATGATCAGATAATCTCTACTAGAGATGGTGGTATTCATAGGTATTTGGTGAGATGGAAGAACAAGTCGGATTTAGAGAATACTTGGACTGATCATGGAGAGCTCCAACGCTTGGATCCTGATCTTTTGGAGCACTATGATATGATCACTGGTTTTGACTCGACTGGGTCGAGCTCTCTCCCATCCAGAGAGAATGATGAGGACATCGGTTTTATTATATTTAATTTTAAGATTTAGCCATATGTAGTAGTTTTGTGATTTGCACCATTTATTTTATGCATTTGAATATTTTAGAGATTTGTATTGAAATTTGTTTTGAGCCTATTTATAGGCCTTGAGAATAATGAGAAAGTATGTTATTCTTGATTCAAAATTTTTGTTGAGTTATTGCTCTTCATCTCTTTTTTTGTATGAGACAATTGAGAGAATTATTAGGCTTTGTGAGAAATCCTAGTAAAGTATTAGGGTTTGTGATAAACTCTAAACTACACCCAAATCCCCAAATCCACTTCAATTCCTAAACCCTAATTCTCAAATGAAACTCAAATCCAAACCCTAATTAACTCTTCTTCTTCTTCTTCATGTTCTTTTATCTCGAAACCCAACCACCACCACAACCCCCCCCCCCCTCGTCGCCCTCTCTTCCCTGCTCGACCTTCGAACCCATCACTCGCCACGCCGCCTCCCTCCGGCCTCCAACATTGATGCCACCACAACCACCACTCGCAACCTCTGCCGCGCCCTCTCCTTCTACCGCTGCTCGATAACCACCGCCCCACTGCCAGCAACCCTCGACAACCACCCCTTCCCTCTTCGTCTTTTTCTTCGTCGACCCGAAAGCCCCCCCCCCCTCGACGCCTCCCTTCATCGTGTCAGGGTCTTCGATTCCGGCCAGCTAGATTCCGGCCATTAATGGAGAAAAGGAGGTTAGGGATTGAGAGGAGATCTGAGATTGGGAGAAGAAGAAGAAGAAGATATTGAGGAAGAAGAGAATCTGAGGAGAAAGATTAGGAAATTTCATTCATGATTGTTCTAGATTACAACCAGCTCTGCCTTTTATAGGCAGTTACACCAACACGTGCTCAGCACGCTTACAAGTATCCCGCTCTCTTCCCTCCAACAATTCGTATGAAACAGAAAACATGCGCTTAGCACGTTCTCACCTTCAGCTATGTACAATCTCAATCATGAACAAACAAGAACAAACAGCAACAAGAACAATTCCATCACACTTGAACCCATTACTCAGGTGAACTCCCAAGCTTACTCCGGCGAACTCAAGGTTGGATTGACGGCGTCCCTGACAACTCCACCCCCTTTAAAAAATGAGCTTGTCCCCAAGCTCACACTCAGGAAATTCCTCCCTCTCAAACTTTCTCCATCCATATCCTCTGGAAATTTTGCATGATGTAATCCCTCTCCATGTCATTAGAAAAGTTTGCTTGTGCAAAACCCAAGGCATTATAAAGTGACCGAGTCGCAGCTAACCTGACATCAACATTCCCTTCAGATCCACTCATGCCGATCTGATGTTTAAGTTTCTCATAGGTCAAGGACCGAATGCAAGAATAGAAAGATAACCCATTAGCAGCCGAACCTGATTCTCTCATATCTCCAATTGTATTATCAGTGAAACTGAGATTAGGCACAAGACCTGAATAGAGTTCAATAGATAGTTCAAATGCCAAAACATACAGGTTCATCACTCGCTCGTCCAAGATATTGTCATGATCTGCTTCCAGAATCATTTCTTCAAGCCGGACAGCTTCAATACCGAACTCCTTACAGGCCTGTTGCAGTTCATCTTGTGTAATGTAGCCGCTCCCATCTTTGTCAAAATATGAGAAAGCAGCAAATAGATTGTCCCCTTTCTCTATTTTGTTCAGATGCAAAGTTGCAGCCAAGAACTCCCCATAATCAATGGTACCACTATTATCAAAATCTGCCGCTTCCATTAGAGCAGAAATTTCGTCCTCCTTAAGATTGGCACCAGCCCTTTCCAAACCAGATTTGAGTTCCTCCAATGTTATATGGCCACTATTATCTGCGTCCATCATCTTGAACATTTCTTTCTGGCCCGCGAATTCATCTTCAGACAAGCTCTCAGCAATTACCTTAAGAGCCATTTTCTTGAGTTTATGCATAGCAGAAAATTGCTTTAGTCTAGTTAGAACAGCAGAATCAAGAGGCTTATCAGGAGCTTCAGCATTTGGTTTAAAACCCAACTTCATCATCCTATTTTGGAGCTCAAATGACTTGCCCACTTCTCCCACAGACAATGATAAAAACTGAATTAATGGAGTGCCTGCAGCAGTTCGAGTACATTCAGGTATCCGGAATGCACGAGCAGAGTAAACTATACCTTTATCACTGAAATAAAGGATATGATCATGAGCATGACAAACAAGGAAGTCAGACATTGAATCATTAACTCGCATCTTTCCCACAGATTTTCCAATAGTTCCACGGTGTTGCAAATTAGAGGTGTTAGGTTTCAAAGATGTAGAGGGCAAACTGCGTGAATCTCCACTGGTTTTACTGAAGGCTATGGCACCGCCTTGGTTAGCAACATTGTCAGATGAAGTCTTCCTGATGTCAATTTTGTTCTGTATGCTCCTAGAAGAATCCTTAATGCTTGGTATGACAGGTAGAGTGGGTTTGGCTACAGTATGGGGTTGCTTCAGTAGTAAATCTAAGTTTCCACTGCTCTTGGCAACCTCTTTTGCGTTGATGACAGTCTCCTTAGAAGTGCACTCAAACTGTTTATTCACACCATCCCGTTTCCAAGCAAGAGGAGGTTTCATCTTAGTTTGGGAAGAAATCTCAACCTTCTTCATAGAGACAAGATTTGATGCAACTGGCTTCCCACACACATTGTTGTCATTTTTGCAAACTGTCTTTTGAATGGAAGCTCGTATGTGCTCGAACAAGTCTGCATCGAGGTTTTCCAATGTGTAACTCTCACTATCTAATGTAGAGCTTGGCTCTGTTGATCTACACAATTCTTCTTGAATTCCAGGTACTGTAGCCCCTACAAACTCCTTCACGATCTTCACTCCTCCTCGATACTCCTCCCACCAATGAAACCAAAGAAGTAGAAATTTCTCTGATGCATTTTCACAAACAGTTAGTGAATTCATATTCAAAAATTCTTTCAACTGTAGATAAGTACCCTTGCCTTTACTGCACCTTGATTGACTCTTTATTTTTGCAGGTTGAGCACAACTCAGAATCGCCCATGCTATCTTGACGACATGCAATTGAAACAATTTGTTGATCTCTTGTCTATTGATATCACCCTCTACCATAACCCTCACCACTGGTTCAACAATCACCGCCTTTACTTCTCCTTCACCTTCTTGATTTTGCATTTCATCAAATACTTCCGATGGCTTCTCTCCACTATAATTTTCCATTTCAAGATTCACCAAACTATCAAAAACTACTCCATCCCTATTCTTTTCACAAGAAACCACATCAATCACATTTACTTCATCTACAACCATCGATTTGTTAGAATCTTCCAACTCACTAGAGTCAAATTGATCTATCAATTTCTCTAAAAACAGGGACCAAGAAATTTCATGGATTCGTGGTTTGATGTGCTTATAATGCCACAAAGTTGCACTCCCACTTAAACCCAACCAAGCATATTTCAGCTACTCTGCATCAGGAATTCCGTAAAATTCAAAGAAGTGTTCAACTCCAAGTATCCAATTTGTTGGATCTCCTTTAAAATTCGGTAACTTCACCTCTTTAAAATTCGGAAACTTCATCTTAATTGGAGCTCCCTTCAAACTAGTAGAAATGAGATGAGGATTAGTTACCTCTTCGATCGGAATCTGGGAATGACCGGTCGGGGACCAAGGAGCATCGAGCGGTGGGGAATAGGGCTGCCGTAGCTTCAATATTACCGCATCTATTCTTGACAACGCTGCCTCAAACTTTCCTTCCATTTTGATCGACATCAAACGGACGAGGATGCACTGGAGGATCGACGGCGAGAGTAGATTTGAGAAATAAGAGGAGGACGAGGATGCGCTGGCGAGAGTAGATTTGAGAATAAAGAGGAGGACGAGGATGTGCTGGAGGATCGCTGGCTCTGATACCACTTGTCAGGGTCTTCGATTCCGGCCAGCTAGATTCCGGCCATTAATGGAGAAAAGGAGGTTAGGGATTGAGAGGAGATCTGAGATTGGGAGAAGAAGAAGAAGAAGATATTGAGGAAGAAGAGAATCTGAGGAGAAAGATTAGGAAATTTCATTCATGATTGTTCTAGATTACAACCAGCTCTGCCTTTTATAGGCAGTTACACCAACACGTGCTCCGCACGCTTACAAGTATCCCGCTCTCTTCCCTCCAACAATTCGTATGAAACAGAAAACATGCGCTTAGCACGTTCTCACCTTCAGCTATGTACAATCTCAATCATGAACAAACAAGAACAAACAGCAACAAGAACAATTCCATCACACTTGAACCCATTACTTAGGTGAACTCCCAAGCTTACTCCGGCGAACTCAAGGTTGGACTGACGGCGTCCCTGACACATCGTCATCACCGTCTACCCAATCCACCTTCGACCCCGTCGACAACCCCGATCCCGACGGCTTCCCGTCGTTCCCCTGCTGCCTGCGTCTACTCTCCCCGACGCCTGCAGTCGCATCCCGCAACCCCGTTGCTCCTTTTCCGCAATTACACACAACCTGCAACCCCGGTATACTCTTTCCTCTTCTCAAATATTTGTGTTACTGCTTTATCATCTCTATAATATTATTTGATTTATATGTCGTCCACCAATATTGATAGTGTGTGCCTTTACTTGCCAATTAGAGTACAAATTATTATTGCATCTTTTACATGTTAAAAATGCTTAGGTATATAATTATTGATTATTAAAATTGAATTGTTAATTGGGCTTGTTAAACTTAATTCAATTCTTGAAAATCCATCGAACCGATTAACTGTTTTAATTTCTAACTTGATCCGCATTATATGTTGGTAAACTTAATCGTTTAATATTCTTGGAAATTCTCTACTTAGAGTTAAGGTTACATTACATATTGTACTCAGTTTAATCAATCAATAATCAATCAATAAAGAATTTCTTCCCATTCCTAATTCTAACATATATAAATTCATGGTTCATGCATGTGTGATATTCTAGGCTGTCCCAGTGGAGGGCTTTCATCCCTGTGCTTACATATGATTGTGGAAAATTCATCAGCTTTGAGGAATTCAAAAATATCCCCTGAAACATTCTTACAGTTGATTTCGGATAGTTCCAATGTATGTTCGGGTGAAATCAACTCCACTCAGAACAGAGAAGTTCATGCTGCTATTTCTTCCGGATTGCTAATGTCACCTGGTGGCCATTCTCATGGGGTTGGTTCTGCACTTTGGATTCCAGTTGATCTATATCTTGAGGACTGTATTGATGGAACAGTTGCAGCTACAAATGCTGTTGAATTACTAAGCGGTAACTATATCTTCATATGCACCAAAAATTGGATCTCTTTTCATTTGGCTTTTTCATTGAATGATTTATACTATCTGTCTTCTGTGAAAATGGTTTAAATACAGGTCTTGTGAAGGCTCTTCAGGCAATCAATAAGTCTACCTGGCATGATGCTTTTTTAAATCTTTGGATGGCCTCTCTTCGACTTGTACAAAGAGTAAGATCTCTTTGTTTTCTAGTTTTGGTATTTAAAATAATGGTATCAGTAAGCAAACTCGTGATAGTAGAAGTTGCTTCCACTTTTATAGGAAAGAGATCCCCATGAGGGTCCTGTACCTCGCCTTGACTCTCGATTGTGCATGCTTCTGTCGATTACAACACTATCAGTTGCTGATATTATCGAGGAAGAAGTTAATTCAGTTGATGAACCAGAGTACACCAACAGTTGGAAGGAGGAAGTAATGAGGGGAAATCGTCATAGAGAGTTGGTCTCCTGCTTACAAATGCTGGGTGATTATGAAAGTTTGCTGGTTCCACCTGCATCTGTCATAACCGCAGCCAATCAGGCTGCTGCAAAGGCTATGATGTCTGTTTCAGGCCTGACAGGTGGGAGTGGATATTTTGAGTCTCCTAATATGATTGACAAGACTGTAAATTGTGGTAAGCTACATTGCTGTGCTTTAGGAATCTTAACTTTTGTTATTCATTAGTTTCATTAATTAAAAGTTGCACTAGTTGCTTATCCATTGGGTTTTGCATTATTATATCAGATGTACTCCGTTTTGCAGTCTGACAATCATTTAGTAGGTTTCAAGTACTCAGGACAAGTCATTTGTGTTTCTGATATTCAACATACGCGTATTTGTAGTTACAACAGAAGATAACCTGGCCAAAATGGAATGCATTGGAGAGTGTAAGTTTAAGTTACCACCATTAATATGCAAGTAAAATTCTAAGTAGGGTAATACAAACTTTGCTATTCTCTCATATTGTGCTATCTCCCTTAAGCACCCTTAAAGCTGGAACATGAATATTAAGAACGGACAGCTTGATACAAAAGGAACTAGCAACTGCTGGAATTAAAGGCAAATAATCCAGGACAGAAATTGTTTTATGAGAAATTGTTGTGTGTACTGCTCTCCAGGCGAAGGGCCTTCTTTATTATCATAATAGATTTATAGTTACATGTATGATACAGTTAGAAATAATGTATGTCTAAGTTAATCCCAACATAATTGTGGTTTGACACAGAAAAGTTAATGAAAGGACGATGATTGCATGGCTAGGTGGAAAGTATAAGAGGCTAGTAAACAACATCACATTATTAAGTATTCATTTGCGAACAAAGTGGTGGCCTACCTCAATATGTTGGCCGTGAAAGATATTATTCACTAGATTGACAGAAGCTTGATTGTCACAGTTCAGGGAGATGAAAGTAGACTAGGACTCTGGATTCTGCAATCAAGATGAAGAGATTTGAGGCATAATATCTCGGAATAGCATGTATGATAGACCCTCTTTTTCCCTCATGCTTGATCAAGCAACTGAGATATTCTATTGCTCTTCTGAAAGACAAGATTTCCTCCTCCAAGCATCTTTTAGCAATTGGAATTGGTGACCATCCTGTTAGCCAGCTGTCCATCCCAATCAAAATCAAAATAACCCTAGAGGGTAAAAGAATATGAATGAATTTATTAGGATTAGTAGTGTGTAGGGTGTATTTGGGTCATCATATGTTTCTTAGATAGAGAAACCTGTAAGCTGTCTTTAATTAATAGGAAATTAATTATTCTCTGATCTTTGTTCATAGAAAACAGAAAATTGTTTTTTTACTTTTGATAATACTTGAATTATGAAAGGATATACGAATCACCTGCTATTGAGCCATAATAGGGAAATGCATTAAGTAACTCACTAAGTAACGAACATCTGTCCAACTAACCATTGGTGGATTAACTTGTCCATGACTTGACAGTATTTGCTAAGAGTTGGTCTTAAGATCCATAGAAACACAATGGGGCAACATCCTGCCAACCATATCTTTTGATGACAAGGTCTAACTTCCATGTGATAGACAGAAGTTAGATCAAGGTACCCCAAAATAAGTAGCTCAATTTGTTTTGATACCAAATGCTTGCATCATGAAGATTCAACGAGACTGTTACGTGTCAATGCCAGAAAAAAAAAATCTCTGTTTTGATTGCTTTCGTTAAATAATTACGTTGGAAGCATTGACAGGGTGCTGTTAGACATCTGATTGCACTTCATAAACTCTAAACTCCCAACTACCAAAGCAGCATAGAGTTGTATCGAACTATCGATAACACTCAGACATCCCAAGTCATATAAATTTCTAGGGATTCGAGCCAGCCTAGTGGGATTCGTAGTTTTCCTAACCATCTTTGTTGTTGTTTTGCCTTTATTATTCTTTTCTTTCCTTAGATCACTTCAGATATAATGGAAATGTTCCTATAATTCGAGTATACAAAGGTCCATCTCTTGTACCCCTTTGCAATTGAAAATTGAATAAAACTAGAGTTGTTTTGCTTCTTAGAGTGTTCCAGGTCGGCCGTCGACGGCGGCGACAGTTGCCGGAGCCTTCCTCCTTGGCATCAATCCTCGTGCAAGCTGCGACGATGGAGACATAAGAAGAGGAAGAAGGTGAATAGTAGAAATCACGTCTTTATTCATAACGGTTTCAGGGGGGGTTATTTATACAAAAGGGGATACGTGCATCGCACGTATTTGGACGGTCTGTTACAGGTTGTAGGACTTTAGTGAAAGAAAATATTTACAGCTAAGTCCCTAAAAGAAAGATAATAGCCAAGGACTGATATGTACACTTCAAGGACCGATACACACTATTTAAACTCTTCCTTTAAGTTTCAAGTGAACTTTCCCTAGCTTCCCTCCGTCGATCGCCTAAACCCTGATCAGATCCAATTGGATCCACACTCCCCTGATGAAAAGAAGATTCCAGCAGTGATCGAAACTCCGGGAATCGCTAGTATAAGTCCCAATAGCTTTCCCATGTTGCTTCGTTGCTGCTACCAAAACCTGCGACACTGCAATTCCTCTCTTAGGAAATTATCCTACAATCCAAAATTCTTCCAGGTCAAGGGGCTTCATCAACAAAATAAGCTGGCAATGCAGTAGACACCACTGCAGATCCATTGTTCCGACTAACATACGCCTTCAACTGAGATATATGAAATACATCATGGATCCTAAACTCTTTAGTCAATTTCACTTTGTAAGCTACAACACCCACTCTTGCTACCACTTCATAGGCCGCGTAATACAATGATGAGAGATAATGAATGCGTTGTTCGCCCACCGACACTTGCCTATAAGGCTGCAGCTTCAAAAACACCCAATTTCCCACCTCAAACTTCTTCTCAATTCTATGAAGATTAGCTTGAACCTGCATACGACCGTGAGCCTTCAACAGATTATCCTTCACTAGCTTTAGGACTATATCCCTAGAAATCAAAGTATCCTTTACTGCTTGTACTCTTGCAGTGTTTGGCAAATAGGATAAAACAATGGGAGGGGCCTTCCCATAGACTGCTTGATATGGTGACATTTGGGTGGAACTATGCACATGAGTGTTGTAGCTGAACTCTGCCCAAGCCAACCACTCCAACCACTCATTAGGCTTATAAGTTGTAAAACATCGAATATAAGTTTCCAAAACCCTATTCACCACCTCCGTTTGTGGATGAAAAGCCGTACTCAAACACAGCTTAGTGCCTTGCAAATCTAACAATTCCTTCCAAAAATTGCTTGTAAAAATAGCATCTCGGTCACTAACAATGTTCTTGGGCAACCCATATAGTAATCACCTGATTAAAGAGTGCATTAGCCACACTCTTAGCAGTATACGGGTGACAAAGTGGGACAAAGTGGTAGAATTTGAAAGTCTATCAACGACAACTACTATGGTTGTATACCCACCACTCTTTGGTAAACCTTCTACAAAATCAATGCTTATATCATCCCAAATGTTATCATGTATTGGAAGAGGCTGTAGCAAACCTGCAGGAGAAGTACTCAAGTACTTACTTCATCGACAAACATCGCAGGATTTGATAAATTCTGCAAATCCTTCTTCATACCATGCCATACACAATCTGTTTGAGTTGATGCCAAGTTTTATCCACCCCTATATGACCTTCTTGAGGAGTATTATGCACCTCTTCCATGAGCAATTGCATCACTGATGAATTACGACTTAAAAGGATCCGACCCTGGAAATAATAAATCTCTGCAATATACTTAAGCCTTTGATCATCTCCATCTTCAAGCTTTTGCTTAATTTCATCATAATAGGGATCTGTAAGGACCAACTGCTGCACTTGAAAGAGCCAAGCAAGTTGTACAAGAGTAAGAGCTGCCAAAGTAGCTTCCTCCTCACCCTCAAACTGACGAGAGAGACTATCTGCAGCTACATTACCCCTTCTTATAATCTACCACAAATTGGTACCCATGTAGCTTCATGAGCCAAATGTGTTGCGCCTTAGTGTACAAATGTTGCTCTAATAAATGCTTCAATGGCTTGTGGTCAGTCCTTAATCACTCTTTATAATGAATCTCCTTCCCAGAAGGTATTGACGCCACTTTTTCACTGCCAATAAAATGGCCAACATTTTCTTCTCGTATGAGGATAATAACCTATTCTTTCCCTTCAACTCGAAACTTAAAAAGGCAATAGGATGATTTCTTTGCAAGAGAACAGCACCCAACCCGGACCCACAAGCATCACACTCTAACTCAAAAGGAAGATCAAAATTTGGGAGCTGCAGTACTGGAGGGGAAGTGAGTATCTTCTTCATGTTTTCAAAGGCTCTCTGAGACTCCTCTTGCCACAAAAAAGCACCTTTCGTAGTAAGTTTAACTAGGGGCCAAGCAATTGAACTATAGTTGGCGATGAACTTGCGGTAATAACCTGTAGGGCCAAAGATTCCTCTCAAAGTTTTTAGAGACTTGGGAATTGGCCAATTAAGGATAACCTTCGCTTTCTCTTGGTCAACAGCAACTCCCTTCGTCAATACTACATGTCCCAAATATTCCAACTCATTCACTCCAAAAGAACATTTGCTAAGTTTTGCTAACAATTTGTTCTCACCGAGTACTTGCAATACCACTCCCAAGTGTTGAACATGAGCCTCCATGCTGCTGCTGTAGATAAGGATATCATCAAAGAACACAAGCACAAACTTTCTCAAATAGGGCTTAAAGATAGAGTTCATGAGAGATTGGAAGGTCGAAGGGGCATTGGTTAACCTAAAGGGCATAACAAGGAACTCATAATGTCCCTCATGAGTGCGGAAGGCTGTCTTGTGCACATCATCATCACACGTTCTAATTTGATGATACCCACTGCGAAGATCCAATTTGCTAAAGGCTGAAGCACCTTAGAGCTCGTCAAGTAATTCATTAATGATTGGAATTGGATATCATTCAAAGCTTTATAATCATTCAAAGGGGAGGAGTAAGGGCTATAATCTATTCAAAGCTCTATAATCAATGCACTTACACCAACTACCATCGAGTTTTTCCACCATAACAATAGGGGAGGAGTAAGGGCTTTGGCTGCGTTGGATAATACCCAATTGCAACATCTCTTGGACAAGCTTCTTTATCTCATTTTTTATGCCATGAATGCTTGTAAGGGCCTTGACTAATAGGTTTAGACCCTGGAAGAAGAGGTATAGCATGATCATAACTTCTTCGTGGTGGTAGACCAATCTCCTCTTTGAATACATTGCTATACTGATCCCAGACAAGCTGCAACTGAGGAGGAACAGCTTTAGTAGTTGTTTGCTTACTGGTTGTACCCACCATTTGCAATAATCAACCACTCTTCATTTGTAATAAGGCCTTAGACATAGCTTTAGGAGTTGCTAACTCCCAACTCTTGAGGAGGAATACCAAGGAGGACTCTTTCTTTACCCTCCAACTGAAATTTAATTCGCTTCTCCTTCATATTCCAAACGACATCTCCTAAGGTCTCAATCCATTGTGAACCTAGTACATGCTGGCTGGTATCCATAGATTAGACATAGAAATCAGCTACAATAGGTAATCCTTGACAAAGAAAAGTTACCTCCTCACACAACCCCAGACATTGCAGTTCTCTGCCCCCTGCCACCATGACTTCCAAACGAATTTGGTGATTGATTGGTAATTGGATCTTCTTGACCATTTGCTCATCGATGAAGTTGTGCATGGCACCAGTGTCTAAGAGTGTACATACTGGCTTAGATAAGATACTTCCCCGAACTCTAAAAGTTCTACGATTATTACTGTTGTAAACTTAACCCTAAGTAGAGAATTTTCAAGAATATTAAAAGATTAAGTTTACCAACATGTAATGCAGATTAAGTTAGAAATTAAACTATTAATTTGTTTGATAGATTTTCAAGATATGGAATAAGTTTAACACGCCCAATTAAAGATTCAATCCTAACAATAAATAATTATACCTAGGCATTCTTAGCAAGTAAAATAGTCAATAATGATTCGTACTCTAATTAGCAAGTAGAAGCACACACTCAATTTTTGTGGACGACAGATAACTCAAATAATATTATAGAGATGATAAAGCAGTATCACAAATATTTGAGAAGTGGAAAGAGTTTATCGGGGTTGCAGATAGGATGCTGCAGTGGAGAAAAACGATCGGGGATGTTGGTGGTCATCGATGGAGGCAGCAAGGGGTTGTGCCGGGATCTGAAGGAACATCGAGGGGGGGCGTCGGGATGGTTGATGGAGGGGCTGCTGATGTGGCCCAGCGTCGGTGGGTGGTGCAGTAAGGGGATCAAAGGAGGCTTCGGTGGTAGCGGGGTGGTGGCTGCGATGGAGTTGGGTGGAGTTTCTAAGATGGGTGAGGGAGATGGCCACAAGTGGAGGTGAGGGTGATGGCAGGCTAGGGTGTTCAAGGATTTTGGAGGAGTTGCGGGATGGTGCTTGTGGTGGAGACGAAGCTTCGGAAATGGGTGGTGGTGGTCGGTGATGGGAGAAGGACGTTGCGTTTCGGTCGGAACAAGGAGAGAGGAAGGAGAGAGAAGTGGCAGCTGTGAAATTGGGGGTTAGGGTTTGAGATTTGTATTGGATTTGGGTGTAGTTTTAGAGTTATCACAAACTCTAAAATTTGATCTTAATGTCTCACATAAAAAGAGGGATGAAGAATAAAAACTCAATCACAATAATTTTAGTTAATCAAAGGCATTCCTTTTTTTATTAATCTAGAGGCCTATATATAGGTTCAGAACAAATCTCAATACAAATCTCTAAAATATTTTAATGCATAAAATAAAGGGTGCAAATCGCTAAACTACTATATATGGCTAAAATTTTCAAAAACAAATGAGTACTGAAATAAAAATACTAGGCTAATAGAACAGTCATCCTAGACAATGCTTGCGCTTATAGAAGTGTCTGAATCGTCTCGAATCAATGTCCTCATCAATTACTCCTTGTCAAAGTATGCAAAGAAATAGCTGCAGTCATAGGTGAATGTACAGGTTTGGCCAACCTGCTCTCTCTCATTTCATCCTTTGCAGCAACTCCTTGTGCAACAACTCCTTGCTCCTCATCTGAATAACTTCCAAACTCTTCTGCATCCTTATCCAAAGCCCCAAGCATTTGTATAAAAACACTATTCTCACAAGTGCCAATCATTTGCATGAAAGACCTTCCCGCACACGTGTCCCCTTACAAAATTTCCATCCCAATGGAAACATAGGCCCTTTTCCCCCCTCTCCTTCATAAATTGCAAGAATTGTTGATCTGTAGCCTTAGGAGTTATAGAATTAGAGCTCACACTGCCAGATAAAGTTGCCTTGTTTGCTGTTGAACTTGCAGGTGTTGCAGACTTGGGCAACAGAGTAGTACTCAAAGAAGAACTACCTTTGACAAACACACTAGGTTTCCGTACTCTCTTATGATCATATTGATGGTTTCCTCTCTAGCAATGGCTTCTCTATAAGCTGCAAGAACACTTTGAGGATTCTTGGGCTTAACCTCCTTCCTTAATTCACTCGTCAACCTCGAAATATAGCAACTAATCAATGACAATTTGGATAATGGTTTAGTGAGTTGACTGCACTTCTAGAATTCTTTATGGTACTCAGCAACATGACCGGTTTGCTGCAACTTATATAGTGTGGCTTTAGGATCATTCAACTCAGAGGGCCCAAATTGCAATAACAACTCCTTGAGCATTTTCCAATCAATTTCTTCATCTTCTTGCTGCTACTCGAACCATTTCCACCAAAGTAAAGCCTCCCTTCTCAAATAATAGAGACAAAAAGGCAGCTTATCAAAAGAGCTAATCTGTTGTGTATAGAAATGATGTTTCATGTGGTATACCCAATTAGTGATATCGCCCGTTCCATCAAAACTAGGCAAATCAATTTTCGGATGTTTTGGGAAGAAAGTGTTACCATCTTGTTGTCGATTACTGTTTCTTGAGGTTTTAGCTCTGAAATATCGCCCATGTCTATCAAGATTCCTTGAATTCTCTCGCCAAGGGTGCCTAGATCTTGACTGTTGTCGTCGATCACCCACACACTTCCAATAGCGATGCTCCCCCTCAGAATCCTTCCCAATCTCCTCAAAGCTCCAAGATTTTCTTCTTCGATGCGAGCGATGGCGGTTTCTTAGGTAGGTGATCCAAGGCTAATTCCAACCGATCAAAACGTTCTTCAAAGCTGGGATGCTCATGAGATTCAACACCGTGATCGGTGGACTCTCGCGCACCTTGATCCCGAGCTCTAGGCCTAGATCGAGGTCCAGACCCAGAATCAATGTGATTCTCAGCTTCTTGAATCGGTTCTTGATTGAATTTAGGGTTGATGGTAGCTACTGGACCGGTTTCGAACTCTGATACCATTGTTCCACTGTCGATGGCAGCGTCGATCGTCGGAGCCTTCCTCCTTGGCATCAATACCCGTGCAAGTTGCGACGATGGAGACACAAGTAGAGGAAGAAGATGAACAAAAGAAATCAAGTCTTTATTCATAATGGGTTCTGTTATAGGGGGCTAATTATACAAAAGTGGACACGTGCATCACACGTATTTGGACAGTCTGTTACAGGTTGTTGGACTTTAGTGAAAGAAATACATGCATATTTACAGTTAAGTCCCTAAAAGAAAGATAATAGCCAAGGACTGATATGTACACTTCAAGGACCGATACGCAAACTATTTAAACTCTTCCTTAGCTTCAAGTGAACTTTCCCTAGCTTCCCTCCGTAGATCGCCTGAACCCTGATCAGATCCAAGGGTTGGATCACGGAGATGCTTGCTTAGTGGATGATGAGTGTTGAATAAAAGTATACTTTTTTGCCTACTTGACGATGCTTCCTTGGCGGATGATGAGTGTTGAGTCATGTGGATTATACGACACCTTGCATTTCATACTCTAATGTAAGAAGCAAGTGTGGATTTACTTCAGGTCTACTCAGTCCTTGTCAGTTTAACATTTTTAATTCTTTTCTAGTTAGTATCAGTGTCGACTCAGTCCGTTGATCCTTTCTCTTTTATCAGAGTTTCTAGATCTTCCTAACCAACTGGCATTTCCTTATGTCATGATCTTCTAAAATCAAGCTTATTTATCGTTAGTAGTAGATGAAATATGAGAATGAATAGTCCCCATATGGAAGGTAATATGTGTAACATAGTGAACTTTAATTTAAAGAAGGAAAAAAATCTGAATTGGGTAATATTAATCTAGTTATTGTCTCGTATCTGAATATCTACAATACTTATAATACTTATGGAAATCAAACATTCTAATAGTGAAATCTCATTATTGCAGCTGGTAATTTGTGGCACTTAATTGTCGAGGCTTGTATATCAAGGAATTTGTTGGATACATCAGCTTACTTGTGGCGTGGCTATGTTAATGGGCTCATCAACCAAATACCCCATGCCCTGTCAGGCAAAGATCATAGCTGGTCCGCATTTATGAAGGGAGCTTCTTTAACATCATCCATGGAGAATACTTTGGTTGCAACTCCTGCTTCAAGGTATTTAGGATCTTCCAATTAGTAGCTAATATTCAATTGTTTTATATGTATTTACAAGTGTGCTTCCTCCTTGAGGAATTTACAACATTGTGTAAAATAAGTGTTAGTTTTTTGTAATTTGAATCTTTTACGAGCAATACCCAATTACAATGTACATACTTGCTTAAGTTTTCCTTTTAACCTTTTCATCTTATGGAGAATAAGTAACTCCTGTCTGGGCATTTTCATTCACAGCTCTTAGTAGAGTGACTGCAAGTTTTTTAATCTGTTTATTAGTCGTTTGATTATTATTAGTTTGAATGTCCTGTTATTCAGTCATACCTTGTTTCTTCTTGAAGCAAGGAATATTAGATACTCTTGTATTAAATTTTCCATTGGGGTGATGTCACTAATTAGCCCATGTATTTGATGGAAGCTTAGCAGAAGTTGAAAGGATTTTTGAAATAGCAGTGAATGGATCTGATGAGGAAAAGATATCTGCAGCCACTGTGCTTTGTGGAGCATCTCTTATTCGTGGATGGAATATTCAGGTAATTTATATTCTATGCAGACTATATCCTGATTGTTTCTGAATGTGCTGTTTACTATCTTCATACCAGCAACATTGATGCACTATTTCCATTTACTCAATTATCATTCTACAACATGACCTTAAGTAATTTCTTTCTAAGGCAAACTTGTTAGCCGTATATAGTGCTTGTTGTCTTACCTTCACTCCGAAGTCCTCATAAATAATGCTTTCCGCAGGACACCGTAAATGTTTACTTTCCGTAACATGAATTCTTAGTCGTTGCTTCTCATTTTGACTGTAGGAAAATACAGTGCGCTTTGTGGTGAATCTGCTTTCACCGCCTATTCCTGTTGATTACACCGGAACTGAAAGCCATTTAATAAGTCATGGTCCTGTACTCAATGTTGTTCTTACAGGAATATCATCTGTTGACTCTGTCCAAGTCTTCTCTTACCATGGCTTGGTAGGCTTAAATTTTTATTGGCATTACCTGGCACTTATGTTTGTAACTGAAGCAGCATTAGATAATCTATAACACATTTTGTATATCTACCTCCAGTGTCCTGAACTTGCAGGTGCATTAATGGCGATATGTGAAGTTTTTGGGTCTTGTATTCCCAGTATTACGTGGACCCATCCAACTGGAGAAGAAGTCTCTGCCTATGCTGTCTTCTCAAATGCATTTATTCTCCTTTTGAGATTGTGGAAATTTAACCACCCACCTCTAGAATATTGCATAATGGGAGATGGTGCTCCTGTTGGATCACAGCTGACTCCTGAATACCTTCTATTATTGCGTAATTCTCGGGTGTTAGCTACTTGTGACACAACAAATAATTGTGATAACCATAGTCGTGTTTCCGCAGATGCAAGTTCATCATCCGTGCATCCGATCTTCGTTGATTCTTTTCCAAAATTGAAAACATGGTACCGGCAGCATCAGGCCTGTTTAGCATCTACACTATCTGGTCTTGTACATGGAACTCCAGTTCATCAAAATGTAGATAGCCTTTTAAACATGATGTTTAGGAAGATGAATGAGGGAAGTAATCAGTCTGTCGGGCCTGGAACATCTGGAAATAGTAGTATCAGCAGTTCTTCGGGGCCTGGGAGTGAGGATTGCTCTCTCAGGCCCAATTTGCCTGCTTGGGAAATTATGGAGGCTGTTCCTTTTGTGGTTGATGCTGCTCTTACTGCATGTTCCCATGGAAGATTATCTCCTCGTGAATTGGCTACAGGTTGGTTAAGTTTACCTTAGTCATACTCCACCTTTTCCTTCAATAATAGTAAGTTCAATTTACTCTTTTAATCTTCCTCTCTATGAACATTCTTTCCGTTGACTCTATGCAGAGACATGAATTAGTTTTTGGATTACTTACTAATTTTCTTGTGTTCTTTAGAATCTTTAGCAGATGATATTTGAGACACTAAAAATATTTGCATTACCCAAAACATTTTGTGGGGAAATATTAGATAAGTATTCCATATTACAAAACAAATATACTTGAATATAATATTTGCAATCCCTCTTGATTATCATTAAAAAAATTATTCTGTACTGTGGTTGGTATTGGCAGATTAAAGGTCCGCTACTTGTTCGATGCTTATCCTTTTTTCTCCACGAGAAGCAAGATTCTCAAATAAAGTATTGGCTCTGATGTGTAAAGTGTCTGTGTTAACTCATTCATGTTCCTGAGTTAATTTTTTTTTACATTATATGGGAATCATTTTTTTTTTAGCAGAACAGGTTATTGATTGGTTGGGAACATGGGGTTGTTTATTTATTTATTTTGACTCAATGGTTAGGATTGTTAATTGATACATCAGTCTAGGGGGCATTGTCAAGAGGGAGTGTGGGTGACATTGCCTCCACTTTCACCCATTTTTTTGTTTGGCAAGATTAAAGTAAAAATAAAAGTGACTTTTTCATGTTCGCCAACTAGGATAAAGAATGTTCACTTTCACCTTTTAACTTTCCCAAAAAAAGGTGAAGTGGGGAAGAAAGTGATGTAAAACTAACTCTAAATAGAGAATTTTCAAGAATCTTAACGGGTTAATTTTACCAATGCATAGGTGCGGATCAAAGTTGGAAATTTTAAACAATTAATTGGTTGGATGGATTTTCAAGAACTGAATCACGTTAACAATCCCAATTAATAATTCAACTCTAAAATCAGTAATTAAATCCCTAAGTGTTTTTTAGCAAGTAAAAGATTCAATTTTGATTTGTACTCTAATCAAGCAAGTGGAACACTCAATCTCAATATTTGTGGACGACAGAATATCAAATAATATAATAGAGAGGAATGACAGTATAACACAAATATTTAAAAGTGGAAAGAGTATACCGAGAGTTCGAAGACCTCTGTGTACATCTAGGGTTGAACAGCACGCAACACAGCACTTAAAGCAACAACAATGGCAGCAAGAGGAGCAAGGGCCAAGGGATTTTCAATTGGGTGCTTTGGTGACTTGGACGAGGGACAGAGCTCGACGGGGCGACAGGAGGTGGGCGACGCGGTCGGGGGTCGCCGGAGGTTGGAGAGCTCGACGGGAAGGTTGAGCAGCCACAGGGGGTCCTCGGGTCTGAAGGTCGACAGGGAAGGAGGAGCAGCGGGGAGATCAACGGGATTGGGGCTGGGCAAGGGCGTCGACTGGCTGAGTGCTCGACGGCTGGGAAAGTCATCGGAGGTGGTCGATCGGGGATGAGGAAGTTGGGGTTGGCTGCAGATCGGGAATTGGGGAAGAACAAGAGGGATTAGGGTTTTGTTTTAGGGGTTTGGGAAATTAGGGTTTGGGTAATTTTATTTGGGGATTTTAATTTGGGGGTAGATTTTAGAGTTAATCACTAACCCTAAAATTGTATTAGGATTTATCACAAACCCTAATAATTTGGATCTCACTTGTATCACACAGAGAGAGAGGACGAGCAAAAACTCAACACAACTTTTTTTAATCAAGAATAGCATACTTTCACATTAATCTCAATGCCTATAAATATGCTCAAAATACATCTTGATACAAATCTCAAAATATTCTCAGAATCTCAAATACATAAAAAAAATATTACATATGGCTATAATTGCCAAAAACAAATATGGTACTAAATAAAATTGATGTCCTCATCAGAAAGTAACAAAGGATAATAAAGAATCTATTTATGTATTGGCCAAAAATTCAGAAAATATAATTACAAATTATTTAATTGCCTCGTAAACCTCACTCACCCACTTCCTCTTTTCAGTTTCACTTTCACTTTTCTCATTCATCCAAACAAACACTTCTATAACTAATAATGCTTATGTGTTAAGTGAAAGTGGAGGAATGACTTCAACTCCACTATCACACTTTCACACTTTTATTTCACTCTCACATTATATTTTAAATAGCTTATTGCTTTAGCAGATTTCAGCAACCAATTTTAATGCTTGTGTTAATGATCTTTAGGAGTTGGATGCCAGATATCAGAAAAATTATTTGATTTGTTTTCATGGAATGGGAACAGTTGATGAATGACTGGTTTATTTTGAGCTTTTATGTTCAATAATTGGTATATCTGTTAGCAACTTTTTTTCCTTCTATTTTTGTTCAGTAAATTTAAATTGTTATTTCTAAATAATGCAAATTAGTAATAACTAGCATTAGAGGTATACTTTATTGTTCTTATCCTTCTTTGTTATTTTCACATTAAAAATTTCAATAATTATTAACTCACTGTTAACATAAACTATTTTATTTGCCAAATTTTTGTGGACTGGAGCTTAATAACCACATTGCTATTTTACTAAGGAAAAATTATTTTCAGACCAGAAGTAGAGCAAATCAGGTGGTATATTTGGGTCTGAAAGTAAAATATTATTATTATTTTCTATGAAAGTTCATTACTAACACAATTAGTGTAAGAAAACTGTTAACTTCTTAAGTTTTAGTTTATGTATCTATCAAAATCTATTTATTAAGCTGTATCTACTTTTTAGGCCTCAAAGATTTGGCAGATTTCCTGCCTGCATCTCTGGCAACCATAATTAGCTACTTCTCTGCTGAAGTAACACGCGGAGTTTGGAAGCCTGCATTTATGAATGGAACTGATTGGCCTAGTCCTGCTGCAAATTTATCCTTTGTTGAAGAACATATCAAGAAAATTGTGGCTGATACTGGTGTGAATGTTCCAAGTCTTGTTGCAGGTATTTTCTTTGAATGTATGGCAAATAGAAGTTTGACCTGAATATGCAGAGTCAACATGAAGCATTCATATTATATATATTGATAGTCTTGATAATTTTTCCTAAAGTCGTGTGCTATACATTGTTACTGCATATAAGCCTAAGCTTTTAGGTACGTGTTTTTGACATGGTAAGAGTGCCGAGAGTTTCAGGAGATCCTGACTTTAAACTGCACTAGATAATTAGCATGTGCAGTATGAGTTTTTCTTCATATTGTTAGTAATTAAGAGGCTCCATAATAGTTGCCATCAATTTCAAGATTGCTTTAAATAGTGGAATGAAATGGATGTGCAATATATATGTTATATTCTTATTTGAGTTCAACCAAACATACCCTTCTGTCTTTCTCTCATTATATTAATAATATAGATAACTGATATATGTATAAAAATTAGTATAGCAGGTCTAAAGTAAAGAAGGATATATAACTAATATATATATTTCTTCTAGATCATGCAACTGTAAGAGTATAACGGACTATATACATGATACAAGTTACTGCATATACAATTATAGACACCCATGTTTTAAGTACCAAAACCAGAGATGGTTTAACATATATCCTTATGTAAGCCATGAAAGTAAGAGATGCTATTTTCTACATTTGTTATCATGCAATATTTGGTTACTTCTACATCATATGTCCCTTGCTGCATTAGTAAAGGAACAGTGACTTGTGTCTTCACTGCTATTTTGTATTTTATGCATTCGTGAAATTAAATACAGTCTACAGACAGGTAATTATATATTCCTTTTCCTCTTTAAGCTGGACCACGGATAACTGTGTTTTAGGAAACAGCATATTCTGTCTAACAAGAGAGAGTTTGCAGTGTGTGGTGGTTGTGTGGGTGGGTGGGTGGGGGGGGGGGGGGGGTTGACTTTGAAACATAGGGTGATCTTAAATTAATCAAGGTGATCTCAGAGATGCTTGCAATTCTCACTCTGAAACTCTGAAACTCTAAACATTCCTGTCTGAAATCACTCATCCAGATCTTGCACTATTTTTTTCATTATTATTGTTATAAGAATACAAGAGTTACATCACAGTATAAATAATAGCGATGATTACTATTATTACTACTGCTACTGTTATAAAGGGCTTTCAGAAACTGATGACTATATATTACAAAATCGGAGCTCTACCAATACGATCAAAGATATGGAGGACAGATTTCAAATAGATCTACAAAATGTCATGATCGCAACTGACCCCATATTATGACCTGAAAAGGGTTGTTACATTATCAGTATTTTATTATTATCAAGTGATCAAGAAAGAAAAGGAGAAAAGAAGTGGGCGGTGATTAACTGATGGTATGAAGGAGATGCAACGGATGAAAGAGATAAAAAGTCTTGATGCTTGTTTGATATTTTGTAGGATTTAGAATTCGAGAATAGTAATGCCCGCTTTAAATTTTTGTTTGACAACACCGCGTTTTTAGAGTCGTAGTTTGAAATCGACTCCCACTAACTCTTGAATTTGAAAACATGTTGATTCTTAAGTGTGTTCCCAAAGTTCTTCCTGTTGGCACACCTAAAGGGGAAAAAAAACAAAAAACAAGAAAACATGTGTGTTGTAAATGCTGCTGTAGACAACCATGAGCGTAATGTTGATCCTAATGTCGGATAAGCCACTGTGGTATCTCTGTTGGTTGGTGGCCAGCATGTTTGCAGCTTATTCTAAGCTCCTGATTACATAATAGAAAATTGGCTTAAAAACAACTGAATCTAGTGAGCAAATTTGTGCGAATTAGAGCTAATTTCCAAAAATAGTTACAAGGATTAGACAAAGTGCTGTTTCCTAAAAAAACATAATAAAAGATGCACAAAGAAATTGAAATATGTAATAGTGCAGAAAAGTAATATATGCACGATAATGAAACTAATAATTTAGATACACATACAAGGCCAGATGTATTGCAACAGAATGCAATATATCTCTCTAAATGTACGTTTATAATCACACTGCTCCAGATTCAGATCTTTCCTGAGGATAACGAAGAAATTGCAAAAATAAACAACTGCAAGAAAAATAGTTTTAAAGTAATCTTTTTCCTTTTAGTTAGGTTGCCTAATTCCACATCTATATTTTGCTCCAAAATTGATTTGATTCCGATGGTGTTTGTATATTGCAGGAGGAAGCTCCCCAGCCACACTTCCATTACCCTTGGCAGCCTTTGTGAGCCTCACAATTACGTACAAACTCGACAAAGCTTCTGAACGTTTCCTAAACCTTGCAGGGCCTGCTCTAGAAAGCCTTGCAGCCAGCTGCCCATGGCCCAGTATGCCCATTGTTGCTGCCCTATGGACCCAAAAGGTGAAGAGATGGACTGACTTCCTGACCTTTTCGGCCTCTCGTACCGTCTTCCATCACAACAACAATGCCGTAGTTCAACTCCTCCGAAGTTGCTTCACTGCCACCCTCGGTTCGTCCTCCAGTGGAGGAGTCGGTAACCTCCTCGGCCATGGCTTCGGCTCGCATTTCTCTGGTGGCCTCTCACCAGTCGCACCAGGGATTCTCTATCTCCGTATCTATCGCTGTATCAAAGACATTATCCTTCTAACTGAAGAAATAATCGACCTATTGATGAAATCGGTGAACGAGATTGCCGAAAGTATTCTGCCGAAAGAGACAGCAAAGAAAACTAAGAATGGGGTGAGGCACGGGCAAGTTTCTCTTGCAGGTGCGATGAGCCAGATGAAGAGTGCAGCTGCACTCGGCTCGACATTTGTGTGGTTATCAGGCGGTTCAGGTCTTGTGCAGGCATTGATCCAAGAGATTTTGCCCTCGTGGTTTTTGTCTGTGCACGAGCTGAGCCCAGAAGGGCGGAGCCGGTCAATTCAAGCAGGGGTTTTGCATTGTTTGATGGGTCGTGGGCTGGCCCATTTTGTTGTCTTTTGTGGAATGTTTGCGTGGGGGATTGACTCGACACCAGTATCAAAGAGGAGGCGGAGAATTATTGAAGCTCATATGAAGTTTTTGGCAAGTGCATTGGATGGGAAGATATCTCTCGGATGTGATGGGGGTTTGTGGCGATCGTATGTTTGTTGTTTTTTGCGACTAATGGTGGAATGTGCACCAAGTTGGGTGGCGGAGGTAGATCTTGATGTTTTGAAGAGACTGAGCAAGGCGCTGAGGCTATGGAATGAGGACAAGCTCTCTTGGGCTCTTTTACGGAGGGGTGGGTCCAGGGCAATGGGTGCAGCTGCGGAAGTGATACTTGCTGGTGAAAGGATTGAATGATAGGAGAAGGATTAGGGCACTATTTTTGTTCTAATTTGTACATTCATTAGTTACGGTTGTTTTTTGCTGATGGGCTGATAGGGTTTCTTAGTATGGGAATGGGTTGAGGTTCTTTTTTATCCAACAACCTGGTGTGCATATCTCATATTTAATGACTACCTTTCTAATCTTAAATATGCATCTTTGTAAGGTCGACGTATGTAAATACATTTAAATGATTTTAGCTAATTGCCTTACAGATTTTATTTTTTGTTTGTGTGTGTTTTTGTAAAAAAATTTGTTGTTGCATATGATTACGGGGATTGTTGTTGTGAACTCAAATTTTTGTTTTTTTTCAAGGGAAAAGGTGGAATCTGGCCACCCTGTTTCGTTAATAAGAGCTTAACGAAACGAACCTAGAGTACTGGGCCCAAGTACAAACTACAGACAGAAAATAAAACATACATGAAGCAACATAACGCGTACAAACAACAAATTCCTCCAACCCTGGAGGGTGGGCTGACAAACAAGTTCGGTCCAGCAAAATTGTAAGTACGTCAGTTTAGCTTCATACAGTGCCTCCACGGCATATGCACACCTACCTGAGACAAGTTTGGCAGGATTTTATCACCCACCGATCCCTGCCTTCACCTTGCTTGGGGGACCCCATCTATGGGCCCAAGCCCCGCAGATCGAAAATTGACCTCACGGCACATGCTCAGCGTCGCACCTTCCCACCATCTCCACCACTCATCCTACAAACGTGCCAGTAGCTCCCACAGCCGCTACCAAAGAGATAGCCGTGAAGAGGATACCTTCACCTCTCACACGATAGCGCTTTCTCAGGCGATTTCTCACCAAACAACTATCTCGCTCACCCCACCAAACACCATGCTCCAGGAAAGAGTCGTGGAGAGGATACCTTCACCTCTCTCACGCACAAGCTCTCTCCGGCGATTTCTCACCACACCGACTTATCTCGACTCATACTTCCAATCCGAGGGAAGAGTCGAGGCTGTCACAAGCCAGTGGCCTAAGCTGGAGGGAGGTCAATAATCTGATAGTAGGCACTGTGAAGACTTCACCGGCAACATTATAGGACCAACCAAACCCAAACCCCACACCCCATCACCCCCAACACCAACAACTCCCGGCTTGGCCCCACGGGCCCCAAACCGAACCACCTACCTCACACACTTGACCCCCCAGATCCATGGTGTTCGCGACAGTAGGCGCAGGAGGATGCTCTGGCGCGACATAGTCGCTCCGTGACAGTTGAGACAAGCACCCCGGAAGTTGAGACAAGTGAGCGCACATCACGGAGGGACCCCATCTTTGGGCCCAAGCTCCACAATCGTGCAAGACAACCTAACTCCCGGCATCTCCACACGCACTACCAACCCTCGCAAAAACCAAATCAAAACTGTAGATCGCCGTGATTGGCCCCGAGAGTGTGGACATGGTGGTAAGCGCACAGAACATCCGGGCAAATATCTAGCAAAGCCACCAAATCCCAACCTAACCCAACTCCCAACCCCAAACAACACACCCCCAAACCCCCACCCACAGATCAGGAGGTCGACGGGGTGGCTGGCAATAGATCTGGCCGTCGATCGTCGCTCGACGGCCCACCACGGCGCGACGGCAGACAGGGCGTCGAAGGGAAGGGAGATCGGGGAGGGGGAATGCGTCGATGGAGGTCGGGGAGTTGGGAGAGGGGCGAGAAGGGCGGGGCTGGGCGTCGTGCGACGACCTTCGACGACGCGACGAGGAGGTCGACGACGCTACTTAAGAAGGCGGCACAACATAGGAGACAGGAGGGGTAGGCGCCGACGGGTGGGGAGATCGGAGAGGGGAAGACGTGGAGGGGACAGGGCGGCGCCGTCGAATGGCGGTCGGGGAGGGGGCAGCGCGATCCCGGCCACCACCCCCTCCATCCTCTCTCTAGATCTAGGGTTTTGTTTTTGGGGGTTTTTTTTTTTTGGAAGCTTCTCTCTAGAAAATCTAGAGAGAGAAACTCAAAAAGCTCACCTCAATTTTTTGTTAGGCAATTGTTTAACAGCATTCAAGAGTGGTGGCAATATCTCAATTTTAACCAAAATTTTGGTTGAGAGTGAGCGGGAAAGTGAAAGCACTTTTCACCATACCAGGTGTTTGGTAAAAAAAATTAATAAAAATAAATAAAAAATTAAAAAAATAATCAAAAAAATATTTAAAAATATTTAAAAATTGTTATTTTGCTAAAAGAAAATTCTGAATTAATGGGTTGAGCAGTCGCAGGTTTTATTATGGAAGTAACTACAGGATAATCCTGAATCTTTTACCTGTTAGAGCATCCACACTCGGGTTTCTCAAATTGCCATATATTCCATATTTTAGCAGAAAATGTGTTGTAGTCATTTTTTATTTTGCCATATTTTGAGAATTTGTGAACATTCCCTTCTCAAAATTAAGAAACGGTTGGGTAGTTGCCAAAATAAAGGGGACGAAACATTTTCTTAATTTTTTAATTTTTAAAATGAGTCGGACGACTCATGTTGTTTCGTCCAATAATTATTTATTTTTTTTAATAAAAATGATCGGGTGGAACATGATGTTCCGTCCTGAGATTTTTTCTCATTCTTTATTTAGAGAAAGCATCGGATGAAAAATGTTGTTCCGTTCGACACCATTTTTTATTTGGACGAGACAACATGTCGCGTCCTATTGAGAGTAATTTAATCATCATTTGGACAACCTTAATCACCTATTTTGACTAAGTTAATGGAATAATAACTAATTTAATCACTAAGAGCATCCACAATGGTGTTTGGCAAAATGAGCAATAGTAATTTTGAAAATCGCTACACTGGTTCATTTGCCAAATTTCGGGAAAGAATTTTTTAAATCGGACGGAACATGTTGTTCTGTCCGAGAGGTATTTTTGTAATTTTTAGGAAAAATAAAATAGTTTTAGTTATTAAATAGTCCTTAGTTAATAAATTAGTGATTAAAATAATACTAAACCATGATTAAATGGGCACTAAGCCTTAAATTAATATTAAAACAATACTAAAAAATGATTGACGGGACATTTGCCTTAAATGGGACATGTTGTCCCGTTTGATTTTTCTATGGAACGGACGGGACAACATGTCCCGTCCAATGAATTTTCTAATTTTTTTTTAACGGAACATGTTATGTCCGATACTTTAAAAACAATTAAAAAAAAAATCATGGACGATACAATTTGTTTCGTCCAATCCTATTAAAATAAAAAAATATATTAAGGACGGAACAACATATTTCGTCCCATATATTTTGAGAATGAGCAAATTGTTTCTCAAATATGAAAAGTTAATGTCGCAACTTTGTCAAAATATGGCAAAATAGCAAACCGATGTGGCTATCATTGCCAAAAAATGACAGCAAAGGCAAAATGAGAAACCATTGTGGATGCTCTAATGACTATTTTAATTGATGTAAAAATTACGAAAAAAACTCTTGGACGTTACATCATGTTCCGTCTCACCTAATAATAAAAAAAGATAAGATGGAACAATATGTTCTGTCCGTTTTTTTTTTAATTTTAATTTCTCCATATTTTAGCAAACGATGTAACACCCCGATTTTCATACACAGGAAAATTGTAGCACACCCAGAAATCTTTTCCTTCAATTGAGTACATAAACATAATATAATACATGAAAATGCGGAAATCTTAATATAAATCCAAACCTCTTGGATAGATAAGATGATGGGCACAGGATGTCACGACTCTATGCTTAAACTCCAGGTACTCTTACCTGCACAACACAATCTGTGGGTTCGTCAGCGTGTGGGGCTGGCGGTAAGAATCACAACAGTTTTAACTAACTCCAAAAATAACATAACAACATACATGGCATAATAGAAATAAAACTGGAATCAATAAATGTAAACAGGAAATAGTCAACTATACGATGTCATATGAGTTTGTGTATAAACAATTTAGTAAAAATATTAAACCTATATTTATCATGAAAACATGCACAAACCAAATATGCTCTTTTAATGTACGCTTGTTTGGAATGATATGCCGTCCATACAACATACTTTCCAAATACAAGCTACCAGCGTTCATTATAGGGTTCAATCCCTCATTATGCAAAACATGCTCATGTATTCCACACTGTTCCTGACATTTATCTAGTGATTAGTAAGATTGCAGTTGTTCGGTCCAATTCCGTTACTACAGTCGGTAGTGGTCATGCCGGAACCCTGTAGTCTTTCTCCACTCCTGAACATCCATAATGATGCACAGCCCCGGTGGTCCTTTGCCACTTCCGGCCTTACATATTCCACCCCGCCCGAACCCCAGCGGTCTTTCTCCGCTTCCGGATCTCACTAAAAGTTATCACGAGTATAAGACGCCCCGGCAGGCGTTACCTGCTCCGCCTCATTCGTATTCGATAACATAGTACATCAACGGATACTTATGGGTCCATCCCCAAAGTTCCGACAGGATTCTTAACACTAGATCCCAGAAATTAACAGTCGAGACAAACCACACGTGTCCCCTTGACAGGTGAATACAATTTTCAATAATTATATAAATTCCAATACTTGTTGTAAAAATGATTTCTTAGTCTCATATGAAACCTCAATGAGTTTACTACAACATTGTAGTTAAGAACCTCTAGTTTCAAACCAATTAAATATGTCCAAAACCATTTATAAGACAGTAGTTTCAAAATCCAGAAATCACAGCTCTTGCTACCTTTAAAATCACAGAAAATCCCATATTTCTTGGAAATTGGATTTCTTAGAAAATAAGTATGATATTCAGCCAGAATTAATATTTCTAAGATAATTACATCATAATCCCAACAATTAATTAACAGCAATCAACACCCATAATCAAACAACATTCATACACAATCTAAACACGATTACTCAATTTATCATCTAGCATGCATACATCCTATAATAAAAATATAGTTGGTTAATGTCGTTACCCATTTTTTATCGTTTTTGGATTTGATCGATTCTATGATCAGTTTGAAGACGACAGCAACACGAACAATGACAATGGCTCTACGGACAGTAACCACATCGATGATGACGGTATTACAAACTGCAATTGTTCACCGAGTTCGGGAAGCGAACGAAGTACAAATTGTATTAAATACACACACACACACACACACACACACACACACACACATATAAAGAGAGAGACAAAGAAGGAGAGAGAGACGAACAGAAAAAGAGAGAGAGCTTGAGAGAGACAGAGACAGAGAATGAGAGAGACCGATGGGGAGAGAGAGAGAAAAACAGAGCTAGAGAGAGAGAGACTGAGAAAAACAGAGAGAAAGATAAAGTGAGAGAGATAGAGACAGAGTTAGAGAGAGACATACGGTGAAAGGGGCTGAGTGAGTTGGTGGCGGTTCTGCGAGGTGACGGTGGTTGCGGTGGTGGCTCGAAGGAGGTCGGCGAGGAGCTTCGAGGCGGAGGGTGACGGCAATGGTGATCGCGGAGGTGGACAGGAGCTCAGTGGCGACGGAGGTGGTGACGAAGACAGTGGTGAGGAGTTGGCGATGGAGGGGCTCGGTGGGAGCTCAGAGGTGGACGGTAGCAATGGAGGTGCCGATGGCAATGGTGGAGTTGGTCGTCGGCGAGAGGAGAGGGTGGTCGGGATGGAGGCAGTGAGCGGCGGGAGGTGAGGAGTGGGTTTCGGGATTAAGTTCGGTGGCAGAATGCGGCGGTGAGGTGGTGGCTTCACGGGGAGACGACGACGGGAAGCTCGAGAGTTTGGAGGAGGCAGGCGACGGTGATGATCTCAGGAGGAGCTCGGGGGCAGAATGCGGCGACGATGAAGTTTATGAGGTGGAAGAGAGCTTCGGGGGTGCTGCGGGATGACAATGGCGAGAGCTCGGAGGATGGGGATGAGCTCGAAGGTGGCAGCGAGAGCTTCGGCGAGCTTCGGAGCTTCGAGACGGAAATGGTGGTTCGACGATGTCGAAGCTAGGGAGGAGCTTTGGATGTGACGACGATGGCGAGGAGGTAATGGCAAGGAGGAGGAGCAGCGGGGAGGTGGTTGTAAGTGTTAAGTTCGATGGAGTTGGCAAGGGGTGATGGTGGCGGAAATGGCGAGGGGTGGAGTTCGGTGGTTGGACGATGGCGAGGTGGTGGTGTTGGTCGGCGACGTGTAGGGGAGGGGACGGCGATTGACAGTGAGGAGGTGGAGGTGTTCGGAGGTGGTGGAGGCGGTCTTCAAAGCGTCGGGGTGTTGGGTTTTTGGATTTCGTCAAAGGAGGAGAAGAAGAAACGAAGGAGGTGAAGGGGGGAGTTACTGTGAGTTACTGTGTATGTATAAATAATATATTTATATATGTATATAATATATAAGGGAGAGAGAATGACTGAGAGAGAGAGTGAGAGTGACTGTGATAGAAAGAGAGATATAGGTAGTGTGATTGAGTGAAGTATGTGATGTATTTATAGTGGGTGAAGGAGGGCGTTGCATGCGCATGCAATAATTCAGTTGGAGATAAAGTTGTATAGGGAGGGAGAGAAAGTCATTTGGGAGGAAGAAAAAGATAGAAGAAGACGACGACTGGAGTTTTTCTTAGGAAGAGGTGGAGGCATAGGGTAGGAGAGGTGGGCATTTAATGTGATTGGGGTTTACGGAGAGAATTAGGATTATGGATTAGGATCAAGGGACAACTTAGCTTTAAAATAACTTACAACCTATAAATCGGAATTAGAAACCGCAAGATGTTCTGGACTTTAGACACGATGAGCTATGATTTTCATGTATAAAGTTTCTCAATTTCAATGAAGAGAACTAGATCAAATTCTGAGTTCAAGGTCAAGAAATTTTGAGATAGCAAAGTTGAATATTCAATAATACGATAAATCAACTGTCTTATACTGAATCAAAAACACTGTATGATAAGGAGGCTGAATTAATCGGAAAATTTTGAATGAATCAGAAAATATCTAGATTTGGTTCAAATGAAAGATCAAAAATGAATTCGAAAGATCGAAAAATATTTAGAAAATAGAAATACAAAATACGAAAATATAATACTACAGATATTATCCATAACGGTACAAAATACATGTGTACAACACGTGTGGGGCAAAATTGTCATAGTTCAATTTTGCGGGGTGTTACAAACGACAACTGCATACAATCTGACATTTTGTGGTTTCACATTTTGCTAAATTGTCTATTTTGACAAAAAAAAACAAGTGTGGATTGGCACTGTTGAAAAGTATTTGACGCAAGGGATATGTGCAAGATAACAATGTCTTTGAAAAAAGATTATCACAGGCTTATTGAAAAGGGTAATGCTACACCTATTACCAAATCTACTGCATTTTCCTTTACTACCTTAGGTGGCACACTATTAGTGGAGGTTATTGTAGAGTAAGTAGTAGAAACATCCAATAGTAGTGTAACACATAAGGTAGTAAAGAAAAATGTAGTAGATTTGATAATAGGTGTAGCATTACCCTATTGAAAACATGCGATATTAGTAGTCGAGAAGAAGATTAGTCAATGATTTTTTGTTCAAGGAGTTAATATTTTTCATTAGCCTTCTCCAGGAATAAAGAGGAAACGTTAAGATATTTGGCTATAATATTGACACTTTCTTGGCTCTCTATCAGATAATTCATCTTGTGAATCTCTAATTAGTTTTACATATAGAGAGACAATATGAACTTTTAAAATAAGTTACAATACTGCTAACTTAATGATACTGCTAACAAGTGGTGTCAATTTTGGCATTTCATACTCTTTTTTGTTTCAACCCGTTAAGAGGTATATTCGAGAAATATTCTATTAACTTAATGGACAACTTAACGGCTTGTCACGCCCCGCTTCCCATTATACGAAAATACAGGCACGTAACTGAGGCCCAGCGAATGATATAAGTATTCCAACTCATATCATTCATAAGCTGTACAATACTAGCAAGCTCAACAATACAATCATAATCACATGATCAGAAAATAATATAATAACCAATATCTAGGATATAAGAACTTACAAAAAGTCCAATAATATACAATGCAGTAACCGGTTCGCTAAGTTCCTTCAGTATGTCATCCTGTGTACCTGTATTACATTTACTCAAAAGAAAGATAGATGGTACCCATTAGAGCAAGCTACGGGCTGCAAGTAGTACAAGCAAAATGGAAACAGGAACAAGGATACAATACGATCAAGTACGATACAAGGACACGTGTAAATTTGTAGACGGGAAACGAGAAACATGAAAACTGAACTTCAATTTATATTCAATCGATAACACGGATTCGTGTAATGGGGAAACATGTCATGTAAACAAGAGTCATATAACTTGTAAACAATAATTATGTAATCTTGTAATCAGGAATCATGTAACTAGAATCATGTAACTTGTAAACAAGAATCATGCAACTTACAATCAGGAACATGCATGTGCTCAGTGTTAATCTTAAGTCTTTTCATCTTTCATTAGTCCTTTCTAATGCACACAATCATGTGTCCCATACTACAGACTCGGGTGCATACAATCAAGTAATGTTTATAATCTAGTGGTGAATTCTATAGGGTTTTGTACTCGGTAAATCATGTAAACAGGAATCATGTAGTCAAGTAGCGGATTCTAGAGGTGGCCCCTATAGATTCTAGAGGTGGCCTCCGTCATCCCATGACGTGGCACTTAGATCTATGTGGCACTTAGTTTCATGTGACTTATAAACATATAACATATAACAGGAATGTGTAATCAAGTAATGGATTCTACAGGTTGCCCCTGTCATCCCACGATGTGGTATTTAGTCCTACATGACACTTAGTTCCATGTAACATGTCACGCCCCTACTTCCTAAAATACGAGAATACGAGTCCGTGACGAAGGCCTAGCGAATGATATTAACATCATCCATAAGTTGTACCAGTCTTAACTCAACAACATGAAAAGAAATAATCATAACCACGCAGAAAAATATAATCACATAAACAGAATAAAATCCAATAACCAAATCTGAGATACAAGAACTTACCAAATAGCTCGAGAATATGCAATGCAGTAACAGTTCGACGAGTTCCTTTCAGTTACCCATCACTGTACCGTATAACATAACTCAAAGGAAAGAGGAAGAGAACCCGTTAGAGCAAGCTATGGGCGAAAATTAGTAGGAAGCAGTAAAAAAGGAAATAAATGACTATATAACAAAAACAGAAATTGGAACAATATCGGAGTCAATAAATGATAAACGATAACAAAATCAAAAATTGATAATCAATAATTCAAAAATTAGGAATCAATGTTTAATAACCAATATTCAGTATTAATGTCAATATTCAGTATTCATTTATGTCTATAAGTCTTTTATCAATCCTAACTAATGCGCGTACTACTGCGTCCCATACCACAGGTTCGGTGCATACAAAACAGTGTCCATTTTAGACTTCGTGGTGGGATATATAGAGCGTGTACTCGGCATCGATAACAATAATTTACAATCAACAATTGACAATCAATAATTCACAATCGATACTCCTCCTTCCATGACAATACAATATAACGATAAGGCCTTACTGAGTACATTTTCTGAGATTATATACTACTAAGTCAACCCTTATTACCCCGACTTGTTATCATTTTATTAACAATCAGCTATGAACATGCATGTGATCAATGTGGACGATGAAATCAATACTCATGCAACATGTACAATCGATGAGACCGGTAGCACTAGTATAATTTCAAGATGATATCAAGACTATACAATACATGAAATATACATGGTCAAATTTATTAAATATGGAAAATACGGTTTAAATGCAAAACATAACAATATATGGACTCACTGTACTACAATTTCTATGTGCAAGGTTATAAGTTTCTGTGTCAGGAACCGGGTCGAAACCTCAGTACAAACTCGGGCAAATGACATGACAGTATATGTGAATGTTCAATAGTACAATAAATTTATGGTTCAAGTTTTATTTCAATAGCAATGGCACGATAAGACCACTATGAATCAATAGCATTATACAATGAAGAAACAACAAGTTCAATTGGATGTGATATTCAAATTAATTACTACTTGCCGGATTTCAAAGCGTGTTTTCTTAAACTAGAAACAATAAAATGAGTTCAAGAGACGCTTGCCTGTTAGGAGACGATTCTGAGTATAAAGAGAATAACGGGATTAGGATCCCGGGTGACGATCCAAAACACGGGCGAGACACGTGCAAAACACCAAACAGCGAACACCCGATCCACACAACAAAATAGCAAGTCAATATCCAACAGCACACAACCCCACAGCAGATCCCCCTGCACCACAACACCAAACAGCAGTCGGATCCCCTATCAACCCAACACTAAACATCGAAACAACCAATCCCTCCTTACACAACAGCAAACATCAGTAGTGGATCGTCTCCAGGCAAAATAGCAACACACCAATAATGCCCACTGTCTTCTTCCCCACTTCGACAGAGAGACAAGGAGAGGGCGGGAGAGAGGACGGCGATCGCGGCGGCGGCGCTGGGGTTGGGAAGCGACGACGGCGAGGAGGCGATGGGGGAGGGGATGGTGAGGAGCGGGGTGCGGCAAGGAAGAGCAGGCAATGAAGGAGAAGGGTTGCGAGGGGGGTTGAGTGGCAGCCATGGCGAAGGGTGCTTCGGTGGAGGGCGAAGTTGGGTTCGGGTCTTCGACGGAGATGGGTGCTGGCGAGGAAGGGATGGCGGAGGCTCGACTTGCTGTGTTGGCGATGGCTTGCAGGCGAGGTGAAGCGGCAATGGCGACGCTCGGGATGATCGAGCAGAGGATGGGGCGGTTGGCAGTTGGCAATGGCTGCAGCGGTGTGAGGTGCAGAAGGCGAGCGAGGGCAGGGGGAAGCACAGGGGGAAGGCAGTCGGAGGAAGATGAACGGGGCTCGAGCGGTGTTGGGTTTCGATGCCTCACAGCGAAGAGGAGGAAGACGATGGTGACTGGGGGCTTCGACGGAGACGCGATGAGGGTGATGGTGATGAGTAGGGAACTTTGGCAATGGCGAGCAGTGACAGCGAGGTGGAGGAGCGTTGCTGTGGTGGGGCTTCAAAGGGATGACGATGGGTTTTTCAGAGGTTGGGTTCGGCTAGCAATGGTGGTGGCGATCGGAGATCGGGGAGGAACATGGTGCAGGCGACTGCGGAGGTGGTAGACCTCGGCAAAGGCGGAGGAAGAAGAGGGGACTTCGATGAGAGTGGCGAATGCAGAAGCACTCGGGGTTGAGGAGGAGCAGGCGGTGGCTCGAGCGGAGGTGCTCGGAGGCAGGGGCGAGAGTGAAGGTCGACTGAGGGATGGTGGAACTCGGGGTGGTTGTAGAGGAACAACAGTGACAATGGCAGAGGCTCAAGCGGCGGTGAGAGCTCGAGCGGGAGAATGAAGACGAAGGGTTGGGGGGTGTGTGGTCAGTGTTTTGGGAAGACAGAGAAGAAAGAGAAAGAGAGTGAAAGAGAGAGAAGGACGGGGTGAGAGAGTGGGGTTTTTTAATAAAATAATAAATAAAGTAATGGGTAGTTGAGATTGTGGGGATGTAGTTACGGAAACTGGGAAAAGTGGAGAAACGTGAAGAGATTTGTATACGGATAAGTATACAGGATTGATTCTGTACAAATACTGTAACACCCCGAATTCCAAATACAACTGAATTCGAGATTCCACATGATCTTTATGCTTCTTTCGTATAATCTTACAAGGAATTTAAAACTTTTCACTTTACATCAGAGTTACATGGAATCTTTACACTTTACATTTCACAGCGGAAGCAAATTAAAACATTATTATATAAAAGTACAACAATATTTGAATAATCTCTAAGCATCAGTTCTCCTTTAATCTTTATCAGACCATTTTCCCTGCATACAAAACTGTGGGTATGTCAGTTTATTCAACCGACGGAAATTATACACGGCCATCCTCTCTATGTTGGAAACAGTATAACGATTCTCATTTCTTAACAAAATCACAAACTTGTTCACAAAACAAAGCTAAAGGGACTATCCTATTGATGTCGTGTCGTGCTGTGCACTTAATCCTTAATGGAGTTGTTATGTTGTATGACACTAATGCGCACTTGTTCGGATTCTATGCATCCCATACTACATAGGTTCGAGAGCAAGCCCTTAATCGTACTTCATCTTATAGGGTTCAATCCCTCGCCATGACTTAAATTACTACGGTAACTACGGTAAGTATCCTAGATGTGTTATGATCTACGAGCCCATGTCTAGGCAGTCTGGAGGGAAATCCCACGCACTTACATGACGCATCAAGCAGGCAGACTATGGACAATTCAGCCTCCGCCATGGAACAATGGCACCACCCGTAGCCACCAAAACACCCCACAAGCTTCGCCACCGGGACGATAATTCTGGAGTAGTGCTCACACCATGTCATGACGCATCAAGCAGGCAGTCTGTGAATCACTCTCACACCGCCAATCCGATGGCCCTCATACTCGTGTTTTTCTCTTACTTTCATCACATCTTCACTATGTATCTAGTCCTTAGTTTATTAGAATCATGAACGAAATCAATTCTCTAGAGTTAGCCTTTCCACTATACCGGTCTTAATTCTTTATTCAACATGACCCAAATCTTGGTCTTTTCATTTCAAATCTCATTTCAATTTATTTCTTTTCCAATGCCGGTATGAGGCTTAGCTACACTCTAGTTCTCAATTTCAATTCACAATTACACAAGAATCAAGTATTTCAAACTCATAAGTTCATTTTTCATGATTACATCAGGATTTCATTGTCATGATCATAGCATTCATAATCGTAAAACCTTTCATAATTTCAATAGAACAATTCACTTCACTTCATATACAATTTCGTGCAAGGACAAATAAAATTTACTTTTCTAAATTGTCACATCCAATCTTCATTCATCTCTTTCAAACAGTATATACATTTATTTTTATCACAAAGCAATATTAGAATCTGAGATGATGAAAAAGAGTCTGGACAGTCGGCTCAAAACATAGCCAGTTGACTGTTCAGCAAAAGAAAAATATTCAAGAAAATGTTCAGAATAGTCGACTGCTACACATGACCAGTCAGCTGTTCTGCAGTGTTTAAACTCTAAAATACAAATTGCGGGGCAGTCGACTGTTACTCAGACCAGTCGGTTGTTCTGCAGGGTTTAAACTCGAAAATACAAATTGCGGAGCAGTCGACTATTACTCAGACCAGTCGGCTGTTCTGCAGGGTTTTAAACTCGAAGGATTTTTATAATCAGGTCAGTCGCTACTACCTATATTTGGTCGACTGATCAATATTAAAATTTAAAGTATGGAAACGTTTCTTCTTCCATTTCGATTAGTACACAACATTTTAGTTAAACTACAATATGTTCATTTATCAACACGAACATGCAACTTTATTTGACTACCATCACCACAAGTATGGTTTGCTAATTAATGTAGGGATTCTTACGACTAGTATTTTCCACACAACCACGACTCCAAAGAAAACGTATTTTCCCATAATCATCATTTTTTCTACAGAGATAAACATTTATCCCAATTCAGTATGCTAGATTAAAATAATATGACATTAATCATACCACTTCATTAATCTCCCCTATTCATTTCATACAATTATACTTGTGTTCCATTTTCATTTTAATCATAATATTAACGAGGAGTAATATAATGGCATTCATTTATTCTTGCATAATTAGCACAAAACCTAGCATGGTCTCTAATTTAGAAGTCATGAGAAACACCCACCTTTTTGAAGAAACAAAGAGAAATCCCTTAGAGCTTCCTAGATTGTGATACACGCCTCCTCCTCCTTGCTCCTTGCCAAAACCGAAGCTTCAAGTTGGGGTTGAATAGCCGGCCTCCAAGGGAACACTCACACTAGAAGCTACTCAATCTTTTTCTTCCCAAAATTCTCAATCTTTTCTCACTCTAATCTTTTCTCTCTTTAACAAATTTTCTATTGCACTAAGATGAGAAGAAGCTATGGGGTATTTATACATAATTTTGAAGTAGATAGGAGGGCTAGGATTCAATGGATGGTTATAGAATGGAGGGTTAGGATGAGAGTAGGAGTTATAGTAACTACCCATACACTAGGTAACCACCCATGTACACAAACCACTCCTATGCACAAACCAGCCCTACTTTGTGTGCAATGCACGCTACGTGCTCCGCACGTGCCACCTAGTACCCTTAATTAAAAGTTTGTACAATTTTAATAAATTAAATTGTTCACATTTTGTCTCTTCATGACAAGTGTGGCCATTTAATTAATTTATTAAATTGGTGGGCTTCATAAGTAGTGGGCTTAGGTTGTGGGCCAAACAACAAAATAGTAATAAATTAAAGTGGGCTAAAACAATTAATTAGTGTTTTAGGCTTTTTTTAGAAAATTAAGCTTTTTAGGAAAATAAAGGAAAGGAAAAATAATTGTTAATACTATCCAAAGAGATTTTGTATATAAAAATAAATAAATAATATACATATGAAATTTTCACGTGCACAACACGTGAAAGTCAATATTTTATTAAAAAGGAAATTTAGGGCGACAAATACATATGGGTACTGGGTTTAGATTTGGGCTTGGTTTATGGGCTCAAAACATTTTAATAAATTAGTTAAAGGATTGGGCTAAACTTTGGGCTCAAGTTAGATATTAATAAATAATGAATCAAAACATAAAATTGGGCTTATAATAAATAGTTAAACAATTGGGCTTCGAATTAAATATTTAAACAATTGAATAATTGAATATTGGGCTTCATAAAGTAGTTGAATAATAATATTAATATTAAACTCGACCTAGGCTTCAAGCAATAATTAAATAAAAAGGATGTATATAATTATAGAATGTAACAAGTAATCGAATAGATAAATTGGTTTAAATAATTAAAATAAAAGATTCAACATTTGGGTATCTATCCAAAATCATAGAATGAAATACAATTCAGGTTGAAAATAGATAATCATTTGAGAATAATTTGTTACAAGATACTAAGAATTTGAAATACGGAAAATACATGAAAAATACATATTAACGGGAACAGGGGTTACATAACATGTAACAGAAATCATCATTTTAGGAAACATGGATCCCTTCCGAATACAATCTCCTATATCGTCCACTACTAGGTCTTACCCTTATTACCCTGACTTGTTATTATTTTATAATAATTAAACATGAACATGAAACAATGAGAATGGGTATCAGGACATGATCAATGAGGTATTAAGAGCTATGCAATGCATGTTATATATTTTAGTTCATAAATGCAAGGAACAAACACATTTATATTTAAATACATAAAGATACAATTCTCGACAGCAAGATGTTGTTGTACAAAAAATAACTTTTCTGCTGCTACAAAAAAGCAAATTCAGTTCTGTCCGGAGTTCTAAAAACTAGACTCCCTAACGGTTCCAAAAAATATTCATATGATACATTGTAGCTAAAATAGATAGGTCAACCAGACAGTTCTCTACTGGTCTACTGTTCAGGTAGCAGCTTAATGCAAGGTTCTTATATATAAAAATCAACTGTAAACTCATTTTAAAATATTGTAAAAATTATAAAGGGACTCCTAATCATGTCTAGTAACAACCTGAAAATTTCAAGTCTTTATTCTACTGTTAACATTATATTTTAATTAGTTAATCGTGATGATATGATTCTAAACAGTAATCTGGAAGTAAAAATATAACAGTACTAAAAATGGGATATCTTGAACTCTACATGTCGGATTCCAGATCCGTTAGAAGTTCCCAAAACTATATTTAGGGGGCTACAATTTTTATTTATAAAGTTCTGAATTATATTATCATTAACCAGGTCTAAATCTCAGTACAAATTAGAGAAAACAGTTTGGCAGAAATATACCAATTTCAATTGTACCGATAATCATTAGAGATATATACCAAATTAGAGATAATCATTAGAAAACATATAGTTTTATAGCTAGAATTGAACATACATTCAAATCCAGTAATTAGAATGAGTTTCTATTGTTAATCTGATCGAGATTATCAGTCTTTTCGGGGGCACAATTCTTCTAAGGAATCAGCTCAGAGCTCGGCTTCCTTTACTCTGCTGTCCTCTCCCGATTTTCGAGATTCCCTACGACATTAATATACGGATATGATCACGATTATATGAAACCATAATCCATTTGAATCATTTTATTTATCTACATACACATTCATATATAACTCTAATTCGTGTCTGTATAATATATGCGGGGACAATGAAATTACGATCTTTTGATGGGCGTCGAATAACAGAGGCAAATAGATTGATTCGATTCATTATATATAACGACTAATTTAATCATAGAAAGGTCACACGACATGAACAATACGATGGCTCAATCAACTGAGACTTATAAATAACATTTTTCATGAACATGGACGGTAACTGGTTTCAAAACACGATAATCAAATACGAATACCAATTGCGGGAGGTCAAATAAAATGTTTGTATGGAACAACAAAAATGTACAGGATACTTGCCTTATTACGGTGGGTGTGAGCGAACGACGGGTGACGACGCATCAGCAACAACTAGGGGACAACGACACAACACACGACAAATAGCAGCAGTGCTAGTAAGCACGATAGCGGCAGTGACTCCGCAGCGAGGGGGCTATCGGGGTGGTGCTGCGGCGGTTTGAAGAGTAGCAAGGATGTGAGGAGGCGTCAGGTTGCTGCAGTAGCGAAGATGGGGGAGGAAGGCTACGTCGGTGGAGGAGTGTTGTGGTGTTGGTGGTCGGCAGCAATGATCATTTGGTGGTGGTGAGAAGGGTCAGCAGTAGGAGGCACCGGGGTGAAGAGCGGTGGCGGTCGATGGTGGTGTTGGTCGGGAGCGCAGCCATGGAGGAGGATGCAGGAGTGGAGCTCGGCAATGTTGGAAGCAGCTGCAGTCGGGGAAGTCTGGATGGTGCATTCGGCGGTGGAGAAGGTGGAGCTCGACAGCGGAGGTGGTGATGGGTTGCGGTGGAGACTGGACGGTGACGAAGAGCCTGCGGTGTAGAGCGCAGTCACAGTGGAAGGCGACAACACAAGCGGTAAGGCGGCGACGTGCAGGATGAGCGGGGGGCTCGGGGTGCAGCGCGCACGGGAGCGAGCGGGATGGGAAGTCGGGGGATCCGAGGATGGGCAGCGTCGACGGGGAGGGGATGCGGTTGTGGCACAGTCGAGATGCAGCAATGGCGGGAGGCTCGGCAATGGTGGGGCTTGGTGTTCGGGCTCGGGAATGCAGCGAGGTTGAGGGAGCTTCGATTTGACTGCGCATTTGCGATGAGGCGACAATTGATGGCAGGTCAGAGATGGCTGGAGGTTGAGCTGTAGTGCTTGCGGTGGTCGCGGTTGGCACAGCGGAGGTGGCGAAGGGGGTTGCGGGGTTTCGGGAAACGAAGAAGGAGAAGATGAAAGACGCGAGGAAGATTAAATGTTAAGGAGTTGAAGGATAGGATTAGATTAAGAGGGGATTAAGGGATTAGTGGGGAGTTAGTTAGGATTAATAATGGATTTGTGGAGGAGATTAGGGAGATGGTTATTAGGCAGTTTGGAACTTGGGTTTCAGATTCTGCTAGTTGGTTTGGATTAAAATGTGATTGGGTTTGGGCTTGAATAGAGAATAGGGTAATGAGCTTGGGCTTCAATCAATTAATAAGATAATAAGAAAATAATAGTATGGACCACAATTAAATATGGCTTACAAAATAAATAATTAAACACATTATAGGGTAGACTAGGATTGTGCTTTACATACTAAAATAATACGTATAGAAGGATATATGATTGGGCTTCACAAAAATAATTAAAATAATCAAATGATCATAGACCTGGTTTGGGCTAAAATAAAAATAGTCAATGAAATAAGAAAAGAATTAAAACATATAGAATGGAATAAAAATTGTGTTAAAACATATAATAATATAAAAATAGCTACTAATATGGCTAAAAATAAGATTAAATCGGGACCGTTCAAATCGGGAGCGAATCGTAAAGCTCTCAGGGGTAAAACGGTAATTTTACCTACAAATGGGTCTGAAATGGGAACTGGGTCTTTCTTTAAAGCCCAATAACCCATAAACGGATCTGTCCTACTAGGGTATAGGTAGCGACCAGTTACAAACTAACCCAGATGGATAAAGAGTAATCAAATTCATAGTCATCTCTATGAAACGATTTAAACTCTAGATCTTATCCATCAACACCGGGAAGTAGAGATTTGTCCTTATCTCAAAACGGGTTCCTAAGGCGACTATAAATACCCCTCTCCCCCACCATAACAAGGTAATCAATCTTTTTCTACCTAAAGCTCTTTCTTAATCTTTCTTATTACTGACAAGAGCGTCGGAGGGTTCGTCGCCGGGATCCATCCCGGTGTATCGAACATAGTGCAAGGTTTGCGGCAGCAGCGAGAAACAGGTCAACACGTTGGTGAAGGTCAACAGATTTACCTTATTTGTTTTCTCAAGAATCCACAAATTCATCTATTTGCTCCCACACCTGTAATCAACAGCAACAGATTGGCGTCGTCTGTGGGAACCGAAAAATAAATCCAACCTTACTTCATCAGTGGAAGTAGTTTCGAACTATGCATCCGCAAGAGAAGGGGAAGGCAGCGGTCTACAGCCGAAGAGCCACTCCTCTTCCTCCTCCTCCAATCCAAGATAATCTTCCTCAACAGCCTCCTCCTCAACAGGCCCCTCTAGGGACTCGGCGGCTCTCGTCAGAGTCGTCCAAAGCAACATCCTCTACATGACCATGTCGCGGTCCACAATACTTCAGTTGACTCTATGACTTCTCAAAGCCCCCCCAGTAGGATCTCCATCAAGTGATTGTCAACCGCTAACAGGGGGTCGACCTCCGAACTCGCTTGAACGGATGGCGAGCCCTTGGGGGAGTCCATCAACCTGAGCACCCAGAGGTCTCGAAAGTCCGGACCCCCCCCCCCCCCCCCCGCAAATCGAGTACCAGAAGATCCCCTCCCCCGAGGACAAGAAGATCCCCTCCCCCGAGAAGGCGAAGAGTCCCCTCCACGTCGTCGGTGGAGAAGTCATACTCTAGTAAGCCGAGCCACACATGGAGACTGCCAAGCTGGAGGGGCACCAGTCACAAGGGCGGAGTTCCAGGATTTTCAAGAAGTCGTTCTGCGGGCCCTCAATGTCGCTCTCAACCGTGAGCAACGTTCGCCCAGTCCTCAACCTGCCCCGAGTCATCACCACCGCACTCCTAGTCCCCTTCTGCATGGGAAAGAGTCTCGGGGCGCAGCAAGATATGATGAAAGGAAGACTCAGTCTACCGTCGTCTCCACGAGATGGAGAGGCGTCTTGGCTGACTTGACAGAGAAGAGGAACAACGGGCGAGGAATTTCCGCCCGAGCAGGCTTCCGTTCTCCTAGGGCCATCATGGAAGCCCTGGTCCTGAAAAACTTCAAGCGCCCTAACTTCGAGTCATACAACAGGGAGTCGGACCCTGCCGACCACATCGAGAGTTTTAAAACTCTTATGATGATCCACCAGGCTTCGAATGCGCTCCTTTGCAAAACCTTCCCTGCCACGCTGAAGGGGCCTGCGAGAGAATGGTACTCTCGACTCGCCCTGATCTCAAACTTCTCCTTCGATCAGTTCGAAGGGCTCTTCTTTACTCATTTCGTGAGTAGCCGCTGGGCCGAGAAAACAAGTGCATCTTTGGTGACCCTTAGCCAAAGTAAGGGTGAACGCCTAAGAGATTACGTTCGACGCTTCACCGCAGAAGCCCGGTCTATTGCCTCCCTCAACCAATCAGTAGCCTCGGCGGCATTCGGGCACAACGTCACTAACGCCGACCTCAAGGCGTCCCTTGCTAAGAAGCCTCCTCGGGACTTCTCAGAACTCCTGCTTATGAGTGAGAAGTACATCCGAGTGGAAGAGGCTCTCAACCCCCCCACTCTCGAGGAATCATCTTCCAGGAACATACGGAAGAATACGAGCAAAGAAGGGTCCCAGAAATTCCAGAGGGACGATAATGGCCAATGCCGCCCAGCTCTTCGTTTTGAGAAGTTCACCCCCCCCCCCAATGCTAGTATATCAGCAATTCTTATGGAGGTGGACAAGGAAGAGCTACTCCGCGCTCCCCCTAGAATGATACCCCTAGCAAGAAAAGAAACAGGGATAAGTGGTGCCGCTTTCATAGGGACCACGACCATGACACGGATGATTGTCGGGCTCTTAAAGAAGAGATCGAAGAACTCATACAGCGGGGACACCTGGCCAAGTTCTTCCTAAAAGACGGGGCCGATCTTCCACCCCGAGGGGCCTACAAGCGAACCGACAGGCCCAACGAGCTCCAAGATTCCGAACCTGGGGCCGTCCTCCACCTTATCCATAGAGGTCCAATGGGGGGAGTGTTGATGATTCAATTATCTAAATGAATGGATAATCTGAACACAAATTTAAAACCTCGCAAGTGTACGAATCGTTTATAGAAGCGTAGTGAAAAGCAAGGGTCGATCCCACAGAGATTGTAGTAAATAACTTACTAATCAATAAACAGAGTGCTTGTTTTTTTTAACTGTATGTCTGAAGGGAAATGAGATTAAAATCTAAATCAAGTAGTTCTCAGTTGGGTAAAAATACCTATTGAATTAGTTGGGCTTGATTTCCACCTATAGTCAAGAATGCTAGATCAACTTCTACACTCCTTTGATCACTCATGCTTGTTCATTTAAGAGTATGGTATCTACTCTTTAAATTAAAGATTTCCCAAAGCTAAGAATTAGGCATGATATCTACTCTAATTCCTTTCTCTCCTTAAGTGTTTAGCATGATATCTACTAAGTTGCACTTTAAGAAAGCATAACAAACAATGGAAATTGACAAGCACATAAAAAACTAGAACATGGTATCTATTCTAGTCTTCTATGTTGATTAAACCCTAGAACCCAAATGAGTTCTTGTGATACTAGTCATGAGCACTAGATTCGATCATCTAAATCTGCTCATGTAACAAATTCAATTTTATAATAAGCAAACTTGATAACTCAACTTTGGTTGTGTTAACCAGAACGCCAGTTCAGTCGACTGTCGTAAGGAGTCAGTCGACTGTTCATCAACAAATAGAGTGATATAGAGTGTTCATCAATAAATAAGTGGAGTTGACAACACTTGAATAGTAAGAATGTCAAACATCAAAAACTGCATATTATAAATTTGATCAAGAACTAGCAGGTTTAATCAATAAGTGATAGGAGTAGTGCTTTAGAAGATTTGTAAACATTACATGACTAAGGTTTCAATCTGCCCAACATGAATTTAGTTACACATAATCCAACTTTTATTGACTAACAAATTTGGATACATGATTCTAATAATTTAAACAATTCAAGAACAAAAATTAGAGAGAAGAAGTAATACTGATTTTGTATGATGATCAGCTTGAAACCAATTTGCTCTCCTCCTCTTCAAGATGTACTCGATCTGCTCCTTGGTTAATCGTTGGTTCCGATCCTCCCCCTCGGTCTCAAATTGGCACTCGATCTCCCCTTCGGTCTGTCTCCTCTTGACTGTGTATTCCCCCCCTTTTATAGCTTCTTTTGCCCCCATCTCAGATCTCAAAATCCAGATTTCAATCTCTTCAAATATCGGATATGGGTTGAGTCAAATCTTCTTCATTAACTGCCAGACTAGATCTCTAGCTTGATTTTTGGGAAGTTGTTATTTGCAGCTATACAATATTTGTTTTCTGGATTTTTACAGCTCACTCTGATTTGTTTTGCAGGTTTGGATGAGGGGGTATCTCAACTGTGCTTATCTCTAGCTCCCGTTCAGATTCTCTCTTTTTGCTCTCCTTCTTGGCCTGTACTTTTGATGTGCTGTGAAGAATGATTTTTGTGCAGTCTCCATGTAGCTTGTGCATGTTCAATAATTGCTATAGTATCAGTCGGCTGTTTAATGATTGCTTGTGACTGGGTTGTATTTGTTCAGCTGATACTATAGTCTCACAAAACTAGAACGCCAGTTCGGTCGACTGTTGACTAGGAGTCAGTCGGCTGTTCTGTGAATTTTGGAAACTCAAACCCAATCAGTTCAGTCGACTGTCGTTAAGGAGTCAGTCAACTGTTCTGCGAACTCAAATGTTTTGATGCAAAATTAAGGTTCTTCATTCCAGTGTTCATCCTCACAGTGATGGATTAGTCTTGAGTAAATCTTGAATCCGCTTCATTTAGTTGCTTTTAGGCTGTTTCCTATGGAAAAGAGAAAAGAAGTATAAATTACGAAAGATAGAGAATTTAATTGTTTAATTGCATTCAGATTATTGATCCAAAATGTGGACATTAACAGATTTATCAGGGAGAACCAAACTCCTCCCAAGAGACCTTCACCTTATCGCAGAAGTAGGTTCAGTTTTCAATAAGGCCGATGCTTGTAACATAGCCAAAAAGCATGTAATAATGGCTCGCCCCATTGAAGTGGCCACTTCGTTTATTTCAATAAAACTTAGCTTTTTTCTATTGAAAATTATTGCACTTGCCTCATTTCTATCTTTCTGAGTCTCATCTACGACTCGTTAAATGGTAAGTTCGGAGTCCAGCTTGTCCTACAGGGTTGCTCTCACAACTTACTAAGCTCAAAAGACAAGTTTGGAGTCCAACACTTGGTTCGACGTTGCTTTAGCCGCTTGCAAACAAGCAAGTGCGGGGCAGCTCACCATTCGGAATTGCTCCTACAACTCGTTAACTCTCTTAACAACAAGTTTGGAGTCCAACACTTGGTTCAACGTTGCTTTAGCCGCTTGTAAACAAGTAAGTGCGGGGCAGCTCACCATTCGGAATTGCTCCTACAACTCGTTAACTCTCTTAACAACAAGTTCGGAGTCCAACGTTGGTTTGATGCTGCTTTAGCTACTTGCAAACGAGCGAGTACGAAAGCAAGGAGGTCAACTGCCTCAAATGTACAACATGGATTCTAGCAATGCAATAGAGTTAGTTCACCATTCGAAATCTCTCCCACAGCTGTTGAAACTCTTTTAAACAACAAGTTCGGAGCTCAACTCTCCCCTAGAGTTGCTCCTTAAATTTGTCTCTCAAATGACTCTCTCCTAGAGCCTGGTGAAGCTCTTCGCTCCGCTCGCCTCTCGTGCGACCTTCTTCTCAATGAGTTTGGAGCTCAACTCTCTCCTAGAGTTACTCCTAAAACTTGTCTCTCAAACGGCTCTCTCCTAGAGCCCGACTATGCTCCTCCCGCTCACCTCCTGGGCGGCCTTCTTCTCATCGAGTTTGGAGCTCAACTCTCCCCTAGAGTTGCCCCTCAAACTCGCCTCCCGAGCGGCCTTCTCTGGAAAGAGTTCGGAGCCTAACTCGTCTAGCGATGCTCCCTAAACTCGCTTCCAAGAGCGGATCCCCCTTAGAGTCATACAAAGCTCCTCAACTTTATGAAGGCGAAGATGTTGCGGGACAATTTTGGCCATGAAAAGGGATAATTCTTCTACCGACTCCTGAAGAAAACTTGTAGATCTTCGAGTTAGCTTCGAAACAAGGGGTCACACGTCCCAATCCGACCTCCATAGCACTGGAAATGTCGGTTACATTACAGCTGCGCCGAAGCTCTCCTGGACTTCGGCAATGTGTGCCGAGCACTCTTGCCACCGACGTCCAAATGTGAGAAAAAGCTCTCCTGGACTTTGGCAACGTGTGTCGAGCACTCTTGCCACCGACATACAAATGCAAGAAAAAGCTCTCCTGGACTTCGACAACGTGTGTCGAGCACTCTTGCCACCAACGTCCAAATGCGAGAAAAAACCCTCCTGGACTTCGGCAACAAGTGCCGAGCACTCTTGCCATCGACTTCCAAATTGGAGAAAAACTCTACCTCAAGATCCACACTCAAATCAAGATCAATGGTTGTGGTTAAAGCAAAAAGAGAATCAACGGTCAAATGTTGACCAAGTCAACGGTCAACTATTGGCCGCCACGTGTTAAGCCGCCGAAGACCTCTCCTAGTTCGGAAATGCAGCCCGAGCTCTTGCCACCGACCCTGAAATGAAAGAAAAATTTATCCAAAAAATTCAACGGTCAACCGTCGACCGCCATGCGTCAAGCCGTCGAAGTCTCTCTTGGTTCGGAAATGCAACCCGTGCACTCTTGCCATCGACCCTCAAATTGGAGAAAAGTTTCACATCAAACACGATCAACTGATCAGATTCGCCAAAGAAAGAAGGATAGAGGTCGGAAGTAGAAAAAAGAAAGAAAAAAAAGGAGTTAACGGGTCGGGTTTGAACTCGTTATAAGCTCAAACCGGTCAACCCTCCTATTTTTCTGCTCCAAATTTCCCGCCAAAACCAAAAACAGAATGGAGTTGGTCCTTCAAACTCCAACGCTCTACTTCGAACCCACTCCGAGCTCACCTCCGCACTTCCACCAGTGGCGCTAGGCTCCTCCATCTCCGAGCGCCAGGCTCCTCCATCTCGAGCACCTCCCGTGGAGCTCCAATGACGAACCCAACTCCTCATCGCCGAGCTCCACCCTCAACGAGCCCATCGAGCTCTCCCACCTTCACCTCCGTCGTCGAGCTCCATCGTGGCATCACCGAGCTCCAACCCGCACCTTCACGAGCTCACCATGCCATCGAGCTCCCAGGAAGAACCCAACTCCTCCTCACTGAGCTCTCTTGCGAAGTCCGAAGCCTCGTCGAACCCATGCCGATCTCCCCCTCCACTGTGCCGAGCTTCGAACTCCCTGCCGTGCTTCTTCCTCGCCGAAACTTCATCGAGCTCCGAGCTCGACCTCACCGCTAGTCCGCGGAGCTCACCGTCCTCATAAAAACTTTGCCAACTCCTCCCCGTGCTCTCACGACAGCCGAGCTCGAGCCCCCTCGTCGAGTTCCAGCTCTCTCCCTCGCCGAGCTCTTCTAATCGCCGTACTCCGAGCTCTCAAATGAGTTTGGAACCCACCAATGCCGAGCTCCAAGCTGGCGTCGAACTCCTTGCCGACCTCTCATCCACGCCAAGCTCTCTCACCTACAGCAGAGCTTCAAACCCCTCACCGTAGTCGAGCTCCCTCCTCCAACTCAATGCCGAGCTCCTCTCGCCACGCGGTGCGCTCGGAAGTTGATGACGAAGAAGACGACGCCCTCGACGAAGCCAAAGTTCGAAGGAGAAGAAGAGTGGAGGATGACGAAGGCAGAAAAAAAGAAAGAAAAGAAAGTCAACGGGGTGTCATTGACCACGCCACGTGTCAGCATGGTGGACTTCGGCATCTCGATCCGAGCACTCGTGCCACTGACCCCCAAATGAGAGAAAATATGGCTCCTCTCGATGCGCGCACGCATGGTCGTGATCAACGCACAGGATCGCGCCACGTCATCTAGTATTTATCTATTTATTTATTTAATTAATTGAATTAATATTTTTAAAAATCCAAAAAAATATTGAAAAAAACAAAAAAAGTTAATTAAAAAATTCTAAAAATAATTATTAATTCAGAAAACAATTTTAAAATTATGAAAATATAATTATTAAATTAGACTAATTAATTAATATTTCTGAAAATTAAATATTTAAATTCAGAAATTGAATAAAAAATTCAAAAAAATTCAGAAAAATCTGGAAAATCACAAAGAATCCAGAAAAATCTGAGAATAATTTTGGGCATTTTACAAGCTCAGATTGACACCGTTACACCTCGAGCAAGATCCAAACTCCCATAAGAACTCCGATAAAATCCCGTACGCCATTAGAATAACAAAACTACTCCTCAAAGGCTGTTAAACTCAGTCTTCGAGAGTGGGGGGCTCGTGATATGGCTAAAATAGGATTAAATCGGGACCATTCAAATCGGGAGTGAATCTTAAAGCTCTCAGGGGTAAAATGGTAATTTTACCTACAAACGGGTCTAAAATGGGAACTGGATCTTTCTTTAAAGCCCAATAACCCATAAATAGAACTGTCCTACTAGGTATGGGTAGCGACCGTTACAAACCAACCCAGATGGATAAAGAGTAATTCAAATTCATAGTCATCTCTATGAAACGATTTAAACTCTAGATCTTATCAATCAACACCGGGAAGTAGAGACTTGTCCTTATCTCGAAACGGGTCCCTAAGGCGACTATAAATACCTCTCTCCCCTACCATAACAAGGTAATTAATCTTTTTCTACCTAAAGCTCTTTCTTAATCTTTCTGATTACTGACAAGAGAGTCGGAGGGTTCGTCACCGGGATCCATCCCGGTGTATCGAACTTTGTGCAGGTTCGCGACAGCAGCAAGAAATAAGTCAACACGTTGGTGAAGGTTAACAGGTTTTCCTTATTCGTTTTCTCAAGAATCCACAAATTCATCTGTTAGCTCCCACACCCGAAATCAGCAGCAACAACTACAAATACATTTGATGATTAGAAATGACTTTAATAGGAGATCAATTTTAAAAAAAACAAAACGAATTTAAGAAAATGATTTTAAAATTTTTTTTTATAAAGAATCGAAACACATAAAATATGTATAGTCGGAAACGGGGGTTACATGGTATGTGCTTTTTCGTCCATATTTAAAACTTCGGGTGTTTTTTAGGTATTTTAAAAACTTTGAGTGATATTTATGAATTAATATAAACTTTGAGTGTCATTTGGTCATTTCTTTATTTTTAATTAGTAAATTCCACTTTTCTTAAAAAAGAAAAAAAAACTAGAAATAATGATAATTTAAACTCCAGAAGAGATCTCTTTAACGACAGCTTAGAGCATCCACACTAATTTTGCCATTTTGCAAAAATGATGAGAAGAAGAGCTCTGCACTCGTTTGCTATTTTTCCAAATTTTAGCAAACGAGGAACAACTTCTCATGTTTGAGAAACGAATTTGGCAATTGCCAATATAGCAGATGAGACAGCATGTTTCGTCTCATAATTTTTTTTAAATTTCTTAAGGGGCTCGGACAAAACAATATGCTTCGTCCAATAAATTTTTAATTTTCATTTACTGTTTTAACGGTCGGACGGAACAATATGTTCCGTCCAAAAAAAAAAAGGAAAGAAAAGGCATCAGACGGGAGATGTTGTCCCATCCGATATCGAAAAGTTCTTGGACGGGACAACATGCGACATGTTCTGTCCCACCATAGGCCCACTTAATCACTACTTTAATCATGGTTTTTTTTTGATGAAACAGATAGCGCCTTACGGCACCAGTCTGACAAAAATATATAGCAGAAACCAAGTAGCATACAATGACTCATTTTACAAGAAGTAAAACAAGGGAATCGAACAAAACAGCGGACAAAACCCTAGTCCGAAAGGGCAGAAAGTAAATAACAAAGAAAACGAAAAAAGTAAACTAAAAGCACAATAGCCAATCTGCAAACTCGAGCCCCTGCGAAACCTAGCCGCACAGCCCCCGCTCAAGTGGGAAAAAACGAGAAGATCCAACGACACTTCCACTCACCATCACGCTAGAAGCGGAGCAACCCGTCGCAAGCCATCGTCAAGCATGATTGCGACCTTGGAGAGGGGGACTGAACTAAGTACCCAGCCGCGGAGGGAAAGCTAGGCAACGTGCAAATCCTCGAAGGAGGGGGGGTGAGAGTGCCAATACCCAAGGATCAGCACTTAAGCAAACAGCACTACCGCCCCAAGCAGCACCCACGAGAGAGACAACACAAACTCCGGACAACAAACACGATCAGCGAAGGACCTAACTCCACTCTCGAAATAGTAGAACAAGAGAGGGAGTCCCTAATAAACGCTCTCTCACGAAGGTTAGGAATAAAGAAAGCATGACCGCAGTAATACCCTCGCATTCACTGCGGAGAAAGAATGCGAGAGTGACACATCGAAAGAAGAGAGAAAGCCCCGAAAAACGAAACGTAAATCAGCCGAGAATGCGCAAAAGTCCAGCTACAGCACTAACCCAAAGCAGCTAAAATTGATGGGAAGAACAAAAATAAACAGGAGAAATATAAACACAAAAATTAATGCACGGAAAATAACCATCCCAGCCTGTGGAAGAACAAGTCCAACTCGAGACAAACGAATGGAAAAGATCTCACCAGCTAATGAAACGGAGGGGATCAACCTCCCATCAAGCCCTGGCAACTCCACCCTGGAGATTAGCCCAAACAGCCTCAACCTAAAGCAGATGGGAGCTCCCTCACTACCCCCTCCACCAGCTAATCCCAACAACCACAAAGCCATGAAAAAATACAGAGCAAAGAAACCGAAGGTACCGTCCACCACTACGATCCGGGCCACAAAAATAAGGCCAGGCATTTAACAAAATGCTCCAATACACAATGGCGAAAAACAAACCACTGATGAAAACAAACACAAGAACAGAATCATTAGAATTACATAACAACTTAAACAAATTAAAGTCCTATACAATCTAGAGCAAAAACCGAGAGAAGACCAAAAACCAGACCATGACTTTCCAGAGAATGGTCCTCCCTAAGAGAACCTCCAAGCCCAACCAAAGGAGACCACCAGAGTAAGCAACCAACCAAACCGCACTGCCCAGAACACAACAAAAATAGGGAGGAAAGCCAGACCACAAAACGAGGCTAAAGACCCGCCTCAAAACAGCTGGCCCTCCCATAGAACGCCCTACGGCCAAACCCGCAAACTCAAATCTGTAAAGTAGAGGGAACATCAATTAATAAAAAGGAAGTAACGACAGTTACGATAAGGAACTATTAGAACGAAAAAAATTAAACGCCCCAACGAGACGATTTAATTGGAACGCTGCCACTTTATCCACCGATAAAGTGGAAGGCCAAAATTTGGAATAAAATAAGAAATCTTCGATTATGTGATCAATCGTAGCAGTGGCCTGCTTGAAAATACGCTTGTTCCGTTCAGCCAAAATAACCTAAATAATCGCCATAATAGAAAGAACCCACGATTTACGAAATTCTTTTCTGGGGGATTGAAACATCCAGCACGAAGAGAAAATGGCAGGGAGGCCCTGCGCTTGCCAGGTGCTGGCCGCTATCATCCAAAGAGGTTCAATAAAAGCATACTTAAGGAAGAGGTGCTCGACGTCCTCACGGTAGGCTAAGCAAAAAACACACAGCTGACCAACCGCTAGGTTCATCTTATTAAGAACATCTACAGTCAGAAGTTTATTATTCAGCGCTAGCCAAGTGAGAATTTTAGATTTGAGAGGAGCACAGTCTCTCCATAAAGGCTTAGCACTCGGGGAGACCGTCCCCCCAAAATTCAGAAAATTGTAGAAGGATTTCACCGAGTAGTTACCAGCACTGGTCCATCTCCATTTGAAGTCTTCAAACGGGTGCCAGGGATAATGGTTAATACCATCAAACAACTCTTGAAGTTCTGTCTGAAAAGTCGGTGGGAGAACGATTGAGAAAGGAATAGACTAGAATTTTTGGTTATTGATAATAATAACATAATCAGCCACCCTGGCAGAGGGGTTGGACGCCTTCTGGTAAAGGTTAGGAAATGCAAGGGCGAGTTTGATGTTCCCAAACCATAAATCTAGCAAGAATCTAGTCTTGGTGCCATTAGCGCACTGATGAACTAAACCACAATGAAAAGGGCTGGCTACTTTCCAGACCCCTCTCCAGAACGAAGAGGATTTACGAGGGAGAGTAGTCCTAAAATCCGTCATATTGGATCGGGGAAAACAATTGGAAGCGATCATACGCACCCAAGGCAGCTGCTCCTTTTGAAGAAATCTCCATAACCATTTGCCTAAGAGAGTCAAATTCTGGTGTCTAAGATTAAGAACCCCAAAACCCCTAGCTGCCTTAGAAGTGCAGATCAGCTTCCAGTTGCAAAGGTGCGTGCCGGCTTTATACGAATTCAAACCAGACCAGAAGAAATTCCTTCTGATACGATCTATTCTCTTAATAACCTAAGTTAATTGAATAATCACCCATTTAATAATTTTTTTGATAACTAATTGTTGCTGCTAAATCTGGTGTGGGGGCAAACAGATAGTATTTGTGGATTCTTGGAAAACTTGAATAGCAAACCTGAAACCTGTTCCGCCGGAGTTTGACCGTTGACTCCCGTCGTTCACCTGCAAAAAGTGCGAGACCCCCGGGGTTGATCCTGGCGACGCACCCTCCGACGCTCAAGTCAGTAATCAGAAGTGATTATGAAAGAGCGCAAAAACTGGTGAAAGATTGATTACCTCTTAATGGAGATGGATGGGGGGAAATTTATAGGCATCTTAGGGATCAGATTAGGAATGTAATCCCCGTGATCTGATAAGGAATGTAATCCCTATAAACAGATTAGGAATGTGATCCCAAATTCCCAGTGGAAGGATAGATGTGAATCAGGGTCTTTGATTAGTATTAATCAGAGATTCTGATCCTATCCCTCTGGATCGGGTTTTCTGCTGGTTGAAACTCGCACCCGATTGAGGTGGATCCGTTCGTGGGTTATTGAATCTTTGATGAAGATATCCAGTACCCATTTCAGACCCAATGGCAGGTGAAATTATTGTTTCGCCCCTGGGCTTCAAGATTCGTGCCAGATTTGGATGGTTCCGATTAAATCCCTATTTTTAGCCATATCACGAGCCCCCCACTCCCGAAGACTGAGCTTGATCAGCCTTTGAGGAGTAGTTTTACTGTTTTAATGGCTAGTGGAGTTGTGTCGGAGTCCAATATGGGAGGTTTTGAATCTTGAAGGAGGGAATGTGGTAATTTCTCAAGTTGGTTGCACTTTGAGTTGTTCCTGATTTCTTCGGATCATGCGGTGTTTTTGTTTATCTTTGCGAAGTGTTAATTCATCGTTCGGGGGTCTTAGACGATTGTTCTTGGTAATAATTACTTATTTGGGGATTAGAAAATGCTTCCCCAACTTTACGATTACTTTCCAGGAGTTCTTCCTTAACTTCCCGAATATTTAATTGTTTTTTCGCAATTTTTTGGCGAATGGCTCGGTCGTTTTCCTTCGTTGTGCGGCCTACACGCTTGTATCACACTACCGACCCCTTCCAGCGCTCGCTGCCCAGGAGGCCGAGGTCCGTGGGTGGTTCGGCACCTTCTTCTGAAGAATAGAGGCTCCTCGGCTAGGTTGTGAGTGCTGATAGGGAGTTCGGCGATGTAATACCCCATATTTCGAGCGAACAGTCGACTGGTGGATTGAGCAGTTGACTGATCTGCGCGGGATTTGAGAAAATTGAGAAGGATTTGAGAAATATAGTCCCACATGGGAAGTATACAAAAAACTAATTTGAGTATAAATATAATTGCCTATGATCAAGAGTCACCAATTCGGTTAACCACCTTTTGAGAGGCAGCCTGTGGTGGGCAATTGTACTACATAGTATCTAATTTGTCTTCTAAAAATATTAAAAATTGTCTGAGTATTGGGGCGGAGCTTTACAAATGGTATCAGAGCCGACTTTCGACACCGGGTGTAGTCGAGGTCAGTGTGATCTGCGGTGTTGAGAGTCACTTATCTCCGAGATCAGGAAGGATCTGCGGTGTTGAGAGTGATTTATCTCCGGGGGTCGAGGACTATTCTACAATGGCTAGAAAGGCGGATCCTACACTAGATGTGTGTCCCGTACTCAGCGAGGACGCTGATTTCTAAGGGGGGTGTATGTAATATCCCAGATTTCGAGCGAACAGTCGACTGGTGGATTGAGCAGTCGACTGGTCTGCGCGGGATTTGAGAAAATTGAGAAGGATTTGAGAAATATAGTCCCACATGGGAAGTATACCAAAAACTAATTTGAGTATAAATATAATTGCCTATGATCAAGAGTCACCAATTCGGTTAACCACCTTTTGAGAGGCAGCTTGTGGTGGGCAGTTGTACTACATAGTATCTAATTTGTCTTCTAAAAATATTAAAAATTGTCTGAGTATTGGGGCGGGACGTTACAGGCGAGGTCCGAGGTCCAACATTCCATGTAACATGGTCGGTGTTAAGAGCGCTCGGCAGCTGGTGCCGAACCCCAACTTTCCATGTAACATGGTCGGTATCAAGAGCGCTCGGCAGCTGATGCCGAACCCCAACTTTCCATGTAACATGGTCGGTGTCAATAGCGGTCGGCAGCTGGTGCCGAACCCCAACTTTCCATGTAACATGGTCGGTGTCAAGAACGCTCGGCAGCTGGTGCCGAACCCCAACTTTCCATGTAACATGGTTGGTGTCAAGAGCGCTCGGCAGCTGGTGCCGAGTCTAACTTTTCCATGTAACATGGTCGGTGTCAAGAGCGCTCGGCAGCTGGTGCCGAATCCCAACTTTCCATGTAACATGGTCGGTGTTAAGAACGCTCGGCAGCTGGTCCCGAAACCCAACTTTCCATGTAACACGGTCGGTGTCAAGAACGCTCGGCAGCTGGTGCCGAACCCCAACTTTCCATGTAACACGGTCGGTGTCAAGAACGCTCGGAAGCTGGTGCCGAGGTCCAATTTTTCCATGTAACATGGTCGGTGTCAAGAACGCTCGGCAGATGGTGCCGAACCCCAACTTTCCATGTAACACGGTCGGTGTCAAGAATGCTCGGCAGATGGTGCCGAACCCCAACTTTCCATGTAACACGGTCGGTGTCAAGAACGCTCGGCAGCTGGTGCCGAGGTCCAACTTTTCCATGTAACATGGTCGGTGTCAAGAACGCTCAGCAGCTGGTGCCGAGGTCCAAGACATTGTCATTTTTGGCGGAGCACGCCTAGCGGAGTTGGTGGCTCTTGAACTTCTGACAGCTCTGGCAGACGGGATGCCAATTAATGCAATGACCTCTGAGCTTCTGTCAGATGGGACTGCAATTAATGCGATGTACGGCTTGGCGTGGCAAACACGGCGACGGTTTGAGTCTCTTTTGTCGTTTTGTATAGGTGGGCTGGCTGTTTGGACCCATTATCCTCGCTTTGCGCGCCCCACTCTATAAAACTTCACCCTCCTCTCTCATTTTTCACTTCTCTCTTTTGCTCAGGTGATTATTTGTGCTCAGCGAGTGATTCCGGTGATCGCCTTTCATTTTCTTGTGGAGTTTCCGACAGCTAATCTTTTAAGGTAATTTATACTTAGTTTATTTCCAAGTATAAATATGTCTCTTGCCTCTATCTCCAAGTCGACCTCTTGGTCCGAGCCCTCCCTAGAAGTTGTCGAAGCCCATACTCCGAGTCGCCCAGACAAGGGAAAGAAGGTATTCGGCAAAGATTCGATAGTGGAGGAGTCGAAGCGTATGGGGGAGTTCGGCAGGTTGCCGGGGCAACTGACGAGACTTCACAGGGTTCGAGAGCTTCCGGAGGAGCACGCAGAGCGAATCGTTCACGAGAGGGGGAGGACTTTCGAGGAGAATGCGGCGAGGGAGACGACCGAGGCGGATGAAACGGTGTCGATCCTCCGCGAAGAAGACTTGGGAGTGATCCGGGACTGTTTCCACATCCCGAAGGAGTACGCGCTTATGCTGCCGGGTCCCGGGGTTAGGGCCAACTTGCCACTGCCAGTGACCATGTGTTGCTGGCCGGTTGACGCCTTTATCGCCGGGGCTCGGCTACCTCTCCATCCGTTCGCTATCCTCGTTCTGAGGTGGTTCGGGGTCAACCCTATCCAACTTATGCCGAACGCATGGAGAGTCATAAATGGCTTCGTACTTCACTGCTAAGCTACTGGGATCGAGCCAGAGCTGAACGTACTTCGGACAATCTATCAGCTTCATCAAGAGAACCGGTCGGAGTTCCGGTACTATTTGGCTCCGAGGCATGGCGGTAGGCTCGTCATATGCCCCGACTCCATCAAGCACTGGCATGAAAAGTTCTTGATAGTGCGGAGTCCAGAGGCCTGGCCTATCCCTTCCAGTTGGGTGGAAGAGGTGCCGAAGAGGTTGAAGGCGCTGCCCAAGCTTCGCCCTGAAGAAGAAGAGGCAGTTCGGACACTTCTCGATCGGCCGAAGTATGATTGGAAGGAGCTGACCGAGGATGTCTTGTTCAGGGGAGTGCTCTGCCACGTAGATCCCAGTACGCGGCTTCTTTTACGCTTTCGTGCCTTGTTTTTCGTACTTTACTTTTCATGACTTGTATTGTGCTAACCAACTTCGTTTTTAATGCAGAGGCGATGGACTATGATGCGGTGTTGGCGTTGAGAGCAGGCCTTGCCAGTAAGGTGCCGAAGAAGCGCAAGAGGGTGGCCACCAAGTTGCCGACCCCAAAGACTCTGAGGGTCACGGAGGCGGTCGAGGAGGCAGAGACCCTTGGGAGTTCGACCATTGCCGATGGAGGTGCCTCGGTGTCAACAGCGGCCGGTGAGTTCCCCATCGCCGCAACGCTCGGGATGGCGACACCCCCGTTGTCAGTGGTGGCCGAGGAGCTCCTGACCGAGGAGCACAAAAAGATCCATGTTCCGGACTGGCAAGTTCGGAAACATGACGGATTCCTCGGCAACTCCTTGGCGAGTATGCAGGCGGTCAAGCACCTGGCGACGCCTGAAGGATCGCGCCACCATGGAGGCCGGGCAAGAAGGCGACGACATCATCGAGATTGCTCGCTCGGCGGTCTCGGTAAGTGTTGAATTTTTGCTGTTCATTAATTCTTCTTAGGCCCAATTTCACTAACTCTTTTAATACCTCGTCCCCTGTCGCAGATAATCGTCCATTTTGATCACCTCATGGAGAGGTTGACAGCTCTGGAGAAGGAGCTGAAGCAAGAGTCCGACCAAGCTCAGAAGGAGAAGGCTCGGATGGGGAACGAGCTCGACAAGCTCACGGTCGAGTTCGAAACGAAGGCGACAAGGGTCGAGTACCTCGAGGGCCAGGTCGCGAAGTTGGAGAGCGACCTACTTCGCCAGAAGGAGGAGGCGGCCAAACAACTTGTCGAAGCCACAGAGGCCAAGGCTGCGGCGGTGAAGGAGGCAGAGGATGCAACCATGGTGAAGGCGCAAGGCTTCCTTGCCCAGAACATGGCCAAGGCCTACGCCAAAGCCCTCGCCCTGGGTGTCGAAGGCGTACCCCGAAGTGGAATGTTCGGGATGGAGATTGTTCCCGGGCCACGTCGAAGGCTTCGACCCCGAGTCAGAGGGAGAAGAAGAAGAAGAAGGGGAAGACGAAGTCGAGGCTGAAGTCGAAGTCGTCGCCGAGGTCCCGGGGTCTGTGGTTACCCCGCTGGCGGTGGTGACCCCTTCAGAGACGTCGACCCCCACCCATTCTCGCCGCCCTGGGAAAGAGGTCGCGCCCTGACTCCGCTCGCTTTTTCTTTTCTTCTATCCTTTTTTTTTGTAATGCCTAATCGCGGACTGGCCACCGCTTTTTTGTAATGAATGAAAACATCTTTTTGGGCTCGACTCTGTGTCTCTCTATCTCTTCTTAAGAATTTTTGAAATTTGGCTAAGTGTAGGAGTTCGGCAATGTGTTTGAAAATTTGTTGTTTGCTTCGACTTCTTTTCAGCTTGCGGTGGTGACTCAAGCCGTCGAGCCTACTTGCTCGGGGGACAATGCTTGTCCCAAGGTCGGCTTAGGAGCGACGAGGTTGTGCTTGACAAGGTGCCGAGAGCGGCTCTACGAAGTCGAGCTGGGATTGCGCAGAGCCGTAAGCGAGCGGAACCATCTTCAACTCATCCTGGGTCGGCGAGACATTGAGATCCGGTGACTGGAGAGCAGGATCGCTGAGATGGCCCCCTTAGGAGAGGATGAAGGTTCATCGACCGCCTTTAGCTATGGCCTTCGGATCAAGTGCATTCGCCACACTTTATCAAAAATAACTGCAGAGAGGGATGACCTGCTTTCTGAGATTCGTCACCTACAAACTGTAGAGACGGAGCTTCGGACAGAGGGAGAGGGATTGACGGCCGAGGTGGCCAAACTGACGACCGAACAGGGACGAACTGACGGCCGAGGTCGACGCACTGAAGAGAGCCACGGTAGACAAGTGCATCGAAGTCACTCATCTTCGCCATCTTATCGCGAGTCGCTCCGGCGTCCCGTGCTCCGCGATACCTCCTCGCTTTGAGTTCGATGTAAAAGATGACTCGCTGCGGGACTGGATCTCAAAGCTGGAGGCGGAAGTGGCTCGGCTCAAACCACGTTCGGGGCCGATCAATGTAAGGAGCACTTCATGTACTCGCGCGGAGAGCGAGCGGGGCATCACGTTTTATGAGCTCGCGACCCGTTCGCCTATCGGCCATCTTAGTCCGGTGGATGCACAAAGTGCTGTGGCCATTTCATCGAGCAGAGCATCCGTCGGAGCGGCTGTTAGGAGCAGCGCCGAGGACACGTCTCAATTCGCTGGTTTGGGGTTGGGCTCCGGAGGCAAACGTCGCCGACCTCGAGTGTCCTTGAAGAGGAACATCCCTGCGCCATGGAGGCACTGAAGATTTTGTTTTTGAAACCTTTGTATTTAGTCTAAGTGTAGCGAGTCGGCATTGTAATTTTTGCTTTTCAACGCCTTGTAATCTTGTTGTATGGAAGAGCCACCTTGTACTGCGTCCCAATTCTTAATAATATTTCTTTCCTAGACTTGCACGTTTTTCGTAGCTCTATGTGGTTGTTTTGTTTGTGACTGTGCTCATCGTGCCGAGGTCCCTGAGCTGGTCTTATGCTCGTTTGGGGGTCAGCGTCATGAGCGTTCGGCCAGTGGTGCCGAGCTATGCTTCGGTCATTTAATCTCACGAACTTGCGAGACGAGTCGAGCTTGCTTAATAGTGAGCTCGCGGAGTGCGGTCGAGCCAAGTGTTGGACTCCGAACCATCGTTAGATTAGTTCAACGGTCTTGGGAGCAATTCCGAATGGCGAACTATCTCTAGTTCGCTTAGGAGCGAACTTGCGAAGTAGAATCAAGCCAAGTGTCGGACTCCGAACCATCGTTAGATTAGTTCAACGGTTGTGGGAGCAATTCCGAATGGCGAACTACCTCTAGTTCCTTAGGAGCAAACTTGCGAAGTAGAATCGACCCAAGTGTTGGACTCCGAACCATCGTTAGATTAGTTCAACGGTTGTGGGAGCAATTCCGAATGGCAAACTACCTCTAGCTCGCTTAGGAGCGAACTTGCGAAGTAGGATCGAGCCAAGTGTTGGACTCCGAACCATCGTTAGATTAGTTCAACGGTTGTGGGAGCAATTCCGAATGGCGAAGTACCTCTAGCTCGCTTAGGAGCGAACTTGCGAAGTAGAATCGAGCCAAGTATTGGACTCCGAACCGTCGTTAGATTAGTTCAACGGTTGTGGGAGCAGTTCCGAATGACGAACTACCTCTAGTTCGCTTAGGAGCGAACTTGCGAAGTAGAATCGAGCCAAGTGTAGGACTCCGAACCATCGTTAGATTAGTTCAACGGTTGTGGGAGCAGTTCCGAATGGTGAACTACCTCTAGTTCGCTTAGGAGCGAACTTGCGAAGTAGAGTCGAGCCAAGTGTTGGACTCCGAACCATCGTTAGATTAGTTCAACGGTTGTGGGAGCAATTCCAAATGGCGAACTACCTCTAGTTCGCTTAGGAGCGAACTTGCGAAGTAGAATCGAGCCAAGTGTTGGACTCCGAACCATCGTTAGATTAGTTCAATGGTTGTGGGAGCAATTCCGAATGTAGGAGCGAACTTGCGAAGTAGAATCGAGCCAAGTGTTGGACTCCGAACCATCGTCAGAGTGAAGAGTAAAAGCAGAGAGATGTAAGTAATTTTTACAAGAGTAAGATATGAAAAAGCTTTCTTTATTATTGACTATTAGTTGGCTGCTTCTAAAGTTGCGAGCCGTTATTATAAGAGAGAAATAAAAGAAAAGCAAAACAAATGATAGGAGAGGAACGGTTCGACATCCCAGAATACTTAGAGATGCGTTGGTGCTCTCTCTTGGTATTTCAGGAGATGGTCGGCATTCCAGGTCCTGGGGATCTCTCTGCCTTCTAGGTCCTCTAGTTTGTACGTCCCGGGCCGGACTACCTTGGCGATCTTGTAAGGTCCCTCCCAATTTGGAGCCAGTTTACTTTTTTGACTAGGAAGGGAGATGGCTAACTTTCTAAGGACCAAGTCCCCTTCTTTGAGGTCTGTAGGGCGGACTCTCTTATTGTACGCCAACTCGATCCTTCTTCGGTAGCTTTGTTGACGAATGGCAGCTCTTTCTCGGATCTCGTCAATAAGGTCTAGATTTGCTTGGAGCTCTCTGGCATTTTGTTCTTCTTCATAAGCTATTAGATGAGGAGAGGGTATACCGACTTCGAGGGGGATCACAGCCTCGGACCCATAGGTGAGATTAAATGGGCTTTCTCCTGTGGGGGTCCGCTTTGTAGTACGGTAGTTCCACAGCACGTTGGGAAGCTGGTCGACCAATAAGCCTTTGGAACATTTGTCTAACCTCTTATTAATACCGGAGAGAATCTGTCGGTTAGCATTCTCTACTTGGCCATTCGACTGTGGATGGGATACGGAGGAGAATCGGTGTTGGATGACGAGGTCTTCACAGAGAGCTTGGAAGGCAGCCCCAGTGAACTGGGTTCCGTTTTCTGTTATGAGGACCCGAGGGACTCCGAATCGGCAGATGACATTCTTCCAAAAGAACTGAACGACCTTGTTCTCAGTGATCGTGGCCAGGAGCTCGGTCTCTATCCATTTTGAGAAGTAGTCGATTGCCACGACTGAATCTGAACTGGTCGGGAGCTGGGGGAAATGACCCTAGTAAATCCATCCCCCACATTGCAAAGGGGATTGGACTAGATAGGGAAGTGAGTGGAGCTTGTGGGAGGCGTCAGATGTTGGAGTACTTCTGGCAAGGGCCTGCATTGCCGAACGTGTAGTTCGGCGTCTTGCAGGAGAGTGGGCCAGAAATATCCGTAGTTCAACACTTTGCGTGCTAGGGATCTGGACCCCGAATGTGCCCCGCCGATGCCCTCATGAAGTTCTTGCAGGGCGTATTCGGCTTGCTCTGGGGAAAGGCATCTCAAATAAGGCCTGCCGTCTACCTGTGTGAAGGAACGCTTGTAAAGGATGCCCTCGATGAGTGTGTATCGCTCTGCTCGGGTTCTTACTCTTCGAGCTTCCTTAGGGTCCTCGGGGAGGAGCCCGTCCCTTAGGAATTCGACGAGGGGTTTCATCCAGTCATCTTGAAGCAAAATGGGCAGCGACTCCATTGAGTCGGAATTTTCATCCTCTATACTTGGCTTTAAGAGAACCTCTATCACGACGGTCTGCTCGAGACCTTGGAGGGAGGAAGAGGCCAGCTTAGAAAGGGCATCGGCCTGGGAATTCTCTTCTCCGGGGATCCGCTGGATGAGGGCTTCTTCAAATAGAGCCATGAGGCTTCTGACCTTGGCTAAATACTTAACCATCCGATCATCACGTGCTTCATACTCGCCCTAGGACTTGATTTACGACCAGCTGAGAGTCGCTAAAGATCTGGAGGCATTGCGCCCCTGCATTGCGGGCCATCCCAAGGCCGGCTATAAGTGCCTCGTATTATGCTTCGTTGTTAGAGGCCTTGAAGTTTATACGGAGGGAGTATTGGAGGATGAAGTCATCTGGGCCTGCCAGAATGACCTCGGCTCCGCTTTCCTCGTTACAGGAGGATCCATCCACATAGACCGACCAGACAGGCGGTCCCTTCATTGCTTAGCTAAACTCGGGGATGGTGCTTTCAACTATGAATTCTGCTAAAGCCTGAGCCTTGATCGCGGTCCGAGGCTGATAGGTTATATCATGCTGCCTCAGCTCGATAGACCACTTCATAAGGCAACCAGAGGTCTCTGGCTTGTGGAGGACTTGCTTCAGCGGTTGGTCGGTAAGGACGACCACCGAATGAGACTGAAAATACGGGCGAAGCTTTCTTGCAGGCCATCACCAGGGCATAAGCCATCTTTTCTATTCTCGGATAGCGGAGCTCGGCATCCCGAAGTACCTTGCTCACATAGTAGATGGGCTTTTGAGCCCGGTCTTCTTCCCTTACTAAAACAGCACTAGGGTCTGCTCGGAGGCTGCCAGGTAGAGGTAGAGGGGTTCGCCAGGGATTGGTTTGCTGAGGAGGGGAGGATTGACGAGGTAAGCCTTGAGCCGGTCGTACGACTCCTGTTGCTGTTGACCCCATTCGAAACCTTTAGCCCCCCTGAGGGCCTTGAAGAAGGGGAGGCATTTCTCCCCGGACTTCGAGAGAAAGCGCCCTATGGCGGCTAGGCGGCCTGTTAACCTCTGAACTTCCTTAACATTCTTAGGAGGGGCCATGTCTAGTATGGCCTTGATTTTCTCAGGGTTAGCTTCAATTCTCCGTTGGCTGACCATGAAGCCGAGGAACTTCCCTGATGAGACTCCGAACGCACACTTGTTCGGATTGAGTCTCATGTTGTGCTTTCTCAGAACATCGAATGCCTCCTGGAGGTCGGTTACATGATCGGCACCTCAGATGCTTTTTACAAGCATGTCGTCAATATACACCTCCATATTACGGCCGATTTGAGCTTGGAACACTTTGTTGACGAGGCGTTGGTATGTGGCGCCTGCATTTTTCAAACCGAAGGGCATAACCCTGTAGCAATAGAGGCCCTGGTCGGTCACAAATGAGGTCTTCGGGATATCCGGGGGGAACATCCGGATCTGGTTGTAGCCTGAGAAGGCGTCCATGAAGCTGAGGAGTTCATGACCCGAGGTGGCATCAATCAGAGTGTCAATACTCGGAAGAGGGAAAGGGTCCTTGGGGCAAGCCTTGTTGAGATCGGTAAAATCGATACAAATCCTCCAAGTTCCATTGGACTTTTTCACCATTACTACATTTGATAACCACTCGGGATAGTTTACCTCCTGTATGAATCGGGCCTTCAAGAGCTTATCCACCTCCTCTTTTATGGCTAGTTAGCGCTCGGGGGCGAACTTGCGCCTCTTCTGTTGGACCGGTTTGGACCCCGGGGTAACACTGAGGTGGTGGACTAAGAGCTCTTCGAAAATTCTGGGCATGTCCGCAGCTGACCAAGCAAAGAAGTCTTGGTTCCCTCGGATGCACTGGACTATGTCGGAGCATAGGGCGGATGGGAGGGTCTTGCTAACAAAGAACTTTCGGCTTGGATCCTGCTCAGAGAAGAGCACTTCCTCCAACTCATCCACCGGCTCGGACGTTGGTCGGGCGACATCTTGGGGGATTTCCAGAGTTTCTAGGGAGAGGACCGGACCGAGGGTAGAGGTCATGTAGCACTTACGGGCCGTTTCCTGATTGCCCCTCACTTCCCCTACTCCGGCCCGGGTGGGGAATTTCATCTTGAGATGGTACGTCAAAGGAACGACTTCTAGAGCTGCTAGGCCGGGTCGGCCTAGGATGACATTGTAAGCTGCAGGGACATCCACAACCATAAAATCCATCGACTCCGTTCGGGTAGTAGGAGTTTTGCCAGCGGTTACGTCGAGGGTGATCACCCCTTCAATAGTCACTGGCACTCCCGTGAACCCATGGAGCGTGTAGCCGGCAGGTTTGAGTCTATCTCGAGAGAGTTTGAGGCCTTTGAAAGCGGCGAGGAAGAGGATGTTAACAGAGCTACCATTGTCCACTAGGATCCTCTCCACTTTGAAGTTCGCCATGTGGAGGTTGATGACGAGTGCGTCACAGTGAGGTGTTCGGACGCCTTCGAGGTCTTCATCCGAAAATGTGACGGGCACTCCGAGGCCTTTAGGAGGAGGGGTGGTGTGGACCGAATTGACTTCTCTTATAAATGCCTTTCGAGAGGAGTTGTAGGAGCCCCCCATTGGGCCCCCATGGATGAGGTGTAGGACACGCTCCTCTTCGAAGTCGGGTGTTTCATCGCGCTCAGGACGCTTGTTAGCCCCCCGAGGAGGGGGGAGGAAGGTCGGCTCGGTCCTTTCTCACGAACCTGGTCAGCTGCCCCCTCTGGATGAGGGCTTCTATCTCATTCTTCAAGGCCCGACAATCATTGGTGTCGTGGCCGTGGTCCCGGTGATAACGGCACCACTTTTCTTTATCCCTCTTCTTGCTAGGAGTGTTCATTTTTGGTGCAGGAGGTATCACCCCTTCCTTCTCAACTTCCATGAGAATTGTGGAGATATTGGCGTTAAGGGGAGTAAATTTTTCAAATCTGGGGGGAGGTTGGCACTGGCCGGCATTATCCTTCTGAAGCTTCTTGGCCCCTTCCTCTTCTGTTCCTTTTCTCTTAAACCCGGAGGAAGACCCCTCCAAGTTGGGGCGGTGCTCAGCTTCTTCGGCCCGAATATACTTTTCGCTCCGGAGGAGGAGGTCAGAGAAGTTCTGTGGGGGTTTCTTGGCGAGGGAGGAGTGGAGGTTGGAATTGAGGACATTGGATTGAAAAGCTGCTGCAGCGACCGACTGGTCGAGGGATGCTATGGACCTGGCTTCAGCTGTGAACCTCTTCACATAGTCTCTCAACTTCTCACCCTTCTTCTGGTTGAGGTAGAGTAGCGAAATGCTGGTCTTTTCAGTTCGACGACTACTCACGAAGTGGGTGACGAAGAGGGTCTCAAATTGCTCGAAGGAGAATATTGAGGATGGGGCAAGGCGAGAGTACCATTCTCAAGCCGGACCCTTGAGAGTTGTGGGGAAGGTCTTGCATAGCAGGGCATCGGAAGCTTGATGGATGAGCATGAGGGTCTTGAAGCTTTCGATGTGATCAACGGGGTCAGTCTCCCTGGAGTAGGTCTCGAATTGAGGAGACTTAAAGCCGATCAGTACGGGTGCATCCATTATGGTTCGGGAAAAAGGAGGTCTACTGGGACGGAGGGTTCTTCCTCTAAGCTCTTCTTCTCGGTCTAACTGACCCAAGCGCCTCTCCATCTCATGGCGACGACGATAGACTGCGTCATCCCTTCGACGGTAATCAGGAGAGCCTCTAGACTCGTCTTCGTACGAGGGAGAGCGGGGGCTACGACGACGGTAGCTCCTGGAGCGGCGAGGACTTGGCATGTAGCGGGGGTTGCTAGGAGCTTGTGGAGGAGTTAGGGACCGCTGGCGAGGATTTCGAACCCGAGGGGGAGTGGGAATCCTCGGAGCATTGGTGTTATTGGGACGGAGGTTGAGAGCTTGTAGGACGGTTGCCTGGAATTGCTGGAACTCGGCACGGGTGATGGGTGCCTCATTGTTTCTAGGATGTTGCCGACCGGCAGGGGAATGTGGTCTTCTTCTGTGATGCTCGGGGGACTCTCTCGTCGGATAGGGGACCTTCTGTAGTCTCGGCGGTGAGGAGATCGCTCATCCGGATGTTGTTGGCGGGAGGCTCCCTCTCGGGCCCGCTTTTCATCCAGACGGTGGCGAAGATCCACATCTTTCGGCCGATTGGGGACTTTTTGTTGGAAGTCGGAAACTCGGGGATTGTGGGAGGCCATGGAGTTCGTAGAGGCATTGTGGATTGAGACATGGTCCTGGTGGAGAGGTTGTTTCTGCGGGTTGGGACCTTTAGGAGTAAGGCTGTCAATTGACCCGAGCCCGATCCGAGCCCGATCAAGTCCGACCCGTTTTTAGTAGGACTTGGGCCTGATTTTTTCATTTTTTTCGGACCCGGGCTCAACAAATAAGCCCGATTACATTTTCGGGCCGGGTTCGGGTGTGTATGAGTCCGACCCGAACCCGACCCAATTTATATAAGTCTAATAAATACTCCCCGTCCCTTCATCTCTCTCACCTTTTTCCCGTCTAATAAATGTTCTGAAATGAAGAGAAAGAACGGCACGCAAGGTATTTCAAAAAAAATTTAATTCAGGTGTGTGTGGCTAATAAATTAATGCGCATTAATTCAGGTCTAATAAATGCACAAGAAAGCAGGAGCCCATTCCCGTCCCTTCATCTCTCTCCATTCTGGTTTTCAGTGTTTCAAAAAAAAATCCGTACTGACCCAATTCTCAAAATAATGACCAAACTGACCCACTTCCAAATTATATATCAAACACTGCATTCTTCTTCAAAGAAACATTGCATTATTCTTTTTTGGCAATTGGGTAAATCGGGCCGGGTTTGGGCTTTTTTGGTTAATTCGGGCTCGGGCTTGGACCTGTATTTTGGAGCCCGATGCAAAATCGGGCCGGGCTTGGACCCAAAAAATAAATTCGGGCTCGGGCTCGAGCTTATATAAGTCCGGCCCAAGTCCGGCCCGTTGCCACCCCTACTTAGGAGGTGGTTGATTCTGAGGAGGAGGCAGGTCCGGTTGGAGTGGGTCTTCCGCTGGAGGAGGAAGTTGCCCCTACTGCGGAGCGGGCTGGATGGGGATTTCTTGTTGCTGATCGGGGTTGGGTCCTCGGTTGGACCCTCTGGATCTGACTTTCCTAGGAGGCATGGCTGGAGGAATCCTGACCAACGGGAAGAGGGGAGGCCGCTATTCGTTTTCTTTCCCACAGACGGCGCCAATCTGTTGCCGCTAAATCTGGTGTGGGGGCAAACAGATAGTATTTGTGGATTCTTGGGAAACTTGAATAGCAAACCTGAAACCTGTTCCGCCGGAGTTTGACCGTTGACTCCCGCCGTTCACCTGCAAAAAGTGCGAGACACCGGGGTTGATCCCGGCGACGCACCCTCCGACGCTCAAGTCAGTAATCAGAAGTGATTATGAAAGAGCGCAAAAACTGGTGAAAGATTGATTACCTCTTAATGGAGATGGATGTGGGGTATTTATAGGCGTCTTAGGGATCAGATTAGGAATGTAATCCCTGTGATCTGATAAGGAATGTAATCCCTGTAAACAGATTAGGAATGTAATCCCTAATTCCCAGTGGAAAGATAGATGTGAATCAGGGTCGTTGATTAGTATTAATCAGAGATCCTGATCCTATCCCTCTGGATCGGGTTTTCTGCTGGTTGAAACCCGCACCCGATTGAGGTGGATCCGTTTGTGGGTTATTAGATCTTTGATGAAGAGATCCAGTACCCATTTCAGACCCATTGGCAGGTGAAATTACTGTTTCGCCCCTGGGCTTCCAGATTCGCGCCTGATTTGGACGGTTCCGATTATACCCCATTTTTAGCCATATCACTAATTATCATTTAATTTTAAATGACCATTTGAATTGTTGAAAAAATTTACGAAAAAAACATCTCCGACGTTACATCATGTTCCGTTTCACATAAAAAAAAATTTGATCTCAAAGGGTACAACATCTCTCCTACCATATTTTTAATTGTTTTCTCGTATTTTGGCAAACGAGTGAAAACAATTACTGATTTTGCCAATTTGGTAAATAACAAAAACAAATTATGGCTTACTAGTAAATTACACGTGCGATGCACGTTTTAATAATTTCAAAAAATAAAAATAAAAACTCTGTAGGGAGGATTTGAAACAGAAATCTCTTTTATATTAGTTATGTACGTGCGTTGCACATGTTGGTAGAATGACAAAATGACAAATGACACAAAGGCCTCCTCCCATTATAATATTAGAAATTAGAGATATTAGTTATGTGCGTGCGTTGCACATGTTGGTAGAATGACAAAATGACAAATAAAACAAAGGCCTCCTCCCATTATAATATTACTAGTATGATGCACGTGCGATGCACGTGGAGGAGGAAGGAAAAGGACAAAAAAACCTCTAGTATGATGCACGTGCGATGCACGTGGAGGAGGAAGGAAAAGGACAAAAAAAAAGCCTACCAACACGTGCGCTGCACGTGTTTGCACACATACAAAAAACAATAAAAAATTGTTTATTTGTTTGGAACCCCATCTCTCCCATTATAATAGTTATTATAGTATCATGCACGTGCGATGCACGTGGAGGAAGAACGAAAAAGACAAAAAAAAACATACCAACACGTGCGCTGCACGTGTTTACTAACATACAAAAAAACAATAAATTTTTTTTTATTTGTTTGGAACCCCATCTCTCCCATTATAATAGTTATATCTCTACTACTATGATGGGAGAAGGCCAAGATTTGGAATTAAAACTAGGAAAGAAAACTAGAAATCATATAATCTATCATCATACCACACTGTACTGAAGAACCAAGATTTGGAATTGGCTATTAATGGATTCTAATAGTGTGTAGTTTAAAGATTATAAATCTGTACTCGCATCAAAGTTATATTTTCTGCAGATTCTTGATTTTGTTATAATAGTGTTCAGATCAAATAATAGTGCAGATTCTTGATTCTGTACTCGCATCAAATTGGCTATTAATGGAATTGGCTATTGGATTCTAATAGTGTTCAGATCAAATATTATAAATCTGCAGTAGCATCAAAGTAATATTTGCTGAAGAATACTTCTTCATTTATTAATTTAGGGGTAATATAGACTTTTTAAGTAATAGAAGTCTTATAAGAATTTGAAAGAGGCTAGTAGAAGTCTTTTAGTCTTATAAGAGATTTTGGAAGAAATGTCTTATAAGAGGTAAAAAAAGAACACTAAAAAAACTCTTGTAAGAGGTGGACCACCTCTTACAAGAGGTAAATCACTTATAAGAGGAGAAAAAGAACACTACCTTAGTGTATTTTGTCCTCAACCCAAATAATTACCAAACTGATCCACTTTCGAAATTATTTACCAAACTGGTCCACTTTCGAAAATATTTACCGAACTGGTCCATAACAATTTTTTCTTTTTACCTTTTCATTATCCCTTCAATTTTTTTCACGTGCACAGCACGTGAATAGAATATAAAAAAAAATTGTTCGCACGTTTATTTACTAGTATAGATAGATAGATAGATTAGAGATTAGAGAGATGATCCGGATCCGGATCCCCAAGCGAATACTACAAAACTGTTAGCGGATCCAACAAGTGGATCTTACAGGATCCGATAGCTGTTCTCCGTTCTAATTTCTAAAGACATCTTCGTCTTCCTCCTCCAAATCGAGCGAGATTGAGTTCAGTTCCAATTCCAATGTCGAGCTGCAGCATTCGATCCCTATGGATCCTCAACAACCAAGACAACGTCGTCTTCTCCAAGTAACTCACTCTCTCATCTCTCTCTCCAATTCCTCAACATTATAGGGAATCTAGGGTTTATTCTTAATCTGATTAGGTTCCGTATTTGTTCCTCTATAAAAAAAACCAGGAAGTTTCCAGTAATGGAGAAGCGATGGCGACTGGCCTGTGAGAAAGAGAACGACCCTTCCCCTCCCTCTCTTCTCCCCAACGATGATGACCTCGCTTCCGCTTTTGCCGACAAAAAGACCAGGTTTTTCGCAGTTTTCCGTAAAATTTATAAAATTTATTATTTCCCCCCCAATTTTTTAACATTTTCTTATCATCAGTTTAGTAGAATCCCCAAATTGTAGAGAGTCGTGAGAGTATGAAAATTAAAAGAACCCATGTCTACGTTTCGCTTCTAAAATTGTTGTTATGTTAACCCGGGGGCCGGTAGGCGCTATTTGTGACTTGATTTTACTAACAAGTTGATATTTATATCTTGTAGATAAATGATAGCATGCCACTCCAAGTGTAACTCTATTTGCAACTCTTTGGCATGATTGGTCCATGCATAATTTTTTGAAGGAAAAAAAATTGGTGTCTTTAGTTGGGACCACTTACTTATTGTAAGTAGACTAATCATATGAGGGTTTCAAATGGAGTTGTTGTCACTATCTTGCATATATTACTATCACGATATGTATCTAGATATGATATGATATTTAATGAATACGATATGTATCCCATGCGATTTATCTATAGCTTAAATTATCTCATTTTATCATATTGTATATTGTGATACGATACAGTACGATATAAAAAGTAATCACCTGTGAATCTGGGTTTGGGTTTGTTTCATTATTCCCTTGAAATGCCATTTTAAAGCTGAAAACCTAAATCTTTAGGGTTTTGTGCCAATGCGATAAGATTTCTTCTTTGTTTATTCCGTTTTATCGCCTTTTTTCTTAGTTTCGTCAGCTTCGTTCATCTTATTCTCTGGGTTTATTGCAAATAACACATTGATTACTTCTTTTTTGGGATTCCTACTTTCGAATGCTATTACTATCTCATTTTCTCCCTTTCCTCCCCCGTCCTTTTTTTCAGTTAATTTTATATACTCAGGCTATTTTATGTCCTTTTTTTGTATATGTAAGTTTTGTCTCTTAAAAGATTAAGCTTTAGCAATAAATTTGCGTTGTTTGTTACATCATAAAGTTCTTGATAAATCAGTTTTAGTTTTTTTTAATAAGAGGTGCATTATTAATAATTCTAGTTCAGATCATAAACCATTTTACTCTCATTTTGTGTGCTAGTGTTTGTTCACCTATAATTGTAAGCTCTTTAGATATAGACTAGATAACTATATGTATTATGTCTACATCACAGAGTAGTGTTATCCACATATATGCAACTCCTATAGTAGTATAAAGTAGTACATGATTATACATTAGTATGGTTTTATATCTAGTTTACGTTGTCAAGAATTAAGTATCATAAATAATGTAATATACTAATATTAAGGACATGCACAGTTTTTTTTTAATGTGTTAAAGATTTTTGATGACGCAATAGTCAACAAGTATATCCTTATATCCCTTTAAAGTCATTGGTTTGTCTATATTTTGATGAATTATGATCATATAAATTGATGCATCATTGATTGCTTCACACTTTCAGACACACGTTAATTTATCTTACGATACAATATAAGATACGATATTATGGGAAAACGATAAACGATATGTATCACGATTTGACAACTATGGTTGTATATTTGGAGTGGCATACTATCATTTCTCGGAGAAATATCATTTATGGTGGAAGGATTATGCGTAGGAAAGTTAGGTTCCTCATACTTGAAATATAATGGCTGGTATTGTTTAATGCTAATTTGAGGATAAAGAACTCAAAGAAGAAAAGAGAGTGATATTTATCTAATGAGACTATAATGAATGTAATTCGAAGGCTTTTCAAGTGAGAGTAAAGGTGGTGTCATTTGTTAAATGACATCTTATCTAATCTATAACTCACGTTTGTAGTTTACACTTTCCAGAAATTATATCAAAAGATAAATGAAATTAAAGTTCTAACTAATTAACCAATTTCCAAGCGAATCATATATTTTATATTTATGACAGCTACATGTATTTATAGTAATCTTTTATTTGCATGTTGACAATTCATTCAGAAATTGCTGAGAGTATGTAGCATGCAAGATACCAGCTCATGGGGGGATATTGGTTATCAGCCTAGTTTTTGTAGTTATCTATAGTATCGTGATATTTGTTATACATTGTTGTTTTATGTTGTTGATGCGTCTTACGGTAGCCAGTACTTGTTAAACACTTTATGGAATTATAGGGTTTGGTATTCACTATGTTGTGCAGGGATGGTTCTGTACGCGGTTTTGGTATCCGCTCCCATCAGTCAACACAAGGATCAGACTCTTGGGTTGATGATCCTATCACTCGCCATATTGTAACACTCAACATTAACAGAGATGAAGGAGAAAAGTTTGCCTTATGGCCCTTGGTTTTACACTTAAAAGGGGGTTATTTCATTCTTGTTTTGCCTCTGGTTGAACCTCAACATTATAAAGCATATGAAAGAATATGTAGAAGATCTGACTGTGGAAACTCAGTTGGAGATGAAGATGGACTGTCTCGCCTTCTTCTTGATCTTCCATGCATCACAGGGTACGGTAAGTTTTGTGTTTTACAAAAATATTTATACTTTTTAATCAATCAGCACATAATGTTGTCTGAGGTTACTTGAAATGAAATCGTCGTAATCATAATACTTATGGTTTTTGGCATTTACAAAATTAGCTACAAATTTGATAGTGATAAGAATAAAAGACATCTAAGTGTATAATCTGTTTTTACTGAGGTGTCTGTCATTGAGTGATGACCATTTCTGTTTGTCAATTTAATCCATGATAACAGCATAACAACATCTATTTTCTTGTCTACTTCAAAAACAAGTACATATGGTTTTCACTTTTCAAAGTACTGCTGATGAGGATATCGTTTCGAGACGATTCAAGCGTTTCTATTAGCGCAGACATCGTCTAGGATGACTATTATATTAGCCTAGTATTTTTATTTCAGCATTCATATTTGTTTTTGATAATTTTAGCCATATGTAGTAGTTTTGCAATTTGCACCCTTTATTTTATGCATTAGGATATTTTGGAGATTTGTATTGATATATGTTTTGAGCCTATATATAGGCCTCAAGATTAATGAAAACATTATGCTTTTGATTGACTAAAAATTATTGTGATTGAGTTTTTTTGCTCTTCATTCATCTTTTTGTGTGAGATATTAAGATACAATTAAGGTTTGTGATAAACCCTAGAACACACCCTCACCCTCTTCTCTTTCACAACCGCCATCCTCCCCACTTTCTCTCTTCTCCTCCTTCTTCCTCTGACTTCCCGAAACCCATCCAACCTCCACAACCAACCGATGTCAGCACCTCCACCACCAAGCCTCCTTGTTGCCTTTCCCTCTCCACCCGAAACCCAAACCCAATCCAATCTTCTTTTCCGTCACCCTTACTTCCCGACGCTCCACGACCACCACCGCTCCTTCTCCCTCCTCATCGACCACCCTCGTCGCCTCTTTCCTTAATCCAATTCCAATCCGAACCCCCACGCCAAATCCCTTCAAATTCGAAACCTTAACCCTAAACCCCTCTTCTCCACCTTGCTGCAGCTATCCTCACCCACCACCGACAATGCTGCCCCTCCGCAACCCATCACCGACGCCATCAGCTCCGACCGCCTCTCGCCGCCACTGCCACCATCCAAAGCCGACGCCTCCTCTTACTATTGACGTCCTCGCAGGCCTCGCTGCTATCATCCTGCCACTGGCTGCAAATCCGACCACCTCTCCTTGCTCACCCTGGTAACTTCTCTCCACTTCTCAATTATTTGTGATATTGCTTCATCGTCTCTAGATTATTATCTGGATTTTTTGTCGTCCACAAGTATTGAGTGTGTACGCTTCTACTTGCTGATTAGAGTACAAATCATTATTGCATATTTTACTTGCTAAGAACGTTTTGGTATATAATTGTTGATTGTTTGGATTGAATCTTTAATTGAGCTTGTTAAACTATTTCATATCTTGAAAATCTATCAAACCAGTTAGTAGTTTAATTTCTGACTTAATCTGTATTACATGTTGGTAAACTTAATCTTTTAAATTTTTTGGAAATTCTCTACTTAAGGTTAAATTTATATCATTTTGGTATCAGAGCGAAGGTTTTTAAAACCCTAGTTTTTGCATCATTTAGTCATAATTTTTTGCATTCAACACTTTTAGTTCATTTAAATTAAAAAAAATCATTTTAAGTTCATTTAGGCCACGTTTCTCCAAATTTCAGCAAGCACACGTCCCCACGACCCCTAGTTTTACTTCTTTGATGAAAGCGTCTTCGCAGCACTATTACAAATCTCGAAGGGCCTTTCGTGTCCCTCCTAAACTACCCAATCAGGAATTCTAGAAATCAGCGAGCCCCTCTTCGAATTGAAATGGATAACATTGATATTTCCACTACCCTCGTTGCTATTCAAGTAACTCTTGCCAATATCAATCAGCGGCTTGAGCAAAGAAAATTGAATCAAAATGTTGTCCTTGAGTTTCATCCTAATTGTCAGTTTTGAACAAAAGCAATGAGTAATTACGTCAAGTTGAGTCCTTGCTTCTTCTTTTAGACCCCTAAAGGGAATGATCGTGACGACCGACGTCAAGATCGTGATCCTGACGAGCAATACAAAAAGAATATCAAGGCTGCCGTTCCCCATAGAACCCCAAGCTTATCTCAATTAGATCCGTGCCATGGATCACTACTTCGTGTGGTTTGACATGAGCGAAACCCTGAAGGTCAAATTTGTCACGATAAAATTGGTTGGGAAAAACTTCGCCATTGCCTGTCCCAAGCCAGGAATCCGACTACAAACCAGGTAAGGAGGAGGGTTACGTTAGGCAGTTGACAGCCAACATAAAATTTTGTTAAATCCTATGAACATGAATCATAATAATATACGCGCAAATGCTAGGGCATTCTCTGGAAGCGATGCGTTGTGCTTACCTTCGGGTGCTTCGAAAAATGTGCAAGGGGCGTCGCATCGACGCCCGGGTGCGGTAAAAAATGGGCAAGGGTTCCTGCACCAATCTGAACGTGTGCAGGTAAAGAAGCTAGTCTAGAAAAATAGGCTTAGGTTAGTGACTTGGAATATAGAAACTTTGATAGGAAAATGTATTGAACTAGTAGATACCATGATTAGAAGGAATATTAATATAGCTTGTTTACATGAAATAAAGTGGGTATGAGAAAAAGCTAAAAAGATAGATGGTTTTAAATTATATTATACCGGTAAAATTAGAAATAGAAATGGAGTAGGTATTTTAGTAGATAAGAAATTCAAAAGAGATGTAGTAGATGTTAATAGGAAAGAGGATAGAATAATACATATTTAGCGTGTATTAGAGGGTAACAATTAATATAATTAGTGCTTATGCACCTCAAATAGGATTAGAAGCAAAAGCAAAAAATAAAATTTGGGAAGATATTGATGAGATAATTCAAGGAGTACCCTTAGGTGAGAAACTATTTAGAGCATACACAGTCGTTTGCTAAATATGCATAATTCGCAAAAAATGTGCTGCAGTCGTTTGCTATTTATGCATATTTTGCATATTTTGCGACAGTAGATTGCTATAAATGAGAGTGGATTTGAGAGAAATGCATATTATATAGGACGCAACTTCACTTTCCGTTGCATGATTTTTTTTATTCCTCCGACGCAACTTCACTTTTCGTCGCACGTAAAAAAAATGTTTTTTATTCATCCGACGCAACTTCACATTTCGTCCCTTAGAAAAAAATATAATAGACCGTAATTAAAAAAAACTCTCAAACGGCAATTCACTTTGCATCCAAGCCTTCTGCATTTCTAGGACGCAAAGTCACTTTGCGTCCGAGGGGAATTTTGGAAAAAAAAATATTTGAATTACCATTTTGCCTGGGTATGACCTTTTTGTATTTTTTTTCTCCTTCCGACGCAAAGTGAACATCTATCTACCTATAAAAAATTATTAAATTCCTCCGATGCAACTTCAAACTCCGTCTTGATAAGGGATTTTTATTATTTTATCTTAGATTGCTAAAAATACAATTCGATGACTGCAGCAAACAGGGAAAATGCTATATGCATTTATGCATTTTCTAACAATCACGACTGTGGATGCTCTTATAGGAGGAGATTTCAATGAATCAATGGACATGTAGGAGAAGATAACATGGGATATGAGATGGTGCATGGAGGACATGGATTTGGAAATAAGAACAATGGTGGAGAGGCTCTATTAGATTTTGCGGCTTCGTATGATCTTATACTAGCAAATACTTATTTTAGGAAGAGGGATGAACATTTGATAACCTTTAAAAGTGGGGCAAGTAGGAGTCAGATTTATTTTTTCATCACTAGAAAGGTAGATCGCTTGAGATGTAATGATTGTAAAGTTATACTGGGAGAGTGTCTAACCTTACAATATAGATTAATGGTATTGGATGTTAAGATTGGGAAACACATACGTGCAAGGAAGGAGACTAGGAACCCAAGAATTAGGTGGTGAAACTTGAAGGGAGATAAACTAGAAATTTTTAGAGATAAAGTCCTTAAAGGAGCATCATAAAATTGGGAAGGGGAGACAAATATGATGTGGACTGAAATGGCTATGTATATAAGAGAAATTTCAAAGGAGGTACTTGGAGAATCTAAAGGTAGAGGGTGCTAAATAAAGAAACATGGTGGTGGCAAGAAGAACTCCAAAATATCATGAGAGAAAAAAGATCAACCTTCAAAATATGGCAAAAGAATAGAAATGAAGAGAATTTGGAGAGATATAAGACCGTTAGAAAAGAATTTAAGAAAGCAGTAAGAGATGCAAAAGAAAAAAAACTTATGATGATTTATACATAAAACTAGAAACAAAAGAAGGAGAAAATAACATTTATAAGCTTGCTAAACAAAGTGATAGATAAACAAAAGATTTGGATACAATTAGGTGTATTAAGAGCGAGGATTCAAGAGTCTTAGTAAAAAAATGAGGAAATTATGGAAAGATGGCAAAATTACTTTGAAAAGTTATTAAATAAAAAGGTTGTGGGCAACTTAAATATAGAGGACTCGAGGGCGAGTCGAGAGCATATGTTTTTCCATAGAATTAGGACCTCAGAGGTTAGAAATGCTCTAGGAAGGATGAAAATAGAAAAAGATTAAGGACCGGACGATATACCCATTAAAGTTTGGAAGTGTCTTGGGGATGTAGGAGTGGGTTGGCTAACAAAATTATTTAATAAAGTTTTGAGGACTAAGATGTCCGAGGAATGGAGAAAGAGTATTTTAGTACCTATATATAAAAATAAAAGAGATATTCAAAGTTGATCAAACTACCGAGGAATTAAATTAATGAGTCATAAGATGAAAATTTGAGAGAGAGTGATCGAACATAGACTGAGACTAGAAACTACAGTGTCTGAGAATCAGTTTAGGTTAATGCCTGGAAAGTTAACAATGGAAGCAATTTATGTACTGAGGAGACTTATGGAAATATATAGGGAGAATAAGAAAGATCTACATATGGTTTTTATAGATCAAGAAAAAGCATATGATAAAGTCTCTAGAGACCTAGTATGATGGGTGTTAAATAATAAAAGAGTAACTATTCGGTATATTGAGGTAATTAAGGATATGTATGAAGGGGCAACGACCACAATTAGAACAACCACAGGAGAGACCAGCGATTTTCCTATTAAAGTAGGTTTACACCAAGGTTTGGCTTTAAGCCCCTACCTATTTACTTTGGTTATGGATCAATTGACATGAGGAATACAAGATGAGGTGCCTTGGTGTATGTTTTTTGCCGATGACATCGTCTTAATGGACAAAACTAGAGCATGAGTCAATGCTATATTAGAATTGTGGAGAAAAAGTTTGGAAGCTAGAGGCTTTATGATAAGCAGAACTAAAACAGAGTATATGGAGTGTAATTTTAGTGATATTCGGAACACAACCGAGGAAGTAGTGAAGCTTGATGGCTAAGAGATACCTAAGAGAGTCAGTTTCCGATATTTAGACTCGATTATACAAAGAGATGGGGAGATTTTTGAAGATGTTATACATAGGATCCAAGCAAGGTGGCTTAAGTGGAGAAGTGGTAGTGATGTTTTGTAACAAACATATACCTTTGAAGTTGAAGAGAATTTTATAGGACGGCCGTAAGACCGGCAATGATATATGGAACAGAGTGTTGGGCAACAAAGAAACATGTCCAAAAACTGAGTGTAACGGAGATGAGGATGCTAAGATGGATGTGTGGTAAAACAAGGAAGAATAGAATTAGAAACGAGCATATACGAGACATACTAAAGGTAGCTCCAATCCAAGATAAGTTAAGAGAGAATCGCCTTAGGTGGTTCGGACATGTCACACGTAGACCTAGTAGTGTCCCCATTAGAAAGAGTGATTTGATAAGTATTGGAGGTAGAGTTAGGGGTAGAGGAAGATTTAAACTAACTAGGATGGAAATGGTGAAAAAAGATATGATAGCTTGTGACCTTACAAAAGATATTGCGCTAAACCGAGCAGAACTGAAAACCAGGATTCATGTAGCCGACCCCAACTAGTTGGGAAAAAGGCTTTGTTGTTGTTGTTGAAATTGGCTGGGAAAGCTTAACAACATGGGTTCAATCTTGAGCATGCCCGCATAGGCCGAGGCCTGGCACCCATAGCCACTTGGGAAGCCATGAAAGAGAAGCTCATAGAGAGATATGTGCCCCTATCTTTCTACACCCGAATGCTTGATTCGTGGAATCAACTTTATTAGGGAAGCAAATCCACCTAAGAGTATATGGATAAGTTCGATGACTTTCTCATTCGGTGCAATGCTTTAGGTAAAGAGAGTGAAGAACAAACCCTCTTTAGGTTCAGAGCTGGACTACGGGTCGATTTTAGGAACAAGCTAATTCATAGAAAATGTGGACTTCTTAGCAACGGCTTATGCACTTGTCCTCGATATGGATTTCCTAAAAGCAAGTTCCCATTACAAGTCCAGCGATTCGAGCGATTATTTCTCTGGAATAACCCCCACTGATCCCTCTAGGCCTAAGCCTTCCTCTTCTCAGTACCTTAACAAATCTTGCCCCAGCATGCCTAATTTAAATTTCTATCTACCTAAGAATGACAACAAGGGTAAGAACACTGAAAAAGACTACTTTAATATTGATCCTCTCATTAAGTGCTATAAATGCAAGGGATGCGACAATGTCGCTTGCAACTGTCCCAACCTCAGTAGGATCGATATAGTAGAAGGTATCGCTGTCATCGCTGATGATTTTGACAATGAATTTTTCTATGAACGTAATGAAAGTGATGACTTCGGTGAAGAACAGGATGATCATTATCTCAACTTTATTCGGTCGTTCCAATCACCTCACTTGAATGTAGTCAGATGTGCTTTGTCCCAACCAAAAGAAAAAGTTGATAAGAAGCGCACTGCTATATTTTACACCTTTACGACAATAGGTGGCAAAAACTTCAAGGTGATTGTTGATAGTGGAAGCTGCGTCCACGCTGTCTCTCCAGCGGTGTTAGCCAAGACCGAACTTAAAGTTGAATTCCATCCACGTCCATATAAAGTATCTTGGATTGATGCACCAACTTTCCAATTAACACAACACTGTTTGGTCCCTGTAGATTTCAAAGCCTATAAGGAACAAATTTGGTGTGATGTGCTCAAAATAGATTTGGGCCAAGTAATTTTTGGGAGACCTTGGTTATACGACCACGATGTGACAATATATGGTTGATCCAGCCAATGTGTGTTCCAGTACAATGGACTAAATATAAAGCTCATACCCATAAAACCACGAACTGGTCCGGCTAAAATAACACCAACTCCCTCAAAAAGGGCAAGAAAGTAGTGTATATGGGTGAACAGAAATTTCGAAAGAAATTGACAAAGAAGCGACAATTCTTCTTACTCACAGCGAGAGAAGTCCCTAAAGATCCTAAGTCACTCATCCCTTCACAAGTTAATCCCGTCCTTCAGGAATTTGTAGATGTGTTTTCTACTGATCTCCCCAACCAGTTGCCTCTACTGCGTGACATCCAACATGCTATTGATCTGGTTCCGGAAGCGAATCTTCTTAACTTGCCACACTATCGGATGAATTCAATATAACAAGTTGAGTTGAAAAGGCAAGTTGATGAGTTATTGGCAAAAAGCTTCATCAGAGAAAGCTTAAGCCTTTGCGCAGTCCCTGCTCTGTTGATGCCAAAGAAAGATGGAACCTGGCGTATGTGTGAACAACCGTGCCATAAACAAAATCACGGCGTTTTTCCATTTTCCGTTTGGATGACATGTTGGATATGATGTTTGGTGCCACATTTTTTTCCAAAATTGACCTTAAAGTGGTTAACACCAAATACGTGTTCGTCCTGGTGATGAATGGAAGACCGCCTTCAAGACGAAGGATGGCCTGTACGAATGGATGGTCATGCCATTTGGAATGACGAATGCCCTGAGCACGTTAATGAGAATCATGATGCAAGTATTCTGTCCCTTTATGGGCAAGTTTCTTGTGGTGTACTTTGATGATATTCTCATTTACAGCTGATCCGTTGGGCAATATCTTGACCATTTGAGACATGTCTGCGGTGTTTTGAGAAAGGAACATCTTTATGCTAATCCTTCCAAATGTACCGTCATATCTGATCAGACTAGCTTTCTGGGATATATTGTCTCCGCTAGAGTAGTATCTGCTGACCCAGAAAAGATATAAGCTATTACTGAGTGGCCTTAGCCCCACAAGATTCATGATGTGTAGAGTTTTTATGGTCTTGCCATCTTCTATCGTCGGTTTGTGCAAGAATTTAGCACAATCATACTTCGATAACCGACTGTTTGAAGAAAAGTGAGTTTTTCTGGTCGAAAGTAGTCACGAAAGCCTTTGAAGAGATCAAGAAAAGAATGACCGAGACACTTGTCATGAGGCTGCCTGATTTTACTAAAGTTTTTGAAGTAACGTGCGATGCTTATGGTATTGGTATAGGTGGAGCAGTCAAGAGGGTCATCCTGTTGCTTATTTCAGCGAAAAGCTGAATGAAGCAAAACAAAAATACTCCACTTATGATAAGGAATTCTATGCGGTAATTCTGTCACTTTGCTATTGACGACATTACCTCATGTCGCAAGAATTCATCATTTTCTTAGATCATGAGACGTTAAGATTCCTTAACTCTCAACAAAAGTTGAATCCGAGACATGTTCGGTGGGTAGAGTTCCTACAAGAATATTCGTATACTATTAGGCATAAGAAAGAGATTGATAATAAGGCCGCAGATACGCTAAGTTATTGTCACATGATCTTATCTACACTGCACACCAAAATTATTGGTTTTAAGAGATTAAAAGATGAGTATACCTCCTGCCCAGTTTTTTACGAGATCTACACCTATTTGAAGGATGACATCACTCGAGTGATAGATGATTTTTTCCTGAAAGATGATTATCTCTTTTATCGCTCCAAACTATACGTTCCTAGTACATCATTACGAGAGTATCTTGTTTGAAAATTGCACGCTGGTGGCATTGCTGGACACTTTGGGCATAGCAAGACCATTGATGATGTGGAACATAAGTTTTACTAGCCTAAGCTTAAGAGAGACGTTGCGAGATTTATTAACATGTGTCATACTTGTCAACTCGCCAAACAATAAAAACAGAACACATGCCTGTATACTCCATTACTTGTTCTCAGTTGTCCTTGGGAAGATGTCAACATGAATTTCGTGTTAGGCTTACTGAAAATACAAAAGAAACATGATTCCATTCTTGTCGCCGTGGACCGTTTTTCTAAAATGGCCCACTTCCTCCCAGGTTCAAAAACTTCGATGTATCTCGTGTAGCTCAGATCTTCTTGCTGCCTTTCCTTCTCCACCCGAAACCCAAACCCAATCCAAGCTTCCTTCCCATCGCCCTTATTTCCCGACGCTCCATGACCACCACCGCTCCCTCTCCCTCCTCATCGACCATCCTCGTCGCCTTTTCACCTAATCCAATTCCAATCCGAACCCTAATCCCCCTAATCCAATTCCAATCCGAACCCCCACGCCAAATCCCTTCAAATTTGAACCGTAAATCCCTCCTTCTCCACCTTCTTGTTGCTACCCTCACCCACCACCGACGACACTGCCCTCCACAACCAATCACCAACACCATCAGCTCTGACAGCCTCCCGCCGCCACTGCCACTGCCACCATCCAAACTGACGCCTCCTCTTACTGTTGATGCCCTCGCAGCCTCTCGTTGTTCTCATCCCGCCACTAGCTGCAATCCCACCTCTCCTTGCTCATCCCGGTAACTTCTCTCCACTCCTTAATTATTTGTAATACTGCTTTATCGTCTCTAGATTATTATTTGAATTTTATGTCGTCCACAAATATTGAGTGTGTGCTTCTACTTGCTAATTAGTGTACAAATTATTATTGCATATTTTACTTGCTAGGAACGCTTAGGTATATAATTATTGATTGTTAGGATTGAATCTTTAAGTGGGCTTGTTAAACTATTTCATAACTTGAAAATCCATCAAACCAATTAGTAGTTTAATTTTCGACTTAATCTGTATTACATATTGGTAAACTTATTCTTTTAAAATTCTTGAAAATTCTCTACCTAGGGTTACATCAACTGCAAGTCTGAATTAAAATTTAAAATCTCTTAATACAGCTGGATGAGCAAAATGATTTTTGACAGTGAAAGAATTTTAGATTTTTGACAGCTAAAGAATTTTATATATAGAGCTTTCTTTTTCTTACTGTAATTTTAAGCAGATTTCTTCAAGAACAATTTGGATTAGTTATTCTTGATTTTAATGCCTATCCTGTTTTAGACTTTTAGTTAGCGTCATTGTTTAAACATTAATCTTTGTTTTCCTCAGCTTTTACATTTTTTCCATGCTAGACCAGGAGTTTACTGTTTTAAAGCTGATTTATTTTGAATTTTGTCTCTACTTATCAGGGCATTCATGCTGGCTCACGTAATTGGGGATATAATTTCTGGTGAGGTGGTAGAACCTGAGGTGGTTGTCAGTTCATCTCCCTCTGTAGGAGGATTGTTGGATTCACTAACTGGCAGTATCGGCATAACAAGCATTTCTGCGAGGGCAAAACCTATTGCGCCACCGGTTTCAGCTTCAGCCACTTCAGGTACTTCAGCAGTTGGCTCTGTCATGTCAGATGCTCCCAAAAGCACTTCCAGACCCATTGACAAAGATGTGCTGCGCGCTTTTCTTAGCAGCTCAATGCCCTTTGGTCGGTACTTTTTTTCTTATGGTATCTCTCACATCAGATTTTTATTGTTTTGTTTCTTTTGGGCTGTTTGGATATTTGAAAGAAAAGTGTGGAAGCGTTGAAATTTCAAAGGAAACTTATTTCAATAATCTTGTATGCTTTCGCTGCTCGTAGTGGGGAATACAGTTTTTTCATAGTAGGTTCTTGTGTGGATGGTAGAAAAATTCTGGTGGAAATGTTGAGAATGAGTAATACTGATAATGATTTTCTGTTGTATCTTATGCTTGTTGATAACACTTTTGAGAGTAGGAGGGTGCTACTTCAGACGGAGCTTTTTATCCATCTCATTTTCGTTCAAACAAAAATTGTTTGTGGACAATGTCTTTTCTAGCATTTTCCACTCTTTTACCTATATCCAAACAGCCTATAGTTTGTTGTATTTTCTTTGATCTTAATTTGGAATAATTTAATATTTTCCACTGTCACAACTATTTGTTCAGGGACACTGCTAGACCTTAGTATTTCCAATATATCTGCTATCAGAACAAGTGGATTTTCTTCATCAGACCCGTCACCTACAGACCTCAAACAGCCTGCATGGAAGCCATACCTCTATAAAGGAAGGCAGCGTGTTTTGTTTACAATCCATGAAACTAACTATGCTTCAATGTATGATAGAGATGAAATTCATGATGCCATTTCAGTCTCGGGTCAGGTAAATTGTAGGGCAGAGCTAGAAGGATTGCCAGATGTGTCATTTCCGCTGACGGGGCTGAAATCTGCTGATATTGAAATTCTATCTTTCCATCATTGTGCTCAAGTATCTGAACAAGGTGTTGATAAACAAGCAATTATGTTTTCCCCACCACTAGGGAATTTTGTGTTGATGAGATATCAGGCTTCCTACAGTCTTTATCCTCCTCCAGTCAAAGGCTTTTATCAGCTGTCAATGGTCTCAGAAGACGAAGGTGCATTTCTATTTAAGCTACGGTTGATGGAAGGTTACAAGGCTCCCTTCTGTATGGACTTCTGTAATGTGACGATGCCTTTTCCTCAGAGAAGAGTGGCATCTTTTGATGGAAATCCTTCTATAGGGACAGTTTCAATGACTGAGCATTCTGTTGAATGGAAATTTTTTATTAGTGGGCGAGGTCTTACTGGGAAAAGTATAGAGGCAACCTTTTCAGGAACAATTAGGTTTTTGCCAAGGTCAAGTCAAAGGGTATCTGCACTTTCTAGATCTGTTTCAGGGATTGTAGTTGAGGAAGATAGTGATGGTGAAGAAGGTTCGAGTAATAACGCTAATATAGATGCGTGGTTGATGGAAAAATTGATCAAGGACCTACAACCAGTAGACTTAGAAGAACCTTTATGTTGGCAAGCATATAATTATGCAAAAGTAAGTCAGCTTCCATATCTTTTATAACCCATGAATTACTTTAGTATCATTTATCCACCGATTGAGCTTTTATTTCTACTTTTAATATCTTTTGTTTTATTGTTTTTTTTAGAAAGTCTAGATTATAGGATTAAACATGACAATCTTCCATTCTATAAAACATTCAATTATTTTAATCCTTTATCAACTTGCTTCTATGTTCAGTAAGCATACTCATTGTGCAATCATTTCAAGAAGACTGCAGTGTCAAATAATTTATGTAGGTAAAAGATGATGCACAAATATTTTAAAAAAATTCTCATTAAATTACAGCTTTATTGCCACATCTCCCTTAAGAGAGGCTGATCATCCTTGACATGATCTATGTCATGATGGGTGGTAGAGTGAGAAAACACTCATCTAAGTATGAACAGTTTATAATGGACATGAACCTTGGTTATTTAGTAATAAACATAATTCCCATTTAAAGCTTTGCATTGAATAAAATAAGTACCATGCTACACAAAGCATTCCACTTATTCTGGAGAAGGCACTGATAGTGTTATATTATCATAAACTAATAAGTTGGATGTGTTCTTCTCTTATAAAGAAAAATCTAAATGCTCGTTGAAATGCTTGATATGTGATTGCTTTGCATCATGTGTTCATTTTTTGTTGGTAAACGTGGTTGTTCCAAAGAACATCAATAACCACAGCTCTTTAAATAGAACCTTTGTCCTAGATTTTTGGAATTGAAAATAATATCATATAAGACTTTAATGCATTGTTGTTAATAATGCTTTAACACTTTCCATATATCGTTCATACAATTATAAGCAATTAGACTTTCTCACTTAGTTCTTATATTTCTTATACAGGTCTCATTTAAGATTTTAGGCGGCACACTAACAGGAATGTCAATCGACCCAAAATCTGTAAGTCTTTTTGTGCAATCTGATTTTATTTTTTATTTTTTAATATAGTAGGGTATCATGGTTTAGATTGTCGGGAGAACATTCTGTGGCTCTCAACATCTTGGTATTAAGCTAATTCAAAATTTCCCCATTTGTTAGCAGAGATGAGTTATCTTTACCTTAGATTCATGCCTGATAGGCTCTGCTTAATCATCTTTCTCAAGCTAGTTTTATGCAGTAAATAAGTATATAGAATCTTTTATTCTTTCATCAGGTATCCCTGCTTTCTGAGTGCAATCGTCAAATCAATAAGTGTTTTTATTATACGTAGAACAAGGTTGTTGGTTGTGGTTTATGAACTGCCCAAGGTTGTAAACGGCGTCAGGCGGTGGCGGTTCGGCCAAGGACCGCCTACCGCCTAGGACGCCTAGGCGGCGCCTATGCGGCGCCTAGGCGTTTTGTTTTTATTTTTTAAATATTAATATATTAACCTTTTAAAAGTTACATTTCTCTATTTTTGCTTGTAGTCTAAATCTTTTTTTGAAGTTGGAACTTTGGTGCTTGTAATTTAAATCATTTTGTGAATTCTTTAATCTTTATCCTAATATGATAGAATGATTCTTAATCTTGACAATGGAGGTTGCAGGGATGAAACAAACAATTTATTGGAGTTATTGCGATCAAGAACAACTAATCTTCCTGAAGAAAATGGCCAGGCCATGGGATTAAATGCATCACAATTCACAAGTGATGCTAGGCCAGAATGATTTTAGAAGTTTAATAACGATTATGGAGTAAACTTTAGATTCATAATGACATAAATAATAATCGGTCATATAAAATTTCAAATATAACGTGAACTAGTAACACCTTAATGTAAAGATGAAGAGGCTTTTTCTGTTGAAGATGAAGAGACTATTTAAAGAATTTGAAAAAAAAATTACAAAAAAATCTGTCAGCCGCTTGATCCGCCTCAGCCGCCTCGGCCGCCTAGGCGCCGCCTGGTCCGCCTCGGCCGCCTAGGCGCCGCCATATCGACGCCTTGTACGCCTAACTGCCATCTCAACGCCTAGAGTACCGCCTATTGCATATGCGGTTCGTTCTCCTCTTTTTTAGCGCCTAGGCGCCGCCTAGGGGTCCGAGGCGGACGCCATTTAGAACACTGGAACTGCCAATTTGGATCCATAAAGCTGACTTTCTAACTTATATTTTTAAATCTTAATAAGAAATGATGGGATCATCGTTTGAAATATCATCTGATACGGATAAAACTGACCAAAATGGAATGGGGTCTTGCATATTGACACTATGAATTGGATCTGAATCGAGAAACTACCATGAATTTGATTGCAAGATCAGGGCCGTGGTCCGGAGGTGTGGTGGGTGTTGTCGGTGCGATTTTTTTTACTTTGGAACTCTGTACTCCTCGATGAAGCTGATGGGATTCTTTGTGCTATGTGGTGTATATCAATGACTCAAATGTCAGGTCTGTTGTGGTTGCTCTCGACCTTTAGCAAACGTCTTCTACATTCTCTCCTACTCGCAAAGTGAACGACATCTATGATGTATTTTTCTCAGTGATGTTATATGGTTGTTTAGAAGGTATTGGTCAAGAATGAAAAAGAAGTTTCAAAATTATTAGGGATTAAGAATCAAAGCTTAAGGGGGAGAGATGTTCAAAGCACACGTTCAAGACCTACCTTGTATAGTACTTTCAAATGTAGTGGATTTAGTTCAATTTAGGTGGAGATATTTTCTTAGAAGAGAATTCTCAGGTGGAACATCCTTTTAGAAGGATGAGTAAATTGATTTACTAGTCATGTTATTAAATTGCAATGCTTTTATGAAATTAAATTGCAATGCTTTTATGGGAAGTCTAAACCTAAAATATTTCTTTTAGTGAAAATTCATATATTTGTTTAGTTTGCTTACACAGTAGGGTTTAGTGGATTGGAATTAATCAATTTTGGCTAGCTAGTTTGTTTTTATTCATTTAGAATGAGACTTGTTGATCATTCTAGTCCTGTACTAGTGTTTTAGGGTAGAAATGACCTAACTCACACTGATCATTATGGAAGAGGTTACTAGGTTAGACTAATCAATGTTCATTAACGACTACAAATATTTTTAGGGATGATTATTTTTGTGTATTGTTCTCAGAAAATCTAATAGAGATGTTTGTTTCCAAGAATGAAAACATATGCACCTTAAGTCTAGTAGATATTGGGAGGTAAGTCATGAGATATGTGCTTTTAGTGACACTATTCAAATATTAAAATTTAAACATAAAAAAGGTCATAAGATAAATGAGATAAAAGAGATTGCACAAGGGTCATCTTGTATAGACGACATCTAAAGCTCCTGAACTCAGGGGAAGGTGTTCTTGGGCTCATTTTGAAGCTTAGAGAGGCAGCTAAAGCTCCATGATACAGAAAGCGGCTTAGGTATGTTGTTGGACAACAGACCAGTCAGTTCGTTACTGCCGTTCAGTGCAGACACTGCACTGCACAGCGAACTTTGGAGAGATACATCTAGACCTCCCGAACATAGAATCAAGTGAAACCAAGTTAAGTCTACTCCAGAGATATTGAAGTTCTTGAAATTTCCATATAGAAACTCCAAGTATGTTGCAATGCGTGTATAGAACAATCAAGTTGTTCGTTTATTGCCACCTTTTACAAGAGAATTTAGAAGGGTTATTTTGTACAGAGGATATCTAACTCAGAACAGGATGTCCTTGGGCTCATTTTGAAGCTTAGGATGTGAACAGGCTGTTCTTGGGCTCATTTTGAAGCTTTGGATGTTACCTAAAGACCTATGAAACCAGAAAGTGGCTTGGATATGTTGCTGAACAACATATCAGTCAGATCTTTACTTCTGTCCAGTGCAAAAACTGCATATTTAGCAACAAACTTGGCAAAGTATTTATATAACTCCCAAACTCAGAATTGAACGAAACAAAGTCGAGTGGTACTCCAAAGGGGTTGGAGTTTCATTGTGGAAAATTTCAGCCCAAAACTCCAAGAGTGCATCAGTGTGTGAATAGAAGAATCAAGGTGTTTGTTCATTGCCACCTTTTCGGATCATTAATTATTGATTGTGTTTAAACTCTACTGATAGCAATTAGGAATTAGTACACTTAACATTTCTTGGAGAGGAATCATACAGTGAATCATATAGGAACATGCTTGTGATGTTGTGTGGAGTGCATGCGGACCAACCACATGTCATGCACATATAGGCCTAAATGTGAGATAAACAACATTATGATGATCTTCATAATCATCAATACTCTTTCTTAGAATTTATTTTATTCGATTTGTACACATGCTTTTCACACGTGGAGGTTTTTGTTGTATGAAAATAGAATGAATTTTTGAACGTGTGAAATACGTATTTAGACTAAGGATGATTTTCATAAGGAAAATATTATCATAGACATATAACACATCCAAGAGTCAAAACATAGCTTATTGTTATTGAAATTATTGATTAATTAGAACATATAGGGTCTAGTGGTCAGTGGTCAGCTTGTTCGCTAGTGAGCGAAAGGTCTCGAGTTCGATTCCCGCGTACATCAATTTCCTTCATGAAAAAAATGCTTGTGTGTGGCTAGGGCCTTGTTTTTAAAAAGAGAAATATTTTGTATTTGTATTTGGAAGTAATATGAGAATATTTATTTTTGAAATTGGGAAAGTAATATGGGAATATTAGTGGCTTGGAGATGAAAAAGATCTTGTTGGGTTATTGGGTCTGGGCGTAGATTGGGTAATGGATAATTATGTAGGATAGTGGATAATTCTGATGGGTATGGGTAGAATTATAAGGTTGCAAGAGAGATGTGTTCAATAATAGGGAATATAGGGTGAGATATGATTATTGGGTAGAATAAGATCGGTAGAAAGTAGGGGGTATGGACCCGAACCCAAACTCACCTCCAACAATTTGCGGCGGTCGTTTTCATGGAAATGTGAAAATTTTGGTTGACCGCCCCTATTGCCTGAATATTATAACTGATAGGCACCTAAGATTGGCCTCAAAACTTTTTCTGAATCTGTAGATCTCCTTGCATCGATCTTTGGCTTGGAAAAAAATCTTTTTGGCTCCTTTTGTTCAAAACATAATTTACTAAAGATATTTTGGTTATCATATATTCTCAAAACTAGAACTCTTTCTTTTGCAAATTTACGAACTCAACATCTTTCTCTTAATGAATAATATTTGACATCTCCAAATGCCTCTTATAGAGCCAGTAGATAGGGACATTGAATGGCCCTTTCTATTATGCTTTTTTTAGTTTCATACGGAGTCTTTAGCACTCGTGCACAAGCTCAGACGAATTCTTTAAATATACTTAGGGCACCATTGTAAATAGTTCTCCTTTCAGAATAGCTAATCATTATAATTTGTGTGACATACACAATTGACGTCTTATTTGTACTACCATTTTTTTTCATTAGATATTTTTTTGATTTTATTTAAGTAATTATCCCAAGAGATTGGCTCAAATGTTTTATAAATCAAGGAAACGGTTGGTTCTTAGCGAAACAAATAATAAGATGGTTTCAGGGTTGACCAATCATATTAAATTTTCATAGTCCAGAGGGTGACGTCACTCATATCCATGTCTCTGTAGTCCGAAGGGTGATGACTACTCATGTCAATATATCCATTGTCTAAGGAATGATCATACTTATATCAATTGATCCATGTTCGAAAGGTTATGCCTAATTGTATCAATGTATCTGTTGTCCAGGGGGATGATGACTACTCGTATCAATGTATCTATAGTCCAAAGGTGATGACTACTAATATCAATGTATTAATATTTCAAAAATGAGATGACTACTCGTATCAATGTGTCTATGGTCTAAGGTGACTGTTCGTTTCAATGTATGTATAGTCTAAGGATGATGACTACTCATATCAATGTATGCATATTTTAAGGTAGTGACTAATCGAATCAATGTGTCCATACTCTAATGGTGATGACTACTTGCATCAATGTATCTATAGTCTAAGGTGGTGACTACTCGTATCAATGTATCCGTAATCAAAGGGTGATTAGTCGTATCAATGTATCCATAGTCCAAGGGTGGTGGCTAATCGTTTCAAGGTAACCATAGTCCAAAGTGGTGACTAGCTGTAGCAAGTGGTGAGCTATTAGTCTCAACATGCTAATTCTTTGAAGTGTAAAGACGTTGGCCAAACCTTAAAACTATGGGTACATGGCCAAAACTTAGACTATAGTTACATTGAAATGATTAGCCACCACTATAAAACTATGGATACATTGATACGATTAGTCACCACCTTAGACTATGGATACATTGATATAATTAGTCGCTGCCTTAGACTACGGATACATTGATACAAGTAGTCAGTAGACTATATGTACATTGATACAAATAATCATTACCTTTTTGGACTACAGATACATTAATACGAGTAGTCGTCACCCTGCGGACTACAGTTTCTTTGACACGAGTAGTCATTATCCTTTGAACTATGGTTATATTAATACGAGTAGTCATCACATTTGGACTGATGACTATGGATACATTGATACAGGTAGTCATCACTTTTCAGACAACATATACCTTGGTACATATAATCGTTACATTTTTGACTTGGGAAAATTTGAAATTATTGGTTAACCCGTAAACCATCATAGTTTATGTTTCGCTAAAAACCAATGAATTCTTTAATTTATAAATATACATTCGAGCCAATCGCTTAGGATAACCACTCAAGTAACATGAAAATCTAATGACCAAATTTTTTTGTTAGTACAAATATGATGTCTATTTTGTATGCCACTCCAATTCCAATGATTTGTTATCCTGGAAGTACTTTTTATAAGAGCGCCCTTAAGTATAGTATTGAATTAGTATGAGCTTGTGTAGGTCCGTTAAAAGACTTTTGTAAAAAGTCGAAAAACTGTGACAAAAAAGGCCTTTCAACGACCCTATTCCACTCGGGCTCTCTCTGCCATGGAGCATTTGGAGATGTCCAATATTATTTATGAAAGACAGATGTTGAGTTTGTAAATTTGCCAAAAAAAAAAAGAGTATTGAGAACATATGAAGACCATCATATTTTTGGTTAATTATTTTCCAAGCTCAAAGGAAAGGGGGTAAAATTATTTTTCCAAGCCAAAGATCGATGCTATGAAGTGCTATGGATTTTCAAGAGTTCGAGGCCAGTAAGAGGTGTATCAATTTTATGAAGAAAACAAGAAGACAAATACCAAATAATATTTTAGTTGATAGGGGGTTGATCAAAAATTTCCATTCACATTTTCATGAAGTGTGTTGTCGTAAAGGGGCAAAGCTAATGTTTAGGCCAGCCCCGGCTGTGACCTTACCCAAAATTTTGCAAAATTTCTTACATTTCTGTTTCTTTTATAAAAGCAAGAATAAATCTGTCCATATGAGATCCGAGTCGTCCATCTTGTTGTATTTAGATCTACAAATCTAATCTAGATCATTCATTTGATATATATAATGATTAGATCTCAGCCATTGATTAGTTGTGCCTTATTCCTCTCTTCTCTCCCAAGCCATTACTCTAATTTTGGATTGATCTCAGTTTTGTTCCCCCCGACTTCTCCTTCCTCCCCAGTCCGACTTCTCCCACCAACAATGCAAGCACTACCACGTCAAATCCCTCATCCTCAACCTTGCCTCCAAGCCCAACCTTTCCTCCCACTCCCATGATGTCATTACCCTCTTCTCCTGCCTCACCTCCAACTCAATGACGACCTATGGTTCCCCATCCTCGCTGCCGCCGCCTCCTACGTCGTCGCCTGTCAACAGCGCATCCCCCTCTCCCTCCTTGAGTCCGCCGCCACCACTGTCGGATGCGATATAATATCTTCTTTCTCCAATCTCCAATAATCCAAATCCAAATTATAGCCCCAAATCTCAGATGGGTAAGAACAATTTCTTGACCCCGAAAGTGATCGCAAAACGCATCAAAGTGAAGGGCCTGCAGAAGCTCCGGTGGTACTGCTAGATGTTCCAGAAGAAATGCCGCGATGAGAACGGCTTCAAGTGTCACTACCTCTTCGAATCCCACCAGTGCCAAATGCAGGTCTTCGGCGAAAACCCCAACCACATCGTCGACGGCTACTCCGAAGAGTTCGATACCTCCTTTTTTCGACCACATGGATCGCTCCCAGTGCTTCTCCCGAATCGCCGCCACCGTTGTCTACAACGAGTACGTTGCTGATCGGCACCATGTTCATATGAATTCGACGTAGTGGGCGACTCTTACGGAGTTCGTCAAGTATTTTGGGGAGGGAGGGGAAGTGTAAGGTGGAGACGCTGAAGGGGGTAGTTTATTACGTTCATTGCCCGGGATTCAGAGACTTTGTTTAAGGGGAAGATGCAGAATAAGCGGAAAAGGTCGGATCTTGTTGCGGAGCGGCATGAACAGGCAGTTAGTGTGCAGATTGAGTGTGCTGTTGCGCTTTTGCCTTTGTTTTCAGATGTTGATCCTGACGCTAATGGTAATGTTGATGAGGATTAGCTAGCGAACATGTTGATAAGATTGCATTTGCTATATGAAGCCCACATTGGGAGCTGCTTCAAATCGAATCTTGTAGTGGAAAAAATTGGGTTTAAGCAGTTGGAAGAGATGGAGAAGAGTGCGAAGAAGGGGAAGTGTGTGGCGATTGGTGGGTTGTTGGCATTTGATGAGTTGATGGAGGAGAAGGCGAAGGGAAGGAGCAATCAGAAGGATTATTGGTTGTGTGAAGGGATTGTGGTGAAGGTTATGAGCAAGTCGCTAGAGGAGAAAAGGTATTATAAGCTGAAGGAGTTGGTGGTTAGGGTTGTGGATAAGCATGTCGTGGAGATTGAGATGTTGAAGAGTAAGCATGTGTTGAGTGTGGATCAGGAGAAGTTGGAGACAGTGATACCGTAGATTGGAGGGCTTGTGAGGATTGTGAATGGGGCACATAAAGGGTCGAATGTGAGGCTGTTGAGGGTAAATACGGAGAGGTTTTGCGCAAAGGTGCAGATTGAGATGGGAGGGTGTTGCAGGCTGAGGATTATGAGGGTATCTGCAAGGTGATGCAATGTCAGTTTTATAGGATTCTGGTGGTAAGTTTCTGGACTCTCTTTTATTCTATTGCATAAAGCCATATCGTGCATTCCTTGACTGGCTTGTATTGATTGATTGTGCTCATATTGTTTCATAAGACTTTTAATCCCTTTTAAGAAAAAGTGATGCTTTGACAGTGAACGTGAAGTGTTTTAAGTACTCTTTATGCTCTACTCCAAATAAATGAACATTGAGATGATTATTTTGTAGTATAGACACTGTTTTAAGACGACTTAATATAGTTGGTCCCAATTTAATGATCCGTGAGCTTTACCCCATTATAGTTACATTTAACGATAAACCTATCAACACAGTTTCGTTGGCATTTGGCAATGAGTATACTGTATCATATAATAAATGACATAGATGCGTTGATAATTAAAACATTGTTTTGATAATTAGATAATGTAAATTGATAGTATAAAGACTGAAAAGAATACTTTATTGGGGATAGTTATAACTGAATACGCTGCCTCTTATATATAGGAGAGTACAAAGACTAATCAAAGTTTATTTCAGATACGGGACTAAACTTAAGACTACTTTAACACTCCCCCTCAAGCTGTGCGTAGATATTGTCGAAGCCAAGCTTGCTTAAGAAAGTTTGAAAAAGCTTAGGAGATAGTGCTTTAGTGAGGATATCAGCAGGTTGTTCACTGGACCGGACATATGAAAGTGAGATCACTTTCTTCTCCAACTCATCACGAACAAAGTGACAATCGATCTCGATGTATTTTGTGCGCTCATGAAATACTGGATTTTCATAAATATGCATAGCAGCTTGGTTATCACAATATAATGGAACTGGAGATGATACTGGGATTGCCAAGTCTTGAAGGAGAATTTGGGCCATAAAACTTCGGAAACCAAATGCTTAACTGGCTCGGTATTCAGATTCTGCACTTGATTTAGCTACAAAAAGTTGCTTCTTGCTTTTCCAAGATTCCAGATTTCCTCTAAAGAACACAAAGTGTCCACTAGTAGATCGCCTATCATCACCGGACGTTGCCCTAGTCAGCATTAGAATATCCTCGTAAAGAAAGAGAATCACCTGGCCCGAATACAATTCCTTGCTCTGGGGCTTTTTTAAGATAACAAAGAATGTGAACCATTGCTTCCTAATGAGTGATAGTCGGTGCATGCATAAACTGACCGATTCGACTAACTGCAAATGCAATATCTGGCCTAGTCACTGAGAGATATATGAGTTTGCCAACCAGCCTTCGATATCGTTCTGGATCAGAGAACAATGCATCATTGGAGGATAGCTTGATATTGGGATCCATAGGTGTGTCAATGGGGCGACATCTCAACATTCCTGTCTCAGTAAGAATACCAAGTACATACTTTCCTTAAGAAATAAAAATATCATTCTTTGTGCGTGCAACCTCAATGCCATGGAAATATCGAAGCAGACCAAGATCCTTTGTATGAAAGGTTTGAGCTAATCGCTGCTTGATGTTTGGAATACCTTGGGAATCACTGCCTGTGATAATGCATCATCAACATAGACTAACAGAATAACAATGTATTTACTTCATTTCTTTGTGAAGAGAGAATGGTCTGCCTTCTTGAGAACCTATAAGAGCATATAGTTTTGCCGAACTTCACAAACCAAGCTCGCAAAGACTGTTTGAGGCCATAAAGAGATCTTTTGAGCGAACAGACCAGATTCTCCTCCCTGCCCTCCCGTCGCTCAAAACCAGAAGGCTGCTGCATGTACACCACCTCTTTCAAATATCCATTGAGTAATGCATTCTTGACATCAAGCTGATGAAGGGGCAAAGAACAATTTGGTGCAAGAGAGATAAGGACATGACCAGAAGTAAGTTTCACAACCACGAAAAAAGTTTGCATAGTCGACCCCAAATTCCTGTAAATAACCTTTAGCAACAAGGCGAGCTTTGAGACGGTCAACTGTGCCATCAGGATTATGTTTGACAGTGAATACCCATTTACAACCAATTATTTTACCACCTACAGGAAAGCGAACCAACTGCCAAGTACCATTCTGCTGAAGAACATGCATTTACTCATTCATGGTTGCTGTCTAACTAGGGTGCTTGAGTGCTTCCTGAACATTATTAAGAATAGAGATGGAATCCAAGAAAGCGGTAAATACTCAAAAAGATCTGTTCATTTTAGAAAAAGAAACAAATTTGACTATATGATAGTGAGCACAAGAACGTTTAGCCTTATAGTGAGCAATAAGTAAATCATCTGTGTTAGCGATATTACCGATAGAAGTGATTGACACTGATTGAACAACAAAGGGTACATCTTGGATGGTCGAGTCTGAACGTGTCTTACGTCTTTTGACATAAAACTAAAGTGGCGGAGGCGATGGTGGTGGTGTGGTGGGGATGGTGGTGTTGTTGTTGGTGGTGGTGGTGGTGGGAAATCAAGACTCTCTACAACAGCCCTCGGGTAAATCAGGATTGTGGGAAGGAATATGTTCAAAAAAGTTTGTTCAAAAAAAAGAAATATCCGCTGAGGTCAACATTATTTTCGTGAAGGGCAATATAATGTAAAACGTAATCCTAAATAGAGAATTTCCAAGAATCTAAAAGGATTAATTTTACCAACATGTAATGCGGATCAAAGTTAGAATTTTAAACAATTGATCGGTTTGATGGATTTTTAAGAATTGAAGTAAGTTTAACAAGCCCAATTAATAATTCAGTGCTAACAATCAATAATTAAATTTCTAAGCATTCTTAGCAAGTAAAAGGTTCATTATTGATTCGTACTCTAATTAGGCAAGTGGAACACTCAATCTCGATATTTGTGGTCGACAGTTAAATTGAATAATATAATAGAGATGATAAAGCAGTATACACAAATATTTGAAAAATGGAAAGAGTATACCGGGATTCGAAGAAAACGATAGATCTAGGGTTGGCAGCAACATAGGACACAGCAATCACAGTGAACAAAGAGACAACAAGGCCAAGGGGGCTGGCGGATCTAGCAGCGAGGCTGACGTCGGTGTCGCAGGCGGCGGCGCGACGGGGATTGGAGAGCGGCTCTACAGCATCGCCAATTGGAAGGGAGGAGCGGTGTCGGGGTGGGAGTTCTGTTGTCGACGGAAATAGGGGAAACAGCCAGAGGAAGGGTTTAGGGCTTTTCTGTGGTGGTGCTGGTCGTCAAGGGAAGGTAGGTTGGCTTCGGGGATGATGTATCGGTTGTCAGTGCTCGGGGGAGAAGAAGGAGATGGCGTTCGGTGGTGGATGAAGGAGATGGCAGTGAGAGAGAGAAAGTGGAGTAATGGATTGGAGTCTCGGGTAGATGAAGGAGAAAGGGGATTAGGGGTGGGTATTTTATTTGGGGATTTGTTTTAATTTGGGGATTTGGGGTATTTTTAGAGTTTATCACAAATCCTAAAATTTTATTAGGACTTATCACAAATCCTAATAATTGGATCTCAATTGTATCACATAACAAGAGGAACAGAAAAACTCAACACAATAATTTTTTTAATTAAGAATGGCATAACTTCTCATTAATCTCAAGGCCTATAAATAGGCTCAAAACAAATCTGGATACAAATCTCAAAATATTCAAAAATCTCAAAAAATATATGCTAATGCATAAAAAAGATTACATATGGCTATAATTGACAAAAGCAAATATGGTACTGAAATAAAATTCTAAGCTAATGAAGCAGCAGTCCTAGACGATGCCTGCATTGATAGAAACGCCCAAATCGTCTTGAACCGATGTCCTCATCACAATAGCAAAGATAACATTTCGAAAAACGCGAATACCCAAAAAATACACATTTAGTAGCACGCGGGTCAAGTTTATTAGTGCTTGGGTGGAGATTTTGAACAAAACAAGTGCAACAAAAAACACGAGGTGGTATTGAAAATGAATTTGAGATGGAAATACCAGGTTGAATGAGGATTGATTTTGAAGAATAGGAGTAGACATTCGATTAATAATAAAACATGCAGTGAGAACTGCAAAACTCCAATAAAACTTGAGAACCTTCATTTCAAACATCAGAGAGAGCAGTGCAAAGTAAATGTTGATTTTTGCGTTCTGCCACTCCATTTTGTTGAGGAGTGTAAGCACAAGAAGTTTGGTGAATTATTTCATTTTGATAAAAAATCGTTCAAAATGAGAACTTAGTAATCCTTAGCATAATCATTGAATACGTAAATGATGAAGTATTCGAGAATGCCTTGCTTGATGGTGTTTTTCTTCCAGTCCATCAACACGCACTCTGTAGCGCCCCAAATTCCCAATACCGGGAACTCGAGACACAGCCAGAATCTTTCTTTCAAATGAGTCCAAACACAATAAAATCACAGAAAATTAAAAACTTTATGTTGCCACAATGTAGATTTGATGGTCTTCTTCTCCCTAGTTTTGCCTTCACCTCCTCCTAGCTTCCTATACTTGCTTCTCCTCTTGATTTCTCTTCTCTTCAATTTGCTTCAAAATCTTTCTCAAATCAATAGCTAGAGGAAGGGGGGATGGGTATTTGAGAGTGTGGGAGTGCTTAGAAAGGGAAAATGAAGGAATTTCGAGCATGAAGGTTGATTGTAGGGTTAGAAAAATGAATAAAGTTATGGTTTGTGAAATTCTTAGGGTTTCAAATGGGGAGGGGTGGTTGGTTGGTGGCCGGCCATTGGAAGGGAAGGAGGGGAGGGATTGGAAGGGAAGGAGGGGAGGGGGTTTGTTGGAATTAGCCCATGTTCTTAGCCCATAGTTTCATTCTTCTGGGTAGGGTATTATTATAGTGTACACATATACATATATTCATACATATACATATATGCATACATACATACATACATTCATACATACATATATAACAACAAATGCACACCCAATATTTTTTGGGAGAAATGCTTGCATATGAACAAAATATTTTTATTCAAAAATAATTATTAGTATTTGTACATTCCATCTAAATTTAAAATCGAGATAAACATTCAATTCAGTTAAGAAAACATTCCAACTCTGGTTCACAATGCACCTTCGTGAATTTCAAAACATACTGAATAATATGTTTCATTATTTACTTAATTAGAATTGAGAAAAAGTCATTAATACGTGCAACCCTTAATTGTGCATGGACTAATGTACAAAATAGCTATATAATATTTTGCGGGTTCTTACACACTCTCCTGGCTACATCACCACGCGTGCTATTTTAGCACCCAAAAAATGAGTGGGTTAATTCATTAAATTACAGAATGATTGCTAGATTTTCAGGAGAAGATGTTCCTTACTTCTGTTTTGATTATGCAATTGTGACCCTTAAAATTTGTATTAACCAAAATTTCTAAGCACATATATCTTATGCCTCATTTAAACATGTATTTTACAATTAATATACTAGATCCCCTTTATGCCTAAACCTAATAGAATTACCACTATACTCTTTCAACAATTGTTTGCAAGGTATATGGAATCAATTCCTAGAACATAAGTTTTGATGACACCATGACTTGAGTATTTTTCGGAAAATGATGATTGATCTTATGAAAAATACGATGATATCAGTTTAGGACATACTAATTTGTTCTTTTTCTAATATCTTTTTAAAAAATATTTATGTTTTAGATGAGACAATTTTTAACATGTTATTTTGTTTACTTAAAGACTAAATATAATATCTAGAGTCTTTGAACATTAAAATTTTAAGTATCTTGTGTACATAGTTAATATATAGTGATCATACTATATATTCATTTGAGTTTTTAATGAGATTTCTTATATAATTGATTTTCTCAAAAACATAAAACATTGTTAAAATATTTAATTGGCATGTCCACCAAGCTACGTGCACTTGGTGCACGACAAATTTCAACTAGTATATATATGCTTTAGAATTTTATTGCTGTAAGATGTATGGTGTTTATGCAAAATATAATTGTATAAGGACTTTATGCAAAAAAGGCTTTAAACAATTGTCCCATTTCAGTTTCAGCATATGGGATGCCAAGGCACGTGTGTTATTTGATTTTAGGGGTTTACAAGCAATGTACCTGTGCGATGCATGGGCGGGGCCGTTCACTTCTCATGCTATTAGGTATTAGATTTCAAAATTATACATAAATATACAACAAAAATTAACCCAAGCTAAGGAGAGTTCATGTTTGTTAAAGTAGTCTTAGTTTAGTCCCACATCTGAAGTATATTTATCTTACTTTCTGTACTCTCCCATATATAGGAACCAGTGTATTCAGTTATATACATCCAATAAAGTATTATTTTTTGTCTCTATACTTTACTTCAACATGGTATTAGAGCCCGAAAAGTTTACACAAAAATTCTCCACAAAAAACTAAAAGTTTTTTTTCTCTCTATAAAAAAAAGTAGCCGATGTTCTTCCTCATTCCTCCTTGTTTCTTCTTCATCCAAACCACCCTAACCTCCTCAAAACCCTAACCCATCCCTACCACCACCACCACCACCACCACTACTTCAGGTTTATGTCAGAAGAAGAAAGGCTCGTTCAGACTCGATCATCCCAGTGGTATCTTCTGTTTACCCAGTGCCAACCACTTTTGTCGGTAATATCTCTAACACAAATAATTTACCTATTGGTCAACGTAAGGCTAAGCGTTCTTATGCTCACTATTGTATTGAAAAGTTTATTTCTTCTTTTAAACTGACCAGATCCTTTCGAGCTTTTACCTCTTCTTTGGATTCTATTTTTATTCTAAATAATGTTCAGGAAGTACTCAAACACCCAGGTTGGACAACAACCATGAAAGAGGAAATGCAAGCTCTTCAGCAGAATGGTACTTGGTAGTTGGTTCGCCTCCCTGTGGGTGGTAAGACGGTTGGTTATAAAGGAGTATTCATTGTCAAACATAATCCTGATGGCATAGTTGACCAACTCAAAGTCCGCCTTGTCGCTAAAAGTTACACATGAATTTGGGGCGACTCTGCAGAGACTTTTTCTTCGATTGTGAAACTCAATTCTGTTCGTGTACATATCTCTCTTACATTAAATTATTTTTGGCCTCTTCATCAGCTTGATGTCAAGAATGCATTTCTCAATGGGAACTTGAAAGAGGTGGTGTATATGGGGTAGCCTATTGGTTTTGAGCGACAAAGGGAGAATCTTGTATGTTCGCTCAAAAAGTCTCTTTATGGCTTCAAACAGTCTCCATGAGCTTGGTTTGAAAAGTTCGGCAAAATTATGTGCTCTTATGGGTTCTCAAAAAGTAAGGCAGATCATTCCCTCTTCACAAAGAAAGAAATCAAAGACATTGTTATTCTGTTAGTTTATGTTGATATGACCATCACAGGCAGTGATTCGCAACTATTTGCATACATCAAACTGCGGTTAGCTCAAACCTTTCAAACATAAGATCTTGGCCTGCTTCGATATTTCCTTGACATCAAACAATGGTTGCACGCACAAAGGATGATATATTTCTTTCTCAAAGAAAGTATGTCCTTGATATTCTTACTGAGACAGGAATGTTAGGATGTCCTCCCAGTGACAAACCAATGGATTCCAATATTAAGCTGTCCTCCTCCAATAATGCATGATCCAGGACGATATCGTAGACTGGTTGGAAAACTCATATATCTCTCAGTGATTAGGCTGGATATTACCTTTGCAGTTAGTCGAGTCAGTCAGTTTATGCATGCACCGACCATCACTCATTGGAAAGCAGTGGTTCATATTCTTCGCTACCTTAAGAAAGTCCCAGGGTAGGGACTTCTCTTCCGGCCTGGTGATTCTTTTTCTTTACGAGGATTTGTATTCTTTAGAGGAAATCTTGCCTTGGAAAAGTAAGAAACAATTCGTGGTAGCTAAATCAAGTGCAGTCTGAATACCGAGCCATTGGGCATTTGGTTTCTCAAGTTTTATGGCTCAAATATCTTCTTCGAGACTTAGCAAACTCAGTGCTATCTCCAGTTCCTCTGTACTGTGACAACAAACTGCTATGTATATTTATGAAAATTTAGTGTTTCATGAGCGCACAAAACATATCGATGTTGATTGTCACTTCGTTCAAGATGAGTGGGAGAAGTTGATTTCATTTTCATATGTCCGGTGCGGTGAATAACTTGCTGATATCCTAACTAAAACACTACCTCCTAATCTTTTTCAATTTTTTTTGAGCAAGCTTGAATTTGACAATATTTACGCACCAGCTTGAGGGAGAGTGTTAAAGTAGTCTTAGTTTAGTCCTACATCTAAAGTAGGTTTATATTACTTTTTGTATTCTCCTATATATAGAAACCAGTGTATTTAGTTATATGCATCCAATAAAGTATTCTTTTCTGTCGCTATACTTCAACAGTGTTCAATCATATATTATTTTCATTTTCATAATTATATTTACTACTACAATAAATGTGTACTGTCCTTATATATTTGTAAAAAAGAAAAAACATTATTTTTTCAACTTTATATATTTGTTATCCGGTCTCTCCTTTCAATTTCCCCCCTCTCTTCCTTCGTTTATATTGTTGAGCTCCGTAAGCCCGTCTGGCCCAGATCCTCTGATCTCCGCCTCCCCGCCACCAGTCTTCCCCTCTTTCCTCCTCGCCCCCTTTTGCTGGTCGGCTCGCTGAGGTTCTGCCAGCACTAGCTTATCGTTCCCGCCGTCCTTGCTTTTGGAGCTTCTGCCTCTTCGCTGGGTCCTCCGCTGTGCTCCGACGGTTGCGTTCCAGCCCTATAGCTTCGACTCTCTCGATAATCTGTGGAGTTTTCAGCCTTGCCCCTCACTGTAAGTATTTATTTCACCGTTTTTTGATTTTGGCGGTGTTTGCGCTGGTCTTTCGGCGCGTTCTGTTGTCTTTCGATTTCGAGATTTTCGTGGTTCTCTCTCCTGGCTGCCTTGTATGTTTGTTCGGCCTTCGCGATTTCTTCGTTTTCTCAGTGTTCTATTTGGGATTCAGTGTTGATTTACCGTTTCTGTGGTGGTTCAGGCTAGGCTTTTTCTTACTTTTTTGAGGTAAGAGTTAGTGCTACTCCTATTGCCGTCGTTTTGAGCTCTAGAGCTCGAAGACCTCTTTTTTTTAGAGTGCTCAACTTCTTTCGTTCTCCTCTTTACCTCCATAGTTAGATCGCTACAGTAGCGGTCTGTGGTCTTCTCCGTTCTTCGATTTCGCTTTCTTCTTCTTTGTGCCCTGCGTCTGTTGTGGGCCTGGGCCTCTATGGGCTCCTCTTGGGTGGATATTGTTTAAAAAGATAAATCCAGCCTTTATAATGGCACCTCTGAGGCCGCTGGTGTTGGGCCCCCGCGGAGTTATTCTTCAGCGTTGTATGCTGAGTTGGCCCGGCCCAATGACCAGAAGCTTCCTAGATGCTTCCCTGCTTCCTTTTACCTGCCCTTTCTACTCCCCCTTCTCTTCTCAATCGAAGAGTTCTTCGTCCCCCTCCTCCCCCTAATCTCTGATTTGTTTTCGTTGCCTCCAAGCGGGGCATATTAGGGCATTTTGCACTGACAACATGAAGTGCCTGTTCTGTTTGAAATCGGGTCATACTCGTAACCGCTGTTTCGCTTTACAACAAATTTTGGGGTTGCCTAGGGGAGTTCCCATCTCCGACCAAGTTATCGCAGCGCTTGATTTCCCCTCTTTGCAATCGAAGCTAGCCGATTTGCTAGCGCCAAAGTCTAAGAGGGCTAAGGTTTCTTCGTCTCCTCCTCTCCTCCTTACGCCTCCCGTCTCACAGCGCTTAACTGCAACGGTACAACCGTCACCTCAAGGGATTGCTTCTGTCTCTTCGCAACTTTCCAAGCCTCCAGCGACTGTGATGTTCATTCCTGCTGTCGAACTTTTCGATAAGATGAGCAGATTTGAGCACTACGGTGCTCTCTTTCAGTGGTGGGTCGGTTCCTAACTCTACTTTAGATGCTTTCCTTAGCAATTTCTGTAACGTGCAAGACTGGGTGTGGGCATTCGACATTTGTTCCAATGGAGAAGTGGTCATTAATTGCCATTCTATTAAAAATTTGGAAGCTCTGATGTCCATCAGCTCCCTCTCGATCAGAACAATCAAACTTTCGATTCGCAAATGGAGGTATCTCTGTCTTTCCCCCCCTCCCTTGATCCTCACTGATGTTAAAGTCACATTACTGGGCCTGCCACCATTTTGTGATTCTCATCGTGTTGTTGTGGATTTGTCTAAATGTGTGGGTGATTTGAAGCACATTTCTTCCTCGGCTAAGCTAGCCTCAGGGTGCCTTCAGGTGGATGCTGTTTTCTATTGTCCTGCGGTGAATGTAGAATTGAGGCCTACTCTATTAGAGATCACAAATCTGTTTTTGCGATATCGGTCATTTATCAAGATATCTCAGTGAGTACCATCTGCAGCTCCCCTGTCTTTGGATGTCTCCAAATCCCCGTCGCAACCCCACCCATTACCCAGCACCTTCTCCGTGGGTACTTCGTCTCAGTCGACTACCCCTTCTTCTAAATGGACGTTGTCTCACAAAGTGACCCCTAGAAAAAACCCTCCAATTTATCGCAAAAGGATTATTACTCCTACAAAGTCTTTTACCTCGCCTTCTAAGGCTCATAATTTGGTCTGGATTAATCCAGACATTGCTTCGGTTAAAACCCACCCCCCGACTCAACTTGATAGTGTTGAACGACCTCCCAAGCTGCCTCCTCATCCTCCTTCTAAGGCCTTGCTGGATATCTGTGAGCCTGCGACTAAGGTCGATGCCCCTGAGCAGCAGAACCTGGGTGTTAAGTATGAGAAGCAGCCTATGTGGAAGGTGAATCCCTATTACGCTTCTGATTGGGATAAATTCATCTCTGCGGCTCACGGTACTTTATCATCTGCCCCCCCTCTCTCTTCTAAGTCAGGCAAAGCTTTATCCTTCCCTTCCCAGAAAACGGATGCTTGGATTGATAAAGATAACCTTTTGGAAGAAGAATTGGCCGATCTGGATCAATCACTCTCTCAAAAGCAGGTATGCTTTTCTCCTAAATCTTTGGTTTTTAATTTCCTTCTCTCATTGTCGTGTTTCCCTTAGACTGCGCTTGTCAAACTTGAGCTGTTATTCTTCTTATTTGGCTAGATTCAATCTCGATCACTGCCTATCCTTTTACTTTCATCTTCACTATCCTATTGGGGTTCCAGCTCCGTCTCTGGTGGGCTTTAACTTACCCAGTCTCGGTATAGAGACTACTCCTAATTATCCTCTTTCTAAGCTCACTTTTTTGGGCCCCTCTTCCCGGCTTACTACCTTCTTGATTGAGTCGGGCGGCCCTTCAGCGGCCGCCTTACAGTTTTGCTGAGTATTCCCTTATTGGAAGCCAGCAGTCTCATAATCCCCCCTCCAATTTTTTTTATTTATAAAAAAGAGTCATTCTCTGTCATTTGCTCTAGTGCTCGTATCCGAACCAATAGAGTGTCCCTTGTGGCTCAAGTCCGGAACATGGTTTTATCTCCGCCTTCGATCTCCTCTGATGGGAAAGCTCAACTGGGTTCCTTATACCAAGTGCATTTTGACTCCCTCTCTAATCTAGATATGCTTTCCCTTACTAGGAAAATGGGGTTCCTAGTTGATCAGGATAACTTTGTAGACTTTGACTCGATTCGCTGCCGCGAGATCTCTCGAGCTTTTGAGACTAATTTCTTTAATGATTAGCATCTCTTGAAATATTCGGGGGATGGGAAGTATGTCGAAGCAACAAGCGGTGTTTCATCTAATTTCATCTTCACACTGTGACTTGATCTGAATTCAAGAATCGAAACTTCAGTCCCCTTCGTCCTCCCTCCTTCGTTCGATTGGCGGATCGTTAATACAAATTGGATCTCTTTTGACGCCGTAGGGTCAAGAGGAGGTATCCTCTTTTGGGTTTAAAGAGTCCAAGTTTTCCCTCATTTCAATTAGACGCTTAACTTTCTTCCTAGTGGTTCGTCTTCGCTGGGTTGAATTCAATTGTGATCTCACTGTCGTGTCTGTGTACGGTCTGTCTACAGCGGATTTTCGCGATGCGTTTTGGAACGAACTTAATTCTTCGAAAACAACATTCACGGATTTTGGCTTTTTTGTGGTGATTTCAATGTCACCAGATTCTTCTATGAAAGATCGGGGACTTCGGCCTATTCGTCGGATTCCTCCCGTTTTAATGACTGCATTTGTTCTCTCCATTTGACTGATCTTCCTCTTAACGACAGATCTTTCACTTGGTCTAATATGTGGTTGTCGCCGTCAATGGCTAAACTCGATCGCTTTATGGTTTCCTTTGACTGGATTAATTTCTTCCATAATTCGTTCGTGTCGGCTTTGCCCAATCCTTCCTCTGACCACGTTCCTATTGCGTTGTCCTCCAACTTCAATTTTTCCAATTCTTACAAATTCCGTTTTGAGAAATTTTGGCTGCGAGATCAAACCTTCGTCAATCTCATTACTGAATGCCTTTCCTCTATTACGGGTTCCTCCGGGCTTGGGCGTATCCTGATTAAACTTCATGCTATCAATTCGGTAGCAAAATCTGGCATAAAGAGAGAGTGGTCAGTGATAGTTTTCTTAAAAATGTCTTCCTGTCTACCATTGAATCCATTGATCTAATGGAGGACATGGACCGATCTCTGAATCCCTCCGTTCTGAACGTGCCTCTTGTAAAAGAGGCTATGCGGAATTTTTTCATAACAATCACATTAAATGGGCTCAGAGGGCTAAGCTCCGGTGGCTAAAAGAGGGTGACGGCAACACCTCTTTCTTTCATAATTTCGCTTCGCATCGCCAGCGTTGCAATTGTATCTCCTCTATCCTTGACAATGGCACCGAATTAACTTCGGACTCGGATATCCATTCTACTTTTCTTCGTTTCTTTAAAGATCTACTGGGATCTCATAAGCAACACTCGTTGCATCTTTACTGGTCTCTTTTATACGGTCAACCCACGCATGATCTGTCTGGTTTGGAAGATCCTTTCACTTTAGAAGAGATCAAGTCGGCGGTGTTCTCTTTAAAAAGTGACTCCGCTCTAGGCCCTGACGGGTTCCCAGCCTTCTTTTTCCAACGTTTTTGGGATTGTCTCAAAGACGATCTTTTCCAAATGTTCTCTGATCTCCTACCAGGGGAATTTCTCCTTCGATAGGATCAATTATGCGCATATCGTTCTGATCCCCAAATTCTTGGGCGCCAACTCGGTTTCTAACTTTAGGCCTATTAGCCTCCTGAACACAACTTTCAAGATTATCATGAAAGTTCTCTCTTCCCGCCTTAGTTCATTGATTTCTCCCTTGATCGACTCCACGCAATCAAGTTTCATTAAGGATCGCTATATCCTTGATAGCGTGGCGTCAGCCCAAGAAATCATTTCTGAATGCCATAGATCTACTTCGGAAGGGATCCTGTTAAAATTGGATTCAAAAAGCTGATGACAATGTTAGCTGAGACTTCCTTTTTGAAACCCTTTTACATCGTGGCTTCGGTCCCAAATGGATCGCTTGGATTAAATCCAATCTCTTCGCTGGCACCTCGTCCATTATGATCAATGGTATGGAAGGCCACAAATTCAAGTGTAAGTGTGGTCTTCGTTAGGGTGACCCTATCTCTTCCTTCTTATTCACTCTAGTTGCTGATGTCTTCAGTAAGCTGCTACGCAACGCGTGGGAGGCTGATGTTATCGAAGGTCTTGGGGGATCTAATAGTTTCCGAGGAGTTTTGAACTTTCAATACGCGGATGATACTATTATCTTTGCGAAACCCAACGGAGGGACCCTTCGTAACCTGAAGTTACTCCATGTGTTTGAAAGCACATCGGGATTAGCCATTAACCTTCAAAAGTCTTCTGTTATTTGGCTTGGTGATTCTCAAAACCGTCAAGCGGAAATTGCGCAGTTCTTCAACTGTAGTTCGACCTTTTTTCCCATCCATTATCTTGGCATCCCCTTAAAATGGGGGAAGCTTCATAAATCGGATTGGATGCCGATGATTGAAAAAGTTGAGTCGAGACTCAACCGTTGGTCTGCTAAGCACCTGTCGCGCGGAGGCAGACTTATTCTCGTTAATTCCGTTCTATCCTCGAACCCTTTATACATGATGTCCTTTTATCTTCCTTCGTGGGTTATTAAGAGGGTTGACCGGATCAGAAGAAACTTCTTCTGGTCAGGTGCGGATTTGTTTAAACATGGCTCTCATCTCTGCAACTGGAAGCTCATCTGCACTTCTAAGGCAGCTGGAGGGTTAGGAGTTCTTAATCTCAGACACCAAAACTTAGTCTTATTGGGCAAATGGTTATGGAGATTTCTTAAAAATGATCACTTGCTCTGGGTTCGAATTATATCCATTAATTGTTTTTCCCGTCGCAACATGTGGGATTTTCCGACTTCCCTTTCCCGTAAAGCCTCTTCATTTTGGAAAGGGGTCTGGAAAGTAGCCGGCCCGTTTCGTTGTGGCTTAGCCCATGAGTGCGCAGATGGATCCAAGACCAAATTCTAGGATGATCTATGATTTGGTAATATCAAGCTCGCTTCAACTTTTCCTTCTCTCTATCACTTAGCGTCTAACCCCTCGGCCTTGGTTGAGGATTATGTTGTTATAATTAATGACCATAAGTTCTGGTCGATCCCTTTTGCTTGCGTGCCATCGCCGCAGCTCTTACTTCAGCTCCAAGAGCTTTTCGACGGTATTAACCATTATCCCTGGCTTCCGTCTGAAGATTTCAAATGGAGGTGGACCAACTCGGGTAATTACTCTGTTAAATCCTTCTCAATTTCGGAGGGATTACCTCCCCGATTGCGAAGCCTTTATGGAGCAGTTGTACTCCCCTAAAATCCAAAATTTTAACCTGGCTAGTGCTGAACAACAAGCTTCTTACTGTTGATGTTCTCAACAAGATGAACCTTGCCTTAGGCCAATTATGTGTGTTATGTTCCTTACATCATGAGGATGCCAATCATCTATTCCTTAAATATTTATCCAATCGTTGTGGAGAATCGCTGTCATAGCTTGGCAAGCGCCGGCTATCCCCAGCGATTTCTTGTCCTGTTGGAAGCCTCAACACCTCAGAAAAGAATTTCGCAAATCTTGGATTCTTTCGATTATTGCGATCATTTGGGTTATTTGGTCGGCACGGAACAAACGTATTTTTTCTCATTCTGTTGTGTCGATTGAGAATGTTATCGATGATTTTCTTTTCTTTTCTAAATTTTGGCCTACCACTAAAGTGGAGGCGTTACATTTAAATCGTCTAGATGAGGCGATTAGTTTTTTACATTCTTTTAGCACTTCATCTTTTTTGCGCGGCGCCTTTGCTGATTTACTGCTCTATTATCTTCCTTTGCAGATCTAATGTGCGACCTTATTTTCTTAGCCTCCGGCTCTGCAGGGGATTTTGGTTCGCGTTTCTTTTTGATGTTGTTAGCATTGGGCCCTCTACTGCTCCTTCTCTTATGGGATATTTTTGGGTTCTTTATTGATGTCGGTTCCTTATGTATGTTGGTATACTTTCTGGTGCTCTGTGATTGGGCAGCTTTGTGCTTCTTGGTGGTCGGTATATTCCCTTTAGATGGGAGGTCTTGTGTTGGGTGTTGGCGCCCGGGCATAGCTGCCTTGGGTTTGATGTATTTATGTTTTATTTCTAGGTGTTAGCTTTTCTTCTGCTTGATCTTGGTGGGAGTCTCCTTCTTGAGACTTTGCATTGTTTGGATGTGTGCTGTTTTTTATTTTCGTAGCTTTCGCTGTGGTAGCGCTTTGCACTCGCTGTTCCAGAGTGCTTTGGGTTTGTTTCGTGATCGACTCTCCTGTCTCGGTCTGTGTGATGGGTTTGCTCATCGGCTGGGGGTGCCATTTGCTCCGGTACCAGTTCGGGGTTACCGGGGACCTTTTTTTATATTTTCAGGCTTTCTTTTCTTTTATCTTTGCCTGGCTTGTATTGTAGCATTCTCGTATTTTTTAGCACTTTTGTTTCTCTCTCTGGGGTGTTCGGTGCCTCTGGCGGTGGATGTTGAGAGCGTGACCTACCTTCTTTGTGGGGGTCATAGCTCGAGCTTGTTTGAGGACACATTTTGGTGGTCTTTGTGGTGGTATTGTGTTTTGTTCTTCTCTCTAACGGGACACAGTAATATCGTGTTCTGTTCTTGGGTGGTTTGTTCGGTTCTGTTTTGTGCTCTTTTTCAGTTTTTCTGGATGGTTTGGCTCAGTTCTGTTTTTTGTCAGCGGATAGTGCCTGCTTGTGGCACTGTATGGAGTGATCCCCGTGTCCATTTCTTTTTTTTTTGGAGTGCCCCTGTCTCGTTGGGGTGTCCCTATTCGATTTCAGCGCCTGTTTGTGGCGTGGTTTGGAGTGATTCCCGATTCTTTTTCTTATTTGAAGTGTCCCTGTTTCTTTGGAGGTGTGTTTATTTTCGATTTCAGGTGTTTTGTCCTGGGGCTTTGCTGTTGTCTGCGAGCAGTTGTTGCCTTTGCCTGGGATCGTTTTCGGGTCTCGTCGTCGTGGCTCTGTTCAATTCAAGTTGAGCTCCTTTTAGCGTTGCTGGAGGCCACCGCCGGCCTCAGAGTCCCGGGTGTGCTGCTTTTTGGCGCGGCCCTAGTGCATTGTTTGAGTAGCTACCTGCCGTCATTTCCTTTCCGATTGCTGCTGGGTTTTGGGGGGGGGGGGGTCGCCTTGTTTTTTTGGTTGTAATTATTGTTCGGCAAAGCTCTGCTTTGCTTTCTTTTTTATTCGCTGTTGTGTTTATTTTTCTTGGTTATTTTACCTCTTGTAAAATTTACCGATGTATAGGCCTTCTTAATTTTTTATATATTGATGGCTGGAGTCTCTGGACTCTATCCGTGTTATCCAAAAAAAATATATTATTTTTTCAACTTTATGCATAGGGTTAATTTTAATTATAGCTTTATTTTACTATTATCTTCTTAGTTAATCTAATTTTCGTTTAAATGTTCGTATTGTATTAGTATGGTTAGTTTTTATTTAATATTATATGAAAGAGTACGAATTTATCTCTTATCTACATTTAATTTCGACTATTTTTTTTCCGTATCAATTGGCTCGTATTTCCTATTCAGCTTAATTTACCTTTTCACGTTTAAAAGAAAGATAATAAAAAGATATGTCTTCTATAGGATTTAAATAGAGGGCAGTCTTTTGAAGCACATCTCATGGTAAAATTTTGCCGGTTCATCTGCATCATGTAAATCTAATGGAACGAACAATTTTTATTAATAAGAGAGAGATTTTAAATTTTTATGCAAGCATCTTTTATTACATACATTTTTAAAAAGTTAAATCCAACTATTTTTTCTCTCTTAGATTTAACTTTTTCTATAAAATTTAAATCTATCTATTTTTCCCCCTTCTATATTGTTCAGTTTAACTGACATATTAATCCTTATATTTTATCTATTTACTAGGTTTGCCCGTTGAACGTGCCTACGGCACGTCTTCGGAACGGTGCACCTTATTTGATCATATAAAATAGTTCTGGAGGTCCAGCAAAATAATTGAAGTAGCAAATATATTATATGAGAAACTTTTGGGGGTCCAGCAAAAAACATATTATATGAATTTTTTTATTTTAAAAGTTTTTAAATTTTTAATTTTTTTAGTTTTTTGGTTTTTTTTTAAAAAAATTTTTTAAAATTTTTATTATCTTAATTTTTTGAATAGAAGAGGGAGGGAAAGAGAGAAAAAAAACAAAAATAAATATAGGAGTTGTTTTGGGTGGAGGATTTGAATCTGAGTTTTGGGGGAAAAAATATGTTTTGTGATGTTAGATCTGGACCTTTGATTTTTGAGGGGATTGAAAGAGAACCACTTGATAGCTTTCTTTGTGTTTTATTATATAGATTACTTAAAAGTTATTAGAGATAAAGATTATTTAAAATGACATATCAGATGATGCAGCATAAAAAGTTTCATACAAATTAACATGGCGGATGGATGGACCTTGCCACATTTTTAAGTCTTGATATATGAAAATTTCTTTTGCTAGATTCTTAATAATGAACATAATTCGTCATATGTTATTTTAATATTATTTATTTCCGTCACGAAAGGTAAGTCCTTAAAATAAGAGAAATTAGTATATGTCTAGTGTTCATCACTTATACATCTTAACGGTTTCAGCATTTCACTGTAAAATGATCTGAGAACGTTGACATGTTTCAAGGTTCAAATAATACAGTAATCTTAATTTTATTGTCTACTTATTAAATTTAATTTAACTTGAAATCTGAAATCTATGACTTTTGTTATTATTATTATTATTATTATTATATTATCATTATTATTTTTGCTATTATGAGAAGATAATAACAATTTATATATATAATAAAATTGACATGAACAACCTGTCATAGATCATGACTGTAAATTTATCTCTTTTCTTTATTTAGTTTAAATAAGAACTTTCTATTTATCTGTTATATTATTACTAATGTACAATTCTACTTGTAACTTATTTTGTCTCATATTTCTTATCTAATTTAAATTTAATATGTACCATTATCTATTAGCTTTAAGGTAAGGTTATACTATTTAGCTAAGCTTCACGTAAGATTATAGGAGGAAAGAGTTCGATAGGAAAAAAAACTCAAATATACGATATCATGCGTCTTATGCATGAATTGTCATTGATATTCGATAATTTATTTCATTTTCAATTAATTTAATTGATATTCGATAACTTTAGTATTTGAAAATTTTAATTTATTAATCAAACTTTTACATTTGATTTTATGATGAGACAATATGAATCCTCCATCTCTTTAGATTTCATATCTAAATTGCTTGTAAATTAACATATATATCTTTGTTTAGTTTATAAACTGTATTTTCATAATTATCTATAATCCTTGATTCAATAAAAAAAAGTTTATTTGTAAAAACCATCATATAAGATGATACGTGCACATATAAGGTAATTTACAAATAATAACCTTATTTGTAAATTAGATATTAGCATTAGGAAAAGGAGCCTCATACTTATATGAGGCAATTTCTTTCTATAGGGCACTTATAACTACATTGTGGCACTTTCTATGGATGATCCTCACTGTCACTTTGTTTATGTTATAATATGTACGTCTGTAAAATATCAAGTGGTTTAGTGATTGTTTATCTATACTTCAAGTGGTCACAAGAAGAACGGTTTTTCAATAATATAACAAATTGCCCTTATGCGATGCATGAAAAAGAAGCCTTCGAACAACTTGATTTTTTGTATACATGCATTTAATGACATTATAAATTTAATGAACGGTTTAGATCGTCCATATAAATCCCTACTATATAAGTACAACAACTTTATATGAGGGCATTTTCCTCCTATAAGTATGAGGCTCCCTTTCCTCGAGTGTAAATTGCGAAAAAAATGAAAAATGTTTAATTTATCTAATATTCAATAAAATTTTGAATCACTCAAATGCAACAAAGGAATATTTCAATCATCTAGAATAATAAATTAATTATCATAAATTAATTCATATGGAATATTTAAAATCTAGAATTTTAAAAATATATAACTTTTAAAAATTATAGTAAATCACTTTTACCAATGACCCTTAAGTAATCCTGAAATTTATGTATCATTTTTGAAAATATTTATCACAATCATCAAGAGAAAGCCCTTAGAGCATCTGTAGTCGTTGGCTATATAGCCAAAATTTGGAAAAAATATAAAAAAGTGTGCTGTAGCGTTGGCTATATACCCAAATTTTGGGTGAACAGTGGTCTACTATATTTGGAAGAAGATATAGGAATTTGGGAAAAAATAGTCGACAAAAGATGATATTTCGTCCGTTCTATTAGACGAAAATCAACTTTCGTCGCTGCTTTTTTTTCATAAATATATCGGACAGGAAATGTCCGATATATGTTTTCCGTTCAATTAGAGCATCTATGTTTTCCTGTCCAATCCATTTTTTTTTTAAAATCGATCAGACGGGAAATCATTTCCCGTTCGATCGATTTTTTTAATAATAAAAGAAATCGAGCTCGGACTGTAGATGATCTACCGTCCCATGCTATTTCTTTCCATTTTGGTGGAAAAAATCCTAGAGACTACAACCTACAAACATTTCTATGTGTACTGATTAGGTTTTAATTGAATTTTAATTAAGAATTAAGATTTATTTAAGATTTAATAATATTTAATTAGGATTAAATTAAGAGTTAATCAGGAGTTATTTTTTTTAAGATTCTCAGACGGGAAATGATTCCCCGTCCGTTGGTTTTTTTATTTAAAAAATAAAAATAAAAATTAATGGACGCGAAATCATTCCTCTCCGTCGATTTTTTAAAATTAGAACCCCAAATTTGGGTTAAAATGACTACGACTTTTTTAAATTAAAACCCAAAATTTGGGTTAAAACAACTACAGTTGAAACCCAAAATTCCTATTCCTATATGCCAAATACCATAATTTGAGATTGAACGACTACATATGCTCTTAAGGAATCTAGAAGATGAAGTATTTGAACATATAGATTTTAGAAAAATTAAAAGGTGAAATAGAAAATCCAATCTATATTGAAAAAGTGTGGATAAGCTTCACCTTATCATGCAATCAAACATTTAAAAAAATATTAAATAATAAATGAAATAATCATCAAAGTTATGAAATTAGACAAATAAATACAATGAAAGAGATCACAAAAGTAGGGCAAACCAACTTTTCAAAAAGGAAAAAAAAGGAGGAATATACTAGCAACATATCATAGGGCTTGTAAGAGATGACATGTGGTGAATTTTCAAGTGTTCGAATTGGTTTAGTTAACAAATGCAAACTGTGAAAGTTCCTGCCACTATGCTAAAAATTCGAAGTTGTAGAAGGGTTGAGGGATATTGCACTTATATTCTAACACGTCCCTTCAGGTAGCCCATTTTTTATGGATCAAAGAAACAAGATAAATGCCCAACAAATTGTGGGCCGAGAACTGTACAATACGTAGTGGTATTTTTTTAAAATCCGTATTTAAATTGCGTAGCCGGTGGGATTCGAACCTGGGTTGCTCTGATACCATGTGAAAGTTCCTACCACTATGCTAAAACTTCGAAGTTGTAGAAGGGTCGAGGGATATTGCACTTATATTCTAACACAAACCAATTAAGAAAAATTGAATTTCCAGGGCCTATTGCTTATAATATATCCTGATCATATGTAATTGACTTAAATTATCAACTGCAAATCTAACAAACTTTTATGCTCTTGCTTTCATAATAAAGAAAGAAAAAGAAAACGGTTTCATATATATCAACATAAAGATATCTTACAACTGATTAATAACAGATAGATCAAATTAATCGTACCACATACTGAGCATATAAAAACGTGTTATGCCTTTTATACTGAGCATGACTGGTGCCTTTTTAAATTCAAGATCACATCAAAGAAGTTAAAGAAATAAAGTTGAGTCGTTCCACTCAAGATAATCATTGGAAGAAAAAACAACTGTTCCTTTAAGAAAAGTAAATATTTATCACATTCATCAAGAGAGAGTCCCCAAGGAATCTAGAAGCTGAAGTATTGGAACATATAGATTCAGAAAAATTAAAAGGTGAAAAAGAAAATCCAATCTATATTGAAAAAAACGTGGATAAGCTTCGCCTTATCATGCAATCAAACCTCTTTTTATAAAAAAAAAGATTAAATAAATAATGAAATAATCGTCAAAATTATAAAATAAACTAATGAATACAATGAAAATGTCAGGCATACCAACCTTCCAAAAAGGAAAAAAAAGGGAGGAATATACTGGCAACAAATCATAGGGCTTGTAAGAGATGACATGTGAATTTCCAAGGTGTTCGAATCAGTTAAGTAACCAATGCAAACCAGTTAAGAAAATTTGAATTACCAGGGCGTATTGCATATAATATATCTTGATCATACCTAATTGACTTAAATTCATTGTTCTAAAAATCAGTCTAGGCGCCCCCCAGGCGACTCGCCTAGGCCCTAGGCGTTTGAAAAAATCGGTTTGGCCTATTAGGTAGGTCTAGGCAGGTCTGGGCGGCCTAGGCGGATCCGGATCATAAAATAGAGCTTAACCCGATCTGACCCATTCCGGACCTGTTTAAAAATAATTTTCGGGCCTAGAAGGAGTTAGAGACTTAGTTCATATTAGTAGTAGTAGTAGTTTTAGTAGTAGTAATAGTTCTTAGGTGGTGTCTTTTACTTGTAGTAGTAGATGTGGTCTGCTTGTTTGTTTTCATCTTGAGGATTTAGCATTATTGTTTCGATATCAACTTATCAATGAAACGGGATGACAACAATCTTCCTATTTTCAAAAATATATATACTTATATAGCTACTACATATTTAGACAATCATCAGATTAAGAGATGAATTTTTTATTTTTTCCCCAAAATTGTTTTCATAGAAGAACACACATCCCAACATTACAAATTGTAAGTTGGAGTTCACTGAAAACCACTAGTACAACATTGTTTATCTCCAAGATATCTAATCTATCGATGCTTTTGATTATGAAAAGATAAGTCAATCCATATTTCAAAAGAGATAGAGTAGAACTAGTACAATAGTTTATTTTCTCGATACATCTAATTAAGACATTAAAACTTCTGATGGGAAGCAATACCTTATCCTGACAAATCATTGCTCTACCTAAATCTGTTACCAAAACCAACACCTTGATACAATTGTCTTTTAGACTATCTAAAGCTCATCTTGCAATATAACAACAACAACAACAAAGCCTTTTTTCCACTAGTTGGGGTCGGCTACATGAATCCTGGTTTTCTATTCTGCTCGGTTTAGTGCAATATCTTCTCTGAGGTCACAAGCTATCATATCTCTTTTTACCGTTTTCATCCAAATTAGTTTAGGTTTTCCTTTACGCAACTCTACCCTCAATACTTATCAAATTACTCTTTCTAACGGGGGCACTACTAGGTCTACGTGTGACATGTCCAAACCACCTGAGGTGATTCTCTCTTAACTTATCTTGGATTGGAGCTATCTTTAGCATGTCTCGTGTATGCATGTTTCTAATTCTATCCTTGTTTTACCACACATCCATCTTAGCATCCTTATCTCCGCTACACTCATTTTTTGGGCATGTTGTTTTTTTGTTGTCCAACACTCTGCTCTATACATCATTGCCGGTCTAACAGTCGTCCTATAAAATTTTTCCTTCAACTTCAATGGTATATGTTTGTCACACAAAACACCACTGACACTTCTCCACTTAAGCCACCCTGCTTGGATTCTATGTGTAACATCTTCACAAATCTCCCCATCTCTTTGTATAATCGAGCCTAAATATCGGAAACGGTCTCTCTTAGGTATCTCTTGGCCATCAAGCTTCACCACTTCCTCAGTTGTGTTCCGAATTTCAATAAAATTACACTCCATATACTCTGTTTTAGTTTTGCTTATTTTAAAGCCTCTAGCTTCCAATGTTTCTTTCCATAATTCTAATTTAGCATTGACTCCTGCTCTAGTCTCGTCAACTAAGATGATGTCATCGGCAAAAAGCATACACCAAGGCACCTCATCTTGTATTACTCGCGTCAATTCATCCGTAACCAACGTAAAGAGGTAGGGGCTTAAAGCCGAACCTTGGTGTAAACCTACTGTAATAGGCAAATCATTGGTCTCTCATGTGGTTGTTCTAATTGTGGTTGTTGCCCCTTCATACATATCCTTAATTACCTCAACATACCGAATAGTTACTCTTTTATTATTTAACACCCACCAAACCTGTCTCTAGGGACTTTATCATATGCTTTTTCTTGATCTATAAAAACCATATGTAGATATTTCTTATTCTCCCTATATTTTTTCATAAGTCTCCTCGGTACAGAAATTGTTTCCATTGTTGACCTCCCCGGCATAAAGCTCATCTTGCAATAGCAAGGAGAAGAATCGAGAGTAAGAACGAGGAACAATAAAGAGCATGATAATTCATGATGGAACAACAAAACAAAAGCCAAAAGATAAATTGGGGCAAAAATAAAATAAATAAATAAATTTTAAAAAAAAAGCCTAGCGCCTAGCCGCCTAGGCCCCGCTTACAAGGTCTAGGCGCTAGGCCCCCATGGGCCGCCCGATTACCGCCTAGCGACTTTTAGAACACTGCTTAAACTACCTAGTGCAAATCTAACAAATTTTTATGCTCTGGCTTTCATAATAAAGAAAGAAAAAGAAAAAAGGTTTGATATATATCAACATAAAGATATCTTACAACTGATTAATAATAGATAGATGAAATTAATTGTACCACATACTAGCATATATAAATATGGTATACCTTTTATACTTAGCATGGTTGGTGCGTTTTTCTAATTCAGGATCACTTCATAGAAGTAAAAGAAATAAAGTTTTACCTACTGCAAATCTAACAAATTTTTATGCTCTGGCTTTCATAATAAAGAAAGAAAAAGAAAAAGAATTGATATATATCAACATAAAGATAGCTTACAACTGATTAATAATAGATAGATGAAATTAATTGTACCACATACTAGCATATAGAAATAAGGTATACCTTTTATACTTAGCTTGGTTGGTGCCTTTTCCTAATTCAAGATCACTTCATAGAAGTAAAACAAATAAAGTTGAGTCATTCAACTTAAGATAATCATTGGAAGAAAAAACAACTATTCCTTTAAGAAAAATAAATCGTGTTAAAGAAAGATATTGATAAATGAATTAAAATCAAATTTTAACCAATAGCTAACATATAAAATAACTCACATATTAGTTATAATAAGTTTTTAAAATATATAGGAAATATTTTACATTTGTGTACATCCTTAAAAAAAAGATTTTAGTATAAGGGTTTTTCCATATTTATGGTTTACTTTGACATAGTTTGTTTTATTTCTGTTGCAATTGATGAAAACCTAAGTAGGTGAAATTATTTTTTGCAGTTGGATGTGTAAGTATGTTGACCTTTTTCAAACCATCAGTTTTTACCTACTCCATGTAACTCAATTTTGTGACCTTTGAAAAAAAAAACAACTTACAAAAGAGAAAAGTTAACAACTTAAATTATGTTCGAGAAAAGAAGACAAAAAGAGAGAAAAATAATCCTATTATGACTGACTAATGTAACTTTATAGTAAAAATTAAAATCATTGCATGAGAACTTTTTCGTTACTTATCATTGGAAAAAAAATCTAAAAAATGTATATATATATAGGGGAGAGAGTAATTATAAGAAGAAAGAGGTAGATACAAAATGGAATTGAGGAGAGATAATTTCTTATTTATATTTACGTACCTAATTTTGAAAAACTATACATGATTTATGACAGGGTAAATTTGAGTAAACCTACCACTGGTTTCATGAGTTTGTAGATAACCCACCCCATATCTTTCTTTTGCGGTTTGCCTGCCTATTTGGCAAACTACATTGCCGATCGCACACCTCTGCCTTTGCTCCCCTAATTTTAAGTTTCCTGACCAGTTTACCCTTATAGTTAGTGATTTAATCATAGATTCTCTCTCTCTATTACACAATATCTCTCACTAATACAATTAATATTTAATAGTATTTTAATACCTAATAAAAAATTGAAAAAAACTCCTCACCTCCAACATAATGTTTCTAGGGTTCTTAAATAAGGTCAAAAGGATTAGGGTTAGATTATTCCTTTAATTAGGGATAGATTAATCCTATAATAATTGGGGGCATTTTAGGACCTCCCTCCAAAGGCAACAAAACGGTCACTTGCAATCACGTGATCAGTTTTTTATGCGGAGGTGTGCAATCTACAACGTAATTTGCCAAATAGGTACGCAAACCGCAAAAAAAGATATGGGGTGAGTTATCTGCAAACTCAGGAAACCTGAGATAGGTTTACTAAAATTTACCCATTTATGATATAGAGGAAAGATAATTTATATTTATCTTTATGTACTTTTTTTTTAAATTACACATAATATATGATATTATTTTTAAATTCTGCTTTTTTAAATAGGTGACACATGGCAAATTTATAGGTCTATTAAAAGATGCCATGTGGCGAGTTTCTAGGGTGTTCAACTTAGTTTTAGTATATACTAAATTTTTTTATTGTGATAATCGCTTAGGGCTTAAGCTATAAAAGAATATAAATATAGAAAACGAAAACTAACAAATCTCTCTCTACCCTAGTCGCGAATTATCTTTTCATCTTTTATCTAAACTCTTTAAATCTTTAATTAATTTCCTTCTTTAAAGAAAGTCCTCTTTAATAGAAGGGTTGGCATATATTTGATGCTCTAACTATTAAGTTTATTTTGCTTAATATCTTTTGAAAATAAGATGAATTTTTTTGGGTGATTTTCTTATAGTAATAGAATATCGTATAGTAATAGCATAAGATGAATTTTTTTATAGTAATAGAATATTGTATGTTGTGGACTTGTGCTACTTGTCCCAAAATTTTGTTTATATGTTGTGGACTTTTGGCCCCACTCGATCTAAGTTTCTGGCTTCACCCCCTAGATGTCGCAAATTGTTGGAGGTGAGTTTGGGTTTGGATCCACACCCACTGCTTATACCAATTCTATTATACCCAATAATCCTATCTCACCCCATATACCCTTTCACAACCCTGTTTCCACCCAATAATTCTACACATACCCATTAGAATTACTCACTATCATACATAAGTCCTTTTCCCAAATTCTAAACCCAAACCCAATAACCCAACAAGATTTTCTTCATCTCCAAGCCAAATACAAATAATTCCCATATTATTTTCCCAATACCAAAACCAAATATTCTTATATCACTCCCAAATACAAATAAAAGTAAACCTATATTACTTTATAAATTCTAAAACCAAATAGTCACTATTATTTTTCAAACAATAATATATTATTTTTCTTAAAAAATTCTTAATCCATAATTAATTCTACACCCTATATATTACACCCAAAATTCACCAGGTGTACACGCCACTACCAACCACATCCTCCTTCTGTTCCTAAACAAACCATATATCATGACTGAGAAAAAAAAACATCATACGAAAGAGATTGTCCTTGCGGGTAGGAGAGAATGTAAAAGGAGTTTGTTGGTCGAGCGCAACCACCACCCACTTGTCATTTAATTTAAGTCCTTGACATACACCACATTGCACACGAGGAATTGCATTGGCTTCCTAGAGGAGTGCGTCGTCAACAGTTTGAGAACCCCGGTAACACTAGGATAGACTTGGCTAGGGTTATGTAATGCATATGGATCAGGTCATTGTAGTTCAAACAATCTTCCCGACCAGAAGAAACTTAATTAAATTGGTCAGATTTCAACTGTCTAGGTTTGGTTTGGTTTTTGGGTCTGATACAGGCCTGGAATGGGCTATCCGTATTTTTCTTTCCATTTTTACTTGAGGTATCATCTTTTAAATCTCCGAAACCAATGCCAAAGCCAAAATTTCAGACCTTGGTTGCGACTCAACTAAATATCCCCGAAATTTAAAAATAAATTAATCGCTAATGTAGCACTGGATGTGTTTTGAGATTTGTCTACAGACTTCACTTTTAAGTGCATGTTATGAATCTCAAAGCAGATGAAATGGTATACTAAGAAGTGTTAAATCTACTTTTGCAGTTTTATGGAGATCATCTAGGAATTATATATATATATGAAAGCTTTGGTTGTGCACTCCTCTAGTGCACACGGCGTGTGCACTAGGCCTTCGGGCGTTCATATCGATGATCCGAACCGTTCACATTGATCTACACATCTAAATTAGTCTAAATATGTAAAATTAAATCATTTGAAATTCATTTGCCCATCCATCATGTGACTATAAAAAACAATGATTTTCAGCCATACAATTTTGTAATACTTCAATGGATGGGTAAATGAATTTCAAATGATTTTGATTTTACATACTTAGACTAATTTAGATGTATAGATCAATGTGAACGGTTCAGATCTTCGATATGAACGGCCGAAGGCCTAGTGCACACGCCGTGTGCACTAGAGGTAGTGCACAACCGAAGCTTTCCCTATATATATATATAGAGAGAGAGAGAGAGAAAGAGAGGGAGAGAGAGAGAGAGCAAAGCTCCATTGCAAACAGATCTCGTGCAAACGGGTATGCAAACCACTAAAGCCGCTGTTGGAAGTCGTTGTTCCAAAACAACTGCTTAAGTTATATACATAAGCCGTTGTTCCGAATATAATCTAAGCCGTTGTTCGGAACAACGGCTTAGTTTCAAAATAAACAAAGGTGTTGTTCGGAACGACTTAGTTTCAAAATAAACAAAGTCGTTGTTCAGAACAACGGCTTCAGTGGTTTGCAATGGAGCATTGCTTATATATATATATATATATATATATATATATATATATATATATATATATATATATAGGGTAAAAGGGATATGAGCAACTTGCTCATTTAGTAAATGAGCAATTGATTATGTGGCATGCATGTGATGCATTGGACAACTAACCCTTTTAATGATTTTCCAATCACATGTATGCCACATCATCAATTGCTTATTTACTAAATGAGCAAGTTGCTCATACCCCTTTTTCCCATATATATATATATATATATATATATATATATATATATATATATAGTCCCCTTCCGTTGTGTACTCGGTCTTTTGGCTATCGTATCGACGATCCAAATTGTTCTCATTGATCTACAATTCTAAATTAGCCTAAATATGTAAAATCAAATTATTTAAAATTCGTTTGCCCATGCATTGAAATGTTACAAAATTATATGGCTGAATATCTTTTTTTTATAATGACATGATGGGTGGACAAATGAATTTTAAATAACTTGATTTTACATATTTAGACTAATTTAGATGTGTAGATCAATGTGAACGGTTCAAATCGTCGATATAAAGGAGTGCACACGGAGGCGAGTGCACAACGGATGGTTTATATATATATATATATATATATATATATATATATATATATATATATATATTAGGAAATCTTCCATTGCAAACGTACTTTAGCGTTTGCAAACTTGCAAACCACTTAACCCGTCATTGGCGACGGGTTAAGGCTTATTAAAAATGAACTCGTTGTTTTCAAACAACGGGTTCTTTGAAAACAAGTTCATTTTTAATAAGCCTTAACCCGTCGTTGCCAATGACGGGTTTTGCACGTTTGCAAATGCTATACTAGCGTTTGCAATGGAAGATTGCTCATATATATATATATATATATACACAACATGGATAGAGCGCCGTAAGCCACTCTATTGCTTGTGCGAAAGATCCCTTTGATTGTGCTTCTACCGTTCATTTTTATAAAGAAAATGCATAATTTTATATGGTACTGCCTGACACGTATCTATGTAATGCAGGTGTCTATTTATCCTAGTGTCAAGGCACCAATAGAGCTCTTTATGCAGGTATTTGTTATTTTGTTTTTCTTTTCTTGCTAAGGGTTACGAATAATGGACACGGGAACGAGTACGGGACACGACACGAGTACAGGCACTGCAAATTTGTAAAAAGTAGGACACAATGACATGACCTGAATATTATGTAAGAGAACATTAGATAGCACAACTATGCCCAAATTTAAGGCAAATGAAATCCAACAAATAAATTTTGGTTTCATAATTAGAAATAAGAGGGCCTTAATCCATGGAAAAGTATTAATACTTCATAGTTCGTTATAAAATTCGAGAAGATTTATAGTCCATACAAGAGTAACAAAATTTAGTCAGTTTATAGATAGATGAAAACATCTTTGAAAGTTGTCTGTCGTGTTCAAATAAGTGTTAGAAAGTGTCTACGGAGTGTAACATGTATAAGATATATCATAAACTTAATACATGTATGAGAAGCACTCGACTAATGTTCAGTTGTGTCAGTGTCCAACACTTTGCCACATGCATATGGCTCCATGATAGAAGTGTCCATGCTACATAGGTGAAGGAACATTTGTTGACATGATGGAATATATGATGCATGTTATGTCTCCCCTTTCATAGTTAAAGGTGTAAGTTTTAGAATCAGTGCTTCCCTTAGGCTACATGGCTCATTTCATGTTGCATTGTACTCTCCATTCTGTTAATAGAAAAAAAGGGAAGTTGTATACAATCACATCGATCGATGTGATTGATAAATAAGCTGTTTCTTCTGCAAGAGCCACTTTTGTGATTATGCCTCCAATTTCCAGTTAAAGAATAAGTATAGAACCAGTGCTGCCCTTAGGTCACATGACACTTATTTCATGTTGAATTTGATTCTCCATGGTGTTAATAGAAAAATGTGAGTTGTAATAAATCACATAGATCGAGGTGACTGACATATAAGTATGTCTTTTGAAAGAGCCTTTTTTTTATAAAAAGAGCCAGTTTAATGGTTATCCCTCCTATTTCTAGTTGAAGGTGAAATTTACGGGGATCAGTGCGCTGCTGTTAGGCCACAATATGATATTCTCATTTCACGTAACGCTTGTCTCCATGGTTTTAATAGAAAAATGAGAAATCGTATTTAAATTCCATAGATATATAAAACCACCAATCACATACATCAACATGGTTGATATATAAATCTCTTTCTTCAGAAAGAGCCAATTTTGTAGAGCCCCTAGTACCTTGAACTTTTGTGTGATCCTTAATTCAGTAGTCTGGCCTCAGGAGGTTAACTCTATCACTAATTTATTCATAAATTTTACTTTATTATTGAACAACTGAATTCTAAAAGATTGCACTAAATTTAAAAAAAATTAGGGACTTTGAAAATCCTTTTTCACATCTAATCCTATTAATATTCTATTTGTAGGTTACATCTGGGGATTACATATTGTGGAATACTCTTGGACGATGCCCTGTTGCCTCCTCTCCCAAACTGTGGTGAGAATTGTGTTTCATCTGCCTTCTCTTAGTTTAAACTATTGTGATGATTGGATGGAAAGGAATGAAATCAATTGTGGAACCCTTCGTGTGTTTTTCTTTTTCCAGAAGAAATGGGGAAAAGATGTGTCTTCCAGAAGAAATGGGGAAAAGATGTTTCTGAATTGCATATCGTTACAAAACTATATACAAAAGGCCTTTTCATTATACCGAATTCGTCTCTTCAGTTGCAACAATATTTTTTTTTGTTTAGTATTTGCAGCCACACATAGTTGATTGTCTCTTCAGCTAACTTTCAGTAATTGGTTTCTTATAGAAGGTTTCTGATGCTCTTCTATTTGACAACCGAAACTGATCTTTTAGAGTTTGAACATTACTGTAATACATGTTTATTATTGATTCTGATGTTAGGGTTTCCCCTTGATAGTTATAGCAAATATCTTACCTTAAAAAAAAAAAAAAAAAACAAAACAAAAAACAACTATAAATATGATGCATATGTTAGTATGACCGACTTTATTCAAATTTACTTTTGACCAACTGTTCAGTATAGGCTGGGTCGATAAACATCCAGTTGCACCTGGAACCTTAGTATAATTTGTTTCCATCTTTTGTGGTCTGATCAATTTGTTTTAATTATTTGAACCAATTAGTTTGGTTTGTGGCACTTTTTCTGCGAAGACAAATGATGTATAAATAAAGTGAAAAACTACAAGAAGTTATTCTTTTCTTTCTTAACACAACCTTTAAGACATCTTACTGTATTTTTTCCAACAAAATTAGTGACAGAGGCCAAGATCACTTTATCCAGCTGATTCTCAAATTTCCTGTGTTCCATATGCTCATGAATTCATTTTGAACAAATGCTGTTGTATGATATCCCAATTAACATAAATCAAATAATAATTATCTCAAACAAAAAGCATACATTGATTATATACCAGACAAGATTCGCTCATAATTAATGCATAGCACTGGATTATCATGATTTGGAAACTCTCCATGTTACTTAAACCAAAATATCAAAATTATTTACTAATGTTGAGAATTAAAAAAAAATTGAAATATCAATTGCAACAAATTGTTGTATTTAAACACCTTCATTACACAATTAGTTACTACAAATACATAAATTTATGTACATAAATGGTTGATGGAATGTGTTGTAATGTGAGCAAAGTGCAATTTAGATAAAATGTAGAATCTTCCCTCAATCCTTCACTAATTTGAAACTTACAAATATTAAATTCAAACAATCTCAGTTTCCTACACACCTAATAAGATTCATCCTTTGCCTTTGATTATTCGAGAGAAGCAGGTATCTTGCCAAAAGATTCCTTCTTCTCACGAATGAAGTCTTCGACCTTCTTGTCAATATTCGACATTGATCTTTCAAATGGTTTACCCGTCTCAACTTCACTTGCTCTTTTCTCACCTTCACGTCGATCCAAACCTAACGACACCGCATTCTTCATCTCTCTGTCTTTAAACTTGTTGTTCATGGCATTAACATTGATCATATATTCTTCAAGACGTGAGCTGCCACCGGTTATTCTCACTACCGCCCCTCTTCTCTTCCCTGTCTTTGAACCTTCAAGCTTCTCCTCCACTGGTATTGCTATAATTGGAGGTACAAGTGAAACCTCCTCATCGTCTTCTTCATCATCATAAATATAATTAGTTTGATTGAAGCCAACGTTGTCATCGCTTGCACCAAAAGACTTGGTTTTTTCTTGTCTTTTGGGACCCAAAGTTACCTTCTTGACTGTAGGGAAAGCAAGGGTATTGATTAGCAAGTTGAAGAGTCGATGGCAAAACCCTAGTTGCTGCTGCTGCTGCTGCTGCTTCTTCTCTCCATTAACATTGTTGCTTCTTTTTCTCTCCATATTGTTAGATAGTGAGGGAAAGGAGTAAGGTTGGATATTGGAAATGTAGAGATATTGTACTTATAAATATTCTTTCTTTGTTATGGTGATAAGATAGCGTCGAAAAGCAGCAGGAAAATAAACACTGCAAGCAAGAATATTCAAAATGGAAATTTTACTTTTTGGCCACTCGTTTGATTGTCAATATCTATTATGCTCATTGACTTTGCTTGTAACCGGCACCGGCACTGGCACTGGCACTGGTATCGCGTCGGGTTGGGTCGTGTAGTGAGATACTCGTACCTTGCCCTATGGCAACGGGTTTGGGTCTGGATCTGGGTCTATTTAATTTTTCCGGAGCTCCCAGGTACCCAACGGGTCTAATAATATATGACAATATTTTTTTTCATTGTTTACAAAAGTTTTCAATATTTAAATTTCTTGAAATAGTACTATAGTACCGAATCGAATAACATATTTTTCTCTTACCATATGAATTGGCTACATAATTAAAGTGAAAGTAAAATTAATTAATATGTAAATGAATATAAGTAAGTTGATTTTATAAAATAAAGATTATGAGGTGTAAATTGGAAGTAAAAGAGAAGATTGCACACTCTTTATTAAGTTACTAGATTTGCCCGTGGGCACGTGCCTATGGCACGTCTTTGCCCGTGGGCACGTGCCTACGGCACGTCTTTGGAATGATACAGCATATGAAAGTCTTGTAAACAGTAAAACAACAATTATGTAGCTCAAGTTTGAATAGTAAAACAATAATTAGTTGTAAATAAAAGTCCATGTTTCCATTAGTATATGTTGAAAAATAATTATAAATGGGAGTGTAAAATCCAACTTCTTAGAACTGTTGATGAAATTTAACTGTTGATGAGATATTTGCTATTTTGAATGTAACATGAGCAATAAAAAAATGTATAAGAAATCTGAAAATTTACAAACCTGAAATCCGAAAATATAAATTTCTGAGTAAATAGAGAGATAATGAGAGAGAGAGAGAGAGAGAGAGAGAGAGAGAGAGAAATAAATAAATAAATAAAGGAGTTGTTTTGGGGGATTTGAATTTGAGTTTTGGGGGGAACTTTTGGGCGGAAAAATATATTTTGTAAGGTTAGATCTGGACCGTTGATTTCAACCATATTGAATGAGAGCCACTTGATAGCTTTCTTTGTGTTTTATTATATAGATATGAACATGTTAAGTTTTTTTTCCTATCAAAAAAGTATTTTTTTTAACACATACAACTGTCTTGTTCTAATATTTTAAAATTTAAGTTATTGGTCTACTAACTTGTCCATGAGTCGGGTCCGGGTTGAGCTGGGTCCGATCGGGTCCAAAATCATCGGACCCTAATCCAACCCATCTAGAATCAGGTCGGTTCTAGTTCAATATCGGCTTTGGATCGGGTCTGGGTCGGATTCGGGTCTTGGATAAATGTGACAGTGCTAGTTCTAACCCTTCAATAAAAATTAAACCCTTCTGTTGCTAAAAAGAGTTAATAATAGGATGATATATTTATTATAAAATGTACTTAATTTTTTTTAGGGTTCTCCATGTATGATTTTTGTCAAGCTCTCAGGATCAAAACGTACTGTTTTAAAAACAGTTCACTGTTTTTAGCTAAATTAGTGTAAAGTGTATAGTTTGATACTATTGATGTATATGTAACATGGATTCATGAGGAGCTTGAAGTGTATAGAAATGCGCTTAAAAAGTTAATTAACAGTGGTATGAAAAGAGAGATGGAGAGGTGTAGCCGAAATGCAGTCATGTGGCTCTTTATTTATAACATCTCTAATATTATAATGGGAGAAAATCTTAGTTTCATTTGTAAATTTATCAAGACGTGCATTGCATGTGCATAACTAATATGAAGGAGATGTCAGGTTCGTGTACTCACTACGTCAGATTTTTTTACTTTCTTTTATATATTAAACGTGCATCACACGTGTAAATTATTATCTATCTAATCTATCAATCTATCCATCTATCTATAATATAATATATAATAATATCTCTAATATCTAATAATCTCTAATATTATAATGGGAGAGTTGAAGTTGTAATGTTGTCAACATACAAACCCGTGTATTGCACGTGCAACTCCAACTCTTCCATTAATTACAACAAAAATAACAAATAAAAAAAATACTACCTATTTAAAATGTCCAACGCACGTGTAAAACAATTTTACAATATTTTTTTAACACTAAACATACAGTCATACACATATGTTGCACGTTCAACTCAAATTCTACTTATAAACATGTGCATTGCACGTACAAATTGTAGCTTTTTCTTCAAAATATTTTTATCAATTACGTGCAACACACGTCCAACTCCAAAACTATTTCTTAACACGTAAATCGCACGTGACAATCCTCCAACTCTTATCAAAACGTGCATCGCACGTGAAAAATACTAGTAAAATTATAATGGGAGAAGGCCTTAGTGTCATTTGTAAATCTACCAACGTGTACATTGCACGTGCATAACTAATATGAAGGAGGTCTCAAGTTTGAGTCCTCACTATGTCAAATTTTTTACTTTATTTTTTTTAAATATATTAAATGTGCATCACACGTGTACATTATTATTTATCTATCTATCCATCTATCTATAATATAATACATAATAACTATTTTAATGGAAGAGTTGGAGTTGTAAATCTACCCACTTACGTGCAATGCATGTGCAACTCCAACTCTCTCATTATAGTTTTCATATTTACTTTTAAAAATATATAATCATATTTATTAAGACATGCATCACACGTGTAAATCAGAGTTTTTACTTAATTTTTTTATAAAAAATAATATGTGCATCGCACGTGTATATTACTAGTATATATAGGGAGAAAGTTAGGGTTAGGGTATGGTAGTGTGATTGGGTCGTAATCTGAATATGTGGGCTTTGGCTGCTATCTTAATAGGTGGTCACGATTTCACAACACTCCCTCTTGGGTGCCCACTTAAATGTTGCTTCATTAAAAACTTTCCTAAAGAAAAAAACCCACATTTGAGAAAAATTCTTAGCGAAAGAAAAGAGTATAACTAATTCTTCAAGATTTTGATTCCTCAAGAATCTTAGTGGGTGTGACTTACATTACCTAATTAAAAATCTTTCGAAGGAAAAACCTAGTGGAAAAAAACATCATCGAAGGAAAAGATTACAATGCGTAAAGGCATTCTTCATGATGTCTCCATTAGCATCTTCAGGATGCTTGCATGTGCATGATGCTCTCCTTAAAAGACACTAGAATTTATTACATTTAGTTCTTACATCAATTGAAAACTCACCCCCCAAAAATAATACATTTAGTCATCACATCCCAGCCTAAAAATTTATCAGCCTATATATTTATATGCCTATCTGTTGAAGTCTTCTCATGCCAATTTGGAGTACTAACTTTTAAAAACTGGATTTTGGAAGGGATTTTGTGAAGAGACCTGCAAGATTCTCTTAGGACTTGATCTGCTTGACATCAATCATCTTTTGTTCTTGAAGCTGGTGGTTGAAAAAAAATTCTGGTGATATGTGCTTCGTCATGTCTCCTTTGATGAAGCATTTTTAAATTGCTTTATAAATGCTGCATTGTCCTCATAAATTATTGTAGGCTTGTTTGTGACTTATGAAAGTTCATAACTCCCCCTGATTTGCTGAACTAGAGATCTTGACCATATACATTCTCTACTTGCTTCATGAAGTGCCGGCATCTCAGAATGATTGGTCGATATTGCTGCAGTTGTATTTTTGCTGATCTCCATGAAATAGCTGCACCACTGTTAAGAAAAATATATTCTGTTTGTGATCTCCCTTTATGGGGATCAGATAAATAACTTGTGTTGGTACATCCAACAAGGTCAGCACATTCATATGAATATATAAACCAAGATCTAGTACTCTATGCTAAATAAAGAAGTGCGCCTATTGCACTCAAATATGGTACTTCAAGATTCAGAATATATTCATTTTCTTCTTTCGGTCGATATGGATCCTAGTCAACTTCTAGTGACCTTACCACCATATGTGTACTAAGTAGATGATAATCACTCATATTGAATCTCTTTAGGAGATTTTAGCATATTTGACTTGATATAGTAAAATTTCAATTATACTGTGCTCGATCTGCAAGCCGAGACAAAATTTTATTTCACATAAGTCTTTTATCTCAAATTCTTCCTTAGGATAGGTAGTATCCTTTTCAATCTCTTCAGGAAATCCGATCAAGTTTATATCATTCCCTAGACAGATATTCATTGAGCCTATTGTACTACATTCTTCCATATTGTTTTTGTCCATATATGGCTCGTTTTAATCTAACACAAAGCGTATTTCTAGACTTTTTTTAAATCCTCTGGGGATTTTCATATATATATCTTACTGTCTAGGTTATTATGTAGCTATGCTGTCATCACATCCATGAGTCTCATATCGAGTTTTTCAGAAACATCGAGACTTATCTAAATGTGATGATGTCCATGACCGAGGAATATATTTCTTCACAATCTATTCCTGATCTTTATAAGAATCCTTGAGCAACTAACCGTGCTTTATACCTTTGGATCTCATTCTTTTTATTTCTTACAAACACCCGTTTAAAACATACATGGTTGATTCCTTTTGGGGTTTGTACTATTGGACCAAACACTCCACGTTTTGTGAGAGAACATAGTTCCGCTTGAATCGCATCCTTCCATTCTAGCCAATTAGTTTCTTTCGACATTCAAGAATTGTTCGCGTTTCAGTGTTATCCTCACATCATTACCATTTTTAATCTCATTTGCTACTGCATATGAGAAAATGTCATCCATGACAAATTCTTTTCGATTCTAAGTTTCTTCGAGTATCTGTAAAACACAGATTTCTCATATTGTTGGGTACCGATACATCTTTCTCAGTCTCTTCTGGGATCTGAGGCTTATCCTCGACTGGAGCGGTATGCTTTGTTTTGGAGAAATTAAATCTTTGGTTCAAGACATCTTTCCAGATCTTCATGAACTCTCTCCACATGAGATGCTACTTCAGGAGAATTATGGTGTGTTATGTTATTCAATCTCCTTTTTGGGGGAGCTGAAAATTTTAGAATCTTTAGGCCTTCCACATTTTTTGATGTAGAGTTGTTTCATTTGTTGCTTTATTTGGTTCTTTGGCTATTTCGATAATTCACAATGTTCTTTTGGATCGAGGCTTTTATCTTCATTTTTATCTCCCCCTAACAACGAGAATATTGTCTCATCAAAATAGGATGTTCAATCTCTATTCCTCAGGATATACAAAATCATTGAAGGTCTGTGAGGTAAATTCAGCTGCATTGTCTAGTCTTATTGATTTGATAGCTTGTTCGAAAAAAAAGGATAATTTTGGTCAATAGACTAGGAAAATGAGTTCTAAATGAATCATCAAGTAATATCATAATGTATCTAAAAATGCAATATTTAATTAGTATGGGTAAATAAAAAAATTATGCATCAATAAATTCTAAAGAAATATTGTTCCCAAATCATAAAAGCTAAAACATAGTTCTAAAAATTTTAACATAAGCCATAAAGTCTAATGTCAAATAGTGCAATGCTAAATAAAACTAAGCTACTGATAATCCCCAAAAACTGCAGATGTCAAGTTTGTGTTTTCTTGTTCTTCAAGATCCTCGCCAAGGAGTCATCATTGTCTATATCAAAGGTGACATTTGCTTCAATTTTTTGAATTTTCTTATATTTGGTCACCGCTCCTTTGATGCACGACAGGTGCGGGACCAATGACCTTCACGCTCACACTTGAAACATGTATCACTTGGTCCTCTATCACTTGAAGGGGGATGCTGTTGTCCTTGATTTCTAGGATGCTTGTTCTGTTTCTTCTGCTTCTCATTTTGTCTACCACTGCTAAGGTTACCATGCTTCCCTCTTCCTTTGTAGCCACCTCTACTAAAGTGACTACCTCGACAACTAGAAACATAAAGATGAGTTCAGAAATCGTAGGAAAATTTAGTTCTCTATACTATTGTTACAGCAGTATGTTGGTGGCATGAAATGTGGAGAGGGTTTTGTCGATCATTATTAGAAGGGGAAATTAGGTTCTGGTCAACAAATGTCTCCTTTAATCCCATAAAGAAAAAGGAGGTGATTCAGAATCAATCTTCAGAATTTAAGGTCTTGGAATGAGTTTTCACTAGGAACAGGGGACACATAGATGACCATTAGGTGTGATTAGGAGTGAGCTGCTAGCTCAAAGTGATTTGTGACTCGACTACCCCAATGTGAGTGAAGTAGATCCCTAATGACAAGCTGGAGAATTTCTCTAGAATGAACTTCTGGTTCCCTATAACAGAGGTTACACAAATGTATTCATTATTTTCCTCGCTCAGTGTTTCAATATGATATCCATTTGCCCCTATGTCCTTAAAACTTAGTAAATTCTTCTGGAATTTTGAGAGTACTAGGTAGTTTGAATAAGTAGATGGGTTCCATTGGGTAAAATTAAATGTGCTCTGCCGGAGCCTTCAATAATGTGAGCATGACCAACTATCGTGAATACTGCGTTTGAACTAGACTTAATGTTGGAGAAAAAAATCATATTCTTAAGTATGATGTGAGTAGTAGCACAGTGCAATCAGACATGAGCTATCTTTATCTTATTTTTCCATGCCATCTCCTAAAATACAATTTTAATCAATTTATTCAAGAATACCAGACATTTATTTCCAGAAAGAAAGAAAAATTCCCCACAAATTTATCCTTATAACATGTTTCATGCAATATGTAAATATTCTGGACTTTACCGCCAAAATACTACTATGTGAGAACATGAATTAATGTAATGCAGTATTATGAATAACATAGTCTTAGTAGCATAATGAACATGATTGATGTCATATAAGTTCACTGTAGTGAGAATATTTGCAAAAGTATTAATTGCAGGGACCGTATTACATAATGCGCCCCAAAATATGAATATGAAATTCAAGACAGAAATTAAAGAACTAAACCTGATATCAGGTCGGGTTGTGGGTGTACACAAAATACGTACCTAAAAACAGGACCCCTGCCCTTCCATCAAACTTGCTATGCACGCGCCTTAGGGGCTAGAGTTTAACCCTGAGGCCTGTGCGGCGGCAGCGGTCAACAGCGGTTGATTCCGGCCATCGTCGATGATCCGAAGAATTTTATTTTATTTTGTTTCCCAGCATACCCACCTAAAATTGATTATTTGGAACTGCCATCCCCCGACATCAATATAGGTAGCTACAGTCGAGTACAAAAACAAACAAAGTCAATAAATATTATCATAGAAAAGCATGTCACCTGACTCACACAGTCAGTCTAAATCACAATCTAATTAAATCATAGTCCTCACTTAAAGAGTTGTATTCTCTACACTTTAGTATAGGGTTGGCAACTGGGTCGACCGGCCCGGGTCATATCGGACCCGCCCGGGTTGGAACTGAAGTTAGGCAGGTCCGGGTCGGTTGGTTAACCGGGCCGGGCCGGGCCGGATTGGTTTTGCAAAATGTCGACCCGTCCAACCCGTGAACCCATTCGGGTCCAACCCGGGTCAGGTCGGGTCGCGGGTTGGCCCGTGTGTATTGTTGTTGTTGTTGTTGTTGTTTTTTACTTTAAAAAATGTAGTAGTAGTAGTAATAATAATAATAATAATAATAATAATAATAATAATAATAATAATAATAATAATTAAAGAGTGAAATTGCAAAAAAAATGTATATATTAATCATATGATTTCAACTTTTAGAAATTTCCAACTTTTTTTTATAAGAAACAAAGAATTATTATAAATTGGTTCTATACAATTACAATTTTCTTCTATAAAATGACAATTTTCTTCAATTTTCCAACTTATTTATAAGAAACAAAGATTTATTACAATTTTTTATTAATTTACAAATTTCTTGCATATGCTGGTCTTCAATTTCTTGTTGTTGTTGGTCTTCAGTTCTTCATGTTGGTTGCTATTGTTGTTGTTGTTGTTCTTCCGGTGAGTTGCTTCCACTTGTAGACGTGTCAAACCCTATTCCTTGAGTTCTATCTTCGGCCTTCATCCAGTCTTCCGTACAGACGAGCATCTCCAACGATTGGGGCTTCAAGCAATTCCTGTAATCGATTAGAACCCTGCCACTTGTAGAAAATGTACTTTCTGAAGTAACTGTAGAGATATGAGGAGTTAGTAGATCTTTAGCCTTATATTTAAGAATACTATAAGTATGTTCATGGTCTTTTCACCATTGTAAAATATCTAATGAAGAAGTAAAACTTTCAGAATCTTGTTGATTATACCAATGTAATTCATTTGGTTGATTAGTCCTAGTTTTTTTTTATTGATTTTTTGCAAGTAAATTAAATGTGGTATCATCTAATTTATTCTTACCCTTACCTGTAGAAGTAGCAGAAGAAGAAGTAACTAAAGTGGTAGTACTACTAGATAAAAAACTTCTATCATAATAATCATACAAGTTATTTAATGTCGATTCAAATTTAGCTAAAAATATTCCGCAATTAATTTCAGATTCATCTTCCCCAAGTAAAGTAAAAAAATATTTCAATCAAACTCTTTGTACCTTTTAATTTGATACAAGGATCCATCACAGTAGCAATACAATACAATATAGAAGGAGGATTAAAATACTTCAAAAATTTGGTGTATGTAGGTTTCACAATATGACCAATAAAAACATCATCGATCATTTCTTTGAAAGTTTGCATCATAGTAACTATTGAAATAAAAATGCTACTAGTAGATTCATAAGATTTTGAAAAATTTTAAAGTTGCAATTTTGAAAGTTTCTAAAAATTTTAACAAAGATTCGGCATAAAACCAAGCTTGGGAAGTCATTTCAAAATTTGGCATATTTTTTGCCATACAAAAATTATTTATACATGCTTTATATTCAGTAGAGTTCCATCGGTGTTTAACATGCTTTGGAAATTTTCTAAAATGTACATTTTAAAGCCTACATCAAGCTTTTCATTCTTGAAATATAGGGCTACTTAATGCAATAAAATGTACATAGTTTCTAATGTTAAATATATATGGGTGGGTTATTTTTAATGTATCTTGAACACATAAATTTATAATATGACATGCACATCTAACATGAAAAATATTGTCAGATGGAGAGTTTAATGTGGTTTTTAATATACTAATTGATGTATTGTTGATAGATGTATTATCAAAACTTATACACATAATTTTATCACGAATATGAAAAAAATCACAAATTTCTAAAATACGATTTACAATTTCATTACCACTATGGGAATAGGGCAACGCGGCAAGTGATATGATCCTTTTTTGAAGGATCCAATCATTGTCGATCCAATGACAAGTTATTGCCATCATTAGAATATTGTTGCAACCCTTCCAACAATCGGAAGTTAGAGAAACTATATAAGTTAAACTCCATAAAATGGCAATCAAAGCTTCTCTCATTTCGTCGTACATTTTAAAACAATCAGACTTCAAAGTATATCTAGGGATTCTTTTAAAGTGCGGGTTTAAGGAGGTTTGATTAAAAGTTTCTAAGTCCCTACTTTGGGAATAGAAAAATGACAACTCTTTCTTGATTACTAGTCGGGTCATTTTCCGACGAACAAGTTCGGGATCATAAGAATGGCTATCAACTACATCGGTCCTAGGGTGGTTTTTTTGTTGGCCAGGTAGGTCTACAAGAAGTTCTTTGTGTACATTTTGGATGTGTTGCTTTATTGTACCCGTCCCCTCACCATTCTTCCATTTGTATCGCTCCGAATATGTTTTACAAATTTTTATACCTACACCCGGATTTTCTTCGTCCGGAATATAATCATAAAATTTGTGCCAATCACTAGTTTTCCTTCTAGTTTTCCTACTACTACACGGTTGTGTTGTTTCGGTTGCTTGTGTTTGTGGTTTTTCTTCTATGTCTATGTCTCCTACAAACTCATCGTGTGTACCAATGTGTCCGACCATAGGGTACTCTTCGGCGGGCTCATTTTGTGGGACAATTGGAGGCCTACGAGAAGTGCCTGTGGAATCTTGTCCACTTTGGCTACGGCCGCTACCTTGTGATCTAGACATGTTGATATAGTAGTGTATGTGAAAAAATTAAATACAATCTAGGCAAGACAAGTTTTAAAAAAAAATCTAGAAAACAATAGGACGGTTGTGAGAGAGAAGATAAAAAAACAAACAAACAAATATGATAAAAAAATTATGACTACAAAAAAAATATCAAGATAATAAGAGAGTTGTGAAATTTTGATACCGTACTTCGCGGATACTCGTATATAGAATGAGAGTGAAAATAAAAGTAGAAGTAGAAGTAGAAGTCCGGACTCATATATAGATAGAAAGAGAGTTTCTTTGTTGGAGCCTTGGAGGAGTTGAAGACTTGAAGACGTAGTTGAATGTTGAATTCGATACGATCGGAATTTGTTGTTTCTATGTTGGTAGCTTCTTTGTTGACAAATTTCAAAAAATTGAGATTGAATTGAGTAGTAGGAGTAGAGAGAGTAAGAGAATAATGTGTAAAAATTTTAGATTGGGTTTAAGGGGTATTTATAGTGAAAAAAAAAACCAAAAAAAAAAAAACGCTCTAAAGGTTGGCCAGGAGACACAACATGCACAGCTTGTGCGTGTCCTGTCGAAACTGCCTACCACATTTTCTTTGCATGCCCTATGGCCATTACAACCTGGAATTTCTTCACCGCGCTCTTCAACATACACTCACTGCCCAATGAGCTTCATGAATGCTTTACTTCGTGGTGCTTTGGTACACATGCACAAAGGCACACTTGGCATCTCCTCACAATTTTAATTTGCTGGAGTATCTGGCTTGCTAGAAATGAGCGTGTTTTTTCTGCTAAATCATTCTCACCGCAACAAATCATTTCTAATGCATTGTTTTGGTTTCGATCCTGGCTAGATGGAGTGGAGAGCAGGAAGAAGAAGCAGGCACTGATCAGGAAAATTGAGCAGGTAGATGCACAGGATATCTTGCTCAAGCAGGCACTCATGCGTATTGACCAAGCTGAGAGTGGAGAAGGCAGCTTGCTTAGGCTGAGACTACTGTGGAGAGGTTTCTATTATTTTTGATATGCAAAATGTATGCTGTTTTGGGATGCAGTTATAAGTCCACCCTTTCCCCAGGCTGATATTGTGACTTCTTTAGGTGATCAAGTATTCGGCAGCTGTGTGCTGAATATACTAGATCGCATTTTGTATTATGTACTGTAATTACTCCTTTTAAATATAGTTTTTGTGAGGTAGGAGATTACCCTATCTTTTACCAAAAAAAAAAAAACGGCTATAACAGCCATTGGCAACTGTTTTCGACTGTTGGACCCGCGGGTTGAACGGTCGACCCGTGCGGGTCGAACGTTTGGCCCGTACGAGTCTAACGGTTCGAAACCCGCGGGTCGACCCGCGGGTTGGTGGGCGGGTTTGGCACTGTTCACGGGTTCACGGGCCGGGTTCAACGGGTTGGAAATCATTATTTGACGACCCGGATCGACCCGCTTAGACTCGCGGGTTTGATTCGGACCCGAACCGTATTTTAACAGGCCGGATTTGACAAGCGGATCGCGGATCAGCACGGCCTGGTTGCCATCCCTACTTTAGTATGAAGAATACTATTAAGTTTGTTATCTCATCCCAACTATTTCCTGATAAAAAACTATAAGATAATCTGTTTTATATTGAAAACACTAATGTCATACAAAACCAAGACTAACTTGCATAATTATCTCAAGCAATTGTGTCAATAATTTGATGCAATCATTGCAAATGAAGAAAATCCAAAGTCCAATGCATGTTCGAACGCATAACATATTGGGCTCACCATTCTGAAATGAATGCTGTTTAGTTTAAAACTTGAAGACCAATGGAGAAAATATCTAAACTACACAAGATTTTAAATTATCAACATTTGACAAATAACATGACGATATTCCTCTAAAAATTATTTATTATTTCGAATATTAAAACAGAACGGATCTAAAGAATAATCTAGAAAATTACCCAATGGAAATTAACAAGTAACCAAGTTATAACAAAGCAAAGAAATAAATAAAAGAGCCGCTCTTCGTCATTTGGAAAAGTAACCAACAGCCGCTCCTACCTACTCCCTTCTTCCTCTCCTACCTACTCCCGAACCCAACCCTAGATCTATCTCCCAGGGGTGGCGGCGGCTTGCCCGCAGCGCCGCCGCCCCCTCTCCCCCCCCCCCCCCCCCCCCCCTTCCACTCTTCCACCAACGGGGCGATCCTCCCTCTTTCCAGCGCGTCGACGGAGATCCCGACGTCCAGTTGCAAAACGGGGCGACTCCAGCGCGTCGACGGAGATCCCGGCGTCCAGTCGCCCGCGCCGCTTCTTCGCCATCCATCGCGTGAAAGAGTCGCTCGATGGACGGCGGCGGCTTGCCCGCAGCGCCGCCGCCCCCACCCCTCTCCCCGTCGTCCCCCACTTTCAACTCTTCCACCAAAAGGGCGATCCTCACTCCTTCTAGCACGTCGACGGAGATCCCGGCATCCAGTCGCATAACGGGGCGGCTCCAGTTCTGTAACGCCCCGAATTCCAAAATACACTGAATTCGAGATTCCATAGGATCTTTACATTTCTTTCGTACAATTTTATAAGGAATTTAAAACTTTTCACTTTACATCAGAGTTACATGAAAACTTTACACTTTACATTTTTACAGCGGAAGCAAATTTACAACTTTTAAATAAATGTACAACAACATTTGAATAATCTCTAAGCATCTGTGCCTCTTTAATCTTTATCATATCATTTATCCTGCATACAAAACTGTAGGTACGTCAGTTTACTCAACCGACGAACATTATACACGGCCATCATCTCTATGCCGGAAATAGTATAACTGATTTTCCATATTTAACAAACACAAGCTTATCACATATTAAACTAAAGGGAATACCCAATTGATGTCGTGTTGTGATTGTGCACTTAGTCTTTAATGCGGTTATTTATATTATATGACACTAATGCACACTTGTTCGGATTCTATGCATCTCATACTACATAGGTCCGAGGGCAAGCCCTTAATCGTTCTTCATCTTGTAGGGTTCAATCCCTCGTCATGTCTTAATCTACTACTGTAACTACGGTAAGTATCCTAGATGTTTTCTGACATACGAACTCATGTCTAGGCGCCCTGGAGGGAATCCCAATGCACTGACACATGACTCATCATACAGGCATCCTGTGGTAATTCAGCTCCTACCATAGACATGACACCACCCGTAGTCGTTCAACACCTCACGAGCGTCGCCACCGGGACGGTACTCTGGAGCAGTATCCATGCCCTATCATGACTCATCATGGGACATCCTGGGATACTCTCTCGCCGCCAATCCAATGGCCCTCATACTCAATGTTTTTCTCTTACTTTCATCACATCTTCACTATGTAACTAATCCTTAGTTTAATGAAATCATGAACAAAATCAATCTTTTAGAGTTAGTCCTCTCACTACTACAAGACTTATTTCTTTCATTTCACAATGACCCAAACTGGTCTTTTTAGTATCAATAATCATAATTCATCACTTTTCACTTGCCGGTGTGAGTTTTGGCTACACCCTAATTTTCAATTTCAATTCATAAATTCACATGTTTGAGTTTTCATACTCAATAACATTTCTCTTTTCCAATCACATGATTTCTAAATTATTCATGAGTCCATAACCATACATGGAATTCAATTATTCATCAAGTAATTCATCAAATATCATTTCCACATTAAAATCACATCACTAATTATATGGTCAAAATGAGTATTCACAACTCATAATTGTCACACTATTCTTCAATAAGAATAATTCATACCACTTCACTTCATATGTTGTCTTTCTTATTTATAATTCTTTTCTAGCACTTTATTTCAAGTTCTTTTGCGAATTATAACTTTCACAAAAATATAAGTGTAGAACCATAGTTCTATTTATACCTTTGTTCTAAAAAATATACTCTATTTTATTTTAATAACTCCCAATTTATTTTTCATAAGTCCCACATAATTTTATAATAACAATAGTATTTTTTTCATAATTTTTAATTACCAAAATCCACCCAAAAAAATATTTTTTTCCACAAGTTAAACACTGGCCGAGACCAGGTTTCGAACCAACAACCACAGGGAAACAAGCCGCCCACTCTGACCACTAGGCCAGTCGCGCCAATCGGTATAGAAGGGGGTTAAGAGCTTTAAATGCTCTCAGCTGAAGTTAATTAATTTTTTAAATGTGCAAAACAAAATATATGGTGCTAACAGGAATCGAACCATCGACCTGTGAGAAACCCACCGCATACTCTAGTGATTAGGAGCCTTCCGACCACTTGAGCAATAGGCTCAGGTTGTCTCAGTACAACTCGAACTCTAATTAAATCAACTCTCTCTGTTTAATAGAACATTTCGACGTTCAAAAGCTCTCATTTGATTTTGCTTTTAGTAAACTTACTATAAATTTCCAGATTAATTATTCCTATAATAATTTATACTCCAGTAAATTAAAAATATTTTTTTCAATAATTAAACACGTACTTTTCATACAATTAGTTCGAATTATATGCTACTACTACCACATTTCTTATTCAATTTTAACATCAATAATCTTTATATCAATTCTCTGTTTTTATTCATTTCACAAACCCACAAATTATGTTCTTAGTCATTCATTACAACATTATCACAAAAAGGTACATTCAAGTGCGTGAAACAACATTTTCGTCTACTAATATTTGCATATAGTTTTTGATACTAACAATGAGTTTTTCTTTAAGCAATCCATAGCTATAATTATCTTACACACAACTTAAGTTTGATGTTGGAAACACATACAAGCTATTTATTAACATTCCAATCAACTAATAAGCCACTTTTCCAATTAAAATGTACTCGTATTAATCTTTTTCATGCATCATCATTTCAATTCAATTCTAGCATGCTTTCTAATTAGAAACATGAAAATAACCCACCTTAATTGGAGAGAAATGCAATTTGCAATACCTCCTAAACAAAAGTCCTTGCCAAGAGAGCGATCCTCCTCCTCCTCGATGTGCACACGAGCCTTCAGGATGCCAACCCGAGCTCCAAAGATGCCGGCCTTCCCTTCTTGGTGCAACACAACTCTTCACACACAACTCTCAATCTTTTAACTCACTTACTATACTACTAATAATGTATTTTATACTATAGGTCTTGGAGAATTAAAGAGTACAAAAATAACTAGGCTAGGGGGGGTATTTATACTAAATTTTTGAGTAAATGGAAGGCTAGGATCAAACTAGGAGTTAGAAACAAAATGCTAGGATTCAAGGAGGAGTTACAATAACCAACCATGATCAAGCAACCACCACTCATGACTCCATTCAAATTTTTCTTTTCCCTCCATGTAAAAACCGGCCTACATGTGGTGCATTTGCATGTGTACGTGCAATGCACGTGCATGCATTTGTCTCCATTTAACAAAAGTTGTACATTATATTTTCTATAAAAATAATCTTTAGAATATGTTCTACATTACAAGTTGTAATTAAAATAAGAATAACTCATGGGCTTTAATTAATGGGCCAAAATAATAGTTTTTATAAAAGAAGATAAATAAATTAGATTTGGGATAGAAAGAAAGGCTTATGTTTATTTGAAGAAAAATGGGCCCTTATAAAAATAATTAAAGAACACATATACACACATCATCCATAATGAAAAATAATTATAAGATTTCATACTACAAAAATTGCATGTGCACACTACGTGCAAAATTAAATAAATAATTTTCATAAATGAAAATCGGGGTATTACAAGCGCGTCGACGGAGATCCCGGCGTCCAGTCGACCGCGCCGCTTCTTCGCCCTCCATCGCATGAGATCTGTGATACTCGGAGTTGGGGGTGGGTTTATTGGGGTTGGGGTTAGTTTTGGTTGAGATTGGTTAGCTTTGCTAGGTGTTTCACCGTTGCTCTTCGCGCTTGCCACCATGTCCACACTCTTGGGGCCAATTACAGCTATGTTTTAGTTTTTCGAGGGTTGGTAGTGCGTGTGAAGAAGCTGGGGTGTGCTTGGCTGCGCCGTTGTGTGAGACGGCAGGGTATTTTGTGGCTTGGGGGTTGGTGGAGCTGTCTGGGTTGGGTATGTCTAGTTGTGATGTTTGTGGTGTAGGTCAGTTGTGGGGTTAGGGCCCGAAGATGGGGTCCCCCCATTAGACCGCTTATTACATGCTAGTATTTTATCACCATGAGACCGATTGTGGAGCTTGGGCCCAAGACGGGGTCCCTCCGTGATGGGCACTCACTTGTCGCAGCTTCCGGGGTGTAGGTCTCAACCTTCGCGGAGCATCTGGGATGTGAAGAAGGAGGTGGAGGAAAATTTGATTCGGTGTGAAAATTGAGGTGTATAGTTGTGGGGATAGGGCCCGAAGACGGGGTCCCCCCATGATCGTTACTGCACAGGGTGGGACTTGGGTCGGCAGAAGGGGCCCCCCCTATGAGGTACACAGAGGGGAGATATTTGTCTTCTTGGTCGGCAGTAGAGGAGTCACTCACTGAACTCGACCTTCCTTAATCCACTACCACAGACTTTGCAACAACACCGCCACTACGCCCTCATCATTGATCCTGAAATCTACAATGTCCACTGCCCGCAGGGGCGAAAGGTGAAGGTGATTCTTCAAATTGGTTGTGATTTGGTTGGGTTTTACGTGGAAGAGAGAGTGAGAGAGTGAAAGAGTGAAGACGTTGCTTCTCACTACTCTATGAAGGTGTCTGTTTGTGTTTGTGAGAAATCATATGTGTCCGTGATTAGGGTTAGTGAGAGTTTTTTGCGACGACTCTCCTTTTGGGTGCGACTCCGATTGGGCCATGTTTGAAGTGGCGTTGATGAGGTAGAAGGAGGGGAGCGGCAAATTTTCAAACCCCACAAGATTTGCTTCAGGTGGGTGGGCGCGTGCCATGGAGGTGGGTGCTCGAAGCTTGCTTGACGGACATACAATTAGTTGGTCCTCGTAGGTTATAGTGAGAGCTGATTATATGTACTGGTCATGTCGCTTCATGTTTTTTTTTCTGTCTGCAGGTTGTAACTTGCTCCAGCATGCTGAGGTTGTTTTGTTAATTTCTTATTAATGAAACAGGATGACCTTATCCCACATTTTCCCTAAAAAAAAAATAAATAAATAAATAAAAGAGACACCTTTTATAATACAAAATGTAAAACAAATTGGTTTTTACGATGAAAAGAAACTTCATAGATGAATTTAACTAGATCTACACAAAAGAAAAAAAAAAATTTAAGAACAAGATCCAGAAAGGAGATTACAAAGATAATACGATTCAAAAGAGGGGTGATTTCGATGAAGAAACCCTAGAATCCCAACCCTTCTCCATCAGATCCGAATTAGGGTTGGGGTTCTATCTGGCGGCGGCGGCTTCCACAATAACAGCGGCGACATGCCGTATCCATGGTTAAATAAATATTTGTATGGTTTCTTTATCAGATTATGCATGGTTTTCCATGAGTAAATACATTGAAGAAAAAAAAAAGAATAACCTATCAGGCTTATTTCATTGTTATTTAAGAACGGTCACCATTCTGAGGAATCACAACGAGCATAAATTGCAAATCAAATCACAACATTGGTTAATGGTGGTTTGTACAGATCTTAAACTGATTTAGCAAGAAGTCGATCCCGAGACAAAGCACACATTTCCGATCAGGATTCGTCCAAATAATATACAAAATGGCATACAATTTAAAGCAGGTTGATGATGAATTATTCAAAGTAGAGATTAGTAATAGTGTCACAAAACTTAATGTAGTTGCAACTGATTTTTTTCCCAAACTGTCCCACTTTTTGAAAGTTTTTTTCAAAATGCTCTACTTTTTTTTCCCCCAAAATGCTCTACTCCCTTTTTGAAAAAACTAATTTGGATAAATCCTCCTCGCTTTTTCAAAAAGTGAGTCTTAGTTGTTGGATTTTCACATACTAAGACTCGCTTTCTCAAAAAGCGAGGAAATTTATCCCAAACTCGCTTTTTGGAAAAGCGAGTGTGGACGTTTTGCACCAGCTACACTCGCTTTCTCAAAAAGCGAGGGGATTTATCCCAAACTAGCTTTTTGAAAAAGCAGATGTCGATTGGGTCTTAAACCCCAAATCTCGAAATCAGATCTCACTTTTTTTAAATTCTCTATCTTCCTCCTCCCCTTGTAGCCCCGAAACCCTAACCCATCTATCATCTCATTTTCGCCAAAGAACCACAAAAATTCGTCGATTAACCCATAAAATTGCTTTGAAAACCCTAAACCCATCTTTCGAAAGATCCAAATTTTGGAATTTTGATATACTTGAAGAGGAAAACAACTTCAACTCTTTTACCCAAATATCTACGGCTAGATTCTTTCAAATAAGCTTGTGAAGGTATGATGCTTATTGGCCTATTATTTTGTTCATTTTCATAGGTTTTGTTTTTGGGTAGATAATAACTCGTATATTCGTATAAATATACGTAGGTATGGATTTCGAGATTCCTATTGGTTATACTTTGGTGGTGAAATAATTCGTGATCCAAATATCGGTTGTTGTTATAGTGGGGTGGATCCTAAAATAGTTTGGGTACTTCGTACCATTACATTGGCAGAATTAGTTGAGAAAATTTATGAAGTTACTAATTGGGATAGGGATGAATGGAATGTGAAAATTTTAGCTCGATACGCAGCAGGTCGAGGAGATGGTCAGTATTTTATGACAGTGCCCGAATCTACTGATAATGCTATGAAGTCAATGATTGCTAGGAAACTTGTTCCCAATTGTACTTGGTCTGCATTAGAGTTATATATTCAGCAAATTCAAATTTCGAATGCTTAGCCACATGATATTCCTAGTTCAAGCTTCGTAAGGGTAGTACCTACACAGCAGATGAGGTCTAACCCCATTCCCACCGTCCTCACAAGAAGACACCTTCACAAATACAACAAACCCGGATTCTACAGATGTTGAGTTGTCACACCATCCTAATCCGGTTCATGACTATTTTCCAAATGACACTGTATTTGAACTATTTCAAAATGCTACCATTAACAACGACTTATTAGACGATGATGAAGAAGAGGAAGAAACAGTCGATGAAGTTGATGAGAGTGTAGAAAATGATGATGGGGACGAAGATGATGATGTAGCAAATGTAAATTCTACGAACAGCAGTTCTAATGAAGTGAGAGCTACTGTAGCGCCCCGAATCCCAAATTACTGAATTCGAGATGTTCTACAGGATCTTTTCGCTTCCTTCACACACAATTTTACAAGGAATTTTAAAACTTTTCTTTTACATCAGAGTTTACAACACATTGCATTTGAATTTACACAGCGGAAGCAAAATATACAATATTTACATAAATGAACAACAACATGATAAACTCTTTATGCATCCATTCCTCCTTACATGTAATTTATCCTGCATACAAAACTGTGGGTACGTCAGTTTATTCAACCGACGATAATTATACATGGCCATCCTCTCTATGCCAGAAACAGTATAATGAATCTCATTTCTTAACAAATCACAATCTTGTTCATAATAAGCATGTAAAATCAAGGGGAACTTTTAGAGATGTCGTGTCGTGATTGTGCACTTAATCCTTAATGCAATTTATTTAGTTAACACATGACACTAATGCACACTTGTTCGAATTCTATGCATCCCATACTACATAGGTTCGAGGACAAGCCTCTTAATCGTTCTTCATTTTTGTAGGGTTCAATCCCCCGCCATGACTTACTCTACTTCTGTAATTCCAATGAGTATCCTAGATGATTCTATGAGTACAAGCATGTATCCTGGCCCCTGGAGTAGAATTTCGCGCCATGTCTTGACTCGTCAAGCATGCATTCTGCGACAATTCAGCCTCCTCCCTGAACACACTCCTCTTGCAGTCACCAAAACATCCCACAAGCGTGACTAGAGTCCGATCATTACTGAGTTGTGCCCGCGCCATGTCTTGACGCATCAAGCATGCATTCTGCGGCTCACACACCCGCACCGTACCCTAGCTCTCATACTCATGTTTTTCTCTCACCCTCATCACCTCCACACTATGTATTTAAGTTACATTAGAATCATGAATAAAAATCAAGCTCTAGAGTTAGCCTCTCCATCAACCGGACTTATCATTTCATTTCACTTGACCAACCTGGTCTATTTCTCAATATCATTTCATTCACTGCCGGGGAGACTTAGCTACTCTTTGTTCAATTTCAAATTCACAATATCCAATGGAGCATCATCAGCTCATAATTCATTTTAGAGTCTCACCGACTTTCTCATCATGATTAGCCTTTCATAATTATTCATTTAGTTCTCGATTCTCATTTATGATTCCTTTCACATAATTCATACAGCCATAACCAGAATCCATCAATAAAAGCATAAAGTTCATTATTACCAACAGTAAATAACATGAATCAAATTATCAAAAGTCCACTCTGTACAGTCGACTTGGAAAAGTACCAGTCGACTTATACAGTCACATACAAATTCCTCATAAAAGCTCGGGATAGTCGACTGTTGCACTCAACCAGTCGCCTGTCCCGCAACCGTTCATATTCACAATATTATCCACATAACAGTCGACTGTTCAGTAATCAGTCGTCTGTCCTGGAGATTTCAAACAGCATAATTTCTAAGTCCAGATCAGTCGACTTGCTACATGCATTCGGTCGACTGGGCAGATCCATTTTCGATTAGGGAATTTATTTACAGTTCTTACGCGTACTTGCATCATGATATTAATTAATCATATACATCAATTCATATTCCGTAACATTCACCGCATAATCTTTCCAGTTATTAACATGCTCTTTAGGGGAAACTACTCTAAACATGCATTCACATATGCTCATAATTTCTTACGACAATAAAGATGTAAATCCCAAGTCATCAAACTGGGTCCACATGATGAAATATCTCAATTCATGAAACTACCAAATAATCACAATCAGATCGAAGCACCAGTCGACTTAGCACAACATCAGTCGGCTGCTTCGACAACTCTAATTTATTAATCACCATTAGTTCTTTTCATTCATTCACTCTCCCTCCATCATATGGGTCATAGGGAAATTATATAATAGTAATCACACCATCATGTTCATTTATACACATGTTTATCATCACAATCATGCAAATTAATGTCTCGTACCAGTCGACTGGCTCACATGGCAGTCGACTGCATCGACAGACTAGTTTTCATAATAACAGCATGTCCAGCAATTTCTATTGCGTTTAATTCAATTTCGTAGCATGGTATCAATCATAACAATTATAGTAACATTCCTAAAATAGAAGTCCTGAGAAACACCCACCTTATATGAAGAAAAATAACGAAATCCCGCAAGTCCTTCAATATCACGTTGCATTTCTTGTTCCTTTGTTCCACGCCGAGCTCCTCACCAATGCTGCTTGCCTCCACAGAAAAAGCTCTCACACAACTCACAGATACTCTCTTGAAATCTTAGGAAATTTTAGTGTAAAAAGATAGGGATTAGAAGGGGGTATTTATACTAAGTTATAGGCGAAATGGAGGGCTGAGATTCGTTGGGGAGTTGGAGCTCAAAGGACAAGATGCAATCGGGAGTTTGAGAAACTACCCACACTCTCACATAACCGCCCATGATCCTAGCCACTTCTCCACAAATCCGGCCAAGTTTGTGCCTTGTGCACGTGTACATGGAGTGCACGTGTACACACAAAACCCCACTATAAAATGTACATCAAAATACCCGGAAAAATAAGAGGGAAATTGTTGCACATATAAGTGTAGGAAAAAGATTAAGTTTATGGGTTTAAATACATTTGGGCCGAAATATGTATTTTTACATAAGAAAATAAACAAGTCACATTTGGGCTTTGAGAAGAATGTTTTATAGGAAATACTACACTTTAAAAGTAATAATAATATGCTATCATAAGAAAAATAAATACCCTTTCATATATATTAAGAAACTAAATCGGGGGTATTACATCACTCCCTCCTTAGAATAGTTCCGTCCCCGAAACTACAACCAAGAGCGAGAAGAAGAAAACACAACAACAAGAGATACAAAAATATAAAGATACAAAATACAAAATACAACCAACAAGACAATCAAGCAAAAAGCTCAGGATAGTCCTTCAACATCTTCTCCTCAGATTCCCAAGTAGCCTCTTCAACCAAGTGGTTTCTCCAGACTACCTTGACCATCGGTATCGTCTTATTCCTCAAGACCTTCTCCCTACGGTCAACGATCTCAACAGGAGTCTCGATGTAATTCAGGTCTAACTGCAAACCTTCCGGCACTTCAGGCAAATGATGACTCGGGTCTGGAATATAACCTCTCAACATAGACACATGAAAGACATTGTGCACCTGAGACAACTCTTCCGGTAATTCAAGCTGGTAAGCAGTTTTCCCGATCCTGTTCAATATCTTATATGGGCCTATAAATCTCGGGGCTAACTTCCCGCCTTTGCCAAACCGAACCACACCTTTACTGGGTGATACCTTCAGAAAGACGAAGTCACCAACCTCAAACTCAAGGTCCCTTCTCCGGTTGTCTGCATAGCTTTTCTGCCTGCTCTGAGCTTCCACCAACCTTTTCCTGATCAGATCAATCTTCTCAGAAGTCAGCTGTACAAGCTCAGGACCAAACAATTGACGCTCCCCAACCTCATACCAACACACAGGAGTCCTGCACTTCCTGTCATACAAAGCTTCATACGGCGCCATCCCGATGCTAGCCTGAAAACTGTTGTTGTAGGCGAACTCTACCAAAGGTAAATGCCTTTCCCAACTGCCTCCGAAGTCTAGTATACAACACCGAAGTATATCATCAAGAATACGGTTGACTCTCTCGGTCTGCCCGTCGGTTTGTGGATGAAAAGCAGTGCTGAAATCTGTCTTGGTACCCAAGGCTGCCTGAAGACTCCTCCAGAAATGCGAAGTAAACCGCGCATCTCGATCAGACACAATGGTCGCAGAAACGCCATGAAGTCGGACAATCTCACCAATATACAACTCAGCCAACTTGTCCATCGAAGCCGTGAGTTTCATCGCCAAAAAGTGAGCGGACTTGGTAAGTCGATCGACTATAACCCAAATAGCATCATTGCCTTTAGAACTCTTAGGCAATCCCGTGATGAAATCCATACTGATGTTATCCCACTTCCATTCCGGAATAGGTAACGGCTGTAATAGACCTCCGGGTCTCTGATTTTCGGCTTTGACTTGCTGACAAACCTCACACCTCGCGACAAATTCGGCCACATCCCGCTTCAAACCTGACCACCAGAAATGCTGTTTTATGTCCTTATACATCTTAGTACTCCCAGGATGTACTGACAAAAGAGTAGCATGCGCCTCCTGAAGAATACTCTCTTTCAGGTCTGCCTGATCTGGAACACACAGCCTATCTCCGAACCACAGCACTCCATCCCTGGTCTGAAATTCGGGCAACCTGCCAGCACCAACCTGCTCCTTCATCTCCAAAATATCAGCATCAACTTCCTGACTTGCAATGATCCTTGCATTCAAAGTAGGCTGAAGCTTCAACTGAGATAAAGATGCTCCCAATCCTTGCAAGACAACTTCAATACCTGCTCGATCCAGCTCCTCAATCAGATGCCTCTGAGTCGTAATCAAGCTGGCCAAACTGCTCTTGCGACTAAGTGCATCAGCAACAACATTAGCCTTTCCAGGATGATACTTGATCTCAGGTCGCATATCCTCGAGCACTTCCAGCCATCTCCGCTGTCTCAGATTGAGATCCCTCTGCTGGTATATATACTTCAAGCTCTTATGATCCGTGTACATATTCAACTTCTCACCATACACGTAGTGCCTCCATTGCTTCAAAGCAAAGATAATCGCAGCCAGCTCTAGATCATGAGTTGGATAATTCTTCTCATGCGGTCGTAGTTGCCTAGACCCATAAGCGATTACTTTACCCTCTTGCATTAAGACACAGCCAAGCCCCCGATGTGAAGCATCGCTATAGACGTCATACTCAACTCCTGCTCTAGGCAAAGCCAAAATAGGTGCAGTAGTCAGTCTATCCTTCAACTCCTGAAAACTCGCCTCACATTGCTCGGTCCACTTGAAGCTCACATTCTTCTTGGTCAACTCGGTAAGCGGCACAGCTATCTGAGCATAACCTTGAATGAATCTCCTGTAGTATCCAGTCATCCCAAGGAAACTTCTGACTTCCTTCACTGTAGTAGGCCTAACCCAATCTCTCACTGCCTCTATCTTCTGAGGGTCAGTTGCCACTCCCTCCTTAGAAAGGATGTGACCTAGGAATGCCACTTCAGGTTTCCAGAAATCACACTTGGATAACTTGGCATACAACCTCTGCTCTTCTAATTTCTGCAAAACTGCTGCCAGATGCTCGGTGTGCTCCGCCTCAGACTTGGAGTACACGAGAATATCGTCGATAAACACCACGACGAAAGAATCAATAAATGGCCTCAGAACTCTGTTCATCAAGTCCATGAAGATTGCGGGTGCATTCGTCACTCCGAATGGCATAACTAAGAATTCGTAATGCCCATGCCGAGTTCTAAATGCAGTTTTGTGCACATCTTCAGCTTTCACTCGCACTTGGTGATATCCTGATCGAAGATCTATTTTGGAGAAAACAGCTGCTCCTTGTAGACGATCGAACAAGTCATCAATTCGAGGAATCGGATACTTATTCTGAACAGTAACCTTATTCAGCTCTCGGTAATCGATACACATCCTCATCGATCCATCCTTCTTCTTTACCAAAAGCACTGGTGCTCCCAAGGTGACGCACTAGGTTGAATAAAGCCTTTTCCCAACAGTTCCTCAATCTGCCGTTTCACTTCATCCTGTTCCACTAGAGCCATCCTATACGGTGCCTTAGAAATGGGTGCACTTCCTGGTTGAACAGTGATGCTGAACTCTACATCACGGTGCGGAGGTAACCCAGGAAAATCTTCCAAGAACACAGTCGGATAGTCCCGAACCACAGGAATCCCTTGCAATTCCACAGGAGTCTCTTCCTTGCAGATAGTTGCCACCAGCTTAGAACACTTCAGCTTCCCTTGGAAAGTGACTTCAGGTCCACCTGGAGCCTTCACTGTTACGGTCTTGGCCTTGCACTCGATGCTTGCACTGTACACCGACATCCAATCAATGCCAATGATAACATCGACTCCCAAGATAGTCAGCTCGATCAGATCAATGCCAAAGATTCGATCCCCAATCATTATCTCGCAATCAGCATAGTACCGATCAGTGGTCAAAGTTTCCCCTGATGGCGTAGCTACTGCTAAGATCTTGCCTGGAAAAATCTTCGGTTCAACTCCCAATACTTTAGCAAACTTTGGAGACACAAAAGTATGAGAGGATCCAGTATCAAACAACACCACAGCTTCCTTTCCATTAATATAGAGTTCTCCTGTTACATAACATCATTACATAACAGTTTCACACTATGAACGGGAAGAAGAAATGAAAAAGAAACCACACTAAACATCAGCCCTCGTACCAGAGATGACCTGATCCGCCTCCTCGGCATCAGCTTCTGTCAAAGCAAATACTCGCCCTGACTGGTACGGCCTCTTCCCAGCCTGCTGTATTGGCACATTGTGATTGCCAGCCCGTGGTTTGAGATATCGAGATTGGTAATGTCCCACTTCACCACAGTTAAAGCAAGTGACTGCAGAAGGTCTCCCTGCATCGTTCCCAGGTCTTCCAGCTACACTGACAGCGTTCGCCCCTGTCGGTTTGAACTTCTGTGCAGATGGTTGCTCCTTGAAACTCCCCGATGGCGCGGGCCTCTTCCCGGATTGCCAGTTGCTCTTCTGGTGCTGAGCAACATGGAACTGCTCCATATCCGCCTCCGTTGCTGCCGCCCTCTTCACCAGCTTATCGATTCTCCTGATACCAAGAGGTATCATACGAGACCTCAAGCTCGGCCTCAGACCATGCTCGAACTTGCGAGCCTTCTTCGCCTCATCCATCACCAGTTCTGGAGCGTATCTAGAGAGCTGAGTAAACTTAGTCTCATACTCCCTTACTGACATGCTGCCTTGCTGAAGTGACAGAAACTCCATGGCCTTTTTCTCCTGGACGTCGGAGGGGAAATAATGGCTGCGGAATTCTTCCAAAAATTCCTCCCAGCCAAGCAACAAGCCGCCCATAGTCCTCTTCATCGACTGCCACCAAACAGCCGCATCCTTCTCCAACTGCAAAGTCGCCAACTTGACCTTGCTGCCCTCTGGTGTCTCCAACACCTCGAAGATTGTCTCCACTTGCCGAATCCAGTTATCGGCCGCATCCGGGTCTGACTTTCCCTCGAACACTGGTGGTTTCATTCTCTTGAACGATTCCACTAGCTTAATTGCTTCGGGTACTGGATTCACCGGCCCCCTTCCTTGGTTTGCAGCCACTGCATTCAGCGTCTGGTAAACCCTTGCAAACTCGGCCTCCAGGTCCAAACCTTCACCATTCCTGGCTCCCCTTCTCGCCATATTCTGATGCAAAAGATCCATTAAATTCGAAGTATAAAACAAGAATTTAAACCAACTTCCATTTCATTGAATTTCAAAGTTTATACATTCGAATTAAAACATTTCTTAACATCAGAATAGAAGAAAATAGAAACTAGGACAATCTAATCTCTACGGGTCCTCTTCGCTGCTCGAAGTTCATCCCGCAGTTCATCCACCTCATCCTTCAGCACATCAGTTAGGTTCTTTTTCTTCTCAAGTTCCCAAATCCGATGGCTAAGAACAGAATAGTCAGCATTCCGCTTCTCCATCTGAGCCTCCAAAACTCCAACTCTATACTTCAAGGTATCCACTTGCCTCTGCAGAGAAGCCACAGCGCTACCCAGAGCTGGTCCCTTTTCTTCATCGGAAGAAGAAGAATCATCAGGTGAGTTCGGCGTTGGGGTGATCTCTCGAGATTCAGGGGACTCCTCCTCATCAGAATCAGCTTGCCCAGGGTGGTACTCGTCCTCAGAATCAGCCTGTCCAGGATGGTACTCTTCCTCAATAATGTGCCAGTCGTCGCCTCCAGCAGGGTCGAAGTGATCAGCCATCTTAGAATAGAGAGGAAGAAGCATAAATCATAGAGCAACACAAATATAAGTCACTTACATTTAAATCTCTAAACTCAAACACACACTCTAATGTCTACATCTAGGGTGTCGTTCCTTATAAATTTGTACGAGTGTGAAAGCATAGAAAGCGTGGCTCTGATACCACTCTGTAACGCCCCGAATCCCAAATTACTGAATTCGAGATGTTCTACAGGATCTTTTCGCTTCCTTCACACACAATTTTACAAGGAATTTTAAAACTTTTCTTTTACATCAGAGTTTACAACACATTGCATTTGAATTTACACAGCGGAAGCAAAATATACAATATTTACATAAATGAACAACAACATGATAAACTCTTTATGCATCCATTCCTCCTTACATGTAATTTATCCTGCATACAAAACTGTGGGTACGTCAGTTTATTCAACCGACGATAATTATACATGGCCATCCTCTCTATGCCAGAAACAGTATAATGAATCTCATTTCTTAACAAATCACAATCTTGTTCATAATAAGCATGTAAAATCAAGGAGAACTTTTAGAGATGTCGTGTCGTGATTGTACACTTAATCCTTAATGCAATTTATTTAGTTAACACATGACACTAATGCACACTTGTTCGAATTCTATGCATCCCATACTACATAGGTTCGAGGACAAGCCTCTTAATCGTTCTTCATTTTTGTAGGGTTCAATCCCCCGCCATGACTTACTCTACTTCTGTAATTCCAATGAGTATCCTAGATGATTCTATGAGTACAAGCATGTATCCTGGCCCCTGGAGTAGAATTTCGCGCCATGTCTTGACTCGTCAAGCATGCATTCTGCGACAATTCAGCCTCCTCCCTGAACACACTCCTCTTGCAGTCACCAAAACATCCCACAAGTGTGACTAGAGTCCGATCATTACTGAGTTGTGCCCGTGCCATGTCTTGACGCATCAAGCATGCATTCTGCGGCTCACACACCCGCACCGTACCCTAGCTCTCATACTCATGTTTTTCTCTCACCCTCATCACCTCCACACTATGTATTTAAGTTACATTAGAATCATGAATAAAAATCAAGCTCTAGAGTTAGCCTCTCCATCAACCGGACTTATCATTTCATTTCACTTGACCAACCTGGTCTATTTCTCAATATCATTTCATTCACTGCCGGGGAGACTTAGCTACTCTTTGTTCAATTTTAAATTCACAATATCCAATGGAGCATCATCAGCTCATAATTCATTTTAGAGTCTCACCGACTTTCTCATCATGATTAGCCTTTCATAATTATTCATTTAGTTCTCGATTCTCATTTATGATTCCTTTCACATAATTCATACAGCCATAACCAGAATCCATCAATAAAAGCATAAAGTTCATTATTACCAACAGTAAATAACATGAATCAAATTATCAAAAGTCCACTCTGTACAGTCGACTTGGAAAAGTACCAGTCGACTTATACAGTCACATACAAATTCCTCATAAAAGCTCGGGATAGTCGACTGTTGCACTCAACCAGTCGCCTGTCCCGCAACCGTTCATATTCACAATATTATCCACATAACAGTCGACTGTTCAGTAATCAGTCGTCTGTCCTGGAGATTTCAAACAGCATAATTTCTAAGTCCAGATCAGTCGACTTGCTACACGCATTCGGTCGACTGGGCAGATCCATTTTCGATTAGGGAATTTATTTACAGTTCTTACGCGTACTTGCATCATGATATTAATTAATCATATACATCAATTCATATTCCGTAACATTCACCGCATAATCTTTCCAGTTATTAACATGCTCTTTAGGGGAAACTACTCTAAACATGCCTTCACATATGCTCATAATTTCTTACGACAATAAAGATGTAAATCCCAAGTCATCAAACTGGGTCCACATGATGAAATATCTCAATTCATGAAACTACCAAATAATCACAATCATATCGAAGCACCAGTCGACTTAGCACAACATCAGTCGGTTGCTTCGACAACTCTAATTTATTAATCACCATTAGTTCTTTTCATTCATTCACTCTCCCTCCATCATATGGGTCATAGGGAAATTATATAATAGTAATCACACCATCATGTTCATTTATACACATGTTTATCATCACAATCATGCAAATTAATGTCTCGTATCAGTCGACTGGCTCACATGGCAGTCGACTGCATCGACAGACTAGTTTTCATAATAACAGCATGTCCAGCAATTTCTATTGCGTTTAATTCAATTTCGTAGCATGGTATCAATCATAACAATTATAGTAACATTCCTAAAATAGAAGTCCTGAGAAACACCCACCTTATATGAAGAAAAATAACGAAATCCCGCAAAGTCCTTCAATATCACGCTGCACTTCTTGTTCCTTTGTTCCACGCCGAGCTCCTCACCAATGCTGCTTGCCTCCACAGAAAAAGCTCTCACACAACTCACAGATACTCTCTTGAAATCTTAGGAAATTTTAGTGTAAAAAGATAGGGATTAGAAGGGGGTATTTATACTAAGTTATAGGCGAAATGGAGGGCTGAGATTCGTTGGGGAGTTGGAGCTCAAAGGACAAGATGCAATCGGGAGTTTGAGAAACTACCCACACTCTCACATAACCGCCCATGATCCTAGCCACTTCTCCACAAATCCGGCCAAGTTTGTGCCTTGTGCACGTGTACATGGAGTGCACGTGTACACACAAAACCCCACTATAAAATGTACATCAAAATACCCGGAAAAATAAGAGGGAAATTGCTGCACATATAAGTGTAGGAAAAAGATTAAGTTTATGGGTTTAAATACATTTGGGCCGAAATATGTATTTTTACATAAGAAAATAAACAAGTCACATTTGGGCTTTGAGAAGAATGTTTTATAGGAAATACTACACTTTAAAAGTAATAATAATATACTATCATAAGAAAAATAAATACCCTTTCATATATATTAAGAAACTAAATCGGGGGTATTACAGCTACTGATAGCTATGCCAATGTTTACGCTCATGTTACCGAGGAGATGACATAAGGTGCTAGAGTACATCAAGTTCCACAAGAGTCGTCTGGTTTATCCAATATTGATGAATTGTACATTGGATGGGAGTTTATAAGTAAAGAGTCGATTCAACAAGTTGTGAAGCTGTATTCTATCAAGAAACATCGTGAATTCGTCACATTGAAATCTTCACCGTCACTGTACACTGTTAAATGCAAAATGGCACCTAAAAAATGTACAATTGAGGAGATCGTGCAAAGTCCTTCAGGAGTAAGTGATGGTGGATGTCCTTGAAGATTACGAGCAATTGTTCCAAAAGGCGGGACAAATTTTGTAGTGAAGAAGATAGTTGGGCCTCATACTTGTACGAATCCCATGTTAAATCAGGACCACTGTAAAGTTGATTTTAACCGTGTTTGTAATTTAATTGTGAGTGTGGTGAAGAGGGAGATTGGTTTAACACCGCGGGCAATTATTGAGATAGTTAAATTACAATATAATTATCAGATTTCATATAAGAAAGTTTGGATTGCAAAACAAAAGGCAATTGAGAGGTTGTTCGGTACCTTCGAAGAAGCATACACGAAGTTGCCTTTTCTACTATTAGCAATTCAAGCAGCAAATCCAGAAATCGTTGTCCACTGGGATAAATATCAGTCCAGTCCTAGCGAGGAAATATTCAAGGGAGTATTTTGGACATTCAGTCCTTCAATTGAAGGTTTCAAGTCTTGCAGACCTGTTATTAGTATTGACGGAACTCACTTGTACGGTAAGTACAAGGGTTGTACGGTAAGTACCTCATCATCAGTGGAATTATCATTCAATCGGTCCTTGAATTTATCCTTCAACCACTTCAACCGAATTTATTTTCCATTCACTGCTCCGACCTCCACTTCGACACCGAGATACTGTTCCACTAAATATATTAGGTCGAAGTCCATTGAGCCTGTCACTGCCTGCCCATCAACTGGAAGGTCGGTGAGTACAAAGACGTCCTGCAGCATCACCGTCATCTCCCCAACTGTCAGGTGAAAGCTGTGTGTTTCAGGCCGCCATCTCTCAAGCAGTGCTGTAAGAAGAGGTCGATCATACTTGATGGAGCTCATCAGTGCAATACCATATAGTCCACAATCCCTTAAGATCTCGTGAATCCGTAGGTGCATTGGTAGTGGATGATTTCCCCCAGAATGTACATTCCTTCGATTCACCTTCCCACACATCCTTCGGACGGTGCTGCGACTGGAAAGTAAGGAGTGTAGGGTCGAGGGGACCTGGACCTCTAAGAGGAATGAGATGATGAAGGGGCCGAAGAAGAAGTACCTGCCACATTTGGATTACTTGGGACCTATACAACAACAACAACATTTACATCAAAAGACTAATATAACATTTAATTGTATGATAATGAAACAAATCGAATATAAATAATTATAAGCTTACATTACTACGCACAGTATCACCACGACGACCACCACGTCTACCGTGAGGAGGTGGGCCAAAAGATGTACGTGGTCCATCGTCGCAAGGAGGTCTACTACTAGATCATTCCTCCACATTTCCCATCGTCCGTGCCATTTTTTATAAAATAGAGTATCCTATAACTTAAAAAAATCGTTATTAACTTTACCAAAATATATAACCAACAAATATTGAACACTACACCTCCACATACAATCTTTATTAACTATATCCAAATTTTATCCCCAAATTCGACATTTATCCACATTTTATAACTACTACACCTCCACCGACACTATCCAAATTTTACCCCCAATTTGCCCCCAAATTTTACCCACATTTATCCACATTTCGACACTATCCAGATTGTACCCCCAATATTATCAAGCAATTTCTAACTACATAATTCTACATAATATACAACATTAAAAAATATAGAGTTTGATAAATATACCACTATCTTTAGCCCATATTCGAACCAGTACACCTCCACCGCAAGCCTCACCCCCAAATTTGAAGAACTACACTGCAATTACCCCAAAATCGAAGCAACCCCCAAAATCGAAGTGGCCAATTGAACGGAGATGAGATATTGAAGTATTTCGTGAGTGATTCGACAAAATTTGATGGGTTAATGGCTGAAATCAGAGCAACAAGATCTTGGGTTAGGGTTTTGTGACGAAGAGGAGAAGGAAAAAGAGAAGAATGAGATCTGTTTGCGAGGTTGGGGGTTTAAGACCCAAACGACACTCGCTGTTTCAAAAAGCGAGTTTGGGATAAATCCCCTCGCTTTTTGAGAAAGCGAGTCTTAGTATGTGAAAATCCTACAACTAAGACTTGCTTTCTGAAAAAGCGAGGAGAATTTATCCAAACTCGCTTTTTCAAAAAGCGAATAGGACGTTTTGGGAATAAAAACAAATTAGGGCAGTTTGGAAAAAACTTTCAAAAAGTGGGACAGTTTGGGAAAAAATTCGTTGCAACTAGCATGATCAGCAGATAATTATTCACTTGTAAATTAAAGAAAGAAAACAAGAGAATAAGAGCATCCACAGTCGTTTTTCTCATATGTCAAAAAATGGCAGCTACAGTAATAGCAAATAAACGTGTTTGCTGCAGTGGTCTTTTGCTATATGTTTCTCATTTTTTAGAAAATAAGCGAGCGACGGTATATGTTATACCGTCTCATCGTTTAAAAATAAATTTAAAAAAGTTAATTACTTATTAACTATTAAACTATATTAATTAAATAAATTAAATAATATAATAATAACTAAACCTATCCAAAAACTAACTAAACCTATTTATATCCACCTAACCTACCCACTAAAACCTATTAAAGTATATTAACTATCAGAATCCATCAGCCGGTATAACATATCCCGGCCGGCTGACATTTTTTATTTTTTTTTTAAGAATAAATCTGACCGTTGGATTAGAAAAAAATTAAAAAAAAAAAATCTACGTGGGCCGGTATAACATATACCGGACGGTATATGTTATACCGTCCGACCCACTTTAAAAAAAAATAAAAATTAATGAGACGGTATAACATATACCGGACGGTATATGATATCCCGTCCTTTATAATTTGAGAATCGCTATTCTGTTTCTCAAATATGAGAAACGAATATAACAAACTTGCTAAAAATGGCAAAATGAGAAACCATTGCAGCCCTTCGTTTGCTAAAAAATGGCAAAATGACATTTATAAAAAACCACTGTGGATGCTCTAATAGCAACTAATACAGTTTGTAATGCATGCATGTAAATTCAAATAGATCAGGCGGAAGTCTAATTAAGATTATTATTATTATTATTATTATTATTATTATTATTATTTTCCTCACGAATGATAAACCACAAAACAAAGAGAACTTATAAGAACATTGTTAGCGGGGATCAGGAGTTACCCATAAGAAAAGCAATGTCTAGAGCTCTTCGAGGCATCATGCACATAACGTGCAGGGCCGGCCCAGGTTGCAAAGGGCCCACGAATAAAGGATTAAGTTAGATCTGGCTTTGATTTGAGCCAATTTTAAATCAAAATTTTTTTTGATCAATTTTAGGTGAGGATCAATGGTTAGTAATTCATTAAGTTAATTTATAAAACTTTAAATCAGGTTAATATATTAATGAATATATATAAATTTTTTATTGATATAGAATGTACACTACTCGTATTTTTTAATTGAATTCGTATAACTTATATATATACTAGTAAATAATAAGACGTAATCTGACGTCGAACCTGAGACATCTCTTTACTCATTACATACTCTTTACAAATTATCCCTAATGGCATAAACTTTTATTTTATATGGGTGACTTTTGTAAATAATTATGTCGTAAATAAATTTGAACTTTGAGGGCATTATGGTAACTAACAACAGTTGAGTAAATGAATGATTAATATAACTTCCACTAAAAAAAATGGTTGAGATTAGATGGTTAAATGAATATCTACAAATTGCAAATTGTCTACAAATGACAACCTCAACTTTTCCATTATAATATTAGAGATTAAAGATATATAGGAAGAAAGTTAGTATCACGGTATAATAGTGTGATTGAGCAGTCACCTGAATAAGTGGGCTTAGACCGCTACCTTAATAGGTGAACATTCACCTAATACGCTGTCAGGGTTACAAAAAATAATTGTCAAATAATCGGGTCGGAATTTCTATGAAGTAGCCAAGAGTAAAGAGCAATTTGATACGAAATTGATTTTTTATTCACATAATGTATTATAATTTTTTTTTTTTTTTTTGTCACTTGACCGTAGCTAAGGAGTATAACGTACTGAATACAAGATTATAAGTGGAGAGGCAGGTTGATGCATATTCAAAATTATCAAATAAGTGGATATAAGCAGAAATCAGTTTCAAAATAGGGGAGGCAGGTTGATGCATATTCAAAATTATCAAATAAGTGGATATAAGCAGAAATCAGTTTCAAAATAGGGGTATGAAAAAATTTTACCAAAGCGAAAAGGGATCCACTTTTATTCCTTCCTCATTACTTTCTTCATATATATTCCAATTGGAAAAAAAACTGTCCATGATTCAATTGCCGACACAAGCATGGAACACCATCAAAGTGAAGAATGAATGAAACAGTGATAGAGTTTTGAGAATCTTCCTGGAAACTAATATATATCTATATAATAAATTACAAAGAAAGTTATCAAGTGGCTCACAATCAATCCCCCCAAAATTAAAGGTCCATATCAAACCTCACAAAACACATTTTTCCTCCAAAATTTCAAACCCCAAAATCAAAATTTTCCCCCTAAAAAACTCATTATTTTATTACTATTTCTCTTCTCTCTTTACTTTTTCATATTTCTCTCTTTCTCTCTCTTTCTATCTCTCTCTCCCATTGTTTCTTTATTTACTTAGAAATTTTGATTTTAAGATTTCGGTTTTGTAAAATTTCAGAATTTTTAATAGCAAATATCTCTTCAACAATTAAATTTTATTATTTTTCACACTTAAAGTTCTAAGAAGTTAGATTTTATAACCCCATTTATAATTATTTTTCAATATAGACTTTTATTTATAGCTAATGATTGTCATACTATTCAAACCTGAGCTGCATAATTATTGTTTTACTGTTTACATGGCTTTTCGTGTTTTGTATCGTTCCGAAGATGTGTGTCGTAGGCACGTGCCACGGGCAAATCTAGTCTATATAATAAAACACAAAGAAAGCTATCAAGTGGCTCTACTTCAATTCTAAAAAATATCAAAGGACCAGATTTAACTTCACAAAATATATTTTCCCACCCAAAACAATTCCTATATTTATTTATTTATTTATTTTCTCAGTCTCTCTCTCTCCATTCCTCTTCTATTCAAAAATTAAGAAAATAAAAATTTTAAAAAAATAAAAAATTTAAAAACTAAAAAAATTTAAAATTTAAAATCTTTAAAAATAATTCAAAAAAACCATATAATATGTTTTCTGCTCTATGTTTGCTACTTCAATTAATTTGCTGGACTTCCAAAACTATTTTATATAATCAAACAAGGTGCACCGGCACGTGTCAACGGGCAAACCCAGTATATATATATATATATATATATATATATATATATATATATATATATATATATGTATATATATATATACTGCACAGGTTATAGCGGCGCTTTTACAAGGCTATAGCGGCATTTTTTGGCGCCGTTATAGCTCATAACGGTGCTTCTGAAATCGCCGCTAAAAGCACCGTTAGAACGTGCGTCGTTATAACCATATAGGCTATCGCGGCATGTTCGGATGCCGCCGCTATAGGGTGTCCACCTATAACGGCGTTGCCAAACCGCCGTTATAGGAGCGTTTCGTTTTTAAAAAAATAGCTATAGCGGCACTTTTTCCAAGCGCCGAGACTGCACCACGATTAAAAAGCTAGCATTGGTGCCCTGCTGCGGCGTTGGTCCGGCGTCGCGATAAAGGGTACTCAGAAGCTGTAGTACCTATTGCGGCGTTGCGTGGTAAACACCGAGATAGGTTTTTTTTTGACATTTTATTATAAAATTTTCAATTGAAAAATCCAGTAATTAATCACATATTACAAATACATTTAATCATATTAAATTTAAATGCAAATCAGGTAAATCAATAATATCATAATCAAGAACCAAAAGTCACACATCACAAAAAACAACTCAATAGAAAACAAAATATGTAACACATATAAACTGTCGTACAACGAGTATCAAATATATATGTTGTACAACAGTTAGTTATTACAAAATATAGATATAATTCCTACAAAACATTTATAAAAAAAATCCAAATTCGACGAACTACAGCATGTGAGTCTCCTCGTGTGGCCCGCTGTTGCTTCCAATTCCATCGTTATTTTGCCCTAGTGTATGTGCGTGACTGGAAACCGATGGAATACGCTGGCCCTGTAGAAAAAACATAAATATTTCAGTAGAGTAATGGATATGAGAGGCAACACATAACATACACAAACACATACACAGAGAAATAAATAACTGTATAAATGATAATGATACAAAAAGACCAGAGCACCTAAAATGCTTTAAAAGCATGATTATAATCTGGTAATCAGGCACAGAAAGTAAATAAATTATGAAGCAGATACTCAGAACAATCTTCTTGATCTTACCAATCTGATTGCTGTTTAATATAATGGACAGACAACTGGGAAGTGTTCCTAAATAAATTTACAAGGATCCGATCAGAACTCCTTCAGTAACCAAAAAAAAAAAAGTGATGCAGATACTTACAACCACCCTCTTAACCATACCCAATCTGATTGCAATTCAAAATAATCGACAGACAACTGGGAAATGTTTCTAAATAAACTTACAAGTGAGGGTCTGATCAAAATTTCTTCAGTGCTCTTTTTCTTTTGTCGCTGCTGCATTTGTTCAATCTTCAAAGGATAAACTTAAATCTCAACCATACTTATCCATAATTGAACAGAAGGAATGAGAGCCTTGAGGCCTCAAAGAGCTTGAAGATAGTAAAGAACTACCGTATAGGTGTTTCTCTGATAGAGAAGATACCCCTTATAACATTGCTGAAGAAAAGAGACTCGTGTAGATAGCCCAAACGAATGTCATGATGAATGGTAATTTTACAGGTGTATGGATTCCAGTGGGATTTACAGACAAATCTAATGAATGGTAATTTAAATGATAATGATTCCAGTGGGATTTACATGTTGGATTCAAAGTTCAAACCTTAGCCAGTATTATAAATCTAATGAAGAAGTGGAAATTATTCACTGATAACAGTAATTTAGCTATAAGTAAACTTTACGAGCAATTTACTGTAAATTGAAATAATTGCATGTAATACATAGGGTTGTCTCTACTACATGCTTATTGTATAAGAGAGAACCAAGAACATTAACAAGCATATGGTAGTTAATAAATTTTTAAACATGTGCAATACTAACGTTGACTCTTATTTAATTTAAATTAGTTAAAAGTGGGTATTTAGTTGCAGAATACTAACCGGTGCTTGAGTTGGAATTCCTTGTGACTATTGTCGGAATAACGCCGCCATTTGAACCATTGCTGCCTCCAGACGTGTCACTGTTGCCTTTAGCTGATCAACATCTTTCTGTGTGGGCCCGGCCCCAGTGTAAGAACATGTACGAGAACTGAAGACGCTGGTGGGTGTTGGTCCTAGCCCCGTCCCACGCACACGACTAGGACGCTCGCGTCCCCTCAATTCGGAGAGAACTTGACACTGTAGCGTCAATGGATCGGCGGAAGAAGAAGATGACATTTCCTCAATCTTCTTTCTGGCATCTTTCTGCCAAAGATAACAAAGACAAATTTTATTTTCAAAATTATTTTATAAAGGATTAAACACGTAAATCTTTTGCATATGAATTAATTCTAGCACAGTCATAATGAGTAAAAGTGTAAAACTAATGATGGAATAGATGTGCTTAAAGATTAGGTAATGCCGTAATGATCACTTTTAACTACATCGCATGGTTGGATTTTATAAGAATGGCATGGATGAATTTGAAATAAGCTCAATTTTTACACAGGTGATGCATCAGAATAGATACCAGTTCATACACAGTTCAACAACTTTTTGGGTGCATCAGAATACGAAATAAGCTCAGGATTTTATAAGAATGGCTCAGTTTTTACACAGTTCATACACAGGTCTATAAATAAAGATAGGTTGTTCACTGTTACGACCAGTTCAAGATAAAGATATCAGCACACTTTATAATATTGTCACTTCTTTACACAAACCTGAACACTGTTATCATTTGAAATAGTGATTTTGTGATACTTAATAACTGACATCTTCAGTTACAGCAAATTGAGCCACCCTTTTGTTAACAATACTCGCTTTTTTTAACAAATTGACATCTTCAGTTACTTAATAACCTGAACATAGTCGATCAAATTCAAAATGTGTTTTTGCTTCCTCATAAAGATTTCAAGTTAAAACATTTTTTCTTCACCACCCTTTTGTTAACAATACTTTTTAGTCACAACTTTTTTGTTCACAACAATATCTAATAGGAAAAGATAATTTCTAGCTTCCTTCTTGGACACTTTTTCAGTCCTATACTAAAAATCTAGTAAATATCATAGGCATCATATGCTTCATTAACGAAGAGTAATTCCAATCATATATATGAAAGTATCAGTGTGAACTGTCTATTGGTCAGCTGCACGAGTGTTTGTTACCTTAAATATATATCACTCTTGAATTTCGTTAAAGAAGAACCATCAAAAAAGCTTATAGTGTAGATTGAGAAAAGGCAAGTTCCATCCCAAAATTAATCTTAAGAGTTTTCATGACTTGTATATGACTATAATAAAAAGACTTCAAAAAAAATTTGAACCGTAGTTTACCAGCTCATCACGAACTACCGCAAAGCTGGCACTCCCAGTAGTGTGCTTCAGTTTCAACATCTTTCAAATTTTTATGCCGATGTCAGCCTTTCTCTGTTAATGGTTATAATTCGCAACATCAATAAAAATATATCATCAATAAAATACAAAAGGACGGAAGTTGCGTTAGTATATACCTTTCCCATTTCACTTCTCCAAAAATTGACAAGAAATTTTGGTACGTATTTTTTCATCGCGGATGTGTGCCGTTAGAGGTTGGGAAGGAGGCCTTTTTCAGTCCTCACTTTCCCCATTATCTATCGTCTTGGTGGGTTCTAGTATGTAGTTTTTCGCTGTTTCTTTTGGCTGTTTCTTTTTCTCTGCGCTGTGCTGGTGGTGCTAGTGTGGGATATAGGGGAGAGTTTTTTTCTAGTTCTCCTCTTTCCCTTTTGTTTGAGTCCCTTAACGATTGTTTCTGGGGATCCTTTCGACCTCGTTTTGAGTGTCTTTTTCTCCTCAGGTGCGGTCTCTCGGTGCGGTATTCTTTCCTGGTGTTTGTTTTCGGTGAGTTTTTTCTGTTTGGCTGGCGCCTTTTTCGAGCCCCGGTGCGGTGGTGCGGTATGCCTTGTAGTGGGGCTTCACATTTGAACCGCGGTGGAGGCAGCTTTCGGGGACGTCCGCTTCGGCTTCAGGCCCATTTTGGCTAGCCTACGTTGCGGCTTCCCGGTTTCCTTGTCGCTGAGGTGTTTTAGTCTGCCTCTTTTGTTTTCCCTGTTTTGAGAGTAGCGAGGATGTTTTTAGTGCTGTTTGGTTTTTCTGGTTGTCTTTTGATCGGTTGCGGTAGTTTTACCGCCTGTAAAACTCCTTTGTATTGTATCTCTTGATTCATCAATAAATTGTTTGTGCTGGAGTCGAAAACTCTATCCGCTAATTTCAAAAAAAAAATTTGACAAGAAATTTCCAATCTTGTGGTGTCACACCTACGGGAACCACCCTCGCATTCTCAGCCTCAGTCCCCTCTGGCACATAGTACTTTCCTTTTAGGAAGCTCTTGTAGTCCCTCCATTTCTTAGAGACCGATTTATCTACCCATCCGTTAACAACATCAGCGTAAGAAAATTTTTGCTACAAAATAATATTAATCAGATATATATATATATATATATATATATATATATATATACAGAAAAATGTAGTTGTTCATCTCAAAGTTGTTCATCTCAAGTCAGCATGCTTACAAATCTGAATTAAGGCATAAGGCAACTGAAGGTGTCATTGTCGAAAAGTTATAAAATAACTTTATCTCTTCGTCTTTTGTTGCACAAAAAAATGTGCATTGAACCTTAGGAGGAGTGCATCATCATCAACGGCTAAAGTGATCCGGGTCTTTTACAACATTATGCAAAACTCAGATTTCAAAAAATCCAACTAAAATAAGCTAGCTTTATATCATTCTTTGTGCAGATTTCCAAAATACCTAACGAAAATAATTAAACACTGTTGTGTATGATCAAACTCGAAGGTTGTAACTAAGTGTTCATGTTTGGTACACCAACATCAAGTAAAGACAACATTCCATCACTTCCAGTTCTTCTCCATTTGAACGTAAATATATATGTATATCTTTTGTTGGTTACAGATAAATTTGCATACATCGCGAACTTTTGACTTTCGGTATGTTTCTTACACTCAGAATTTTACCTTGACAATCTTATATATATAGCACATTGACAGGGAGATTAACATAGATTATATAGGGTAAACAAACACAGTAGACTACTATTAATATATAATTGAGTAACTTGTCCTTATAAATTGATAAAATGATAAGTAAAGAACAACTAAGTTAGTTATGTCATAAGGTGTAAACTAGCAATCAATGCTCGCAACCTACTGTGTAGTTGATCATATCTCAAACATATCAATACAATCTTGTGCAGGTCTCCTAGTTTATTATTATAAGCCAAATATGATAGATAAAACTATCTACGACTCAATAAGCAAATTTCTTCAACCATGTTCCTAATCTTATCAACAAATCTAAGTCATCTAGACCATGATCAAAGCTAAATAGCTCATTCTCCAACTAGAGTTACAAATGCAGCCAAACCAAACTTATTACCCATACTGTCTCAATTAGCAGAAAGATAATCGGTTCTTGAATTGAAATTTTCATATCAAAACAAATTAAATATTATCCTGTGTGTCCATCCAAAATGTGGAAGCAAAACATATATGATTGAACATGAAAGTCATTAGATGATTTAGGAATACCTTAATAACAGAGAATGCTTCCTCCTTGGTGGTTTTTGGAATTTTTGACCAAGTCTCGTAGCTTAAGGGAAGGATCTGAGAATTTCTTGCTATTACCCCGCAAAATTTACCGATCTTGCTCCCGCCATCTCTAGTCGGCTGACCGACTGGATTGTTGCTCACTAATATCTTCTCATCATTCGGGAGCTTCCATTCATCCTTCATCTTGGTCGGTCATCTCCTCCTCACAGTGGTAGGCGTGCTATCCTCATTCCTCACCGACGTCAACTGTAGTGTCATCTGTATGCACTGCACCTCCACTTTCTCCTATAGGGTGCTCAGTCGACGGTCCCATGCTGAAAGGATCTACCAGCTCCTCCTGCCTAATCGTGACCACCTTCCTTTTTCTTCTAGCCATCTGTCACCTGTTTACAGAACATTATAAAAACCATAAAATTAAAATTAAGAAAATATGCATGAAACAATGAATATTTAAGGAAATATACATGAAACAATAAATTGAGACAGGTCATTTAACATAAATTTATAAAAATCACAAATTATCACAATATACCATTAATTTGTAAATGATTAATACTTAATTGAACTGATACAAAAATAAGAAATATTTTAAGAAACTATATTAACAAATATCGTCAAAAATGTCACCTTCTTCTCCATCCGTACGTAGCCACGTAGGGCCACTGCTATAATCAAAAATGTTTACATCAAATGTAGGAAACTCGGTAGCAGTAAAATTATTCATAACATCAGCATCATCACCCCAATTGAAATAAATCTCTTGGTTGCACAGTTAGTGCCACGTATGATTTTGGCACTTTTGGGTCTTGAATGTAGAAAACTTGGAGCACTTGAGACGGAAACACAAATGGTTCATGGTTAATGTGTGTCCTAGTGTAAATTAGATGTGCAAAAGTTACAATTGTAAAACCAAGCTTATCCACTTTCATGTTATTTAACCCAACCCAATCTCCACGAAATAAGACTACTCGAAAATGCCCGTAATAATCCAAATCTATAATATCTGTGAGCACCCCATAATAGTCAGCATCTCCGTCTACAGGATTCGTGTCATTTTTAGAGGCATAGCTTCTAGTTTTTGAAGTAACTACAATGCTACTATTTTGAGACTAGACTTCAAATTTCTTTCACGATCCTGAGTATGAAATCTGAAGCCGTTGAATATGTATCCATTATATCTTTTAACCATTTTATGGGACCTTTGGCAAGAATCTTTATTTCAGATGTCATCTCATCATCACCCAACGAAGAAACCTAAAATTACAAAGTAAATCATATTAGCATAAAACTTAAACTTTAAAAAATACAGTCATCCAAGACACGGGACGGTGACTTACATGAGTTTCAAACCACTTGTGGAATTTTTCATTCATTAACTTATGTTGTTCATGTGCCTTCAATGTTTTTGGTCTATGTCTTCTTTTCATTATCCCGATAAATTCGCTGGAACAAAATAAAATGAATGGATATTAAAAAATCTTTTACTACTTCCTATTTGTGAGCAATAAATTCATGTTAATCCAAATTCAACTTACACTCGATATGGCTCACATGATGCACTATGATCCAACACATATCGATGTGCTTGTTCCCATGTTAAGTATCTAACTCAAATGCATCAATTTTTTCAAAAGTAGTGTCAGCGGTCTGGAAGAGATATTTAGCCCCTTTGAGGTTTGAAGTGTTTGGGTTTCTCCTTGGTCTATTAAAACATGTCTTCACACCATGGAGATACCTTGAACAGAAATTGGAGCACTCCTCTGAAAGATACCCTTCTGCAATTGAGTCTTCTGGATAAGATTTATTTTTAACATAACCCTTAAGTCGGTAAATGTACCTAAACAAGTATATCTGGATTACAAAATGTATGGAGGAATAGCATAAAAGAACTAACAAAATTATTGGTTTAATGACGTATGAAGAATTACCTTTCAATGGGATACATCCAACGGTAATGTACTGGTCCACCAAGTCTTGCTTCATCGGCAAGGTGGATTATTAAGTGAACCATTATAGTGAAGAATGATGGGGGTAATATCCTCTCCATTTGACAAAGTGTCAAGGTAGCACGTTGTTCCAATTTATCAATATCTTCAACACACAACACTCTAGAGCAAAGTTCTTTATATATGCTACATATATCTTTTAGGACAGAAGTGACTGGCTCACACATTGAAGATCTCAGAGCCACATGAAGGATATCTTGCATCAGTATATGGTAGTCGTGTGACTTTGGAACCTGCAGCTTCTTCTCCTTATAATTTACACATCTTGCTATATTAGATGAATAACCATCTAGGACTTTAAGCTGCTGTAAAACATTGCAAAATATCTCCAACTCCATTTTTGACATTGAGTAGATTGCAGGAGGAAGTCGTACTCTGCCATTGGGTAATTCTTCAGGATACAACTCATGCCTTATGCCCAATTCTACTAAATCAAGGCGAGACTTAAGATTGTCCTTCGTCCTCCGATCATCTCCCATAACTGTTCCTATAATATTTTCACCAATGTTTTTATCAAGATGCATCACATCTATGTTATGACGTAGTAAGGTGTACTCCCAATACGGCAACTGGAAAAAAAATACTCCTCTTCTTCCATGAACCTGAATCAACATGATTGTCACTCTCATCCGCATTACATAAATCGGTGTTCTCATGTTGTTCTTCTCTAGTCCGCTTCTTAGATGCTTTAATTACTGCCGGATCCTTTGACAAAGTGAATTGATGGCCTTCTAGTCGCCTTAACACATCTGACCCAAACAATGCTCTTGGAGCATGTCTCCACTCATCGGTACCATCAAATGTCGATGTTTCTTCTCTAAAAATATGTGTCACACAACCATCTTCTATGACCCATGTAGCAAAACTTTTTGCCTTTATACAACCACTTTGAATCCGTTTGCTCAGCACAACATGGACAAGCATAGCATCCTTTCGTGCTATAACCAGATAAGCTTGCATATGCAGGAAAATCGTTTATTGTCCAAGTCAACACAACTCGGAGACGAAAACTTTCTTTAGATGTTGCATCATAAGTTGTAACACCCTCCCACAATTGGGATAATTCATCAATCAACGGCTGCAGATACACATCTATATCATTTCCTGGGCTTTTGGTCCAGGAATAATCATGGACAAAATGAATGATGATTGTTTCATGCACAACCAAGGGAGAAGATTATATGGAATTAATACAACGGGCCATATGCTGTAGGTGCTACTCATTTGTCTAAATAGGTTAAAACCATCACTGACCAATCCAAGTCTCACATTCTGAGGATCTTCAGCAAAATCAGGATATCTTTCATCAATTTTTTTCCAAGATGCAGAATCAGCTGGGTGCCTAAGAATCCCATCATTCTTGTGACCTTCCGCAAGCCATCTCATATCAGAAGATGTTTTAGAGAACATGAACAATCTTTGCAGCCGAGGAATTAAAGGGAAGTAACGCAGTATTTTTACAAGCTTCTTTCTACTAGTTGTTGTAACTGACTCATTTGTTTGGTCATCTTCATTTGGCATTTGTATCCATTTTGAAGTATCGCATACTTCACATTCTTCGAGAACTTTCTTATGCCCCCTAAACAGCATACAATTATATGGACATGCTGCTATCTTCTCATACCCTAAATTAAAATGCTTAAGAAATTTTTTTATAGCATGGGATGACTTTGGGATTTGGATTTTAGGAAAAGCTTCGTTCAACAATTCAAGAAGCAAGTTGAAGGACTTTGCAGACCATCCATTTAGAAATTTAATCTGGAATAGTCTAACAATGAATGAAAACTTTGTAAACTGAGTGCAATCACGATATAAGGGAGTCTTTGCATCTTTCAACAGCTTATTAAAGGCTTCAAATTCTTTATTAGTTTCTTCACCAGACATTTCATCTCCCACCCCACCATCATGAACAAATATTTTTGCTGGCTTATCGGAAACTTGGTTGATTAGATTGTTTGTGTGGACTTGAAAGTTATGGAATCTCATACCATCTCGCACTAAAGAGTGCATCTCATCGACAGCACTTTGATTACTTGTAAATAAAGATTCATCTTCTCGTACAACCGGACCATTTGAAACTGACTAAGCAGACTCTCCATGAGAAAACCAATTTGTATACCCCGGTAAAAAAACCATTGCAAATCACATGTGTCTCAACTACATCGCATGTTCTCAAATCACAATTTGAACACCGAACACAAGGACACAAAATTAAGTTCGGGTATGGAGAATTCCTCTTTGCAAAGTTAATTAAATCTTTTAAACCATCCCGATACTCCTTGGATAATCGTGACTTATTAATCCAACTTTTATCCATTTTGAAAAATATGATTCAACCTGAAATATAAAATTAATAAATTAAAATGCATATTGCTTTTAGTCTCTTTCCACCAAGATAATACTAACAACTAACAAGGAATGACTTAACCTTCCTCTCTTTTCACTCACCCTATAAATGTTGGTAAATTCAGACCATTTTTTCTTAAATCACAAATGTAGTTACCTCTTTTTCATCTATATAAAATGTTGAAGAATTTATTAACCATACTTACATTAGCTGGGTGGCATTGAAGAATCACAAATGCTGAAGAATTTAAATCACAAATGTTGAAGAATCACAAATGTAGGGAGGTGGCATTGAAGTACTATATCCAGTAAAATTGAGGGTCTAGATTACTGGGATAAGAATAGGGTATCACTGGACTGTGAAGAAGGTGGAGGATTGGAGGGAAGGAGGGAGGTAACGAGGGAGAGCCGCATCGCTCATGCAAGAGAAAGCACCAATGATGAGTACAAAATCTATGAACTCTCCACAATAGAAAGGAATCAATAGTCATAAATAATTACATTGCATCAATACAAGATAAAAACTTTTATAATACCTAATAATGTTGTTGCTTTTCGTATTCTACATTTGCCATGGTAATTTAGGTAAAGTTACAAATTATAATGGTCTACAAAGGCGAGGTGTTATCTCAGGTGCGGTTTGTACAAAAGAAGTTTACACAACAATATGAGAAACATTTCAGATTTTATAACAACTAAATTTAAAGTAATCTAAATTCTAAAAGATTGTACATGTTCTTGATAAGTCATAGCGGCCTTTACAAATGATCATGATGCTTCAGCTAAGAATATCATATATAATCCAGTCTAGTTTGAACTTTGAACATGACAAATGGTTGTTTAAAAGGAACATACCAACTTTAAAACAAGATATATGGAGGCAAAATGGTATAAATTAAAAATAAAAATGTTAGAAAACATCTTTTGGATGTACAAGAAGAAAATATCAAGTTAAAGAAGTAAGAGAGGGAAAGGGAACATGAACAGTTCAAATGTTATATCATCTTCAATATCAAGCACCATACAGTAATGCTTACCAGATTACATGAATCCAACAAGTGATGTCTATTTTAATTTTTTTTAAAAAAAAAACAAGTGATGTCTATTGTCCATTGGATGATGCTGTCATGAACCCAGAAGTAGAAATACAGTAAGCTTATCAGTCCTGATATCAGACAAATCATCCCAGCAGAGGCAGTGACTTCGATTGAATGAAATCAACACCAAGTAGTATATCACATTTGATACATGGCATCAACAGTAGCAGGTGCAAACCTCTCTATAGAGAACTGATACCCAAAAAAGTTGGATCTTTTATGAGATGGTTCGCCATTATATCCCATGTAATAACATTAGGGATGATCCCACTATTGACTGCCCTTCTCAAAAGCAAGTTGGCTTCATCAATTAAGTTTGCCTTGCAATGCCAGCTAATGAGAATATACCATTAATTATGCAATTAACCATACATACATATATAATTGACAAAAGGGCAAATTTAGAATATGGACGAATTGAAAATCGATAAATATGGTAAAAGGTTGTAAGGCACGATTCGCAAGCATATCTCAGTGTCTCCCTAAGGCTACAACAATTGAAATTGAACAAAATTAGCTAATGTTAAAACCTAAACAATCTAACATGAGATAAAACAAACAATCCTCGTTACCTTTTCTGCTAGACTAATCCTCGTTACAACAATTAGGGTAAGGGAAAAGCACTAACTTCATTTAAGATCAACATAAAATACCCAAAATAGACTTAAAAATCAGGTAAAACAAAATTTTAATAAAAACGGAAAAAGGAAATGAAAGGAACAAAGATAAAAAAATACCCAACTTACTTTATTGATGGAGTGAGAGAGGACGGCAAGGGTGGCGGAGATGGGTAAGGGCAGTCGAAGAACGGCGAAGGACGAGCGGTGAAGGAGGAGCGGCGAAGGAGGAGCGGAGAAGGAGCGGCAGAGAAAGAGCGGCGAAGGAGCAGCGAAGGAGGAGCGGCGAAGGAGGAGAGCGGCAAGGGTGGTGAGCGCGAGGGATGTGCGCACGAGGGAGGTGAGGCGGTGAGTAGGGAGGGGAGAGAGTAACGCGATGGGTTCAGAGGGGATTAGGAGAGGTGTATGCTGAGCAGGAAGAATAGCGGGATTAGGGTTAGAGTAGAGCAGGAAGAAGAGCGGGATTAGAGTAGAGTGGGATTAGGGTTGTACAAATTGGGGAAAGTAAAAAGGGGGGCGGGGGTTTAGAACGGGGTAACTTTTCAGAACATTATTTACCCCACCCTATAACGGCGCGTATATATAACCACCGCGATAGGCAGTGTTCTAAATGGCGTCCGCCTCGGACGCCTAGGCGGCGCCTAGGCGCTCAAAAAGAGGAGAACGAACCGCATATGCAATAGGCGGTACTCTAGGCGTTGAGATGGCAGTTAGGCATACAAGGCGGCGCCGAGGCGGTCGAGGCGGCGGTCGAGGCGGTCGAGGCGGCCGAGGCGGCGGTCGAGGCCGAGGCGGCCAAAATCGATCAGGCGGCTGACAGATTTTTTTGTAATTTTTTTTAAAATTCTTAAAATAGTCTCTTCATCTTCAACAGAAAAAAGACTCATCTTCATCTTCAACAGTAAAAAGCCTCTTCATCTTTACATTAAGGTGTTACTAGTTCACGTTATATTTTAAATTTTATATGACTGATTATTGTTTATGTCATTATGAATCTAAAGTTTACACCATAATCGTTGTTGAACTTCTAAAATCATTCTGGCCTAGCATCACTTGTGAATTGTGATGCATTTAAAAGATTTAGACTACAAGCAAAAATAGAGAAATGTAACTTTTAAAAGGTTAATATATGAATATTTAAAAAATAAAAACAAAACGCCTAGGCACCGCCTAGGCGCCGCCTAGGCGTCCTAGGCGGTAGGCGGTCCTTGGCCGAACCGCCACCGCCTGACGCCGTTTACAACCTTGGCGATAGGTTATACATACATACATACATACATACATACATACATACATACATACATACATACATACATACATACATACATACATACATACATACATACATACATACATATATATAACGGCATTACTGTTTGAGTCTATAGCAGCGTTGTTGCCAAACGCCGTTACAGAGAGTGTGTTTTTTATAAAATAAAATTCTCCTATACCTATAGCGGCGCGTTGTGGAAACACCGGGAAAAGTATGCCGCTATAGCCCATGCAGTTTGTAGTGTGTGTGTGTGTGTGTGTCTATATATATATATATATATATATGCTTCATTACAAACAGGTCCGTGCAAACGGGTTTGCAAACCACTAAAGCCGTTGTTTTCAACATCGGCTTAGGTTATAAACTTAATTCGTTGTTGGAGTCCAACAACGACTTAATTTATAACCTAAGCCGTTGGGAACAACAGCTTAGGTTATATTAAGCTTGAAGCCGTTGTTTCCCAACAACTTTAGTGATTTGCAATGGAGTGTGTGTATATATGTGTGTATATATATATATATATTCTAACTAGACCTTTTTTTTGGCCATAGCTGTCTACTTTAGAGATAGAGTGGTCTAATGTCGAAAAGGGAATCTTCTACTTTGGAGTGAGAATACTTAGGAGTGAGAAGTCTTGTCAACAGATATATACCATGTGTAAGCATATTTTTGTCATTAATTAGTTAGTTCTCTCTAGAAATGTAACGAGTCTGTCGCACTTCACCATTCTCAGGTTACTGCTGTAGTCAAATATTTGTTGGCTATGCTAAATGTTGGAATACATTATCTTTGAATTTTTTAAAAATGTACATTGTTGCATGTACATCTAGGCCTTAATTTGTTGAGCGCTCATCTTATTTCATCTTTGTCCATAAGATAGGTGTTCGACCTCTAAAGACATGTTATACAATGTAATCAAGCCTATGGAATTTTGCTATAGTAGAAATTCTTTCTTTCATATAAGGAACCAAAATTAATGTTTACAAAAAAGACTACAATGAATAGTTTTGGTTGGTTTGGACAGGGACGAAGCCAGAAACTTTTAGCAGGGGGGCGTAGCTAACAACAAATTTATAAATTGTTTTATTGGCTTCATAAAAATAGATATCATTTTGTATTGATCATCCATATATTGTAGATTTGTATATAGATATCGGGTACTTTTGTAAATTTGGAGGGAGGTTGGATGCAATAGGGGGTTTTGTTGAAAAATGAAGGGGCGGGGGGGCTAAAGGGGTGAAAATATATTACTCTAGGGGGTTTTCTGCACATTCAGGGGGTGCATCTGCCTCTATCCCCTGTGGTGCTCCGTCACTGAGTTTGGGTTTTCGGGCTTGGCCCATGAGCGAAGCCCATACTTGATAGGCTTGGAGACCCACCCTAGGAGAGTAGGTTAAGTATCTCCCCTCATGACTTTGGTTTTCTAAGAACTACACCCTCTTATGGTAAGAGACAAATGAGGAGAGAAAAGAATATATTCGAAATATATTCTTTCCTCACCATACTCCTCCTATTCCCCCCTATAAATAGAGAGGTTGGGACTAGAATTAAGACTACTACATACAATATAGATTGAATTTTCATATAAATCCCTCAAGATCTTACAAAGAGAAATGCATTGCTACTCGTCAATCGTCATCCTTTTGAATGCCATTGGGAATGAATGTGTGGAACTTGCATGTATTCTCGTCTGTAAAATATGCTGCCGTACGAGCGTTTCGTTAAGGTGCTTCTGTTATTCAAGGAGATCACCGCTTTCACTTCCGTTACAGTAAAACACAATATAAGGCTAACCATTCTTGTAGTATCATGCTAGGGTTTATGTTTATGCGATCTTTCTGTATGTTATGCATGTGATATTGATACAGCAACAAATAGATATTCACAGGCCTTATCATGCAAGTGTTCAGACTTTTTTCTGAAAAGTAAATAAAAGTACTATTAATCAAGAAATACCTTATCGAAGGCCTTGCTGTCAACAATTCACATAAATTAAAAGAAACAAAGAATCCAAAAAAAAAAAGATTTCACTTACCTATTGAGAATTATGGGATCTCAAGTACTATATGAACCTAAAAGTAAACTATTCCACAAGCATACAAAGATACTCAAACACCACACAAAGACAAGGTATGGAAAGAAGAGAAGAGACTTTATTGATTCTTGAAAAAGATTACTACTTTATACACATTAAATATGCATAATCCACGATCTCACCGTTACCTATTAACTTTGAGAATAGATCTCCATCTCCACCTTGAAACCATCCCAGATCTCACCATCTTTTGAACTCCACGAGAGGATTTTGATCCCCTTGTCCCCCTCAACGAAACCCAAGTCATCCCTCTCATAGGAATAGAATGGTTGTTACATATTAACATCTTTTGTGGCTTTAGTTTTGGCTTAGACTGTCCCTGCAGGCATGTCACGCCCCGCTTTCCAAAGAATACGGAATATGAGTACGTGACAAAGCCTAGCGAATGATTTTCATCATTTATCAGCTGTAGGCTCAACTCAACAGTACGATAGTAATATACAAGAAATATACAACCACGCATGCATGAAAAAAAAACTCATAATCAACAGAATTGTTTGAAAATAAATACAAAATCCTCAAATAAAACCAAGATCTGGAAAGAAAACAATTATTCGGGGCAACATGCCCAATACAAGTTCAAGTAACAACAAGGAATTTATAAACTCAAAACATGAAATAAATTAAAGCATAAAATGATCCAACCCAAGCTGAAAATACTTGGTCACTCACTCCGTCAGGCAACTGATATCCAAAATTTGTATATTTAATAATTGACAGAAATAGAGAAACAGGAAAACAGTACGCCCGTTAGTGCAAGCTACGGGCCACAAATAGTACGAGCAAGAAGGGGGTGCAGAATGAGATAGATAAAATGCAGAACAAAAACAGAAATCAAGAGTACATAATATAGCATGGCAGGATTATAACAGATGGGTAGAATCAAATAAATTAACAAACAAATAAACAGAATCAGATAACAGGCAACAGATAGTAGATAAACTTATAACAAATATCAGATAACATATGGAACAGATAACAGGGAGGTGCAAGGTGAAACATATTGTTCTTAAGTCTTTGTTTAATCCTAACTAATGCAGTAATCATGCATCCCATGTATATACCACATGTTTGATGCATACAATCAAGTGAAAGTTTATACTTAGTGGTGGATTCTATAGGGCCGAGTACTCAGGCAAAACAGATAAACAGATAAACCGAATCGGATAAACAGATGGAACCTATGGGTCACCTTCCGAGTACACCTTCCTATAGGGAAGAATGCAGTCAGGCAAAATAGATACACCGAAACGGTTAAACAGACTTATGTTGTATTCATGCAAAATAGATGGGAAACACAGACTCCCTTCCGAGTACACTTTTCTATATTGTCCACTACTAGATCTTTTCCTTAACCCCGGCTTGATTACTTATTCTTTTTACCAAACATACATGAATGTGCACAATCAGAGACATGTAAATATGACAGGGACAGAAAACAGGTTCAGACTGGGTGACATATAAGTTCGGGTGTCAAAAAAATAACTTATATAATGTTGAAACAACAATAACTTAAATTCTGGACATCAGGACGTTGCTGCACCAAAACTGAAATTTCCGCTGCTACAGAGAAGCAAAACTGAATCCATCAGAAGTTCTAGAAACTAGACTCTCTGCCGGTTCCAGTGCATATACACACAATATGTAAAAATCACAGAAACTAGGTTTAAATTCTTGTTCTTACAGATTTCGTGTTCAGGCAGCAGGTTATAAATTGTGTTCACATATATGTATCAGGTCTGAATACTCATCAAATAATTTCACAAAAATTAAGAGTGATTCCCTAGCATGTCTAGTCTCAGCAAGATAAATTTAATATTATTATATTACTGATAGCATGTTCAAATTAAATTGCAAAACATGGTGACACAGTGAAATTATGAATCTAGAAATCCAGACCCAGAAGTACTAAAACAGCAATATTTCACAACTCACAACTCGAAATTCAATTCCGTCAGATGTTTTGAAAACTAGACACATGAGGCTACAATTCACATTCAGAAACTAATTCAAATTTCTGTCATTAACAGGGTCGAAATTATCAAGCACGACCAGGACATCAGCATTCCAGAACTAAAATATTCATAATAATTTGCTTTGGCTCGAACAAAAAATAGAATCTTAACTAAAAATAAGTGAATTATCACATCAACAACTCAAGCATGGCTTTAAAAATATTAACATATTTATCATACAACCGAACATCTATAATTCATGGTGAATCATGCATTCATATAGCCAACTAATTAGATTTAACTCATGTTTGTGAAAAGAGTGTAATAACAAATTGTTGTGACCCTTACGATTATGGAATTGATAGAGACGAACAAACGAGTAGGACCAAGATTATCAACGATAACAAAAGGCGAGTCACAACTAAAATCTACTTGCGGTATTTCAAAAAGATGCTTGTACGGGGAAACGAAAGAATCACACAAGTTACTTGCCTTGAATGGATATAAAATGACGAAAATCCGCAAATACGAATCCGCGAGAAGATGTGCGAGAAACACCACCACGGAAAGCACGTGTAACGCATGTTCAAGGAACACAGAAGTACTCAGCAAATCCCAAACGCAACAACAACATCAACTCCAACAATCCCAAAGACAACAGCAATAGCGACTCCAACAATCAACAGCAGCCCGACTACACGTGCCACGCATGTAATAAACCATAGCAAAAATCAACAGTAACAATGAAAGACAGCCAATGCAGGGGCTCGAATGTCTCGACTGTGACTGCTGGCAGATCGTGTTGCAGGCTGGCGGCGTGGTGGCAGATGGAGGCAGGGCAGGAAGATGAGGGTGCATCGAGGTGGTTGGCGGCTGACTGACGAGGAGGAGGGTGCGGGTGCAGGCGAGGCTCGGCTGTGGTGGTCGAGCGGGGCAGCGACGGGGACTGACTGCTTGGGGGTGCGACTGGACGGGGATGGCAATGGCGGCTCGAAGGTGAAATGGAGATGGCGACTAGATGACAGGGTATGGCGATGAGGTGGGAGGTAGATGGTGATGATGGGTTTGGGGGTTGCAGTCGAGGAGGGGAGGAGAGGAGATCGGGTTAGATTAGAGGCTGGGTGGTTCTAGTTTGGAGGCTCAACGGCAAGGGAAGGAGGATGAGGGTCGACGGGTTGGGTCTGCAAGGAAATAGGGGAGAGGGATTGGCGGCTGTTTGTGATAGATTAGGGTTTGTTAAGTGTGATTAGGGTTTTGGTTAAGGGGGGTTTATATATAGAATTAGAGTTGGGTAATGGGTATTGGGTTAATGGATAAACGGGTATAGGATCCAATAAGAAACTTAATAAATTGAAATAGGTTTTAAAATTAGATAAATTGGAAAATAACAATGTGAAATGGATTGAACAAGAAGAACAATAATCTAGGATTAATGGAAGAATTCAAATTAAATAAATTGTGAAGCAAAAGCTGAGTCGAAGGCAAAAAAAAATGAATTTCATTAAGGGAGAAAGATCAAATACAAGGTTCAGATTTGAACAAAGAAGAGTACAATGAATAAATACACTGAAGAAAATACAATAACGGAAACAGGGGTTACAAGACAGTTGACTGTTGTTGATGTTTTGTTCCCTTCTTCTTGTTTTTCCTACCGATTTCTACTACCACTTCTTCTCATCTTCTTGATCCTTTACTGAATACATACCACATGTATTGTTAGGGTTTTGGCCTCAAATACATGTAGGGACTGAGTACTTGAACTTGGAGGAGAAGAGGATGAGACAAAGACAGCAAGAGAAGACAACAACAAATAGAAGGAATGTAGTCTGGAGAGTTGCGGTCGACTGACCTGGGAGTGCCGTCGACCGACCTAAGTTGCTGAGAGTTCTTTAAGTGTACAGGGTCCAACAGAGGGGGGGGGGGGGGGGGGGGGGGAACGGTCGACCGTGCAGTCGACCGTTCATGTCTCGAGTTTGGCTTTACACGTTCCGGTCAACCGACCTTGGGGGTGCGGTCGACCGACTTCGGCGCTGATTATTTTTTGGGCTTACGAGTTTAAGGCCCAATAGCTGGATTTGTGTTTATCTTTTAGGGTTTACTTGGGGGGTTATATATATGGCTGTAGCCTCTAGGGTTAGTATGATCTTGTAACATTAGATTAGAGAGTTTTGGTGAGCCGTTATCATTGTTCAACTTCAAGAGGGGATTGTGCCGAGTGTTTCAAAGGTGAGAGAGAGATTGAGAGTTGTAATCTCTATTGTAATCTTTGTATTTCTTAGGAAATAAGAAGTATTGGTTATCTCTGTATATTGATTGTATTCTTGTGAGATCTTGCATATATTGTGGTGGCTTGTTCTTGGTTCATCTAAGTCTTGGTAGTTTCTATTGCTTGTGATGCACTTCCGCTATTAGTACTATGAGTTATGGTAGATTCTTCAACAAGTGGTATCAGAGAAACTAGGTTCGAGATGGCCAATAGCAAATCAAAGATCGAGAGATTCGATGGGAGTCACTTCGCGATGCGGAAGATTCAGATGATAGCGTAACTTCGTCAGAAAGATCTTGATGGTCCGTTGTTTGATGAGAAGCCGGTAGGTACAGACAAGGATGCGAAAGTCTTGGCAAAGTGGAATTGTTTGAATCAGAAGGTGCTAGAGCAGATTCAGTTGGGGCTGAGTAGGAAGGTGTTATTTCATATCTCGAAGGCAAAGACCACAAAGCAGGCTATGGAGATTCTCACGGATATGTATGAGAAACTGTCGACATCTAATCAAATTCTTCATCTGAAGAAATTGGTTAATATAAAGTTGAGGGAAGGGGGTTCAGTAGCAGAGCATGTGAACAATTACTGTATGGTTTATAAGCATATGGAAGTAGGTTTGAAGTTTTCAGAAAGAGGGCAGTCATTGTTACTTCTATCTACTTTACCCGATAGTTATGGTACGGTGGAACAGACTATTACTGGCACTATGACAGATTCGACGACTCTACAGGATATGGTGAGTAGCATTCTGAACGAGGAGGTGAAAAGGGTGAGAAACGGGAGATATCCATCATCATCTTCTAAAGATTCCGTAATGTAAGTTGAGAAGAGACGTGGGAGATCTAAGAGCAGTCAAAGAAGAAAGGATCAAAGCAGTTCATCTGAAGTGTGTCTGATGACAGCGATGGGGGACATGGGCTTGAGTGCTAGTATTGTCACAAGAAGGGTCACATGATGCGCAGTTGTAAGGCTTATATGAAGAGGAAGCAGGAGAAACCGAAGAAAGATACTTCAAAGGAAGCTCAAGTGGGGCTTGTCGAAGAGTTATGCTTATCAGCTCGGGAGGAGTTGGACACTCAAGATTGGTGTATTGATTCAGGAGCTTGTTTTTATTGCACTCCGAGGAGAGAGGTGTTTGATGACTATAAGGAGAGTTCTTTTAGAGATGTGATAGTGGGGAACGGTCACCGGTGTCCTGTACGTGGAGTTGGTACTGTTCGCGAGAAAGTCAATGATGATCAATGTGTTGTCTTGCGGGAGACAATGCATGTTCTAGACTTGAAGGAAAATCTTTTCTCGATTGGAATGCTAGACAAAGAGGGTATGTCTACTATAGTTGGTAGTGGGGAGTGGTGTATAGCTGCATGTTCAAGGGTGATTGCAAAAGGGAAGCGTGAGGAAACGCTGCATTTGCTTAGAGACGTGAGGGGCGTTTCTCCTGTAGTTGACTCTCAGCCGGAATCGAGTAATAAGTTGTGTGGGGTGCAACCGAGTTCTTTCAGTTGTGGAGGGGAGGTTACTAATTTAGTGGGAGCTGCTGGCCATGAAAGTGATCCTAGAGGGCAAGACGTTGCTGCGGTGATGGTACTTTGCGAATTGGCAGTCGAAGCTTCAAGCCGCTCTAGTGTGATAGAGAGCACTGGTATCGATATGGGGGTGATGTCGATTTGGGTAACCGAAATGGGACTGTAGGGATTGAACAATCTGCGGATATTATAGGGGTGCCGTCCACAGAGGTTTTTAGTGCAGAGGGTGCATCGAGAGGTTTTGAACCATGTTCGATGTTGATGGATATTCTGTGAGTTGGGGAGTCTTGTAACACGGAATCCGACACTAGAGGTTGTTTTTCCGGTATTCGTGCTTTATGCGATTAGTGGAGCACATCCTTCGTAAGGCAATGAAGAGTGGTTGGTGCACTCCACGTGGTGGAGTGGCGGAGGTGCTCTTCATGAGAGTGGGGAGTACTTGGGTCTTCCATGAAAGTGGGAGATTGGCAGAGATAATGCGAGGTAAAGATTGCAATAATTTTGAAGCGTTGTGTATTTGGTCCAAGTGGGAGATTGTTAGAATTTTGGCCTCAAATACACGTAAGCACTGAGTACTTGAAGTTGGAGGAGAAGAGGAGACAAAGACAACAAGAGAAGATAACAGCAAGTAGAAGAAGTGTAGTCTGGAGAGTTGCGGTCGACCGGCCTGGGGGTGCGGTCGACCGACCCAAGCTGCTAGGAGTTCTTCGAGAGTACAGGGTCCAACAGAGAGGGGGGGGGTCGACCGTGCAGTCGATCGGTCGTGTCTCAGGTTTGGCTTTACACGTTGTGATCGCCGATCTTGGGGGTGCGGTCGACCGACTTCGACGCTGATTGTTTTTTGGACTTACGAGTTTAAGGCCCAATAACTGGATTTGTGTTTATCTTTTAGGGTTTACTTGGGGAATATATATATGACTGTAGACTCTAGGGTTAGTATGATCTTGTAACATCATATTAGAGAGATTTGGTGAGCCGTTATCATTATACAACTTCAAGAGGGGATTGTGCCGAGTGTTTGAAAGGTGAGAGAGAGAGATTGAGAGATGTAATATCTTTTGTAATGTTTGTATTTCTTGGGGAATAAGAAGTATTGGTTATCTCTACATATTGATTGTGTTCTTGTAAGATCTCGTATATATTGTGGTGGCTTGTTCATGGTTCATCTAAGTCTTGGTAATTTCTATTGTTTGTGGTGCACTTCCGCTATTAACACTATGAGTTGTGATAGATTCTTCAACATGTATCTCTACAATCTCCGCCTTGGACTATAGCCAAAGCTCCACGTGATATCAGACACCCCACTTACAGTTTCTTATTTCTCTTTACTTGATCCTTTCCCACTTAATAATAGTCTCAGTTTGTCGAATCAACTTTTCCTTCTCATTAGTGAATGAAAACCCAATAGATCTTAATCCACCCTAAACCTTTCTGTTGGAAACAACTTGTTCATTTTATCAACTGAATTCTCTTTCGCGTGGAACTCCACCAATACGAACACTTTTTCGGTCAAATCATAAACTATGTGCAAACTTGTCTCGCATTTAACCCCGTAAGATACACCTGATTCACCAATTAATCAGTGATGCACCATGGCACAAACCATGAGACTGGTCTGCTCCTTGAACCCATCGATCTTGACCAAAATCTTCCAACCATATTCTTGATTCTACCATAAGCCTGCTCGTATACTCAACCATAACAATTTGTTCCCACCAAACCTGCATATGGTACCCAAGACAACCAATTCTTCCTCCACAAAAAGGATGCAACCTTGGGGGACACTTGAAGTGACCAATAATAGGGAGTTACCAATCCATTTCCTCTTGGGAGAATATTAACTTTCAACAATCTTGTCTCAAGAAATCTCCACCCCAAGCATTTCCTAAGCGAACCTGTAGACTCCATATCCATCGGTCATATCGGCTACACAAGGCAAAATCCAACTCATGAGTATGATCCGCTATTAGAGAAAGAATGTCGTCATAGTCCTCCATAACCTGTAGAGTGTATCCTTGCAAAATATCTGCACCTTGTACTTTCAGTCTCCCTTTGTACGTGCTAACTACCCAGTAACCTCATCCCACACTTGATCTTTTGGAAGAACCTCTATCGCCTCAATCTCAAGAGTGACTGTGGCGAACGAAACCTAACTTCAAAACAGTAACTGACGTTTTCCTGTGAGAACTTCTTGTTAACATGTGGCTAAAGTGTAAGTCTCCACATGGGGCTAATTACCATCACCATCACCATCTATCTTGAACACCTCTGCACTTGTTGGAACCGGCTATGCAAAAATCTTCAACGCCATGTTTTGGAACCTTAGAGCTTCCACCTATGTTGAATGAGTCTCCGTCTGCCTCCTTTGCGTTTCTCTTGTAACTCCCTGTATCTGTTAACATGGATTGCATGCTAAAGAAAACACCTCGGCAAAATCGATGCTTTCCTCGTAACTGCATGCCACAACTTGTATCTGTTGATACCTCATGTGATCCAATGAAGCAGCGCCTCCTACACTTAGAAATCAGTTTGGTCCTTTTGGTACTTCTCACTAGAGTGTATGTAGGGCATCCAAATGCTGAGAGTAAAAGAAAAAAAAAATTAAATAAATAAATCTCCTTTTCATACCTCTTCGTTAGGAACCAGAGGTAGTTCTCTATTGATGATCAATTAATATTCAAATAACATGCATGAATCTGCTTCTACCCTGGAGCCCTTTTAATGGCATATTGTGCTAGAGAACTTCATGCATTCTCTAACTGTGTCTCGGCGTATGCATCTTCCTGCCTCAATCTCTGAAGCCTATCATGATCCTTGATTCTTGCAAAACTACAGAAACTCCATGGAGACAAAAACCCCCTCCATCACAATTCCTCAAAACTTCACCTATCGTTGTTGCCTCATTTACATAGCAATTGGTGCAAGTCCCTATACATCTAAATTAAAGCAATATGCAATCCCTTACCTCTCATATAACTATTATTAAATCACCTTCGTTGCTTGCTCATTGTCGCAATACCAAAACACCATTATACCTTATAGCAAACAACCTGTGTGCAACACATTAAGACTCCTTTCTCTGTTGAGACTATGTTGTATTGCTCTAAAGTCTCAGCAATTCTCCATATCTTTCTCTACTTTGCTAATCGAACAACTACCAGTCATTATGTCGTTCAATCCTCCTGTATTAGTTGGTTGAGTTGGATCTTCCCATGAGCAACAAAACATCCTTGCTCACCTTTAAAACTCCACCTTCAGCTGCAAAATCACACCCTATCGCCTTCAGTACACTTAGAAAAATAGCACCGGTCCCTATGTTTGAACTGTTTAGCCAAACACCCCCTTTGCACAATACCAATCCTGATGAAAATAATGGATGATCTCCATCTGAACTATCTTGCCAATCATGGCCTTGTAGGTGCAAAATACTATTCCCTGCCACACACACATACAAAATCTAGCAATCTGAATCAAAATATCCATGCATGAAAGAAGTTGCGATTGATAGTGAACACTATCATCACATAAAATGAACCTTCTGCCTCTTCTTTTGCCTCCGCTGACATCTGCCCTGATTCACCAGCTGCCTCATGCTATACTTAGAACTATAAGAAACTTTGATTTGTGCCGCCCTTTGTTCCAATAATACTTGACATGGGTAAAAATAGAACAAAATCAGGACCGTTCAAATCGGGCTCGAATCTTAAAGCTCTCAGGGGTAAAACGGTACTTTTACTAGAAACGGGTCAATGGACGGAGATTGGGCATCTCCCAAGCTCAATAACTCAAAAACGGATATGTCTTGTTGGGTTGTCATAACAACCCAATGTAAATGTGTGCATGATTAATTAAACATGATTAAACTTATAATAATCCATAAGAGACGGTTTGAAAACCATATCTCTTATCATTAGAAGAGTTTTAACTCAATCTCTCAAACAACTCTTATCTCTTTATGAAGAAGAGATAATCAATTCAATCCAAAAATACCAGGAAGTAAAGATAAATCATTATCTTGAAACTGACCCCGAAGGCGACTATAAATACCCTCCTACCTCCATCAGAAACAGGTATCCGTATTTTGCCACCAAAAAGCTCTCTCATATTCTTCTTGAGTTCTGACTTGAGCATCGGAGGTCTGTTGTCGGGATCAACCTTGGTGTTTCAGACTATTGCAGGTCAATCAGAGCGGTCGTCACCATCAAGATCAGATCCAACGGTGCAAACAAGTCAGATTCAGAAGTCAACATCAGTTGAAAGCAGTCAACATTGGTGAAAGTAAAAAAGGTCAGCTTTCTATTGTGTTTAAAAGAACTCATATCATCTATTTGCTCACTCACAGAAACTAACAGCAACAGATTGGCACCGTCTGTGGAAAAAAAAAAGTAATCCGACCAAACTTCGCCGGTGAAAACAGTTTTCATCAATGTCTCCAAAGTGGAAAGGGAAGGCAGCGGCCTTAAGCCGACGAGCCAACCCTCTTCCTCGACCTTCTCCTCATGAGGGTGTCCCTCCTATTCTTCAACTGGATCAACCTCCTCATCCAGAACAACCTACCCAGCCTCCTTCTAGAGAGGCTCCACCAGGGGGCTCTCGAAGAAGTCAGCACCCTACACAACAGAATGGAGAGAACCGGGGGTTGGTGCACAACTCCACACCCTCCACGGTGTCCTCTAAGTACCTCAGACGCAGCAAGACCTCCACCATCTCATAACCTCTAAACATCAAGAGTCTGAATGTCGGGACCACTCGAGCAAACCGTGAGCAGAGGATGCTCTCCTCCATCCATCTCACCCAGAAGACACAAGGGGCCCCTCTTCCCGGAGTCGGGGACGTAGAAGAACCCTTTCTCCAAGAGGGAGAAGAAGAACCCCCTCTCCCAGAGGGCGAATGTAACACCCCGAATTCGAAATAAGACTAAATTCAAAGTTCCACATGATCTTTACACTTCACTTCGTACAATACAAGGAATTTAAAATATTTATTACAACAGTCTTTCACATCAACACGCAGCGGAATAAATAAAATACAACAATGATAAATGTACAAATGTAACAACTTTAGCATTTAAGTAATCATCAGCAATAAATTCATCTTTATATCTTCTTATAAATTTCAAGTCCTGCATATAAACTGTGGGCACGTCAGTTGCTTACAACCGACGAAATATTATACACGGCCATCCTCGCTATGCCAAACAGTATAAAGATTCTTAAATACTTTAACAAATCACAAACTTGATCACAAATAATGCTAAAAAGGGACTATCCTATTGATGTCGTGGGTGCTGTGCACTTAATCCTTAATGCAGTTATTTATATTACATGACACTAATGCGCACTTGTTCGGATTCTATGCATCCCATACTACATAGGTCTGAGGGAAAATCCTTAATCGTTCTTCATCTTGTAGGGTTGATTCCCTCACCATGATTTAAACTACTACGGTAACTACAGTAAGTATCCTAGGTGTTCTGTGAGTTACGAGCCCAAGTCCAGCCATCCTTGAGAGAACCCCACGTACTGACACATGATGCATCATGCAGGCATCCTGTGGTCAATTCATCTCCGCCATGTACAATGGCACCACCCGTAGTCACCAAAACACCCCACAAGCGTCGCCGCCGGAACGGTATCCTGAAGTAGTATCCACGCCCTAATTATGACGCATCATGAGGACATCCTGTGAACACTCTCACACTGCCAATCTAATGGCCTTCATACTTATGTTTTTCTCTTACTTTCATCACATCTCCACTATAGTGTAGTCCTTACATTTTTAATTTGTTTTAGAAGAAAATCATCACAACCTAGAGCTGGCTTACCCTATCGGACTTAAACCAAACAAAGGAGACAGTCAAACTAACTGGCTACTTCTCAAGAGATGCTCAACCCACACTGGTTAGCTCTCAAATTCATTAATAAAAACTGCCGGTCACTAGGGTCTCGCCTAGTCTCTAGATTCCAACAACTATCTCTTTCTAGAGATCAACAATATTTCATATTCAATCTCAGAATAATATTTTCATTTCTTTATTTACAAATCTCCTTCTCAAAGAAAACATTTCTTTTTAATCTCATAACATTAAAACAATTCAATTCAACTCTTTTATCAATTTAATCTCTCATACCATTGTATGCAATACCAAATAATCTTAATCACATATTAATAATCATAAAATATCATTAAGAAGAAAATCTAATTGAAATCCAAATATCCATCTCTCTTTAATTAAACAAGAGTCACAATCTTCATTATAAAAATCAATTCTAATTCTTTTAATCGATAAACTCGAGTTCCTTAATGTAAAATCCTCTTTTAATCTCATAAAATATATCCAAATATTATAGAATTAATTCTTATAAAGTCTAAATAATTTTAGAAAATTTTATAGATTTTTTCCGAATTTTATTTCACTTAAAAACTCAATAAAACACAAAAAATCAAAAAGAAACAAAGTGGCATGGTCTGGATTCAAACTCAGGACCTCTGAGCCCAACCCACCATGAACAGTAACTGCACTAAGGTGCACCAGTAGACCAGTTAGGCCAAGGTGTCCAACTGTCTAATACAGAACTTAAATTACCCTTAAGTTTTGGGTTTCAGATTTGAGTAAAAATCATATTTTAGAAAAATAAAGTCTCTGAAAAGACTCGAACCCAAGATCAATAGCTCCGCCGAGCTATGGTAATGCTTTTAAAATGCACCCGAAGACCAGTAAGTCCAGAGTAATTAACTGATATGAAAATAGTTACATACTTTTTGTTTGTACCGTACTGTTATTTATTTTCTTTTAATAAACTCGATTCTTCGATCGATTTGTGCTTCCACCAAAATATAGATAACTTTCCAGAATATGTTTCTTTGAAAAACAGTATCGTACATGTTTTAAAATTCATAAGTTTCTTATTTTTCGCAGTATAATAAAATATTTCTTCAAAAAATGCATTAAAACACATATAATCAATTTTCCAAATTAAAAGGTTGTCTTTCATCAAAAATTCCTTTATAAAATTTCTATACTCATAAAATAAATATTAGTGAGATTAAATCCGCACTTCCTTAACACATTAGCATCAAAAGTCATTTTTCATACACATTGCATTATTTGGGACTACTATTATTCTAACATGCATCAAATCTCATTCCAACAATTTTCTAAATAATACATCATTTTTCACTTTTTAATTTAACAAGAATTATAATCATTATTACGAATCACACCATCAATTCAACACATCATGAAACAAAATAATTAAGATTAAGTAATCTAGAACTAACATGCCAATCAAAATTTAATAATTAAATTCTACATCACTAGCCTAAATTTTACTTCTAAATTAGAAAGGATTTTAGAATCACCCACCCAAATGTGATGTACTCAAATGAACTCGTAGAATGAGAAGCTCCTAGAAACTCCGATTCTGTTCCTCGAAATCCGCATGCAAGAAAAACTCCCCAATACTCCATTCAGCCAAAGCAATATGAACAACACTCACTTCTTCATTCTTCATGTATGCATATATATTTGACTATATATATATATATATATATATATATATATATATATATATATATATATATATATATATATATATGTACAAATGATTGTATGATATAGATGTAAATAGGTATAGTTGTGTAGGTGATGTAGCACAGTGAAGGGGGTTGAATGGTGGGCTTGCTTATTTGGGGATTTTGATTTTGGCAGGGACAAGAAAGCATAGGAAAACACTCATCTCACATACGCATATTTATATATATGCAAATATATCTAGCTATGCATTGTGTAGTAAGATTGAGTGGGGAACAAAGTGGGGCTTTTTCTGGATGATTGCTTTCGGCAGAGCACAGGGAAAAGGAGGAGGGGAAAAGATGAAGAGAAAGGTAGAGTATTAGGGGGTATTTGAATAGTTTGTGATAGAGTGATTATTATAACTACTCCCCACTACACCCATTAACACCACTCACACAAATTCAAAATTTTTCCTTCCCTCCTCTCCAAAATGAACAACCGATTAACTCTTTCTCCATGCAAAACACGTGCACGTAGGTTGCACTTGCACGCACACACACATATATATATTTAATTTAAAATATATGTGTACAATATATTGTAAATGTTTAAGTAAAAATTAGTTTAATTAAAAATTATAAATTTTCATGGACAAATAAAATAAACACACACACATTTCAAAATTTATTTTGAAAACGAATACGCTCAAAATACATGCACCGAGAACACGCACGTCGCACGTAAAATATCAAAAATGCGAAATCGACTTTCTCAACGGAAAAATATTCAGAAATAATTGAAATACAATATACGAAAATATATTTATTAATTTTTATATATTCTACAACGTAATCGTCACGTACATGGAAAACACGTGCACCACACGTATAAAAAATATTTAGATCAAAATGCGAGAAAAATGAATTTTCGTTTATAAAACAAATTCGAATACATAAAATAAATAATTGAAACATAGAAAATATCACCTGTAGCAGTGGAAAAATACGTAATCGATACGTGCATCGAAAACACGTAAAAAGTACGTAAAACACAAAGATCGGAATTTTATATTTGAGTTCACTCAAATAGGATAAAAATAAGTTTTGAGAAAACGGGAAATGCATAAATAGTGGGGAAAAAATACGTAGTGAAGTACGTTACGGATATCACCAGTAACGGTACAAAATATACGTGCGTAACACATGAGAGGCAAAATTATCATTTCCAATTTTACGGGGTGTTACAGTAAAGGAGCCATCATTCTCCAAGGGGACACAAAAGAACTCCTTCTCGAGGGGGGGGGGGACCCTACACCAACAAGCCGACCATCTCCCAGGAGATAAAGAGGGGAAGAAGTACCTGTCACTCGGGCAGAGTTTCGAGAATTCAAAGATGAAATCCTTAAAGACCTCAACACCATTTCAAGCAGGACTCAACAAACTAGCTATCACCGCATCACTCCTCCTCAACGTGAATAGTCCCACAGGTCCACTAGATTCGAAGAGCAAGACAACGTCGTCCTCCAACGCCTCCAGAAGGTGGAAGATTGCCTTGCACCGCTGAAGCAAAAAAAGAGGAAGAAATGAAAGAACATACTATCCCTCCAAACCCCCTTCTCCTGAAAAATCATTGAGGCACCTGTGCCGGTCAACTTCAAGATCCCAGCCTTCGAGTCGTACAATGGGGAGTCCGACCCGGTAGACCACATTGAGAGTTTTGAAACCCTTATGATGATCCACCAAGCATCCGACTCCCTCCCCTGCAAGACTTTTCCAGCAACCTTGAATGGATCCGCATGGGAGTGGTTCTCTCGTCTCTCTTCGGGGTCCATCTTCTCCTTCGACCAACTTGAGGAGCTCTTTCTCACGCACTTCATCACTAGCCACAAGATAGAGTACATAAGTGTATCCTTACTTAACATAAAGCAAAGAGACAGGGAGTCCCTTAAGAGTTATGCTCGGTGCTTCACATCCAAGTTCTGGTCCATCCCCTCACTCAACTCAGCTATAGCCACGGCTGCCTTGAGGCACAATGTAAATCATGACTACCTTAAAGTCTCTCTTGTCAAAAGACCTCCCCAGGACTTCTCCAACCTCCTTCAAAGAGTCGAGAAGTACATCCGAGTGGAGGATGCTATTTGACATAAAAAACAGAAGGTGACTTCATTCGGGAACAAACAGAAAAGCACCAATGAAGACGAACCTAGTAAGTCCTAGAAGGATGCCACATGTCAACGTCGTCCACTCCTAACGCCTCGTTTTGAGAAATACACTCTGCTTAATGCCAGCAACTTTGATTACCATTGAAGAAGAAAGAAAAGAATCGTTTCTAAGCACCACAACTAGACACTTTAAATAGTTTAAGAAAAGAGATCAACATCTTCTAGTCTGTCTCTACTTTTCTTCTGTTCTCTGCAATTCTCATGGAAGTTGATAAGGAGGGACTCCTTCAACCATCTCCTAAGATGAACGCCTTAAGTAGAAAAAGGGATAGGAACAAGTGGTGCGTGTTTCATAAAGATCACGGACATCTCACAAATAACAGCTGAGCCCTCAGGGACGAAGTTGAAGCGCTGCTCCAATGGGAGTACCTCACCAAGTTCACCCAAAGGAACAACACCGAACCTCCTCTAGCGAAAGGAGCCACCAAACGAATACAAAGGCCTTATGAGTCCCAAGACTCGGCTCGCATGGAAGTATTCCACACCATCCACGGGGGACCTATAGAGGGATTGTCTAACTCATCAAGGAAAGCATTTATCCGTGAAGTAAGCTCAGTGCACAACATCCCTCCTCCAAAGAGCTCAGGGGTTCCAGTCACATTCTCAGACTGAGACCTTGAAGGTGTTCGAACACCTCATTGCGACACACTTGTAATCAGCATATGCATGGCATGAAGTCTGTCGTGTCCTAGTAGATAATGGAAGCTCGATAAACATTCTCTTTCTAAATGTATTCGAAGTCCTCAAGCTCAAGCGAGACCGTCTCAAGCCTGCCGGGTACACCCTCCATGGATTTTTCGGAGCCCTAGTTCTAATTGAGGGAATATTCACCCTTGACGTAACTGTGGGGAAAACTCCAACTACCTGCACGGAAGCACTCGATTTCATGGTTGTCGAAATCTGCATACTATGGCATTTTTGGTCGCTCAGGGCTAGGAAACTTTCACGCAATTGCTTCAGCCTACCACATGAAGATTAAGTTCCCTACAGTAGCAGGGGTAGGGGAAGCCAAAAGAAGCTGAGAAGCTGCTCTGACGTGTTACACCGCCATAATGGGGGGCTCAGTCTTCCCCTCGATGCAATGGAATTTCCCTAAGAGAGGGAACTAGCCATCTCTAAACCCTTAGAAGAACTAGCAGAAATATCCTTATCCCAAGAAGATCAAGCTAAGTATTTTTGGGTGAGCAAGGCACTCCCCCATCAAGTTAAGGAGCAACTCATACTTGCATTAGGGAGAACCAAGATCTCTTCACTTGGAACATCGAGCACCTGAAAAAGTACAATGAGGGTGCTTAACCCCCTCCCCTAGTAGTTAGCTTCAAACATGTAAGAAAGGTCGATAATTATAACGGTCATAGCATGAAATAAAGGCTAGCATCAAAGTAGCCACTTAGTTTCATTTTTTCAATAAATTTTTAGTCTTTTCCTTTGCAAAATTCTTGTACAATTCCATCAGATGCAAACAATGAGTTAGACACATGGTTTGCCCCCGAGCAAAACCATCCACTCACTAAGCACCCCAACGGATGGAGTCCACTCATGGTTCTTAGGGTCGCTCTAGGCACTTACCCCCGAGCAAGTGTGTGAGGCCGGCTCGCCATTCAAGTGCTCCCAAAACTCACCGTCTCCTTGTTTGGAGTCCACTCGTGGTTCACATGGCCTCTCTAGCCTCTTGCCCCCGAGCAAGTGTGCAGAGCTCGGCTCGCCATTCGAGTGCTTTCAAAACAACCCTGGACAAGTGTGGAGTCCACTCATGGTTCTTTGAATCACTCTATACACTTGCCCCGAGCAAGTGTGCGGATACGCCTCGCCATTCAAGTGCTCCTGAAACTCGTCGTCACCCTGTTCAGCGTCCATTCATGGTTCTAGATCCAGTCTAGTCCTTTGCCCCCAAGCAAGTGTGCAGGGCATGGCTCGCAATTCCAGTGCTCCCAAAACAACCCAGGACAAGTGTAGAGTCCACTACTGGTTCTTAGAGTCGCTCTAGCCACTTGCCCCGAGTAAGTGTGCAGGGTACGCCTCGTCATTTAAGTTCTCCCAAATTCATCGTCACCCTGTTCAGAGTCCATTCATGGTTCTAGAGCCGCTCTAACCCTGCCCTTGCCCCCGAGCAAGTATACAGGGCACGACTTACCATTCGAATACTCCCAAAACAACCCTGGACAAGTGTGGAGTCCATTCATTGCTCATAGGGTCTCTCTAGCCCCTTGCCCCGAGCAAGTATGTGGAGCTCGGCTCGCCGTTCGAGTGTTCCCAAAACTCGTTGTCATCTTTTTCAGATTCCACTCGTGGTTCACAGGGTCGCTCTAGCCACTTGCCCTCCGAGCTCGTGTACGGGGCATGACTCGCCATTCGAGTGCTCCCAAAATAACCCTGGACAAGTGTGGAGTCCATTCATGGTTCATACGGTCGCTCTAGCCACTTTTCCCAGAACAAGTGTGTGAGGCACGACTTGCCATTTGAGTGCTTCTAAAACTCATTGTCACCTTGTTCGGATTTCACTCCTAGTTCACATTGCCATTCTAGCCTCTTTCCCTTGGCAAGTGTGCAGAGCTTGGCTCGCCATTCGAGTGCTCCCAAAACAACCCTAGACAAGTGCGGAGTCCACTCATGGTTCTTAGGGTCACTTTAGCCACTTGCCCTCAAGCAAGTGTGCGAAGCACGACTCGCCATTCGAATGCTCCCGAAACTTGTTGTCACCTTGTTCGGAGTCCACTCATGGTTCACATGGCCACTCCAGCCTCTTGCCCCCAAGAAAGTGTGCGGAGATCGGCTCTCCATTTGAGTGCTCCCAAAACAACCAAAAATTGTAGAGTCCATTTATGGTTCGTAGGGTCCCTCTAGTGACTTGTCCCTGAGTAAGTACGCAGATCACGGCTCGCCATTCAAATGCTCCCAAAACTTGTAGTCACATTGTTCGAAGTCCATTTGTGGTTCACAGGGCCACTCTAGTCTCTCGCCTCCGAGCAAGTATGTGGAGTTTTGCTTTCCACTCGAGTGCTCCCACAACAACCTGGACAAGTGTGGAGTCCATTCATGGTTCATAGGGTCCCTCTAGCAACTTGTCCCCGAGCAAGTATGCAAAGCACGACTGGTCATTCGAATACTCCCAAAACTCGTCGTCAGATTATTCGGAGTCCATTAGTGGTTCACAGGGATGCTCTAGCCTCCTGCCTTCGAGCAAGTATGCGAAGTTGGCTCACCACTAGAGTGCTCCTAAAACGAACTCGGACAAGTATGGAGTCCATTCATGGTTCGTAGGATCCCTCTAGCGACTTATTTTCGAGCAAGTATGCGGAGCGTGGCTCGCCATACGAATGCTCTCAAAACCTGTCGTCACCATTTTTAGAGTCCATTCATGGTTCGCAGGGCCGCTCTAGCCTCTTGCCTCAGAGCAATTATGCGGGGTTCAACTTGCCACTCGAGTAATCTTAAAACAACCCTAAACACAAAAGATGTAACACAAAGAGACAAAGCATGAACACTTAGAAGATTTTTGTTCCACATTAATATCTGATTACAAGTGTCATTGGAGAAAAAGTCTCTACAATATTACAAGTCTCTACAAGATTACAAGTCTTTTACAAGATTACAAGTCTCCCTCGGAGTCATATTTCCCTCCTCGTGGCAAAGAGATGTTTCTATTAAGAGACACGCACGGCTTATGCCCTCCTCGGGGCAGAAGAGCACTGATCCTCTCTCTTGACTGGTTAGTAGGAAAGACCAAGCCCACTGACTGTGTCCGAGCCACTCGACCATCAACACGCCACACCTCTTCAACAGAGGCAACATTCGACGAACCAGCCACCCTACTCTAGGCATCTCCTCAATTTCTCGCGCTCTCGTACTGGCACAAAGCTAACCGTGAAACGAAATCCCCTTATTTATCTTGTCGCAGGAGCAGGAAGTGCTTCTCGTCTTAACCCCTTCAAGGAGCCACTTCAGCCAATGAATCTCCATTTCTTATTCAACAAGCCTCTCCTTGAGTTGGGCGTCCTTCACCCTAATCTTCCAGCGAAACGTACTCGCGCATGCCGAACCACCAGCGTGGATCTCCCCCAAAAGTTCGGGAACTGCTTTCTTCAGTTGAGCCACTTCTAAGCTCTTCTCGAGTATTACATTTTTCAACTCGTCCCTTTCGGTGGTAGCCGTGATCATAGAACAGCGAAGAGATTTCACTTCCAAGCTCCTCCCAACCGTCGCCTTAGCGACAGGAGCCCCACTATCATAAGGATAATTGTAACTACTATTTTTATTCTTTTCATTTTTTCCCTTTTGTAATATTTTATTTGTAATTGAATAAAATACCCTATTTTTCTTTCTTGATTATTTTAATTAAATTTGTTCATGAAATTCTTCGTCATCGTGTAAGAAATTACACTATGGCCCATGTTATTATCGTTATCGTCATTGTGCAAAAAATTGTCTCAATGGCCCGTGTTATATTGTTATCGTCATCATACTCCATACATGATCTATAGAATCTACCACTATAGTCTAAACGAAATTGATTGTATACATAGAACCTATGGTATGGAACATATGGGACACAGTAGTACGTGCATTAGTTATGATTTAAAATGATTAATAGACTTAAGGATTACACATCGACATTGCATATTGTTCATCATTGTTCTATTGATATCGAATATTGGCTAAGTGTTATTGTTATTGATCATTGAATATTGTTATTGATTATTGAATCATTGTTTATATCAATTGCATCGATTATTGTGATATTGATTATTGCTATTTGATATGGCTAAAAATGGGATCAAATCAGATACGTTCAAATTGGGCATGAATCTTAAAGCTCACAGGGGAAAAATGGTAATCTCACTTATAGACGGGTCCGAAATGGGAACTGAGTCTCTTCTCTAGGGCCCAATAACCCATGAACGGATCTATTCAACTGGGTACGGGTCCCAACCCATTAAGAGCCAGTTCAGGAGGATATGGAGAAATCTTGATTCGTCCTTATCCTTAGGAGGTGGTTCTAACCACTTCTATCCAGCTACACAGCGGAGTAGAGATTCGTTCTTATCTCGAAGCAGATCTCCACGACGACTATAAAACCCCCTACCTCTTACCATTACAAGGTGATCACTCTTTGCCTACCTAAAGATCTTTCATATTCTTTTCTGAGTACTAACAAGTGCGTCGGAGGGTTCGTCGCTGGGATCAACCCCGATGTTTAGAACTTTGTGTAGGACAGGAGCAGCAGTAAGGATCCAGTCGAACAACAGTGGAAGTGGTCAGGTTTGACCTCTTCGATTCCTCACGAACCTATAAATTCATCTGATAACCCCCACACCGAAATCAGTGGCAACAGATTAGCACCGTCTGTGGGAATTCGAATAGCAATCCGACCCTACTTCATCAACAAAAGCCATTCCTAGCTATGCCTCCGAAAAAGGGAAGTCCGCGACCTCCAACCGTAGAACAACTTCCATTCCTCCTCTGCCTCTAGGGGATCTCCCTCTGCCCGTCCAACCGGCCCAGCAGCTCGTACAACCGATCCCTCAACCCGTTCAGCAGCCTCCAGGGCCCCAAGTGGTCATTGGAGAACCTTTTCACCGAAGTCGCTAGATACAACCCCTTCATCAGGTCCATATCTCCGTACACAACCCTTCTTCCGACTCCTCCCATAGCCCTCTAACGTCGAAAGATCTGCGAGATGTTCTCAACAACCGGTAAAACGATACAGATCTTCGAATTTGCTTGGACGAGAGGCAGACCCGAGATGGGAACCCTCGTCGGGAGCATCAGAGGGACCGGTCACCCCGCAGGACAGATCGCAGAGGGTCCAACTCTCCCAGGAGGCGGAGAAAGTCGCCCTAGCATCGCCAGAGAAGAAGCCGCTCTCCGGTCGGCTGCCCCACCCCTCGAGCTCATCGGGAGCAGGAGGCCCCCGTCATGAGGGCAGAGTTCCAACAGTTCCAGGAGGCAATCCTTCGGGTACTCAATGTCACCCCCAACAACGACCAACGGGCTCCCAGTCCTCAAACCGCTCCCAACCATCGCCGTCGCTCTCCCAGTCCTCGGCTGGCTCCGAGCCATCACCATCGCTCTCCCAGTCCTCGGTCGGCTCTGAGCCAATGCCATTGCACCCCCAATCCACGACCTACTCCAAGCTATCACCGCCACAGCCCCAGCCCTCTTTTACATGAAGACGAGTTTCGGGGCTCAGCGAGGCATGACCGAAGGGAGGAATCGGTCTACCGACGTCTCCACGAGATGGAGAGGTGCCTCGAACAACTCGATAGAGATGAAGAAAAACGAGCGAGGAACCTTCGCCCAAGTCAGCCCCCATTCTCTCGAACCATCATGGAGGCCCCCGTCCCAGAGAACTTCAAGCCTCCGCATTTCGAGACTTATATCGGGGAGTCAGACCCTGCTGATCACATTGAGAGTTTCAAAACTCTCATGATGATCCACCATGCCTTCGATGCCCTTCTCTGCAAAACCTTCCCAGTCACGCTCAAGGGGCCTGCTCGGGAGTGGTATTCCAGACTTGCTCCGGCCTCCATCTTCTCCTTCAACCAGTTTGAAGGTCTCTTCCTTACCCACTTCGTGAGCAGCCCCCGCTTTGCTCTTCCTCAGTCAAAGGAAGGGCGAGTGGCTGAGGGACTACGTCCAGCGGTTCACTATCGAGGGCAGATCTATCGCCTCTCTGGATCAGTCTGTAGCCTCGGCTGCTTTCCACTCTAACGTCATTAACCCCGATCTCAGGGCGTCCCTGGCCAAGAATCCTCATCGGGACTTCTCAGAGCTCCTTCTCAGGAGTGAGAAGTACATCAGAGCTGAAGAAGCTCTTAACCACCCCACTCTTGAGGGGTCATATTCCGGGAACAAACGAAAGACTACTGAGGAAGAAGGAGCTAAGAAGCTCCTAAAAGACAATGGAGGTCAACGTCACCCTCTTCCCCACTTCGAAAAGTTCACTCCACTCAATGCGAGTGTCTCCGCCATCTTGATGGAAATTGGGATTGAGGGTATTCTACCGCCACCTCCAAAGATGAACACCTCCAGAAAGAAGAGAAACCAGGATAAGTGGTGTCGCTTCTACAGAGACCACGGGCATGACACAGACGACTGTCGGGCCCTGAAGGACGAGATCGAGGCCCTCATTCAGAGAGGGTAGCTCGCTAGGTTCGTGAGGGGAGACAGGACTGATCCACTTCCATCCCCAGGGGAGCTAACAGACAAACTGAACAACATGTGGAGACCCCGGATGTCGAAGCAGAGGTCGTCCTACACCTCATACACGGAGGCCCAATGGGGGGAGACTCTAACTTCTCCCGAAAAGCCTTCGTTAAAGAAGTGAACGTCGTACACAGTTATCCTCCTCTGAAGGGCCTTGGGGTTCCTTTCATATTCTTTGATAGGAATTTGGAGGGCATCCACATGACCCATTGCGACGCCCTTGTTATTAACTTCCGTATGGCCAACTTCGACGTACGCTGGGTCCTGTGGACAGCGACAGTACGGTTAATATTCTTTTCTTGGAGGTGTTCAAGGACCTTCAGCTATCGAGAGATCGGCTCAAGCTCGCTGGTTACACTCTTCATGGATTCACCAGGGTGCCGGTGATGATCTAGGGAGTTATAACCCTCGACGTGACCGTTGGCAAAACCCCGATCACCCGCACGGATCCGATGGACTTCATGGTGGTAGATGTGAAAGCTGCCTATAATGTTATCCTGGGTCGACCAGGGCTGGCCGCTCTCTAGGCCATCCCATCGACCTATCAGATGAAGATGAAGTTCCCCACCCCCGCAGGAGTAGGGGAAGTAAGAGGGAGCCAAGAGGTGGCTCGCAAGTATTACATGACCTCGATGGGAGGCCCGGTCCTCTCCCTTGAAGCCCTCAAACTCCCACGTTAACGTAGCTAGACCATCTCTGAGCCGGTAGACGAGCTGGAAGAAGTGGCCTTCTCAGAAGAAGATGCCACCAAGACATTCTAGATCAGCAAGGCCCTTTCCCCCTCCATCAAGAAAGACATTTCCCAATGCATAAGGGAGAACCACGATCTTTTTGCCTAGACCGTGGCTGATATGCCTGGGATCTCAGAAGAGCTCTTGATGCACCACTTCAACGTTGCCCCAGGAGTCAAGCACGTCCAGTAGAACGGACGTAAATTCGCTCCCGAGTGCCAACAAGAAATCAAGGAGGAGGTCGAGAAACTCTCGAACGCCCGATTCATCAAGAAGGTAAACTACCCAGAATGGCTATCCAATGTGGTGATGGTTAAAAAGGCCAACGGGAGCTGGAGAATATGCATCGATTTTACTGACCTCAACATGGCGTGCCAGAAGGATCCGTTCCCCCTTCTGAGCATCGATGCTCTGATCGATGCAACCTCCGGCCACGAGCTCCTCAGCTTCATGGATGCCTTCTCGAGGTATAACCAGATCCGGATGTTCCCTCTCGACATCCCGAAGACCTCGTTCGTGACTGACCGAGTCATGCCATTCGGGCTGAAGAACGCGGGAGCTACATACCAATGCCTAGTCAACAAGGTCTTCCGAGACTAGATTGGCCGTAACATGGAAGTCTATGTGGACAACATGTTGGTCAAGAGCATCTGGGGGTAGGAGCATGTCCTTGACCTCCAGGAAGCGTTCGGGGTGTTGAGAAGGCACAACATAAGGTTGAATCCGAGCAAGTGCGCCTTCGGCATCTCGTCTGGCAAATTCCTCGAATTCATGGTGAGATAGAGAGGCATAGAAGCCAATCCTAAGAAAATCAAGGCCATACTCAATATGGCCCCTCCTTCCAATGTCAAAGAGGTACAGAGGTTCACGAGATGCTTCGCAGCTATAGGGCATTTTCTCTCCAAGTCAGAGGAGAAATGCCTCCCATTCTTCAAAGCCCTGAGGGGAGTGAAAGGCTTTTAGTGGGGGCAAAAACAGCAAGAGTCCATCGATCAATTGAAGGCTTACCTGGTAAACCCCCCACTCTTGAGCAAGTCGAAGCCTGGCGAAACCCTCTACATATACCTAGCCACTTCAGAGCAAATCCTTAATGTCGTCCTGGTAAGAGAGGAGGAGAAGAACCAACGCCCCATATACTATGTGAGCAATGTCCTTAGGGATGTAGAACTCTGCTACCAGAAGGTGGAAAATATGGCATATGCATTGGTCATGGCGGCAAGGAAACTTCGCTCGTATTTTCAGTCCCATTCGGTGGTCGTTCTTATCGACCAGCCGCTAAAGCAAGTCCTCCATAAGCCCGAGATATCGGGACGCTTGATGAAATGGTCCATAGAGCTGAGACAGCACGACATCAGCTACCAACCCCGAACCGCTATCAAGGCACAAGCCCTAGCGGAATTCATTATGGAGAGCACCATTCCCGACTCCTGCGAGTCAGTTGACGACCCCTGGTCTGGACTGTTTATATTGACGGATCCTCATGCGCCACCGGAAGTGGGGTTGGCTTCATCTTGACCGACCAAGATGGTTTTGTTCTACAGTACTCCCTCCGCATAAACTTCCGTGCATCAAACAACGAAGCTGAATACGAGGCCTCATAGTGGGGCTCTGCATGGCCGCAAAGCAGGGGCCAAGCGTATCCAGGTCTTTAGTGACTCACAGCTGGTCATGAACCAAGTGTCCGGGAAATACGAAGCAAGAGATGAGTGCATGGCCAAGTACTTGGTAAAGGTAAAGGGACTACTGACTTTATTTGAAGATACTCGACTCCAGCGGGACCCCCGAGAGGAAAATAAATAAGTGGATGCCCTCTCAAGGCTCACTTCCTCCTCCCTCCAGGGTTTGGAGGAAACCATATTGATAGAGGTCCTCCTGAGACCCACTATTGAGGAAGATAGCTTAAAGCCGATGGAGACTATGCCCCTAACACTTGGGGAAAATTGGATGAAGCCCCTACTCGAGTACCTTAAAGATGGAGTTTTTCCAGCCGACCCAAGAGAGGCAAGAAGAGTCAGGACCAGAGCCGAGCGGTACACACTCCTTGATGGAGTCATGTACAATGCTCCTACACTCACATCGACGGCAGACCCTACCTAATGTGTCTCTCCCCCGAAGAAGCACTCTATGCCCTGAAGGAGGCCCATGACGGTATATGTGGCGCGCACTTGGGAGCGAGACCCCTCACCCATAAACTCTTAAATTACGGCTACTTCTGGCTCACACTACTTAGTGACTCCGAAGAGTACGTCCGCCAATGCGGCTCCTGCCAAAGATTTTCTCCGATCTGTTGCCTACCAAAAACATAGCTCTCCTCCTGGGCAAGTCCAATCCCTTTCGTAATGTGGGGGATGGACATGCTCATACCATTTCCTCCAGCGCCAGGCCAACTGAAGTTCCTGGTCGTGGCGATAGATTACTTCTCCAAGTGGATCGATGCCAAACCCCTTGCAACGATTACTGAGAACAAGGTTCAGAAGTTCTTTTGGAAGAACATTATTTGTTGGTTTGGTGTACCCCGTATCCTCGTAACCGACAACGGAACCTAGTTCGGAGGGGCAACTTTTCGCAACTTATGCACCGACCTCGGCATCCAACAGCAGTTCTCCTCAATATTCCACCCCCAATCCAATGACCAAGCAGAGAACGCTAATCGACAAATACTCTCCGGCCAGAAGAAGAGGCTCGATAAGTCCACCAAGGGATTATGGGTCGAACAACTTACCATCGTGCTATGGAGTTATCGCACCACGAAGAGACCCCGACGGGAGAATCCCCCTTCATTCTCACTTATGGCTCCGAAGCCATTATTCCCCTCGAGGTCAGCCTACCTTTGTCCCAAATGATCGCCTACAATGAAGAGCAGAATGCGAACCAGCTTTGCAATAGTTTGGACCTTATCGATGAAATCCGTGAAAGAGCTTCCATCAGACAGGAGACGTACCGACGTAGGATCACCCAGTCCTACAATAAGAGGTCCGACCCGCTAATCTTAAAGAGGGGGACCTAGTACTCCGAAAGCTGTCAATCTTTCACGCAAGCAAGAAGGGCAAGCTAGCACCCAACTGGAAAGGTCCATATAGGGTCTCCAGAGTTATCCGTCCAGGCGCGTATCAACTCGAAGACCCGGGGGGCAGGAGAATACCGAGGACATGGAACGCGGAACACTTGATGAAGTACAAAGAGGGTGTTTAAACACCCCTCCAAGAAACTTCTCCAAGAACGTTCTCCATAAAACATGTCAAAGTTTTTTTTTTCTTTATCAAAGTGTAAGGGCGGCTCGCAACTTAGAAGCGGCCACCTAAGTGTTTTCAATAAAATTAATCTACTCCTGCAAGTTCTCTATTTTGAGTATTCTAATTGTACTACTTTGGCGCTTACCAAAAAAAAAAATATTAAAACGACACGCTCGGAGTCCAACACTTGGTTCGATTCCGCATCAATGACTTACTTTTAAGCAAGTACGAAGGGGTTCACCATTCGGAATTGCTTCCACAGCTATTGATATTCTCTAAATGTCATGCTTGGAGTCCAACACTTGGTTCGATTTTGCTTCAACTACTTTCTTTTAATCAAGTACGAAGTGGTTCACTATTCAAAATTGCTCCCACAGCTGTTGATATTCTCTAAATGACAAGTTCGGAGTCCAACACTTGGTTTGACCCAACTTTTGCTACTTGCGAACGAGCGAGTACGAAGTGGATCACCATTCGGAATTGCTCCTACAACCGTTGACACTCGCAAACGCTAGCAAAACACTCACAAGTTCAAGAAATAAGTGTACTATTTCATTAAAGTTTGAGGTACAAGTCTAACCACAGACCAACAACTCATCTTTACATCGAGATACAAGACTCTTGTGAAACAAAGATTACAAAATTACAGAGATCTGCCTTAACCCCTCCTAAGGAGTGGAATGTTTCTCTTAAGTGACAAGCGAGGCCGGCAAGCACCATGTTGCTGTGTCCTTACTTCCGCGGAGGTCTCCAAGCCGGTGAGCCGAGTTGCATCTTCGGCACCTGAGAGCCTAAGTGTCGCCCCGACAGATGCTCTGCTCAACGAGCCAGCCACTCCGCTCTGTGCATCCCCGGGGTGCCTTGAGACGGGGGGCAAACGTAGCGCCAACTCGTGGAATGACCTTCCTTGTGCATACTCCCATCGGGAGCAAGAAGTGCTTGTGACTTTGCTCCCCTCGGAAAGCCGCTGTAGCTGATGGTTCTCTACCTCTAGCTCAACAACTCGTTCATTCAGCGAGTCATTCGTCACCCTGATCTTCAGGCGAGGCATTCGGCTAGAGCTGCCCCCATGAGAAGCTCGGAGATTGCCCTCTGTAGGTGCGCCGCTTCCAAGCTCTTCTCAAGCACTACATTCTTTAAACCCTCTCTCTCAGCCCGGACATCGAACAGGGACTGACGAAGGAACTTGAGTCTCAAGCCTTGGTTGAAGGCTATCGAGGGACACGTTTCCTCCTCTTCAGGGGGCACTTCACGAGCCTTCTCCTCTAGACTCTTCATCTCGGAGTCCCGACGGGCTAGCATCAGCTTAAGATGCTTTAGCTCCGACTCGGCTCTGAAAAGCCTCTCTTGACTTCGAGCGAGGCCCAACCTCACGACCCCTAGATCCGACCGGAAGCATGAAACTTCGGCCATTTGGGACACTTCGACCATTTGAGACACTTTGACCATTTGATATGCTTCGGCGATCTGAAAAGGCAGGGACATGACGATACTAAGTTTAAATAGCTCCTACAGGGACAGCCCACGAAACATAATGCAAGTTCCAACACTTAATCAAAATTTTCATTAAAGAGTCCACAAGTACAAAAAGCAGTGGCCAGTCCGCTATTAAGCATCTCTACAAAAAGGCCCTGGGTGAAAATCTACGACTAAAATACGAAGGAGAAACTAAGAAGGAAGTTAAGTGTCCACCTCGGCGGATGGATCCACCAGGAGCGCTAATTCGTGTCCGCTCCCCTCAGCTATCTCTGATGTCGGTGCCATAGCCACTGGGGGGTCCGTCACTACGGCCTGCTTGCCATCGGCCTCATCTCCTCCCTCGATCTCCGCTTCCTCCCCCTCATCGTCAAGAAACAAGTAGTACCCCAAATGATCGAAACCAGGGAGACGTGCATGTTCTTCTCCAAGTAGCTGATAGCCTTCTTCTGCGCTGTAGCCTCGGCCTCTCGTACGGCCACGTCCCTCTCGAAGGCGGCCTTCTCTCTCTCTATGGCTCTCTCCCGAGCCACCCACTCCTTATTCAAGGCGGCGGACTCCTTTGCCTTCGCCAATGCCTCCTCCAGCAGTTTGATCTGGGTGGCTTGCATTTTCGCTAAGAGCGTGGCCGCCTCTAGCTCCCTCTTAGCCTTCGACCGCCCGAGCCTTTCCCGATCCTGCAGAGCCTTCATCTCTTTCTCCTGCTTCGCCACTTGCCCCATCAAGTGGCTGAAGTGGCAGATCGCCTGCGAGAAAACAAGTAGTGTGAGGAAGGGGAATAAGAGTCGAGCGAATAGCTTTACATCAAGGGCTTACAGTCATATGCGCCTTTGTGATCTCCAAGGCAGAGTCACCCATAGTTCCGTGCTCCATTGATGCCTTGTTCTTGGGTGTGGCCAAGTTGCGAACGGCATCCACACAGCTCATCGAGTCTCCGAGGAAACCGTCGTGCCTCAGGATTTGCCAATCCGTTACGAAGATCCTCTTTAGCTCATCTGTCAACATAGCTTCGGCTACCGCCATGCGAGGAGGAGCCTGAAGGGCGAGCGTGGCCGAAAGATCGAGTTCTCCTGCCAGCGGAGCAACTTGAGCAGGCGCAGCTTCCAAATAGACAATGGGAGCAACGGCGCCCTCGCTTCAGATTGCCTTCACCGGGGTCAGTCGGACGACGGCATGTTTCCTCTTCTTCTCCTCGACCCGCTTGCCACTCAGAGCCGAATGCCTGTTCATTATGTCTTCAAAGTCCATACCTGCGGACCCTGCAGTGAAAGATAACAAGAACAGGTTAAGAATTTTTATACGATTCAAACGTTCAAAAGGGCGATCGACATAAAGAACTTGTATTAGGGTTCATCAGACTAAGGCCTCCCCCAAAAAGACTCTCCTCAGAGATATCTTTCCAGTGCATCGTGGGTCGATCCAAGAGAATGTCGACCATTTCGTCCTCCTCAGGGCTCAGGGTCTACTCCATCTTCGCCCTCTTTGGCACATCTTCTCTCCACATCGTGGGGATGTCCCACGGCTTCTTTCCCAGAATGAGAAAGTACTTATCTCTCCAGGACTTCACAGAGTCGGGATTTTTGACCAACTTGACACCCTTCTGGGCAGTCAAGTAGAAACGATATTCCGTTCGCGTCTTCTAGTGTATCTTGTATAGCCGGCGAAGCACGCTGAGACCAGGCTCGATCCCTGTGGCCTGGCAGTGAAGAACGAACCCCATGACGTGCCTCCAGATGTTCGGTATGAGCTGTATCGGACCTACCTCATACCATTGTAGCACCACCCTTATGAAGGGATGGAGAGGAAGGCGGAGCCCCACATGGAAAGCGTCGAATGGAAACACGCATGTATCGAAGGAAACGAAGAGCAGGACCTGACCCCTGGGCCAGTGACGATGAGATCAAACTCCAGAGGGATCATGTAACACATCCAGATGATGCGTAGGTCCGATTTTTTGAGAACGCTAACAATTTCGTTTGCCTCCGTGCGTTCCCTCAGCACGTTCTCCTCGTAAAACTTTGCCATGCCGTGCTCTACACGCCTCAGCTCCTCAGTGCCATATTTCCGAACTCCCCCAACGCGAAACCCGGCGATCGAATGCCTTCCGAACTCGCCCATTCTCCGATCTCTCTCCACTATAGTCTCCACCACCATTGAAGAAAGAACCGCCGCTCCGCCATCCTCTTCGACCACAAGATCCCCTTCCATGATCACTTCGACTTCCGGTGAGGACAGAATCACGATGCCCTTTCCCTTGTCGACCTTAGAAGTAGTGGACAGAGGGGCTACTTCGGGCTGATCCGAGGAGGAGGCTGCTTCGCCGGAAGACACCCTAGATATCCCTTAAAATTAAAATAAATTACCTGTTGAGTTGACAACCACGGTCGGAAAGTACGCCGGAAAACGGAAAAGATCATCGGAGACTCCGCTCAAAGCTCTTAAGAGAGGAAATTTTCAGACGAGGTGAAAGTGAAAAGTAAGGTAAAAAGGAAAGGGGGTGGAGATTTATAGCGAGACTTAGTGGGCTTGGGCTGGAAAGCTTGATAAGCTCTTAGGAGGCCCAAAAAGCACAGAATTCTAAGCAGTCAGAATGCAAAACGACAAAAGGGAAGCAACTCGAACCGACTTAAATGCCATTGACCAGTCAACGCTTGCCAAAGCTCGACACATCGCTCGCCAAGCTGGCCGCAGATGTCGAACAAACGTGTTTCTGAGCTGAAAGTAGGCAAAATGCCGTTGACCAGTCAACGCTCACCTAAGCTCGACACATCGCTCGCCAAGCTCGCCGTAGATGTCAAATAGACATATTTCCGAGCTAAAATTAGGCAAAATACCGTTGACCAGTCAACGCTTGCCTAAGCTTGACACATCGCTCGCCAAGCTCGCCGCAGATGTCGAACAGATGTGTTTCCGAGCTGAAAATAGGCAAAATGTCGTTGACCAGTCAACGCTTGCCTAAGCTCGACACAACGCTCCTCCAAGCTCGACACATCGCTCGCCAAGCTCGCCGCAGATGTCAAACAGACATGTTTCCGAGCTGAAAATAGGCAAAATGCTGTTGACCACTCAACGCTTGCCTAAGCTCGACACAACGTGTCACGCCCCGCTTCCCAAAAGAGAATACGAAATACGGATACATGACTAAGTCCAGCGAATGATTTTCATCATCCATAAGCTGTTCAAGAATCTTTACAATATTTCATAAGAATAATCAGAGTCGGAAGCAGAAGTATCAACCAAGCATGCACATATGAACCAAAATACCAACAAGAATACTTGAAACCAAAATATTATAATCTTAAATAATCCAGATCTGAATAAGTCAAATATCCTGGGTCACATTACCCAAATACAAGTAAATCCAAGTATCAAATACAATTGTTCAAAACAAGTAAGAAGAAATAATAATAGCAAAATCCAGCACTAGTATCTCATATCACCAACACCATTTGGTACATGTTCTCCAAAATCTGCAATTTAACAATTGCAGGAATAGGAAAAAGAAGACAAACTCCCGTTAATGCAAGTTACGGGCCGCTTGTAGTGCAGGATACAAGTATATAGGAAAACTAACTAATAACATGGAATATGCATGATAACAACATGGAATACTAGCATGGTAAGGTGACAAGTACAAGTAGCATGTATCAAGTGTCAAGTGAATAAGTATCATGTAAACAAGTAATAAGTATCAAGTATCAGGTGAACGTGTAGCAAGTGTCATGTATCAAGTCTCATGTATCATGTAGTCAAGTATCAAGTAAGCATGTATCATATTCAAGTGTCATGTATCAAGTCTTGTAGTTATTAATATCTAGGTAGCACTTCATGCAACCCACACAACATGGTTGCTACAACAATCAGTTTCGCTTTAGATTTCATAGTGGACCACAGAGGGCAGTGTACTCAGGGATAAGCTCTCAAGTAATCAAGTATCAAGCTCCAAGTAACCAGATAACAAGCTCCAAACAAGCTCCACATAACCAAATAACAAGGTCCAAACAAGCCCCAAATACCCAAAATATCATGATCTGTGTCAAGTGTGCAAGTGCAAGTAATCACGTGTCAAGCTCCAAATAACCAAATATCAAGCTCCAAATATGACGTAGGATCAATAGATCCCCTTCCGAGTACACGTTTCTGAATTATCCACCACTAGATCTTTTTCTTAAATCCCGGCTTGGTTATTTATTATTATTAGTGTCAACAAGTATGTATGTGTCACAAACAGGGCAAGTATATCATGGTACAAATAAGTAACAAGTTCAGGTTTCAAGATAAACATGTACGGGTGAAAGATAACACATAAAAGGTTAAAACAACGAAATTCCTAGTTCAGGACAATAAGGCAGTACTGCACTAAAACTGAGATTCCTGTTGCTACAAGCATGCAAACCTAAATCCGTCAAAAGTTCTAGAAAATAGACTTCCGGCCGAATCCAGCGAACATATATAAGTCATATAGTATTTTACAAAATCATAACTCAGAATAGGTTTGAATCCAGAAAACACGTTCAGTCAGAAATCAGAATGTTGTATTCAAGAATAGGAAAACAGCAAGAAAACTCGCAAATTAAATCCATGAAAAATCTGGGGTATTCCCCCCTATGTATAGTAACAGAAAATCAAGTTTCATAATTTTCCAACAAAAATAGAGTAGTCAAGTAAAATCAGAAAACATCAAGATACAGTAGTCTTGTAAATCTGAAATCACAAGCACTGTAGTACGAACAACAATATCTCACAAACCATAAATCGAAATCCAAATCTTCCAAAAGGGTGATAAAATAGATACAGTAGGCTAACTTTCATATTCAGAAGTATTTTAGAAACAGTAAGTAGAATTAGGTCGAAAATCAGGTTCTTGTTTAAACAGTAATAAAATTCTGCATGTAAAATCTTTATTTGCAAGCATGAAATGGTTTGTAAAACATCTCAAATAAATCCACCAAAATTCTGGGTAAACCCCAATCAAGTCTAGAAATACTGAGCAAAATTTCAGATCAAAATTGCAATTTTTACACCAGAATAAAAATAGATTACTCTTCAGAAATTACAGAAAACAAAATCTGGAAATCTTTCGACACAACTGTAGTAAAATCGACATAACTCACAAACCAAAAATCGAAACTGAGATCCGTCAAAAGTTTTGGAAAATAGACATACTGACCTTAATAGGGTCTAACATACTGATCAAAACTGAAAAGCCAACAAAACTGAAAATATCGTATATGCACAAAATCCACTAGTTCACATAGAACTCAACCAAAACATGACCAAACATGAAATATAGTGTATTAGATGTCCAAGCAACATGATATAGGGTATTTCACAAGTTCACACCAAGTATACCACGAATAACACGAACGAGCACAAGATAATACATGAACAACACGCATATATGCAACAAGATGTGATCAATCCTAGGTTATATCATGTCATGTATGTTGTGAGGCAACTATAGTCAAGATAACACAATAGAGACAATATCAATAAGGGGATTTCACACACAAATTGTCCCTAGAATCCAACTACACTACAGGCGGTATTTAGTACTTGTATTTGCAAAGGAATTTAATACAAGTTACTTGCCTGAGAGACGACGACAGAAATGGCTCAAAGCAAGAATAACAGGAACGGATTCTCGGGCATGATCACAAGCGAACGAACTGATCACGAACCAACAACGAACACAACACACAAACACAATCAGATGGCTAAGATCAAAGATCAAGATCAAGATGATCGGATCAGATCGGATGACCAGATCTCCCTGATGAAGATAATGATGAAGATCAAGATCGATCGATCGAACGACTGCGATCAAAGGAAGTTGATGATCTTCATGATCGTGACGATCAAGAAGAGATTGGACGGCTAGGATCTAATCGGATGATCAAGAGGAGATCGACGACCCACATCCAATCAAGCGTGATGATCAAGATCCAACGGACGACCAAGATCACCCCGATGGTGATGATCGAGATCAAATCAACGGATGGCTAGGAATCAATCAATCAAGATCAAGATCACAATCAACGGACGACCCACAATCAAATGATCAACACTTGATCAAAACAACCCATGGCAATGGGGAGTGCACGGGGAGACGGCTGAACGGACAGCGGGCGAGGGTAGCAGCGCCGGCTGTTGTCGGAGGAGCACACACAGGCGGGAAGCTCGCTGTGATGCTGTTACCGGCTACAGGAGTTCGACGGCTCCAATATCAAAGATGATCAAAACCACAATAACAACGAAGGAAATGGGGCACTGGCTTGGCTCCGACGGCGGGCGACGGGAGGCGGTGGTCGCCGAAAGGGGACATCGATAGGGCTGCTGTCGCCCAGGCTGGCTGGTGCATTGCGAGGTGCACCGGGGATGCTGTTGTTGCTGCGGAGGCAGGGGATCGCCGGTAGGGTGCACAGAGGTGCTGGCGGCACTGGATGGCGATCGCGATGTCGGCAGGGTGGCTGGTGCTCGGCTGAAGGCAACGCGACGCAGGGTGAGGCAGCACTGCTACCGACGACAGGGGGTCACAAGCAGGGAGGCGCTGCAGAAGGGGAGCACCGGGAGGGAACAGGGAGCAAGGGAGGAGAGGGCGCACTGGCTGTCGAGGTCGAGCAACGCACAGGGAGCAGGGGAGCAAGGGGCTAGTCACCTGGGTAGTCATGCTGCATGATGGCAGAGGAACACCGGTATGGGGTTGCATAACCAGGTGAGTCGTGACGGTCGCCGGCTGTTGCTGTCGAGGAGAGGCGCCGAGGGAGGAGGGGACAAGGGGGTAGACAGGGAGAGAGAGAGATGAGAGGGAGATGGGTTGAAGAAGGTGGCTGGGGTGTAAATAAAATAGGGATAAAGATATATATATATATATATATATATATATATATATAGGGTTAGATTTAGGGTAAAACAAGGTAGGGGTCAAAAGGGTTGGGTAGTAGGGCTAACGGGTTTTTAAGTATAAATGGGTATTAGGGTTAAAGATAATGGGTAATAGGGTTTGGGTAAGTGGGTATTGGGCTAAAGAGGTTATTGGGTTTGGGTATCTGGGGTTCAATAAGAAAAATACAATAACTAATAAAATATAATTTTTATAAAATAATGTAATTTAAATTACAATATAGAATTTATTTTGAAATGACTATAATTGAAATTACAAATAGAGATGGGTTTTAAAATCCAATAGGGAACAAGATAACAAAATATAATTTGCATTAAAAGTATAGAATTTATTTGAAATAAGTACAAATATAATTAATACATAAAAATGGATTTTTAATAAACATTCAAAAACAACAATAATAACAAAATACGAATTGTATTACAATATAAAAATCATAGAAAATATTTACAAATAAAATTATTGATCGAAAACAGATTTTAATAGGAGATCCAATAATATAATTTGACAAAAAAAATTGAAAGCGGTCAAAATAATTACGAAAATTTTAAATACAGAAAATACATGGAAAATATATATTTGGGGAAACAGGGGTTACACAATGCTCCTCCAAGCTTGACACATCGCTCGCCAAGCTCGCCACAGATGACGAACAGACGTGTTTCCGAGCTGAAAAGAGGCAAAATGCCGTTGACCAGTCAACGCTTGCCTAAGCTCGCCACAGATGTCGAACAGACGTGTTTTTGAGCTGAAAATAGGCAAAATGCCGTTGGCCAGTCAACGCTTGCCTAAGCTCGACACATCGCTCGCCAAGCTTGCCGCAAATGTCGAAGAGATGTGTTTCCGAGCTGAAAATAGCCAAAATGCCGCTGACCAGTCAACGCTCTTCTAAGCTCGCACACCGTTCGCTGAGTTCGACACACCGCTCGCCAAGCTCGCCGCAAATGTCGAACAGACGTGTTTCCGAGCTGAAAATAACCAAAATGGCGTTGACCAGTCAACGCTCTTCTAAGCTCGACACACCGTTCGCCGAGTTCAACACACCGCTCGCCAACCTTGCCATAAATGTCGAATAGACGTGTTTCCGAGTTGAAAATAGCCAAAATGGCATTGACCAGTCAACACTCTTCTAAGCTCGACACACCGTTCGACGAGCTGAAAATGTTGTGCCCGAGTTGAAAATAGGAAAAAAACTGTTGACCAGTCAACGCTTGCCTGTTGTTTGCCAAGCTTGACACACCGTTCGCCGAGTTCGACAAACCGTTCGCCAAGTTCGACGCACCGTTCGACGCATTTGATGCATCGCTCGCCCAATTCGCTGAACAGACGTGTTTCCGAACTTAAAACGGGGAAATGCTGCTCTCCGCCTGGCCGTCCGATCACTCAGATATTCGCACCAGAGAGCGATGAATGTCTCAGATTCGTCCACGTCGATGATACGGTGATTAAATCTATTTTTTATTTATTAATTCGAATCATATATTTAAAAATTGCAAAAAAATGATAAAAAAATTCTGGAAAATTAATTAAAAATTCTAAAAAATAATTATAAATTCGGGGAAATATTTTTGCGCCCCTGGGTGAATAATTATGGGTTAGAATAATTAATTAGTGCTCTCGGAAAATAAATCATTGCTTTGCAAAATTGAATAAATGATTCGAAAAATAATGTAAAAATCGAGAAAGATCATAAAAAATCAAGAAGAGCCTAAGAACAATCTTGGGCATGTTACCAGCTCAGAAAAACACCGTTACTACTCGAACAAGATTCGAATCCTCTTTAAGAACTCCGATAAAGTCTGTGCACCATTGAAACAGCAAAACTACTCTCCAAAGGCTATAGCAAACAATCTTTAGGAGTTGGGGGCTCGTGATATAGCTAAAAATGGGATTAAATCGGAACCGTTCAAATTGGGCACGAATCTTAAAGCTTACAGGGGAAAATGGTAATCTCACCTACAGACGGGTCTGAAATGGGAATTGGGTCTCTTCTCTAAGGCCCAATAACCCATGAACGGATCTGTTTAACTGGGTACGGGTCCCACCCGTTAAGAGCCAGTTCAGGAGGATATGGAGAAATCTTGATTCGTCCTTATCCTTAGGAGGTGATTCTAACCACTTCTATTCAGCCCAACCGGGGAGTAGAGATTCGTTCTTATCTCGAAGCAGATCCCCACGGTGACTATAAAAACCCTCTACCTCCTACCATTACAAGGTGATCACTCTTTGCCTACCTAAAGCTCTTTCATATTCTTTTCTGAGTACTGACAAGAGCGTCGGAGGGTTCGTCACCGGGATCAACCCTGGTGTTTCGAACTTTGTGCAGGACAGAGGCAGCAGCAAGGAGCCAGTCGAACAATAGTGGAAGTGGTCAGGTTTGACCTCTTCGATTCTTCATGAACCCACAAATTCATCTGACTACCCCCACACCGAAATTCGCGGCAACACTATTTTCCCACATTATTGATTCCTATTGATCCAATGAATTCATTGTTACATCGTTATTCCATTGTTTCTTGCTTTCTCTACTTGCTATCCATGACTTTGTAAATTCTTGATTTTGATGACTACAACACAATACACAATTATTCTATCTTACATATCTTATGCAGTGTATACTTAAAGTGTTCAAGGACACAATACAATGATGAAGCTTTCAAAAGCACTAGATCAAGCCATACAGAAAAGAACAACTTCAAGATGCAAGATCAAAATACTAGAGCTTCAAAAGTGTTTAACTAAAAGAACAAATGTCTTGTAATCTATTTATAATATTTGTGTCTTAGAATTCTTTGTAAAAAGCCTTGTCACACACACTCACACATCCCCTAAGAATAAAAATAACATTTACTAAAATCAAAAAGTCAAAAAGAAGCTTGTATTAGTTCGGCTATCAAGTACTAGTCGACTTACTCTAGTAAGCAGTCGACTGTTCTAGTACGAAACAAACTGAACTCACTCAAGCTCTGACCAGTCGACTCTTATGGCAACCCAGTCGATTGTTCAAGCAGTTTTGAAAGTTTTTTAAAGTTTAAAATTTATTTTTCAAATTCATATTTTTTACAGCCATTTTATGGCATTTATGGAACTGTTTCCCAACATCTTGGAGATTCTAACTCGATAAATAGAGTGTAGAATCCACTTGGAAAAGATTCCTACAATTGATTACAAGTCTTCTTACTTTTTGTAAAAAAAAGAACTCATGTTTTCTAATACTCTCATTCTTTAAGACTTGGTTCTCTAATTTCAGTCTTGTATAACAAAGATTTCATTCTAGACTGAAGTTAGAAGTTGACCTTTAGCCTCTCAAATAAAAAGGACTAAAAAACAAGGCTTTAGGTTATTGTAATCTTCCAATTTGGTTGATTACTCTCGGTTTGTGAGAGTGGTCCTCTCGGTTGGAGAGAAAGACTCTTGGTGTAGAGTCAATGTCACTCTAGGTTGTAGAGTGGGGTCTTGCTCTCTCTAGTGGTGAGAGAGGTCTACGGATTTGACATAGTTGTTGTCAAAGGTCGTAGAATATTCTTGTATTTTCTCAAGAATAGTGGAAAATCTCAAGTTGGTTGCTTAGGGACTGGATATAGGTCGGGAGAACCGAACCAGGATATATCGTGGTGTTAGCATTGTTGATTCTCTGTGGTTTGAACTCTCTAACTTGCAATTTTATTTTCGTTGCATTTCTTTGTAAATCGTGTCTGTCCAGTCGACTGGTTCCCTATTTAAGTCGACTTAACAGACTCGCTACTCTTCAGTTAATTTACTTCTTTTATCTGACGCAACTGTCGACTGACCTCTTGTTTACAGTCAACTGCACAGTTGTGTTAACTTTAATTTATTAAGTTCTTTTATACAACACAATTCACCCCCCCTCTAGTATTATTTGCCTTGCATACAGGATCCAACAGACTTGCTCTAAGGACAAATTTTCTTTTTTTTTAGATGAAGTGTTCACAGGTAATGAAGGAGAATTACCTGCTGGGATTGGAGAACAAACTTTCTAGGGAACTATTGTTTTATAATTGAATGTTATTTCATTGAACTTATTGTATTGAGACTTATTACTATTGTGTTTGAGATTTATTATTGTATTGGGCTCATGACCCGGATTTTATTATTGCTTCCAGACGTTGGTTTATTGTATTTGGATATTTTATTTTGCTTCATTCCAAGTATTATTATTCAGGAGATTATTATTATTGCCTGCGCAATTATTTTGTATTGATTATATTGTTGAGTTGATCGGATAAACAGCTTATAGATGACGTTAGTCATTCGATGTGCCAATGTCACTATTAATCACTATTAGAAGTGATCATGGTGGAGAATTTGAGAATAAAACATTTTCAGAATATTGCAACAAGAATGGTACAACACATGCTTTTGCATTTCCTAGAGCTTCACCACAAAATGGAGTGTTTGAAAGAAAGAATAGGACATTGCATGAATGTGCACGTAACATGCTTGTTGAAAGTAATTTTCCTAAATACTTCTGGGCTGAAGCTGTTTCTACAGCATGTTATGTTTTAAATAGAATATTAATAAGGCCAAAGCTTAAGAAAACTTGTTTTGAACTATTTTATGAACGAATTCCTAAAGTATCTTATTTTAAGGTATTTGGTTGTAAGTGTTTCATATTAAACACAAAAGATAATCTAGATAAATTTGTTGCTAGATCTAATGATGGTATCTTCATTGGATACTCAAATAGGAGTAAGGCCTATAGAATTTTCAATAAGCCATCTTTGACTATTGAAGAATCTATGCATGTTTCATTTGATGAATCTTTACCTTCATCTAATGTTATTAAAGATGATGAAATTGAATCATCACCACTAGAGAACATAGTTAAATCACTTAAGCCCTAGATAAGTTGACTGATGGACTTCCTAAGTCGACTGCCGTGTTGCATCAGTCGGCTGATGGGTTTATTAAGTCGACTGATCCTGTAGAGATAACTCCAACTTTACCAAAGTTATTTGTTGAAGTTCGAGATCATCCTCATGACTTAATTATTGGTGACATCTCACATGGCATTCAAACAAGGTCACATTTCAATATTTCTCATACTGCCTTCTTATCGGATTTTGAACCGAAAAATATTCAAGAAGCATGTGAGAATGAATTTTGGTTGAATGCTATGCAAGATGAACTTAACCAATTTGTATGAAATGATGTATGGGATTTCGTTCCACGACCTCCTGATTATACTATTATTGATACCAAATGGGTATTTAAAAATAAGTTAGATGAATCAGGAAAAGCTGTTAGGAACAAAGCTAGGTTAGTTGCTCAAGGATATAATCAAGAAGGAGGAATTGATTTTGATGAAACAGATGCTTCTGTTGCTAGACTAGAATCAATTAGAATTTTATTATCTTTTGCGTGTTTTATGAATTTCACACTTTTCCAAATGGATGTTAAAAGTGCTTTCTTAAATGGTTTCATTAAGAAAGATGTTTATGTTAAGCAACCACCTAGTTTCGAACATGAACAATTCCCTAACCGTATTTTTAAACTGAAAAAGGCTTTATATGGTCTTAAACAAGTACCTCGTGCTTGGTATGATCGTTTAAAAACTTTTCTTTTAGAAACAGATTTTGAAATTGGTAAAGTAGAAACTACTTTGTTTATTAAGAAAATAAAAACAGACATATTAATCATACAAAATTACGTAGATGACATAATTTTTGGTTCAATTAACAGTAATATCTGTCAAGAGTTTGCTACTATCATGAAAAATGAGTTTGAGATGAGTCACATGGGTGAGCTCAATTATTTCCTTGGACTACAAATAAAACAGTCTCAAAATGGCATATTCATTAATCAAGAAAAATATGCTAAGGAATTACTCAAACGATTTAACATGGATGACACTAGTAGTAAGACTACACCTACGGCTACTACTACTACACTTGACAAAGATGAATTAGGTAAGAGTGTCGATCAAAAGCTCTATCGAGGTATGATTGGCTCACTCTTATATATAACTTCTAGTAGACCAGATATAATGTTTAGCGTATGTTTGTGTGCCAGATATCAGTCTGATCCAAAAGAATCTCACTTAAAAGCAGTGAAACAAATTTTAAGATATATTAAAAGCACATCTGAATATAGTTTATTTTATCCACACACCAATAATTTTCAACTATTGTCGTATAGTGACGCTAATTTTGCTGGTAGTAAAACTGACCGCAAAAGTACTAGTGGAACTTGTCACTTTTGGGGACATTCACTAGTATCTTGGTGCAGTAAAAAGCAAAATTCGGTATCTCTATCCACTACAGAGGCTGAATATATTGCTGCAAGTTTGGCTTGTGCTCAAATTTTATGGATGAAACAAACTCTATTAGATTATGGTATTTCTTTTTCAAAACCCTCTATAATGTGTGACAATACCAGTGCCATTAATCTATCTAGAAATCCGGTTCAACATTCACGTACGAAATATATTGATATTCGACATCATTTTCTACGTGATCATGTCTTAAATGGAGATATACTATTGGATTTTATTTCAACTGATAAACAAGTAGCAGATATCTTTACCAAACCATTGAAAGAAGATATTTTTATCAAATTTAGAAGAGAACTAGGAATTTGCTCATATCATGATATTTTCTAAAATTTTTTTGGTCTCTAAGTCGACTTATATATGTGTTTCCGTCAACTTATACAGTGTTTTTGTGTTGTGTTTTGTTTCTCAATTTTTCTCTTGACAAGTCGACTGTATTGATTTCTCTAGTCAACTGAAGATGATTTTCTTAAACATAAGTGTTTGGTTTTATTTTGCTCTCGACTTAGTCGCCTGTTCTAAAAACCAGTCAACTGTCACGACTATATTTCCCTTTTTTTTATTCTGAATCATCACAAATTGAGGTTACTCCTTGAGATCCAACCCCATCTATCTTTTACCCTCTTCAAATTAGCACCCTTGATTCAACTCTTTTTCTAATCGCAGCCCTCCGATCAAGGTAAAAACCCTAGTCTTCATCACTACCCCTTTCACTTCTTACCTTTCCTCTTCAATCCAGTCGGCTGCTATTTGGGTTCTCTGACTCTCTGGTTTGCTGATCTTAAATTTCGATTGCTCTCAAGTCCTGATCTGCTCCTTGCTGGTCGATTCCGCAATCTCTTTCTTTGGAGTCTTGGGATTTCTTGTCTTCTTTTTGGGTAATCCTTTCTTTTCTCTCTTCTTTATTAGAGTATTCTAGGTTTTAGAAATGCCTAAGCCTAAGAGATCACGATCTTCAAATGTTGAAGATGAACAATCTCAACATAATTATCTTCAGTATTTGAGGCATCCCTCACTAGTTGAAAAATATTTCATTATCTGTCAAATCCTTATTTTTTCGGGTCATTTCATCAATTTCCCTGATTTAGATAGATATCCTATTTCCCCATTGTTTCAACAATGTGGGTTATTTGATCTTCTATCGCTAGTTAATAAACCCTACTACTATCCACAATTAATCTATTTGTTTTACACAAATATGAAAGTTGCTACTTCTGAGGATGGTAGTGAGATATTTTTCACTACTTCTGTGAAAAATGTCCGTATGAAATTGACTGTTCAGAAATTAGGGCTAATTCTGAACATTCCTAATGAAGGGTTAGATATAGGGGAAGTTGAGCTCGATGATCACTCCATATTATCCAAATTTTTTCTTCCCAATCGTGGTTCCCCAATGACCAATAAATCTATTACCCCGCTTGCCAAACTAGTTGCATGAATTTTTTCGTACAATGTTATCCCTAAAACGGGAAGTTACGATCAATTTTCGTTGGAATTACAACAGGCAGTGTATGCTATCTATGGCAACACTCAAATTAATTGGAGTCAAGTTATCTTTAGTCGTCTCCATAAGGCCCACTCTTCTTTTCTACCTTATGGTGCACTTCTTACCCATATCTTTAATCACTATCAAATTGATCTCGATTCGGAGTCAAGTGTTGTGACTCGGTATGAATCATTTGATCGTGAGAGTCTAGCCCGTATGAAAATTCTTCACACACCTCCTACTTCTCTTCAAAGAAATACTCCACCTATTCCTTTAGCTACTTCTGTTCCTCGTCGATCTTCTGCATCAAGTTTTTCCTCTAGTTCTCATCCTAGAGCTAATTTTTCTAATCCTGAGAGTCTTTACACCTCTGTCAACTATCTAATGGATCGTCAGGATCTTATCTTAGGTCAGCAGGATTATCTTGAGGCTAGTATTGCTAACCTCACTCAAATGTTTGTTAGGCAGTTTCCTCAACCTACCCCTGCCTCAAACAATGATGATGAAGATGAGGATGACGATTGATATTATTTTCCGAGTTGATTTTTGTACTTTTTTATGTTTTCTGATACTGTACTTTGTCTTATGCACAAGTTATTTGGATGTTCATGTATACACTTTCTCTCTTTGTATTGTAATTTATGCTATGGTCCTTATCTATGGATGTTTGTTTTTTGTTGATGACAAAGGGGGAAAGATATCTGTTTTACTTTATTGTGCATGTTGTACTTTATTCAAGGGAGCTTGCTCTTTATTGTATATCTTTTACAATTATGTGTGAGCATCATGTTGGGTAAATTCTTACTATATACTATTTTAAGTTATTGTGTTGTCATCATCAAAAAGGGGAAGAATGTAAATTCTTGATTTTGATGACTACAACACAATACACAATTGTTCTATTTTACATATCTTATGCAGTGTATACTAGTGTTTAAGGCCACAATACAATGATGAAGCTTTCAAAAGCACTAGATCAAGCCACACAGACAAGAACGACTTTAAGATGCAAGATCAAGATACTAGAGCTTCAAAAGTGTTTAGCTAAAAGAACAAGTGTCTTGTAATCTATTTGTAATATGTTTGTGTCTTAGAATTCTTGTAAAAAGCCTTTTCACACACACTCACACATCCCCTAAGAATAAAAATAACATTTACTAAAATCAGAAAGTCAAAAAGAAGCTTGTATAAGTTCAGCTGTCAAGTACTAGTCAACTTACTTTAGTAAGTAGTCGACTGTTCTAGTACGAAACAGACTGAACTCACTCAAGCTCTGACCAGTCGACTCTTATGGTAACCCAGTCGACTGTTCAAGCAGTTTTGATAATTTTCTAAAGTTTAAAATTTGTTTTTCAAATTCAAATCTTTTACAGCCGTTTTATGGCAGTTGTGGAACTGTTTCCCAATGTCTTGGAGATTCTAACTCTATAAATTTAGTGTAGAATCCACTTGGAAAAGATTCCCACAGTTGATTACAAGTCTTCTTACCTTTTGTGAAAAAAGAACTCAAGTTTTCTAATACTCTCATTCTTTAAGACTTGGTTCTCTAATTTCAGTCTTATATAACAAAGATTTCGTTCTAGACGGAAGTTAGAAGTTGACCTTTAGCCTCTCAAACAAAAAGCACTAAAAAACAAGGCTTTAGGTTATTGTAATCTTCCAATTTTTTTGTTTACTCTCGGTTTGTGAGAGTGGTCCTCTCGGTTGGAGAGGACTCTTGGTGTAGAGTCAGTGTCACTCTAGGTTGTAAAGTGGGGTCTTGCTCTCTTTAGTGTTGAGAGAGGTCTGCGAATTTGACATAGTTGTTGTCAAAGGTCGTAGAGTATTCTTGTATTTTTTCAAGAATAGTGGAAAATCTCAAGTGGGTTGCTTGGGGACTGGATGTAGGTCGGGAGAACCGAACCAGGATATATTGTGGTGTTAGCATTGTTGATTCTCTGTGGTTTGAACTCGCTAACTTGCAATTTTATTTTCTTTACATTTCTTTGTAAATCGTGTCTGTCTAGTCGACTGGTTCCCTATTTAAGTCGACTTAACAGACTCGCTACTCTTCAGTTGATTTACTTCTTTTATCTGATGCAATAGTTGACTGACTTCATGTTTACAGTCGACTGCACAGTTGTGTTAACTTTAATTTATTAAGTTTTTTTATACAACACTATGCACCCCCCTCTAGTGTTATTTGCCTTGCATACAGGATCCAACAGACTTGCTCTAAGGACAAATTTTCTTCTCTTTTTAGATGAAATGTTCACAGGTAATGAAGGAGAATTACCTGCTGCGATTGGAGAACAAACTTTCTAGGGAACTATTGCTTTATAATTGAATGTTATTTCATTGAACTTATTGTATTAAGACTTATTACTATTGTGTTTGGGATTTATTATTGTATTGGGATCATGAACCGGATTTTATTATTGCTTCCAGACATTGGTTTATTGTATTTAGATATTTTATTTTGCTTCATTCCAAGTATTATTATTCATGAGATTATTATTATTGTCTGCGCAACTGTTTTGTATTGATTATATTGTTGAGTTGATAGGATAAACAGCTTATGGATGACGTTAGTCATTTGCTGGGCCAATGTCATGTACTCGTGTTCCTTATTTTTTGGAAGCAGGGCATGACAATAATCCTCCACTCCGGTCAAAGGTTTCTCCTGTAGGCTTTCGTCACGACGCCTAGTTTCGATATCCCTTTGGTTCAACACTCACCTTAAATGGCCAATCTCTACTTTTGCCCTAGAGAGCTTCTCCCGTGAGCAAGAAAGTCCCAGCTCTACCTTGTGGAGCTTAGTATGGAGACGAGCAATCTCTCTATCGCAAGGGTCGCACCCAACATACACAACAACCTGTTAGTAGAACAGAGCGTTGGATCACTATGTGTAACACCTCGGATTTTAAAATACCGGAAATTATTCGTTTTTATATATTTTGTAGGGGTGAGAATTATTTTTAAGTGATATCTTATTTTATTTATTTTCAATATTAGTATTGGCATGCATATTTGTGGTAGATTGGTATTATTGATATAGTGGGGCCATGGGTTGAGATTTTATGTGACTAAATATTGTTTATTTTATTTTATAATTTTGGGGGATTATTATAAGATATTTTTAATGTATTTTGTATTGTTTGTATTATGATAGAAAAGAGTTGGGGTTATTTGTAATATTTTGCATTTGGAGGGTTTATAGGTAAATATACCTTATTCTTCTTATTATTATATACATTACTTTTTTATAAAAAACCCTTCCCCATTTTCTTTCTTTCCTTCTCCCTTTTTTTTTTCTCTCCTTCCGTTCCCTTCTCCCATTCCAACCGAACCCATTCGGTGGAAATGTCCCCAACCCCAAATCCATTTCATTTCTCCACTATTTCTAAATTAATTGGAGGGGTAAGCTAATTGGAGGATGCTTTAGCTCGTGACGGTGTCGGTTTTTCGAGAAAGTTTCGATAAGGTATATCCCTTTTTATTTCATTGTATAAAATTAAGTGTGGTTAGTTTTATCGAGTAGGATTATTATGGTAGAGAGATTTAGAGGTGTTGGAAGTAGAAGATTTGGGGAATTAGTGGGTTGTTAGAGAAATTACAAGTTGTTAGTAAATTAGGGTTTTTGGTTGGTAAAATAGATATATATATATATATATATATATATATATATATATATATATATATATATATATATATATATATATATATAAGAATTATCTCTGGTATGGTGGTAAAAATTGTAGTGAGTCATTAGAATAAAATGGGGAGTGGTGATTTTGGCATAAACTCGAATTTTGGAGTTTATGAAATCGGGTAGAAAACTCGATCCAAATAATTGTAGAAAATGCATATGAGGGTGTAGAGTATTATGAAAGGGTTAATATAAATTTAGGATGATTTTTATAGGCTTAAGCTAAATTAAATTGAGTGAAATAGACTATAGGTGAAAAGTGCACGCCGGGTGTTCGATGAAATGCCCAAGCGAGATTTAGGTGAGAATTTGATGGGTTCGGAGGTGTAGTTGAGTTTTATTATTATTTTTAACCCTAATATGTGAGATTAGGACAAAGGGGATTAAGAAATTAGAAAATATGAATTTTTCTTATTAGAAAGCCTCCGATCAATAAGGGAATGTTTGTATTGGGACCCAAATTCGAAATCCGTCGATGTAGCTCGGCTACTTAGTTCATTTGTAACGTGTGGGTGAAGACGGATTCGAGTTTGGAGGTTCGTAGGCCGAGTTTCGAGTTTTAAGCTAATCGGTCCTATAATTTCCTATTTAGGTGGAAAAAGTCGAACTTCGACTGGCTACAGGACGGATGTGGGACATCGTTTGCTCGATCCGTCAGGTGAGTATGTTGTATTTATAAATATTTTATATTGTGGCCGAATTTTGTGGCTTTGTGATGTAAAACTGATTTTGAATAAAAATACGGATTTTTAAGGGTCCGAAACTGAGTTTTTGGGATATTTGAGGAAATTAACTATTTTAAGTATACAAAACCTATATTATGGGTTAATGTGACGTGTTGAAATATAAAAACTAAATATATTAAATCGTTTATGCATATATTTACCCCGTGCATGTTTTGTGCATGTTTTTGGGGTATATAGGCCGATATAGGCAATTGGGTATATGCGGAGCCTGGTGTATGGGCTAGCATGCTATGGATGGATGTTATAAGATGTAATTAGACGAAATTAGTGATTGTGATCATGTTTTGAAAATCCGTGTAATTATAGTGCCCGTTTTGTGCATGTTTGGGGCATATAAGCCTTTATAGGTGACTTTACTTATATGAAACATGATGTATGAGCTAGTATGCTATAATTAGATATTATAAGATTTAATTAGAGGAAATAAGTGGTTTTGGCCCCTTATGATGGGAAACCCGCATGTGTGGTGTTTATTTGTAATATATATATAGATGATTATGATGTGTGATGCAATAATTGATGAAATTAAATAAGTGGGTGCATGTTTACATTCTAATCATGTTCGAAGACAAGTAATGGGTAATCATATGATGTTATTATGTGGTGAAGTATATTTTGATATGCTTACGATATGGAATAACACCTTATAATTCTTTTATTAATGATATAACTTGGCGTATGTCTATATGTGATTTAAGAAAGTAGTAAATATCATGGTACCCTTAATGTGGATTGTTATGGCAAAATAAATATCTTGGCGCATTAATATTATGCAATAAAATGATATGATGAGTTATGTGTGGAATAACAGGGTGTGTGCATAACCTGGTATATTGATATGAAGATAAAAGTTCAGCTGGTACGTGTTAATAAAATGTGGTATTAATTCTTGTGATTAAAGTCAAGGATGTGGCTATTGTTGAATTAAAAGCTATGATGCTTTATGTTGAATTAGTAAAATGGAAAGATGAAATGATTAATGCTAATAACAGATGGTTTTGTTGACCAGTACCTACAGCAATCCTGGGGGTTTGGGCTAGACCTCCTAATACCCAAGGACCGACTTGGGGTAAGTGGACCCAAACTATGTTTGGGGTAAGTGGATTTTATCGCCCAAGCTATCGGCTTGAGGCCCGGTTTTCCCTCGATGACAGCTGTCGCGAGGAAGTACCCTGTTTATCTGGGGTAAGTGGTTTTTCCCTCCTGGCTTCGGCTGGGAGGAAGTACCCAGTTTATCTGGGGTAAGTGGTTTTTCCCTCGATGACAGCTGTCGCGAGGAAGTACCCAGGTTACCTGGGGTCAGTGGCTTTTTCCCTCTTGCTTCGGCCGGGAGGAAGTCCCAAGTTCTACTTGGGGTTAGTGGTTCCCTCGCTAGTTCGGCTAGAAGGAAGACATAGCCTCGGACGAGTAAGACTCTGTGTGAGCATCGGGCCGCGTGTTTACTGGGCTGTCGGCTTTCATTATGTTGGGATACTGTGGCTCACTGGTCGACAAATTAATAAAATAATTAAGTGTAAATAAAATGTGAAAGTACAGAAAGTGAATTGTGAATTGTGCGTGGAAAAGAAAGTGGATAGTAAAATGTGAATTGCGTGTGGAAAAGAAAGTGGATAGTGAAATGTGAACAGTGTGTGGGAAAGAAAGTTGTTGTGAATGAAGTAAATGTGAAAGTGAACGTGTTATGAGTTAGTGTATGAAAAGAAATGATAAATGCAGCATGTGATTAATTTAAGATGAAAATAATAAAAGAGATGTGTTATCATGAATAATACGAAGTAATTGTATTATGTGTGTGATCATTGAAGTAAATACAGATTGATATGAGTTGTACCTTGGAATTGTGTCAAGGAACTACCTGCCCGCAATTTCTGTGGAAATTGTGGGAACTACCTGCCTTGGCATAATTCGCAGGGTGAGTGGATATAATAGTGGTAATGATTGATAGAAATGAGAAATAAAGTGAAGTGAAGATGATAAGTGATTGAAGTAAATTAATAACCAAGCTATCGGCTTGAGATGTGGTGTGATATTAACCAAACTATGTGTTTGATGTATAGTGATTATTACCCAAGCTATCGGCTATGGGATGTGATATGTTGTGGCCCCAGATTGTGTTTGGGGATTAAGTGAAATGATAATAAGATATATTACTTATAAGAATGAGAATTTCTAAAGTGGTATAATGAGATGGAAATGAACCCTAAAGCATGTTTTTGATGTAATAAGTATAAGCATTCGATCAATAATGTGTTAATGATGTGATGAGGTGTAAGAGCATTGCAATAAGCAATTAGATGTTATATTTGTGTTATAAGACTTGAATGAATGTGGTATTAAGAGAATATAAGCAATTGTAAGAAATGATACTGGATAGGGCATAATAAAATAAATACTCGTATTATGGGATTGGTTATGAAACTGGTTATTAAGAGAGTATGTGGATTATGAGTTGTATTCATACAAATGGTTATTAATGAAAGGAGTAATAACATACAAATGGTTATAATGCTATTATGACGATACTTGTGGAAGAATGAATATTGGGTTAGAGTAGTTAAATTGATAAGTAATGGACGATATGTGGATGTCGAATAAGTATATATATATATATATATATATATATATATATATATATATATATATATATATATATATATATATATATATATATATATATATATATACGAGGTTGATGTGAAGTATATTATGAAATGTGAAAAGTTATGGATAATTAAATAGTTGAATGCAGGATTGGCAAGGTATTTGATATATCATTGTATTGACGATGTTGTTGTGTTCAGGATTCAGGTTGCACTATCTTAATTTGGTATTCGTAAGTTTAAATTATTTTCTTTATACTATTTTAATTTGTCATTAGATTAATAACTATACTCACACCAGAAATGGCTAACCCCTTAGTGTTTGGGGGGTTAGGGGAGTCGGAGGACTACCCTAAATCCCCCACTGTTGCAGGTTCTCATCAGTGCAGAGGTTAGGCGTGGATTGGTAGGATAAACTTTTATTTTAAAACTTTGTACTATTTAGTTATAGGAATAGTGAAATTTATGATCTAAATTGTATTATGGGTGTATAAGCATGTATATGACGATGATGAGTATAGTGTGAGGTGGTGTGGTATGTTTGTGACCCGTACCCATCTCGTTGTGGAGTACCGAGCTCTGTGGTAGGTTTTACAAGGATTTTTCTAAAATTTTACCTCGTTTTTCAAAGAAATTTATAGTTTTTAATTGATATTTGATAATCCGTTATGAGTTTGGCCCCCAGAGCATTATATTATATTGCCTGTGTGTATCTGCTCATTTTGGCCTGGGGAGCCCATGAAAATATTATGTGGATTGTGAGCTACGGAATTTTGAGCAGAATTCCGTAAGCTTTTTGTGTTTCAGGGCAAAATTTACAGGGGAGACTCTGTCAAAATTTTCCCTGAAATATAACTTTCTTAGTTCATGATTAAAGTGATATAGAAATTGAAGAATTGAATATGGAGACTTAGTTTTCAAAAAAAAAATTTGGGGTGTTACACTATGACAGTACAACCAAGGCTACGGGACACACATAAACTCAAGTGCTCAAGCTCATGACAAATTGCAAGACATCGAAGAAATTTTTATTAAAGAACACATATTAAGCGATGGCCAGTCCATTATTAGACATCAAAACAAAAACAAAACCATGACAAAAGCTAGAAAGAAGAACAGAAGAGTCAAGGCTCCACCTCGGACTATGGCACCACAAGAGAAGGAGGCTCATCACCAACTCCCCCCGCAGCCCCCGAAGTCTCGACGACCGTGGTAGAAGGATCTGCCGCCGCATCCTTTTCCTTTTCCTTTTCCTCCTTCTCTTATACGACGGAGGAAACATCGTACAACGAATACCCTAAGCTATCGAAACCGGGGACTCGCTCGCTGATGTGCTGGAGGGCAATAGCATATGCTTTCTCCATATTGATGGCCAGATACGCTTCCTCCTGGGCCTTCACCTCCATCACCGCGGCATCTCTCTCCTTCTCCGCGCTATCCCTCTCTCGGGCCGCCTGCTCCCTCTCTCCGGCCGCTTGCTCCTTCTCATTGGCCAATGCGGCCTCTAACTCGTCGATCCCCGCTGCTTGTGCCTCCCTCCGAAGCTCAGACTCTTCCATCTCTTTAGCAGCCCTCGACCGCTCTCCATTCGCTCTATCAGCTGCTGCTCTCAACTCCTTTTCCTCATCCACCACACTCTTTAGTAAGTTACCAAAATGGCAGGCAATCTGTAAGAGGAAAACGATTTGAGTCACAAAAAAAACACTTACTGCTGTGTTTCGAAAAGACTATTGCAAGAAGGAAACTATAAAGACATACCACCATAATGGCTCTAGAGATCTCCAAGGCAGAATAGTCAGCAGACCCCGAGGCCATTGCAGCTGTATCCTTGGGGTCACGAGATGGTGAATCTCCTGCATACAACTCGCCAAATCCCTAAGGAAGCCATCGTGACTCCTAACCTGCCAGTTCAAAACGAAGCTCTTCTTCAGCTCTTTAGTGAGGATCTCTTCGGCTTCGTAGTTAGAGGGGGAGCCTTAAGTGCGAGCACCGAAGCTAAAGAAAAACCACCACCAGCAGGGGCAGTTAAAGAAGCAGACAGTGATACTACATCCTCCCCTAGAGCGGCGTCCGCCGAACCCCTCGCATCCTTCGAAGGAGCAGGCTTCGTAACTGTCCACTTCCTTTTCTTCCCTTCGGAGGCATTGTAGCTCAACCTAGCTCGCCTCGCCACGATCGCATCATAGTCTATGTCAGCGGCTCCTGCAATAGACACCACAAAGTGGGTAAAAACGGAAGCAACTACGATAACAAAGATAAAATGCGACACAAAAAAAATGTGTACGAGGGTCGATCGGGCTAAGACCCCCCTGAAGAGAGCATTCTCAGTCATCTCTCTCCAACTCAGAGATGACAGCTGTAAAAGAGTCTTCACCATACCCTCCTCCCCGGGGATCAGAGCCGAGTCTATTTTCACCCTCTTTGCCACCTCCTCCCTCCAAGTTGTGGGAATCCCCCAACGGCTCTCTACTAAGAATAATGAAGTACTTGTCCTTCCAGAACTTGATCGAATCAGGGGTTTCGACTAACTTCACGCCCTGTCGAAGAGTGAAATAAAATCTGAATTCTGCCCTAACATTCTGATGAAGCTTGTAGAGTGTTCTTAATACACTCAATTGTGTCTCAATCCCCGATGCCTGGAAATGCAATACAAAGCCATTCACGTGCCTCCACATGTTCAGTATGTACTAAACGGGCTCAAACCTTACCACCTCAGAACTTCTCTAACAAATGGTTGTAGAGGGAGGCGAAGCCCCGCATGAAATGCATCGAACGAGAAGAAACACAAGTCGGGGGAATTGGTGAATAGGCTCTGACTCCAGGGCCTGGTAATATCAAATCAAATTCCCTCGGGATCTTGTAACACTCTCGTATGCGATCAAGATCTCCTTTAGAAAGAATCGAGGGTGTGCCGTCAGCCTTCGAATTTTACGATACTCATTCTCTTCATAGCGTCTCTCCATGCCGTACTCGACTCTATCAATCATCTCGGTGGAGTACTCCCAAACATTCCTAAGACCGGTCAATGGACTGGGCACTCCCCCCACTTTCCCCATCCTTCTTTCTTGCTTGACAATTGTCTCAATCACAACCGATGATGGCTCTGCTATACTGTTCACCTTATCAGCTCTACGAGGCGTGGTTGGCGTGAATCCTCGGCACGAACAGTAGGGGAGGACTTGCCGCCAAAGAAGCCCTAAACATCGTAATAAAATATATATATAATTTACCTTGGATGTGACAACTACGATTGGAAAGATCGCCGAAGAAGCAAAACCGGTCGCCGAAGTTCCTTAGCAAAGAAAACTCTAATCGGAGATTTTTTTTATGAAAAATGAGAAGAGTGAGAAAAAGAAGTGAAAAGGGGCGTGTGCCGAGCAAACGTGCTCCCGACCCAAAATGGTGCAAAAACTGTTGACCGGTCCATGGTCAATGATCAACGGTCAACGCACCACGTGGCAACACTAGATGATGCCACTTTATTTCGGGGGCACGCGCCGAGCAAACATGCTCCCAAACCAAAAATGGAGCAAAAATAGTTGGCTGGTCAATGGTCAACAGTGAACGCGTCATGTGGCAGCACCAAAGAGCACCACGTTAGCTTGCAAACATGCGTCGAGCAAACATGCTCCTGACCCAAAATAGCGCAACAACTGTTGACTGGTCAACGGTTAACGTGCCATGTGGCAACACCAGAGAGCACCAAATTAGCTTGAGGCACGCGCCGAGCAAATGTGCTCCCGGCCCAAAATGGCGCAAAAATTGTTGACTGGTAAGTGGTCAACGCGCCATGTGGCAACACCAGAGAGTGCCATGTTAGTTGGGGGCACACGCCGAGAAAACGTGCTCCCGGCCCAAAATGGCACAAAAATTGTTGATTGGTCAACAGTCAACATGCCACGTAGGCAGCAATAAAGAGTGCCACGTTAGCTCGGGGGCACGCCCCGAGCAAACGTGCTCCCGACCCAAAATGACACAAAAACCGTTGTCTGGTCAATGGTCAACGCACCACTTGGCAGCACCAGAGAGCGTGTAACCCCCGTTCTCGCAAATACATATTCCTGAGTATTTTCTGTATTTTGATTATTTATGAACTCATTGTTGTTTAAATTCATTTTGGATCTTATATCAAAGTCTTTTCTAATCAACCATTATATTTATTTCAAATGATGATATATTTTAACTTATTTTCTATTCCTAATTGATCGACTATTTATATTTTCGCCCAAATCAAAGATAATAGTAATAGATAATATTACTATTTAGATAATAATAATAATAATAATAATAATAATAATAATAATAATAATGTTGTTGTTGTTGTTGTTGTTGTTGTTGTTGTTGTTGTTTATTTATTCTATCTTTTATTTATTTTTATTTTTTAATGTGGAGCCTAATCTTATTATTATTAGTATTGTTATTATTTCTTTGAATGTTTATTAATTTGTGAAAGCCTACTGATCCTAATCTATATTGGAGTATGAATTTTATGTATACTATTTGATTTAATTAATTAATATGTACTACTATATTGCTATCTATTATATTTTAACCAAATCAGATCCAATCTTATTTATTTGTGAATCCATACATTCTATTGTATTTAGTAGTAGTTGAGTTTTAATGTAATGCATATTATTGATTTAATTGTTATATTATATTACTATTGATTTATTTGTTCAATTTTTAATCTAAATCTTATTCTTTTCCCTACTGGATTTAAACCCTATAACGCACTCCTTCTGGATCTTGACCCATAAACCCGCTAGCCCAATACCCTAATCCCCACTAACAGTAAATCCCAGATTTGCGCCCCACGATCCCCCGTATCACCAACTTCTCCCATCTCTTTCTCTCTCTCTCTCTCTCCTTAATACACAAACCCAACCTCTTCATCTTCCCTACTATTCAACCCTCCCCCAACCCTAGCACTACTGTACAACCCCCTCCCTTGGTTCCTGTTCATCTTCAACCTGCCACCGTTTCGTCTTCTTCTTCTCCTTCTTTCTCTATCCCGTCGCTGCCACCTCATCGCTCACCCTTGCACTCCCCACCGTTGCGCTCCGATCATCCTTGTCGCCCCCATCGAGCCGCATTGTCATCGTCTCCGATTGCCTCCTTCCTCTGTTTCCTTCTCGAAATAGAGCACGCCAATTCCGCAACCACCCTTTGCGCCACCGCCACCCTACCCCGATCCTCTCCTTCCCCTGTTTCTGTGCCGAACCCATCATTCTCGTCAACCTCTGCCACCATCACCACATCGCTCCCGTTGTCTTCTCCGCCGAGCCGTTCTCCTCACCATCACACCCAAGCACCGCCATAGCCCTCGACACCCAACCATTGTCGTTCGATTCCCCACCCTACACCATCCGCTCCTCCTCCTGCCACTGCAGCCAGCCTCCCTACGCCCTGATACCGCCGTCGACCTCTATAGCAACCCATCCCCGCCATTGCTGTTTTGCTGCTCTTGTGCACGTGTTTGCACGTGCTATTGGGCTGCTGTTGTGTGTTAGAGTTCTTGCTGTGTGTCTCTTGCACATGTTTGCATGTGCTTTTGCCGGTACGCGTATTGTACGTGAGTTGCACGTGTTACCGTCGGAATCTTAATCCCGTTATTCTATTATTTAGGATTAATCTCTATAAAGGCAAGTCACTTTTCACTATCGAATCATTATTTTATCGCATTCGAGCTTTTCATTGAAACTCTGCAAGTAGATCCTGATTGTTTATTGTATTGTTATGCTGTTATTCTCCGTTGAGTATATTGAGGGTTTACACGAGCTAACCCAAGATATTCTTGACTTCGTGCCATTATTGACTCTAAAATATCGAATCTTTCATACATTCATGTAGTATTGATAATAGAAATTATTCATGCATGACACCGCACAAATAAACTATTGTAGAATTGATTATTAGGTTATTGTGCTTGAATGATTGATTGATGCATTGTTTGATGTTAAACTAGTGTATTGATGTATTCTTCATTGTGTTTACTATGCTGAATCTAAGATTTGTTAAATTTTGAGTTGAATTGCATCATGTTTAGATCGCTTTTATTTCATGAGATACATCGAACCCTAATTTTCATTGTCTGCCTGGAACTTGCGAGATCTTTTGACCCTGTATTTAACATAAAAAATTATAGCTTTCTAAACGAAAATTGTAACCCTATGTTTCTAATTTCTAGAACATCTAAAATATTTGATTTCCGAGTTTTATTGCAAGAGTCAAGGTGTTTTTACTACTGCTGCCTTTCTACTTCCAGAATTCCTGATTCATGTATTTCTTCATGTTTAAGTTATTAAAAAGGTAAGTTAATGTTAGAATATGGCCCTAATAATTTCCAGATTGTTAGTCAACATGATTAGGGGCTTGACAAATATTCTTGATGAATTTAAAATTGGGTTTTTACTGATTTTACAAATATAACATTTGTAAAGAATGATGTAATTAACCTATCTATTTTTATCGGATTTCGTATTTTAAATATGCATTGGAACCGGGCAGGAGTCTACTTTCTAAAACTTCTGACGGATCTAGTTTTGGATTTCTGTAGCAGTAGGAAACTCAATTTTTGTACAGTAGTCTACTGCTGTCTAGAATTGTGTTTCCCATGTTTACTTAATATGATTGCGTATATATCAATATAATTGTCAAATTTGATTGGGATAAATGCATTACATGATCTATTGCACTTTTGATATTCTCTTATTGCATCGCTCCTATTGATCGTACTCTTGATTTCTATTAATACCATCGTTCATCAAATTCCTTAGATTGCATAATATAATTAATTGCATCGATAAAATGTTTAACAAGCCGGGGTTTATGGGTGACTTACGTAGTGGACAATGTAGAGACTGTACTCAGAGGAGGGGGTTGTGTTTTCCTAAATATTGTTATCGGCTATTGTCTTATCAATTGATTGTGGCTTACGACGGTAACCTAATCTATCTGTATTGTATCGTTGTCGAATTATCATATCGTGCATTGAATATTGAATCGTGATTATTGAATATTGATTATCGTTGCCGAGTACATGATCTATAGAGTACACCACTTAGGTCTAAACGACATTGATTGTATGTACGGAACCTGTGGTATGGGACACAGTAGTACGTGCATTAGTTTGGCTAAAAGCTACTAGACTTAGGAATTAACACAATATTGACACTGCATGTTAAACATCGTCATTGCTATTGATATTGAACATTGTTATTGATATTGACATCGCCCATTGAGTATTGACATTGATATTGAAATATCGTTTATTGTTATACCCATCGCATTGTTACCATTGATATTAATTATTGCTATCGTCCATTGTTATTGATTCCTAATGTTTTATTGAATTCATTGTTGTACCGTATTTCCATTGTTCATTGCTTTCTCTACTTGCTGTCCATGACTTGCTCTAAGGACAATTTTCTCATCTTTTTAGATGAGGTATTCACAGGTGATCAAGGAGAGTTACCTGCAAGACTTGGAGATCAGCCTTTCTGAGGATTTATTGCTTCTTAGATTGATTGTTATTTTATTGGACTTCTTGTATTGAGATTTATTAACATTGTATTATCGGCTTTTGACCCGGAGATTGTTATTTTATTTCCAGACGTTGGATTATCGTATTTGGTTGTTTCATATTTTATTCCATGTATTGTTATTCATGTAATTGTTCTTATTGCATGCGTGGTTGTATCTATCTTGTTTTATTGTTGAGTTGAACTATAACAGCTTATGGATGGCGCAAGTTATTCGCTGGGCCAATGTCACGCGCTTCTGTTTCGTGTTTTTTGGGAAGCGGAGCGTGACAGAGCGCTACGTTAGCTCGAAGGGCATGCACCTGAGCAAACGTGCTCCCGACCAAAAATGGTGCAAAAATTGTTGACTGGTCAACGGTCAACTGTCAACATGCCACGTGTCGACTCCTGATTGGCCCATGTTGGTTTG